>JAIEZT010000054.1:9666362-10366110 GCA_019594935.1 Periophthalmus modestus
ATTTGTAATAAAAACGCCTGTATTTGAAAAATGCAAGATAGAATTTTAATGCCATAGTGTGGGACATTTCAGACAAAGCAATATCATAATTATGAAACAAGCACCGAAAAAAAAAGGTGCACATTTGTATATTTAATTCTTGTTTCAACTTTCTTTCTAAACTCAAATGTTGTGAACACATCTCCAAATATAACTCGCAGTGTATTACATAAAAGACAACAGTCCCGCCCACTTCCAGAAGTACATTTTCCTTCCATTAATATTTCCCCATAGACTTTTAAAACAAAGCACACTTAAAACGCAAGATTTGGATACATTGTTTAATAACTTGGCAGTTTAGGACATTTCAGAAACAGATTTAAAATCAAATTACAGGTCTTTACCTCACTAGTTGGTCATCCTATTATTTTTATTGGAAAGTTGAATAGGGAAAAATGAATGGGAAAATCCGTAACTGGGGGTGGGCGGTCACTGTTGAGCTCATTAACCGGCAGGTAGCCTTTTTTTATAGAGCCAAAAGCAAAAAAAAAGCAAATTTTTTGTGCTTTTTATCTTGCGAGAAACTATTTCGCACAAGATTTCATCCAGTCTCGTGCTTAGGCTACATAAGATCCTTGGTATTGACTATACAAAAAAAACATCAAATTCAACAGCCCACATTTTTTTTTTTTTTTTTTTTTTTCATTTTTGTAATATCTAGGGTTAGCAAATAAATCCATTTCCCATTTCCTTTCCTTACAATTACGCGTCTTTTAAACAGCTTTCCAGTCCTTCCCAGGTCATGTGTGTGGGTTGGTACAGGCTGCTGTCAGTTCCCCGGGCCGTGGCTAGGGGGCGCGCCGCGGTCGTGGTGCATCTCCGGGCACAGGAGAGGAGACAGCGGGGAGAGAGAGAGAGACACACACACACATCACACACACACACACACACACACACACAGAGAGAGAGAGAGAGAGGCTGTGTCAGTAACGCATTGGAGCCTGTGTCTGCTGGTCACATGGGGAGAGCAGCCTGGTTAAAACAGACTGGGCTCGCGCACTCACGGCACAGCACTGCGAGACGTGGACACTGACGCACGCGCTGTCCACCTTAGCTGTTCTCTCCCCCCCTCCTCTCTCACGCGGACACACATGCTCGAACACGGCAACTTATTCTTATTCCCTGTATCGGACTGACAGCGAGACGCGCACGCCGGGATATCTTACGCTACTATCTTTCACTGGACATCAACGGAATTAACGATAAATATTTGTTTTTTTGGCACCGAACAAGCGCAACGTAAGTACACCAGTTATTTCATTCCTTTTAGCTGTTTTTTTTTAATGTGGATGGTGACACGAAACGGGGAGAGTTGGCAGTGAGTAGTGACCGGGCAGGAGTGGAGAAGATGGGGCAGCAGCATCTTCCGGATACGCGCGCTGGATCCTGGTGTGTCTCCTGCGCCGCCGCCGGTAAGACGCGTGCGCCCGGGTGGATTGGAGTGACCAGAGCCCGGTTTGGAGCTGGAGAGACCCGTGCGTCGCCTTGGGACTGTTGATTCCGTGCGCCCCGCGTTGGTGCGTCTTTCCCGGGTGTCGCTGTTGGTTGTTTGTTGTTGGTATGCCCCGTGCGTCGCGCTGAGGTTGGGTTGATGGCACAGACGCACGCTGGTTACGCTGTGATTTATGGACGGTCATTGAAATGCTGATGGAGCGGCTGAGCGCGTCCGTGCGCTCCCGGGGATGCTCAGAGGGGAGAGAAAGGACACTTTGCGAGCGTTTGGTGCTGTCTGTTCCGTGCGTAATTGCTGTGGAAGTGTGTCCCGGGCTCCTCTGCTGTGGTTAAAGTTGCAGTGCGTAACTTTTTTTTTGGCGAAACGCGCGCTATACTGGTTTATTTTCCTTAGATGAAGATATTGCTTCGCCTTGAGTGTGCTACAGTATGGCATTGTCTTATTAAAGTAACTGACGCGTCCAGAGGCACAGTTACCAGTCAGATCTGTGGAGAAGCGACCCCTCTCACCCTTAGAATTAATCTTTTTCCCATTTCTTTTTTTTTTTTTTTTTTTTCCTTTTTTTTTTTTTTTTTGTCATGAAAACACCTGTATTTGAAAAAAAAAAAAAAAAAAAGCAAGATAGACACGTTTGTACCATACTGTGGAACATTCCAGGCAAAGCAATATCACAATTATGAGACAAGCAGGTGGCCAGTCCTCTATGAAAAAAGTTACGTAATGCACGTTTAATACTTTCTTTTGACTTTTAAAGCGAGTATTAAACGTCAAACACATCTCCAAAAAACAAAACGTATAAAGTGTTAAATAAAAGGCAAGATTTCATGCAGTTATCTGGGTTTTTTGCCCGAAGTTACGCATGATATTGGGATTCTAAGTGTTTTTATACTAAGACTGAAAACAATTATTTGTCCATTTCATTTTTTCCCCCCGAATTATCTTTTTTTTATATATAAGAGATAGAAAGGATATGAATTCCCAAAATACTTCGTTGCTCCATTGACTTACATTCCACAAGTGGCACATTCCTGGTTGTGCGTTGAAAGCAGGGATTGCACAGGCTTTTTTTTTTTTTTTTTTTTTTGGTGCTTGGGGAGGGCATGGGACAAGAAAGAGTTAGGAATGAAGGAGAAAGTTAAGCGAGGGGGAGGAAGAGAGAGAAAGAGAGGGAGGAGGAGGTGAAAAAGAAGGAGGAGGGGGGGGGACTGAAAAGGCTGCAACTGGCTCGGACAATTAGCTAAAGGACTCAACTACTCTTGGCAACTTGTAGTACTTTACTTCTATTGATCCTTTCCAGTTTCCGACACAGGCTACACCGACGATGAAGTCTGATTTCAGCGCGGAGAAAGTACCGAGAAAGTTATGATGGAGAGAGATATAGAGGAGAGAGAGGAAGAGGAGAGGGGAGAGGCGTTGAAAAGACATAAGCTTACTTCTACTAAACGAGAAAAGAGGATGGACAGAGGGGCATTGAAATGACTCACTTTTTTTTTTTTCTTCTATGATTAACCCAGAATCTACAGCTACTACAAGTGTCCCTTCCACGGCTGATATCCCTGATCTCAAATATAACTAACGGTACTACTTTTAGGGAGTTGGACGGAGCTACTACTACTGCGACTACTACTATTACTCAGGAACTCACTCTAAAAGAACGTTTAGACAGAGGAAGATGGATGAAGTGAGAGGGGGCATCGGAAAGACTAGCATTACTTGAACAATTAATCCAAAAACAACAACCACTACTACTAAACCTACTACTACTACTACTACTAGAAGTACTACTACTACTACTGTTATTGCCACCATTTCACCCAAAATCTGTTTCCATCTTAAAGAAAGTTTAGGATGAAGTGAGAAGGGGACATGAAACAGCCTGACACTTCTGAACATTTAGCCCTACTGCTGCTACTACTACTACTACCACTACTACTTATTACTATTACTACTAATGCGGCTACTATTTCCAGTCCTTATAAAAAGAAAGTTTAGATATGGAAGCAGTAAAAGGGAAGCTTTAAAAAAGATTACACTACTTGGCCAATAAGGATACTAATACTACCACTGCTGCTGCTGCTACTACTACCACTACCAGCACCGCCACTACTACTACTACTATTACTACTACTACTACTACTACCCCTGAACAAACTCTGTACTGAAAGAAAGTTTAGACAGGGGGGAGACGGGGCATTGAAAAGACTGACACCGCTCGGACAATTAGCCCGCAGGGGAGTGCATCCTGGGGGGCTATTGGGATCCTGCCTCTGGGCCCTGGGCTCCGGGCGCTGGGTCACGAGATGCCCTGACCCCTCCAGTGGTCAAGCCTGCATGGGAGCCATTATCGCGGGCTGATTGATTAGCAGCCAGCGGAAATCCCTTTCTCTCCACGCTCCTGCAGAGAAAGACGGGAGTTTTTTGTTCCTTTGGCTGCTGGTTAGGGATCAGTTAAAGTTTTTTTTTTTTTTACTGTCACTTGTGGTGGTCCCGGTCCCATATATCTTGTGTAATACCAGCGTTGTAAATGGTCTTTTGTGTTGTGTTGTTGCGACAAGACTGAACACTTTTTCTAGTGAAGGCCGCATGTCTAAATGGAGTTTTTATAGCTTTGACAAGAATGTTGCATAGTGTGGCGTTAAACTTGCACTGGGGGCCACCAGGCTGTAGTAGTTGTTGCTACAAAAACGTCAAACTTGATTTCGATACTAAGGAATAGACTCGATACCGCTTCTGATACCACAACGATTATAAAAATGACTCTTTCTTTAGACAATACAACATGATTTTCAACATTAACTTGTATTACTTTCTTTTATATCCCCATGTGGCCTCATAAATGTGTAATCCTTCAGTCGTCCAGGTAGGTTCCATAGTGGTCCATGGGCGTATACTACTAGTCTATGTGTCTTATACTTGTTCTGATACACCTCAAGATCATTCTAAAGCTATTCAACAAATGCAAGGTAGGCAAACCAGGTCGTGCATTGAACCTTAAACCAGAAGATCCCTGGTTCAACACAACTAATCCACACCATGCTAGTACTTACTGCCGTTTTCACTCTTGTCACTTATGGTGGTCCTGGTCCCATATATCTCCTGCTATACCAGAGTTGTAAACCGTCTATTGTGTTGTGTTGTCGCGACAAGACTGGGGCATTTGTTTAACTAATGATGGTTTGTCAAGAATGAGTTAAAGTTCTTGAAATGTGATGAGTTTTCGTGGATTTTTTTTTTTTTTTTTTCTATGCGTGCAAATGTTGGATTGGCATAAAATACAGGCTTTGAAATGTTTAGTGGGGAAATTAATTGTTGCTTTTTCTGAAATTTTGGTTAGTTTTTACCCAACTTTTTGAGGTTTTGTTTTTTCAAGCAAGTTTTTGTACTTTTTTTGAGACTTGAAGTTGGATTTATTGCTGAACGATAAAACTGAATGTAATTTATGCCACTGACACAAAAACCCGAGAGCAGATTTAAACCACGAAAACTTGTAAATTCACAGCATTGTTAAGAAAAAAAAAAATCATGAGCTGCGATAAATAGAAGAATGAAACACTTTGATCGTTAGTCCCCATCTGTAATGAGTCATAGAAGTTATTTTTCAACCTTTGATGGCTTAAATTTGATCATCTAGCCAAAAAATGACCAAAAATATCAAAGAAAATGGATGCATAAATATTGACCCCAAAAATATAGTATCAAGTTTAATATTTTGAACAATAAATCGATATAGTAATTATCATGACAGGCCTAGACAAAAAAAAAAAAAAAAATTCTTATTTTGATATTGGTGCGCCTCAGAATGTAAATCAGCTACAGGTACATGGCAACAAAATCCCCCAAGGAACAGCGAGTATCATCGAAAAGCAACTTTTGATCAGGTTCATAGACTGTACATATAAATGGACACAGCTAACCTGTTAGCCGCCGTGTTTCTAATAAAAAGTGTTCATGGGCGTGCTTCTGGTTCCATCCATCCTGGCTCCAATTCACTTTACATTGAAACACTGTCACCCCTCCGTCTGTAACTGCTCGTCATTTTGGTCTTAAAATGTTCGTATTAGCGCACTTTATATGAAAATGGGTTTTTATTCCGCTATTTTGTCCGTAAACATTAATAACAGAAAACTCAGGTGCCTTCCTTCCCCGAGGTCGCCCCCGTTAGCGTTCACAACAGGTTTGACTGACAGCGTTGCGGGAAGGGGCGTTACCTTTAACAGCCTTACTCAGAAGGTAGTATTTTTTGCCAGATACTTACTTTTACTACACCCACTACTACTTTTACTACTTTAAAATTCTTGCATCTTCAAATCTTAAATGGAGCGCTAGCCTCCAAAAAATGCAACGTTGAAAAAATCTCTTTCCTTTTCACTGTGCAATTGTAAAAATCTTTGTGAAATCTCGCTGCCCTTTTTTAAAAAATTCCATTCATCCTTCAAGTTGCTTTTCGACGATACACGCTGTTCCTTGGGGGATTTTGTTGCTGTGCACCTGCAGCTGATTTACTTTCTGAGGCGCACCAATATCAAAATAAGAACAAATAAAATAGAAGTTTGGATAAAAATCACACACAAGAAATGCGCTTGGGGAATAAGTCAAAGTAGGCCACAAAACTCTTCACTCACTTTCCCCCTATCTCAAAGGTCCCATATTATGCAGAATTGACTCTTGTGAGCTTTAAGCCATGTTAGAACGTTGTTAGCTCCACAAAAACACACTTGGAGTTGTGTTTTGTTTCATTCACACGCTTTTGAGTAACACTTTATTATTACTTTATTAATATCGAAAGGTACTAATTTGAGCAGCTATCGATACTGTAAAGACTCACATTAACAGAAGAACATTTAAGCTTTCCAGGACAGTTTTAGTACCATTTTGAGATTCATGAGAACTAGAAAAAGACCTCATGGTAACTTCAGAAAGTACTGTTATTTTGTACCGTATTTTCTGGACTACATGTTATATAGTTTTTGTCATAGTTTGGCCGGGGGTGCGACTTGTACTCGGAGGCGATTTATATGTGAAATATATGGTTTTTACTTCATTATTATGGAATTTTTGGGTGGTGCGACTTATACTCCAGTGCGACTTATTCTCTCGTGCGACTTATACTCCCAAAAATACGGTATATGAAAATGATATTCTCTTACTATAAAAGAAGCATGTTTCGTAATCGGTTTTGGGGCGACGGAGGCTCCGTGGTTAGAGCTTTTGGTCCCCCAACCCAAAGGTCAGAGGGTCGAATCAAGTTCTGTCGTGTGTCCTTAGCCAAGACACTTCACCCACATTGCCTAGTATGAAAGTGTGTGCTTAAATGTTTGGTGGTGGTTGGAGGGGCCGATGGCTCAGATTGGCAGCCTCTCTTCCGTCAGTCTGACCCCAGGGCAGCTGCAGCTACAATAGCAGCTTAACATCACCAAGTGTGGAAGTGAATGAATAATGACTATAGTGTAGCGCTTTGAGAGACTTGGACAAACCTAAAAAGCGCATTACAAGTGTGAGGGATCATTATTATTATGATGATGATTGTTGGTATCAGGAAATTTCAGTATTTCGCGAGTGTTGAGAGATCAAAATGATCCAAAAAAAAAAAAGAGAGAGATTGGCCTGTCGTGTCTCCCCTTAAGGCTTGTTTCACTGCTTCCATTCGGCTATCTCGCTCCCCTCCTCCCTTCTTCCACCGACCCCACTACCCCACCCTCCGCTCAGACAGGACGGGAGGGGAGAGTGGGTGGGTGGTGGGTAGTGGGTCGGTGGGGGGTGTTTAGCCGGGCCCGGGGGTTGATCAAAGCGCTCCGTGTCAGACCGAGCTAAGTCCGGCCACTCCTAAACAGGCCGGCGTTTTCATGCCTAGTTGGTGGTGGAACGGTTGGGAGGGGCGAGGGGAGGGGAGGCGGGAAGGGGTGTCAATGGAGAGAAAAAAAAGAAGAAAAAAAGAAAAAAAAAAGAGGAGACGGACAGGAAAAGTGCCACAGAGAGAGCGAGAGATACAAAGGAAGAGAGAGGGAAAAAGACAGACAGAGAGAGATTAAGAGTATCAGCGAGGGATAGAGAAAGAGAGTGCTAGAAAGAGAGATACGGGGAGAAAGAGAGAGAGAGAAAAGATGAAAGAGGGATACAGAGAAAGAGAGAGAAAGAGAGAGGAAGAGAGACACAGAGATAAAGAGCGCCTGAGCGAGATTAGCAGTACAAGAGAGAGGTGGAGAAAGAGAGTGCTAGAAAGAGAGGGGGAGAAAGAGTGGGATAGAAAGAAAGCGAGAAAGTGATATAGAGAAAGAAAAAGATATAGGGAGAGAAAGAGAGAGTAATACCAGCAAGAGATAGTACTAGAAAGAGAGAGAGAGGGGGGGAAATAAAGAGAGCGTCATGGAGAGAGAAAGTGAGGGAGTGATGAACAAAGAGAAAAATATATAGGGAGAGAAAGGAAGAGAGGGGGGGGGGGGGGGGTGAATGATAGAGGGGGCAGAGAGAGAGAGTAAGATGAGAGATAGAGAAAGAGAGTGACACAGAGAGATGAAGAGTGCAACAGAAGAGATATAGAGAGTAAGAGAGAAACAGATACAGGAAGCAAGTGAAAAAAGAAAAAGAGACATAAGGAAAGGCAAGAGGGAGTGACAGAGAGATGAAGAGTGCAAAAGAGAGAGAGCGAAAGAAAGAGAGAATGTCAGAAAGAGAAAAAGAGTCAAAGAGTGAGAAAGAAAGCAAGAGCGATACAGAAAGCAAGTGAAAAAAGAGAAAAAGAGAAATAGGGAAAGGCGAGAGAGAGAATGACAGAGAGATGAAGAGGGCAACAAAGAGAAAGAGAGAGTCAGAGAGAGACAGAGTCAAAGAGAGAGAAAGAAAGAAAGGGTGATATAGATACAGAAAGCAAGTGAAAAAAATAGAAAGAGAGAAATAGGGAAAGGTGAGAGAGCGTGAGAGAGAAAAAGGGAAGCAGAACGATAGAGAGTGCCAGAGAGAGAGAGAGAGAGCAGAAAGGGTTTGGATGAACGACAAACAGGGTATGAAGGAGAAAGGGGAGATTTTGAATGAGATGACAGATGCTGCATGGTTTTGAATTGGCCGGTACAGTACAATGTGAATGAATTGAAATGGCGTCGGTAGCTGCTGGCACAGTCATCGTGTATAGTGTCCTTTTTGAGTAGTGAAAAATAAAACTGTTGAATGGAGAAAAGTGGCCTACAGGAGAAAAAGGATACTTAAATTCTTATTTCAGCTGTTGCAATTTAAAGTTCTTATATTGACCAATGAAGTTGTTTCCTTTTTTTTTTTTTTTTTTTTTTTTTGGCACATTTGAGTAGTCCAGATCAGAACAACCTATTACACTTTGTGATGTCATTGAGTGGTAATCCAGGAAGTGCCCCATTTATGGTTTCACTATGCCTTCACCACACTCATTCTGATCATTTTCGGCACTCAAAGCTCAGTGCTGGCAACTATTGTTTTTAACCTCATTTAAACCTCTTAACTGCTTGTTTCACTGACTGCTTTTGCATGCTCAGAGTTTAAATACATTTTTGAAAAACAAAAGTCATTGACACTTTTAAATCTTCAATAGCTCCTATAATTCTTAAGTTAGACTCACCAAATTTTAGCAGTAGGTAAACTGAACCTTTCCAAGATTTTTGGCAATATATATGGTTATAATTGTTCACTTACTCTTGAACTTATCACTACTTATGCCTTTCCGGGCTTGTGGCTCTTATTTGATCCTCAATATTACATTACACCTTTTCTTTAAAATAGCCCCACAGGAAGAAATCGGGACTACTCAGGTCTCAGGAGATCACATACTGCCCCCTGTCTTTGAAAACGACTTATTATTCCTTTAATAGCATTTACGCTTGGGGTGTCTCTGGTATTAAAATGTCGATGGTAACACCGCTGGGTCTCTGAATTTGACCCATGTGACTCAAAGTACCACTGTACAATGAGGGTTTGTTCCTCGGTGCTATATTTGCTCATATTAATGTCGAAAGGGTAGTTTTAAATGCTCTGAAAAAATAAAATAAAAATATTTAGAAAGAAAAGAGTTTCAACTGTCAGTGACTTTTGGTCCACCATGTACATTTTTCCATAACAACAATTTATATATACAGATTTTTTTTTTTTTTTTTTAAGTGTCTACAAAAATTTGAATAATTAATAAATGGAATCTTTAAGTCAACTATTTTTTCTCAATTGTTGGTACATTTACCCCTAAACCAGAAGATTCCTGGTTCAACACAACTAATCCACACCATGGTATTACATAATGCCTCTAATTCATTAAGCCATAAAATTACATTATTCAATTTAGATTCTCAAAATTCCAGTCGTACCGAAATCCCCATCTCTCTCTCTCCTTCTCTCATTCTATCTCCGACTCTCTTTCTCTTATTCTGTCTCTCTCTTCCGTCCCTTCCTCTGCACTGACCAGGCTTCTAGCGGGCACAGCTTCCACACATGGTTTGCTTTTAGTTTTGGAAGCCGTACCAGACGGAGAGAGGCCTTCGACTAAGACACTGAACGCATGAGAGGCGGCAAGATAGCCAGAAAAACCCAACTTCTGTGTTTGCTTTTGTCAGAATTCCAACCGGCCTGCACTATGGAAATGCCATTTTGATATTACTTCATAAAATGTGAAGAGATTCAAGTTGTGATTTTCTAGTAAGATTTAAAGTTAGAAGCGCTGTACCTGATTTTTACTGTCTTAAAGCCATAGTATGAAACTTTTTGACCAAAAATAGACAAAAAAAATCAAGCATGTTTCTTCATTACGGATTCGTTATTTCCCTGGGGCCCCCTCCTGCTCGTTTCCATGGAAAAATTTGCTATAATATTCCACAGTGCGGCATGAAACTCCAAAGTATGGTTTTCACTTACTATTTCTATGGTAACATGCAAGTGAGTTGTCCATGGAAACTCTCAGAGACAAAAAGTTGAGTTTTGACAGTACGGGTGACAACAACTAGCATGCTAACACACACTTCCTGTTTCTCTGAGGATAAAGCACTTCGTATTTAGATGTAAGTACACAGCAGACTTAAGAGCTGCTTATACAATATATCTGTACTGAGGCTAAAATGCAGAGAAAAAAAAATGGGTGCAGGGCCTTTAACAATGTGATTTCCTCTCTCTTTTTTTTTTTCTTTTTTCTTCACCACAGGGAAATAAAAAGGTTGAGTGCATTAGCGGGGTCTGATTTTAAGGAATCTGCGGATGGGGCCGAAATGGACAGCAGTGACATTTAAGAAGAATGCACTCAAGAAAGTGGGAAAGTCAAGAATAATACAAGATGTGTGGTTCTGCCATCTTGTACAGGATAATAGAGAGGTGGCAGGATGTTCTGATCTGGCCTCGTTTTGTAAAAAAAAAAGCTAGAAATTCATATTGGAGGTTCAGTCATATGACATCAAATTCCATCGTTGTAATGAGTTTTCAGTGAGTTTTCCGTTTTGTCAGTTGTTCTGGTTTGGTCTGGCGTGGTTTGATCAGGTAAATTTTGGATGTGGTCCTGGTTTAGTTCCATGTTGAGCCTCAGTTTAGTGCCAAAAAGTAATTACAGTGACCCTCGTTTATCACGGGGGTTACGTTCCAAAAATAACCCTCAAATCTGAGTAGAAAACTTAATTTTTTACATTTATTCTATATATTTTAAGGCTGTAAAACTCCTCACAACACACTTTATACACTTTCCTCACACAGGCATTTTAACATTTTCTCACATTTCTCTCTTGTTTAAACACTCTCAAAGTTCAAACTTTCGTGCATTTTTAAAAATAAGTACAGTATTGCAGAACAAAACCAAATACTATACTGCACTGTAAATAAAAATGACAGCTTTTAGAAATACTGTAACAAATTTAATTTTATCGTTCAACCTACGAGCTTGGACACAAGAAATTATTAATAGTGACTCAGGCGTATTTCACAGTTCCTCTGACCACGCCTCTTCGTCCCGGCGCCGCTGTAGTGTCTTGTAATGTTCTTTTTCCTGCAATCACTGATCCACAAAGCTAAAGACTCCTTCCGCACGATGGTCTTGTTGTGGACAGTTACAACCTTTTTAGCATCCTTTTTCAAACTTATTACTGCGGTCATACTTATGTTATTTTCCTCCTTCATTTAAAAAAAATAAATAAATAAAAAAGTGAAACAGTGAGAGGGACAACTGTATTATGTGCACATAATACAGTGCACAGTTGGTTGTCTTCATTGAGATGTTATATACAGGTGGATTAGCCCAGCAGGGAAACGAACGCTCCATTTGTATCGAAACAAACATGGCTGCTTACGAGGAATAACAATAGAGAAAATATCTCTGAACTGAAAAACATTGCGAATTTCTGCAGCATCAAAACTGTTAATCTGAGGTCAGAGAAACACGATTTTGACCAATGAGCTCCTTCATTTTATATGCATCACCTTTATACTCTTTTAAACATCTCCAGTACTCACTCATACTCAAGTCATATATTCCTCTGGTATTTTTTTTAAGAGGAACCTGCAACCTGTTTAGGGACTTTGACTCTTTTTGCTTCCATCCCCACCTCCCCACCTCCCAGCTCCACTGTTTATGCTCCAGACAGAAGAAAGGTAAGGTAAAACTAGCATAATATTTCTCCTAACATACTTACAGATTGAGTAAACATCCTTCGACAGATGTCCGAACCCGGGTGTGATCGGAGCGGGCCGGGGGGCTGCGGTGCTCACTGCTCTGGGTACATAAAGAATACAAATTAGAAGAAGCTGGGGTGGAAAAAGATGGGGGTGGAATAGTGAGAGAGAGGAATTTGTATTGGACAAGTAGAGGTTTAGTGCATTGCTGGGGGATTCATCTAATTTTCATTGGCTATTGCTGTTGTGTCATTAGGCAAGGCATAGCAGGAGAAGGTTCTGTCAACCGCATCGATAAGAGTTTTTATCGAAGTAGCATCCTCGGTTCTGACAGTTTTCTGGCAAGACACAGCCTTAAAGAAGGGGTATTATGCCTGAAGAGGTTTTAGATGTCGATGTTTGAGTAATATCGTGATCTCCCCCGGGCCCTATTCAAACCCTCTTTACGGTCATCAGTACAGGCACATGTCTCTTGTACAAGGCCCCGCCCACAAGCCTAAGTCACTCCGGCTCCCACATGACAATTCTCCATAAATATACAAAAACACGATACCAAAAGATACACTACAACTTCACAAACCTGATGCGATGTGCAGTAGTTTCATTAACGGGACACATGCTGATTGATCTGCTCTGAAGGGGGAGCGACGTAGTGTGGAGAGTAAAAGGGGAGGGAACTAAGAGCATCAAAAATTAAACAAATTAAACATTTTAATGAATTGTTTTTGGCAAATATAGCATTTTTGCAACAGTAAAAGGTAACATGATGATCTAAATGTGTAATGTGTTAGCAATGAATACCCCATGAAATGTAATATCCCTTTTTAAATATCTACAGGACACTGAAATGAGCACACCCTAGTTGTTTACGATAAGGCATATCTGTTCTTAAGTCCATTGAACTACCCTAAGGTGTGAACGGTCACCTGAGTCATATTCACTTTTTAAATTTGATAACATTTGATGCATTAGGGAAAGCTATATCAATATTTAGATTTTGGACACGCGAATTACACATTTTTTCGACTCAAGCTTGAGTTTAGAATGCTTTATTTTACCTCATGATCTCCATTTTTTCCCCTCCTCATTCTTGTTACTCAACATATACTCAAAAAGAGTTGTACACTTGCTTGTATTGTCTTGTGACTACATCATTTCTCATCATCATCATCATACCATGTGAAAAAAAAAAAAAAACTAACACAATAGCTACTCATACCATGTGTCTCAGCGGCGGCACAGTCGACATTTTCCTGGTGGGTGGGCGCACATTCTGAAAGGTTAAGCAGTGCTGTTTAAAGCTAAATTAGCAAATATTGAAGACTGTTTATTGCCATAGAATCAGCATTCAGGAGCAATCTTGTACTTAGGCCCAAAAAGACGTAATGGCCTCCCTGATCCAATTGCGCAGGATCGAAAACGAAACTTTGCACTGTTTGGAAGGTTAATTAAATTTCCTCCTCTGTGGTCTGAGGAGGTGCAGAGGGGAGGGGCTACAACTGCTACATTTTAGGGGAGACCTTTTTCCAAATTTCTCTCGACATTCAAAATTAAGATCTACATTTTCTTGGAATTTGGGTCTGAAAAAATGAGTTTAAGCCATGTTAGAATACCGTTACCATCGAAAAACATACCTGGAGTTGTGTTTTGTTTCATTCACACATGTTTGAGTAAACCTCTTTTATTAGTCTGTCTACATCTCCAAAGCTCAAAATGCTCTGTTCCACCTTATGATGTCATGAAGTGCTTTCAAGTTAACAGATACCTTTTATCTTGGTTCGGCATGGGATGAGATGTTCAAATCCAGGGCTGGTGGATTATCCAAAAGATTCTAATGAAGGTGTGTGGAGTTTAAAAAAGCGGTGGAGCACTTCCTGTATTTCCACATGACATCACAAAGTGGAACATTGTGTTTTCTGTTTGAGAGATTAACTGTGCGTTAAACGTTTGAATGAAACAAAATACAACTCCAGGTATGTATTTGATGAGGTAACAACATTGTAGCATCAACATCTCCATGGAGACAATCAGGTGGCAGACCCTGCACCAGAAAAGTTACTTAGTGCACTTTTAAAGGCCCCGTACCTGATGTTTTCCCATGTATTTAAACAAAATATGTCTTGCCCCAGTACAGATATACTGTAGTGGTCTGATATTTTGTGTTTAGTTCAGATTTGACACTGTTTGTTGTGTTGCTGTCAATGCTTTTGTACGTGACACTTGGTTGCTATGTCGACACGCTGATGTGAAGGTCCTATTCCTCAGTTACTGGTCTGTTTTTGGAGACTGGCTCTAGTGAGTTGAGACCGCTGTTGTTTTGCTCTTGTTTTGGTGTGGGTTACGGCCTACGGTAGCCCTTGAGTTCAGAAAATAAACTACCAGAAGAAATCCAGGCATGTTTCCTTACACCAGAATGCTACAATATTGCATAAGCAGCTCTTGAGGTTAAAACTTTTTAGAAGTTATTTGTTCTTCTAACGAGTATCCTTGACTTATCATATCATATCTTTTTTTTTTTTTTTTTTTTTGACAAACCCAAATAAAATGTGATATAGAAGTGAAGAAATAGCCAACCAATTGATGTCGAGGGTCCAGTTCGATCATGGCATTTTTCTCAACAGTGTAACTCATGGTATTTCTTCACCTTGGCTTTACTGGAGCAAAATATTATGGTCTATGTAGTTCCATCAATTCCATTTTTAGCTTGCATGGGATCCAGAACACACACTTCTTCAATACGTTACGACAGGGGTGCCAAAACTCTTTTCTCCGAGGTCCATATCTTGAAAAATTATTTGACACAGAGGCTCGCAGTCCAGTCGTCAATACAGTGGATAATTGAGATGGTGCATTTAACATAGTTTTGACTTCATACTTTAAATTAGGCTTGAAATAGTAATATTAGGTCTGTATGACAATGCATTGCAATGTTATCTAGGTTATATTGGTAGCATTACTCAAATTTGCCATAAAAAGTACAAATTATGATCAAGTGGCCAGTTTAACCGAAGCCTGAGGGCCGCATCTGACCCCCGGGCCGTAGTTTGGACACCCCTGCTTTACGAGAATGTGAGTGTAGTCACCCTGTTTTCAATTGGGCATGATTGACAGGTGGATTATCCAATCAGATACGCACATGATCCATCCGAAAAAAAATACAAAAAAAAATATCACAGGTGGCTGAAAAACATCGTGGATTTCTGCAGAATCAATAAACTAAACTAAACAGACCACCACTAAATTCTGTTACTCTGAGGTGAGATAAATTAGATTTTATTTGTAAATGATAAATGACCAATGAGCTCCTTCATTTTGCTCGTGTTACTGAAACAAACAAAAGTGAGACACAATGGAGCGTGTCTGGATTGCCAAGGAAATTTTTAGCTAGCTGCTTCAACAAAATATCACATGTTGGTATCACATTACTTTTGGTAGTGCAATACGCAGTAAAATTACAGTTATCGTTACATCCCTATACTCAAGTCCTATTGTGGCCGTCCAGATGCACGTCAGATCCACTGGACTAGCACCAAAACTAGGTCTACTGTTGACATTGTAGCCGAATGATCTTTATTGGGTTTGACACTTGCTCTAAATACACGAAAATGTGGTGTGCTTTTTTCCCTCTCAGAAAACCACTGAAATATAGAGATATAGACGTAAGGGGGGGAAAAAAAGTGAAAAAAATTTAAACCAGACCAGTAATTACCAACTTTTCTACAGATAGCGAGCCTTTATTAATATAAAATCGCAGCAGGGTCCAAAATAATTATCTTACTTCAGTTAAAATCTCAAAAACCAATGATTAAAATTTCATCCAATAACTCTCTTCCCTCATTTCTCACTAGTACTTGAAAATTGTATTTGTCTAGCCATGCGTAGCTCATTAAATTTTTGTCCGTTGGGTAAGATTTCGGGAATGATAAAGTGCATAAATTGAAAACTGTGTGTATCAAAGGGTTAACGTGGCTGTACCTGATTTTTAATGTCTTAAAAATGTGAAAAAAAACTAGCACTATTTCATTTTAAAAGGTTTGCGGTTTCCAAAGTTATTCCACACTTACCTTATGCATTCAGAGCAGAGCATCCTAATTACTCACAGCAATGAATTTATAAGTGCTTTTTACAACTCTCAAGTCCCTCAAGCGTGTCCTGGGTCTTCCCCGGGGCCTCCTCCTGGTGGGACATGCCTGAAACACCTCCCTAGAAAGCATCCAGTAGACATCTTGAACAGTTGCCTGAGTCACCTTAGCTGGCTCCTCTCGACGTGGAGGAGCAGCGGCTCTACTCCGAGCTCCCGTGTGACTAAGCTCCTCAGGGAAGGGGCCTTACCTTCAACAGCCTCACTCTATGATCCATACTGAGGCAAAACAAGACCATTTTTGCTCAAATACATGGGAAAAAATCGCGTACAGGCCGATTAATGCTAGCTTCTTCGCATTCTCTTCCCGTATTCCAAACTCCCACGTCTTCACTGGATCTCTGTAGTCAGATACACCTCTCACTGCGTTATTTTTTATCTAATTGTACCTCGGGGTGTGAAAACATGACAAGACTTTTGTTAAGATTTGGCCCCAATTAATCCAGCGCGTTTCAGAGATCTCTGTTCCGCGATGGTTTCCTGCTGTCTGCGCGGGATGAACCGGCTCGAAGGGAGATCGGGTTCTGTAATTACCTCAACTGCGCAACCCAGTAGAACTCGCACATCCGCTCTGTGCATTCTTAATACTAGAGTTGAGATATCAAGGCATTCTTTCTGTGAATCAAGTTGTGGACGACTTTTTTCTTTTGTTTTTTCCTTTGGTTTTCCGTTGTGTGGAAGCCTTCTGAATCCTCGCTCGGTCTTAAATGTATTCCCATAAGGCGCAATTTGCTGCTGGATATTTTCTGCTAGCGTGCTTTTCCGACCTTTGTGTAAGAATAGCTTTTATGAATGGGTGTGTTTTTATTGTGCACTCCACTGGAAGTAGTAAAAGAAGTACTGCGCTGTGGAAAGCAGCGGCGTGGATAGGATACATTTGCTTTCTATCAGAACATATAGTGCAGTTTTGAGATGGATTTCTACCGTGAAAGGTAATGTTGTCAGGGTACTAAAATTTCAAACTCAATTTCTATACTCGATACTTGATACCGATTCCGATTCCACTTTGAGAAGAAAAATGTGCTCTTTACACAATGTAGACTGTATTTTTCAACTCAAAATAATTGTACATTCCTTATGTTACCATGTGGTCTTATAGCTTAGAGCACATAAGTCAAACTCAGGTCTAGGGGCCAAATCTGGCCCGCAGTGTAATTATATTTGGCCAGTGAGATCATATCAAATGTGCGGTATATAGTGTATGCGCCACTACAAATCCCAGAATGCTTTGCTAATACGCTGGCATGCAGACGAGACCCTTCTTTTCTGCTAACACTCATTAGCAACCAAGGTACTAGTCACCTCGGCCAAATTAATTACTGCAGAGAGAGACATAATTTGTTTTACCTATTTAAATAAGAAATTAATACTACTGATGTGTCTTTTCTTTCAAATTAAATTTCTCATGTTTGTAATATCAGGCTTGATTTGTTCCAGATTTTCTAAAAGACTAAAGTTTGTTTCCATATGAAAAGGTTGAACATCACATATCAGAAACTGTCAATTTTTCAATAAACATTGAGTTTGGCCTGTGAATTTGTCTCAGTTTAAAATTTTGGCTCAATATGAATTTGCTTTTGACACCCTTGGCTTAGAGTGATGAAACGCAAGATCATTTTAAAACTGTTCAGGAATTCATTTTGTCAGTGTTGAAATTTGGTCAAATGTGCATCAGTAACATTCAAGTGTAGAGGAATTTTGAGATTTAAAGTAGCTAAAGCCCTGTACCAGATGTTGCACCAGTGCACGGAGTCACCGTTCTGGGATACTTGTGACTTGCAATATCTAAGATTAAAAGCTCTATACCCATTTAATCCCTCCTGTCACCCCGATATAGCACCATATTAGAGAAACAATTGCCTGGCGTAGTCACAGGCAGTTGCTTCCATATGGTTTTCATCCAATAAAATGCCTTTTTAAAATGCATAAGCAATGTTGTTCAGCGTGATGCATTTTCGCAACTAGCTGCTTTTATAATGCACTGTATGAAGCATATGATTTAATATTCAGTTGCGTGCGGTGACTTTTATGGGTAGGCAAGAAGACAATAACAATTAATAAAACCAGTTTTTATACAAACAACACTGCAAATTTGTATATTTATTTTTACGGACTTATACTTTTGGTCACAACTTCAGTACTATTGCTTTCTATGTGATTATTGTAATGTGTCTAGAAACCACATGAGTGACAGCGCTACACGTAAGTACTACACATGACGTACATTTATGAAGACGGTACTAACAACGACACTGCACTTGTTAGACAGGTGCAAGGGTCAGACAGGTACAAGGGTCAGACAGGTGCACTGGTCAAACAGGGTATCTCGGAGTGCCACAACAAGACGTTAGATGTTAGTATTTGGCTCCAACTAATCCAGTGCGTTTCAGAGATCTCTGCTCCCCGATGGTTTTCTGCTGCCTGTGCGAGTTCAAAGGGAGATCGGGTTCTGTAATGGGTCAGACAGGTGCACTGGTCAGACATGTTGACTGGTCAGACAGATGCGCAGGTGAAACAGGTGTATAGGTCAAAGAGGTGCATGGGTGAAATAGGTGCATGGGTCAGACAGATACACTGGTCAGACTGGTTGACTGGTCAGACAGATGCTTTGGTCAGACAGGTGCAGGGGTCAAAGAGTTGCATGGGTCAGACAGGTGGACTGGTCACACAGGTGGACTGGTCACAGGTGCACGGTTGAGACAGATGCATGGGTCAGACAGATACACTGCACAGATAGATGCACTCATAATACAGCCTCATGTGTCACAAACATCCCCCTTAACACAGCCCTGCGTTAGAAAAGCGCGCTCACACTCACCTCCCACTGAAACGGAGCAGGTCCACAACAACCACATGTTCCCCCCCACACACGTGTAATAGTCCCGTTATTCCACTGACGCTGTCGCTTCATAGACGGGCTCCTCTCTATCCGCTGTCACGCCTCTGCTCCAACCGGATCCTCCATTTCACACAAACTTACCCTGAAACTAGCTCATTAAATGACTGCCTCTATTACGAACCAACATCAAATCATTACAATCGTTAAGTTATTTTAGACACTTGGGTTGAAAGTTGGTGCTGATGTGGTCATTTTGTGCTGCACTCACTACAAATGTCCTCACATGTCCAATTCCCATGGATTATATGAGTTTATTCTGTGTTGTTTGAGCCTGTTGTGGTCCTTAGTACTCCTGCGCAACCCCCTAAAACAACCTGCTGCCATGTCCGGTTGTAAAAGCACGTGTTGAGAGCAAACAATGGCACGGCCTCTATAGCACGGGACAAGAACACAAGTTAATGAGAGTTTTGGAGCTGCTGTCTGCTCCGTGGCAATCCGGGAGCATGGATTTTGACCTAAGCCAAACGTAAGGAGGGTTCAAAAAGGGCCCGGAAGAGATCACTAGATTACTTAAACATGCGTGGAAGGCATCTACAACCTCTTGAAGCATATTTTAGGTGAGCGAACAACATTATAACATGGTACAAAGCTCAAAAAGATCGATTTTGCATAATAGCTCAGAATGCAATCCTGGCGAAAATGAGAAATTGACCCTAAAAATGGATGCAAGTCACCTCATATGACTGGTTGTTCTGCATCCCTTGTTTTTTTTTTTTTACTTTTATGTCAAGGTACAGTGACCATAAAGATTAAATATAAAGTACACTTTTTCCACCTTTAGCTCTTTTTCTCTTAATGTTTGTCTGATCAAAGAAAACGACAGATGAAAAGAAGGAATGCAAAGAAAAGAATATATGAACACGTACCATACCATACATTAAAGCTCCAGTGCAGTAGGGGGCCTCCTTTTAAAAACTTTTGTAACTTTTGTAACTTTAGCGGCTAATTGGGCTAACTACACTTTTGGATGTGTGGGTAACTTATTGGTTTTAATTGCTATATAGTTTTATCCTGTGTCACCTGTGGATCATTATGTTATAATTTGGACGTTTTAAATCGCAATGTCGATGTAAAACGATTAAAAGAAACAAGCACCCAGTGGAAGCTAGCGTTAGCGTAAATGTCATACGTCAAAAGCCGCACCGTTGTCGGCTTTTCTGATGGTTAGCTGCAGATAATTCTAGCGGATTTTTCTTTTCATTTGTGCAAAAACAGAACGCTGCCAAATCCTACACGTATCACAATTAAGAAAATAAACTTAAAGAACTAAATGAGAGAGCAGCGGCAAAAACAAAGATTGATTGAAGCAATGACGTCTTGAACACGGATTACTCTGACTTGCATGAATCACTCTAAATACAACTCGGAGATAGTAAATGAGAAGGGGAAACAGCTGTAACATGTTTAAAAGCTCGAAAAAGTTGATTTTGCAGTATAGATCCACCTTAAATCAATCACAATTAAGCAATTATATTTGAAAAATCTCATTAGTTAACTCTATGACTTTGGGTTGCAGAGAAGGATACTGCCTCAGCATCCAGGAGTACTCCAGCAGAGCAAAAAATAACACAACTCCAGCTAGTTTCCATTAAAACGAACGAACAAAAACTAATTACTTTCGAGTTGTTAAAAAAGTGATACACAGATAATTAGCAGTGAAACTAGGAAATCAGTTGTAAATCGTAAATTGCCCTGACAACAGCCCTCATACTTCAGCAGCCCATGAATATTCCACTGCATCAACTAACAGCACTTTTCACTTTGGTGTGAAACTATTTAAAGTTAGAAAATTTTAACCATTAGGACATCGTTAAAAAAGACCTATTGCGCTGTGACACCCATGGATCATTATACAGGGTGGCCCAAAAAACACTGACACTTTTAAATCTTCAATAGCTCCTATAATGTCTTAAGTTATACTCACCAAATTTTAGCAGTCGGTAAACTGAACCTTCTGAGATTTTTGGCAATATATACGGTTATAATTGTTCACTTACACTTGAACTTATCACTGCTTAAACTAGGAAAAGTAAGAATTACCTTCTTTTTTTTTTAAATAATGTTTTTTTAAGTGTCCACTATTTTTGGTTTCCACACTGAATAGCTCTATCCAACACACTTTGCATAACATTTGAAAGCATTTCCGGGCTTATGGCTCTTATTTGATCACAGATATTATGTTTTAAGTCGTTTGTTGTCTGAGGTTTATTCACAAACGCCTTTTCTTCAGTACTAGTCAGGTCTCGGGAGATCACATACTGCCCCCTGTCTTTGAAAACCACTTATTATTCCTTTAAGGCAGGCATGTCCAAACTTTTCTCATTAAGGGACACAAATCAAATACAGATAAAGCTGAGGGCCGATTGAGGGCCATAGACTGGCCACCAATACAGTGAATACTTCAAATCTGTGTGTTTATTACAAGTTAGACTGAACACTAGACCTTGTTCAGGCTTACATCCTTTATGGGACACACTAAATCTTTGATATGGAAGCTTGAGGGCCACAAAAAAATTGATCTGAGGGCCACATTTGGCACCGGGGCCACAGTTTTGGGCATGCCTTCTTTAAGGCATTTACTCTTGGGGTGTCTCTGGTATTAAAATGGCGACGGTAACACCTCTAGGTTTCTGAATTTGACCCTTGTGACTCAAAGTACCACTGTACAATGAGGGTTCATTGCTCGGTGCTATATTTGCTCAGATTACTGTCGAAAGAGTAGTTCTAAATGCTCTGAAAAAATAAAATAAAAATATTTAGAAAGAAATGAGTTATGAATTATTTTCAACTGTCAGTGACTTTTGGGCCACCCTGTATTATAATTTGGACATCGCAATATTCATCTAAAACAACTTAATAAAAGACACAAGCAGTGCCCAATGGATCAAGCAAACTTGCAATGCATTTATTTTTTTATTTGTACCAAAATGACTACGTGACGCTCCCGAATCCTAAGAACATTTACTTGTAGAGTAAGTACAGAGCAGTGGCCATATGCCGGGAGTCGATTGGCAAAATAGCGTCTTAAAAATAAGCGATGAAAGAGTACTCACGCTTGCACGACTCTCCAAATGCAACTTCAGGTGAGTAACTATAACATGATTAAAAGCTCTGAAAAGTTCATTTTGCGGAACAGGTCTGCTTTAAGATCTCCCAAGTCAGTTTAGTACAATATGGAACTTTCAACATACACTCCCACACACATTCTACATTTCATCTCTACAGACGCAGCGGAGCGAACGCGCCCGAGGCTAGCATATAGCGCGAGGGGAATCAATGCCGTAAACAGTGTATACAGCATGGGAATGTGAGGAAAGTGGGCTGGAAATTATTGTGCACTTTTGGCTTGTGCTCCAGTGTAACATCCCTCTATATCTATTGACCCCACTATCTATTTACACAATGGATTTATGCTCCTATTTTTTATGAGAAATCGTTCAGAGTGCATAGCGTTTAGCCGCCATCTTGTTCCATCAATATCTCACTGTTAATAGCGACTTAGCAGTTAGCCGTTTTACCAGTTCAAGTCTATTAGAGTTGATAAAGCTGGTAATTGGCTGCACCTGTGTAAGAAACTGAGCAGCAAAAAGAGGGAAAAAGAGAGACTGAGAGATGGATGGAGAGAAAGCGGGCGGGGAGGGGGAGAGAGAGAGAGAGAAGGCGATAGAAAGAAAGCGAGGGGGAGAAAGAGAGGGTAAGAGAGAGATAGATAGACAGGGAAAGCGAGAAGGAGAAGGTAGGAGGGAGAGAGATGCATAGAGGAAAATTAGAGAGAGAAAAAAGTGAGAGGGAGGGAGAAAAGAAAGGGATGGATAGAGAGAGAGAGAATGCGCGAGGGAAAAGGGTAGAAGGAAGAGACAGATGAAGACTGGAGAGAGGGAGAGAAAGAGAGAAAAAATGAGAGGGAGAGAGAAACAAGCAAGAGGAGAAAGAGAAAGGTTGCGAGAGAGAGAGAAAAAGCAAGAGGGATAACGAGAGAGTAGGAGGGAGAGAGATAGAGGAAGATTGGAAAGAGCAAGGGAGAGAAAAAAATGCAAGAGAGGAAGCGAGAAAGAGGGGAGGGGAAAAAGAGGGTAGGAGAGAGACAGAGGAGAGAAGAGGAGAGAGAGAGAGAAAGTGAGAGGGAGATGGATAAGGTAGGAGAGAGAGAAAGAGAGAGAAAAAAATGAGAGGGAGAGAGACAGTAAGAGAGAAAGAGGGGAGGGAGAGAGAAAAAAAGCGACAAGGGGAAAGAGTGAAATAGGTAGATAGAGAGAGAGTAAGCAAGAAAGCGACAAGGAGAAAAAGAGGATAGGAGAAAAAAATCAGAGAGTCAAATAGAGAGACAGAAAGAGAGGGTAGGAGGAAGAAAGGGTGAGAGTGAGAAAGAAAGAAAGGGAGAGGAGAAGGTGGAGAGAGAAAGAGGGAGATGGATAGAGAAAAAGAGAGAAAGTGAAAAGGAGAAAGAGAGGGTAGAATAAAGAGAGAGAAAGTGAGAGGGAGAGAGAGAGTAGAGAGAGACAAACCAAGCAGGAGAAAAAGAGGAAGAGGGAGAGAGACAGAGAGAGAATACCGGGAGGTAATTATCTGCACCTGTCTCTATACACTCCAGTGCCGATAGTCATGAAATAGAGCAACGCAAATAGAAGCGAGAGAGAGAGAGAGAAACAGAGAGAGAGAAACAGAGAGAGAGAGATAGAGAAAGAGAAAGACGGTGAGAAAGAGAGAGAGGGTGACAGATGTGAATAGCCAGAAGCGACAGGGCAGAATAACCTGACACACAGTGAATAAGAGCGCTATGGTATGATGAGCAATGATATGATGAGCAATGATATACTGAGATCACACACCATTTTGGAGAATGGTGTTAAAGTTCCCCTATGTAACATTTTTGGCAGACATTACTGATATGTTATTGCTTCGCCTGGATTGTTCCACATTATGGCATTACACTTACCCGTCTTACATTAGTTCAATTAAGTGTCAGTATTGCTAAAAAAACGCCTTGGAAAACACGCATTCTTGCCGTGAGCGGGGTCCCCTCTCCACAGATCTGACCTGTAACTTGGCCTGGAGACAAGCGGGTGGTAGACCATCAGTTGGAAATGTTACATAGTGCACTTTCAACTTAGCATGTACTCTCTCTGGACAGAAAGTAGGCTAGAAGGATACATTTATCAGTACTTGATATAGGCCCGTCATGATAACACATTTTGAAGTGTGATATATTGCTCGAGTAAATAAGCAGAATTATCCCCCATAAGTAACAGAAACCAAAACATAAGTAGTTAGTTTGTGTCTATAATGTGTCATTCAAGTCCATAATTTAAATTTCTACAGCTCCAGTTTCATCGTAGTACAGAGAATGAACCACATTTTTTACCACTACTACAAAGAAAAAGTAATCACCTATAAATATTGACCCCAAAGGATCTGTTATGTATTGAACGATAAGTCGAGATAGTGTTTATACTGACAGGCCTTATTATACTACTACTACTACTACTACGACTACTATGACTACGACTACTACTACTGCGACTACTACTACTATGACTAAAACTATGACTACTACTACGGCGACTACTACTACTACTACTACGACTACTATGACTACGACTACTACTACTACGACTACTACTACTATGACTAAAACTATGACTACTACTACGGCGACTACTACTACTACTACTACTACTACTACGGCGACTACTACTACTATGACTACAACTAAGACTATTACTACTACTACTACGGCGACTACTACTACTATGACTACAACTATGACTACTACTACTACTACTGCGACTACTGCGACTACTACTGCGACTACTACTACGACTACTATTACTGCAACTACAGCTACACTACTATGACTACTACTACTACTGCGACTACTACTACGACTACGACTACTGCTACAACTGCCACTACGACTACACTATATGACTACTATTACTACTCTGACTTCTACTACGACTACTAGTACTACTACTGCCACTACCACTACACTACTATGACTACTACTACTACTACGACTACTACTATGGCTACCAATACTACTACAATTACTACTACTACAACTATGACTACAACTACTACTACTATTACTTATAATAATAATAATTTTCTCACTGTTTTCCTCTTTTGGCAGATTTACACAAAATTAGACAAATTTCAAAATGAACTAAAAAGCCAGTCACTGGTGAGATTGTGAAACTAGTGAGTAAATACACAGTCATAAAAGGTGCTTTCAGATTAAACTGACTGGAGTGTTCCACTTCAGAGTCTGGGAAATTAGTGTTTTTATTTGTTGCCCTTAAGAAAAAAAAAAAAAAAAAAAAAATCAAAATAAACTCATAATTCCAAGTAAATCATCAGAAGTTCGGCCTTGTGAAAGTTTAGTTAGTATTTAATCGCTTTACCAGGTCAAGTCTGTTAGAGATAATAAAGACAGGTAACTGGCACCAAAAAGAGGGAGAAAGAAAGAGAGATAGATACGGAGAGAAAGAGGGAGAGGGAAAGAAAGAAAGCGAGAGGGAGAAAGAGAGGGTAGGAGGAACAAAGAGAGATAGACAGATGGAGAGAGAAAGGGGGAGGGAGAAAGAAAAAAAGAGGGAGAAAGAGAGAGAAATAGATAGATGGGGAGAGGAGAGAGAGAAAAGTAAGAGGGAGAAAGGGAGGGTAGGAGGGAGAAAGGGAGATAGCTAGAGGGAGAAAGAGAGGGTTGAAGGTTAGAAAGAGGGAGAAAGACAGAACGGGAGATAGATAGAGAAAGAGAAAGTGAGGGAGAAATAGAGGGTTGGAGGTTAGAAAAATGGAGAAAGAGAGAAAGGGAGCAAGATAGAGAGAGAAAGCGAGAGGGAGAAAGACAGGGTAGGAGGAGAGAAAGAGAGTGTGACAGATAGAGAGCGAGAGAAAGAGGGTAGGAGGGAGAAAGGGAGATAGATAGAGAGAGAGAACGCAAGAAGGAGAAAGAAGGAGTACCAGGTTGAAAGAGGGAGAGAGAAAGCGAGAGGGAGAAAGAGAGAGAAAGAAAGTGCAAGAGAGAAAGAGAGAATGTTAATACTGAAACTAAATGACTTGATTTCAGAACATCATTGTATTTTGATGTTTGACTTCAGTTGGATTTAGTATGTCCAGTTTTATCAAGTGCAATTTTTGTCTTCTTTTAATGTACAACAACACAAAAGAGTGAGCACTCATATAAACACATTTTTACCCTGTTACTTAAAGTGAAACTAAACATCAAATCCACTTTTTTTTACTCCTAAATTGTGTATACTGTGTTTTAATATCATTATCTTCCTAGTTCTTAGGTTTTTTCTGGTTATTTTACTGCAAACTACGTAAATTTGCAGCTTTCTGGTCAAAAACACTCCAAAACTGAGCCTGTGATTCAAGTACTATGTGACATCACGCAGCACTGACAGCTAGCTTCAGGGGCGGAGTTTGAAGTGTGGATACCTGTTAGACCAATCACACTGTTCCTTGTACCTCCAGACCCCGCCCCTTCCTCCCCCTCACTGTCTTCAGTTTAGAAATGTGGTTGTGGGCGGAGTTTAGGTGTTTAGTCCCACTTTAATTTAACTAGTTATAACGAACATTGATCTGATTGCTTACCGCACATTTATTGATAAAGAAATGAAGCAGCTATACTGTGAAAGAAGATGATTGCCAACATTTCCGTGGAGAGTCAGGTCTGTGGAGATGCAAGCGTGCGCAAAAGACATGCTTTTTAGTGTATTCTTGGCTTAACGTTGAGTAATAGTTGTACCATGCATTCAACTTTTCCAACAGACGACGTTATAGCGGTACAAAAAAGGTTGCCGACGAAGTCAAGCCCTAGCTAACGGCACACTTGTATTGGGGTCAGAATTTCAGCGGACAACCAGGGTATAAAAACGTCAACGGGAGATATCGAGAAAAAAAAAAAAAAAATCCCTTCACTCTCCAGATCCAGCCCAGGTGGTTTCAGAATGTATGTGGATTATCCTGGACAAGTGGACAGCGGAGCAGGTTGAAGAGGCTAGCAGCAGAATAACAACAAGCGAGATTGTGGTCAGCCAAAGGTGTAGCCTCTCCCAGGTTTCAATTATGCAGTACAAGATGGCCCTCTACAGCAAAAAGTGGTCCCGTTGGCTATAAGGGAGGGGGAAAAGTAATTTGGGGAGTATGGTAAATGGTAAACGTGGGGATAGGTGATGGTGGTCAAGTAGGTCAAGTATCTATCTATCTATCTATTCATTCATCCACCTATAGTGCTGCTTATAGGCTTAAAAGTCGGGAGGCACCGATCCAACTTGGAGTTTGAGTATCTGCCAATGCAGTGGTCCCTCGTTTATCGTGGGGGTTATGTTCTAAAAATAAAATGAAATCTATGAAGTAGTCAGCTTTATTTTTTCAGTTATTATATATATATATATATATATATATATATATATATATATATATATATATATATATATATATATATATATATATATATATATATATATATATATATATTCTAAGGCTGTAAAACCCCTCACCACACACTTTATACACTTTTATCACTTTCTCACATTTCTAACTCTCAAAGTTCAAACCTTCGTCGGTGCATTTGCCGGTGCAGAACGTTTCAGCAACATTGTGGGTTTTGTCAGGGAGAAAACTTGCAAACATACAGCACTTAGAGTCACACTGCGATCGAACATTTATGTAAATTTGGCTGAACGCATTCTGTACTGTACAGGAGGAGACACGGCACGAAGGAGTCTGATGGACAATGGTCTACAGTCCCTTAGTCAATCAGGACACAGAACACAATGCACTTTCATACATTCATACATGTAAAAACATGCAAAATTGGACTAAAATTGGACTAAAATCCACGTAACAGCGAGGCCGCAAAAGATGAACCGCGATATAGTGAGGGACAACCGTAATTCAACATGTTATCTCAACTTTCTGTATTAAGAATTGTTAATACCATAAGTATACGGAAAATGGTCAGATTTTTCCACCTTCAAGGCACTCAACGCTTTTCAAGGAACCACTCATCCATTCACACACACATTCAGGTGGCTCAGGTGGATTTGAACCGCCAACCTTCAGATCAGTGAACGGTAAAGTATTATTATTTCCCAATAATATACGTACTGCCAATAGAGCAACTTTACAACAGCTCAGCATCGTAAAATAAACACAGACTGATTCTTCTGAGCGGTAAATTAAGTATCAGTACCTAGTAAATCAGTAGTTACGAGGGGTGGGACGATTCTATTTAGCCACGATTCGATTCTTATTTTAATGCATGGGTCATGATTCAATTTTCCATTTTTGTTGGGCTGGCAAAAACCTTTTTTTTTTCAATTATTTGCTATATAAAACAGAACACTTTTGACATAAACATCATTGGTAGAGTCATCCAATCCATTTACCCACAGATCGGCGGTGTGATTCCAGCTCCCGCAGACGATTACTGTCGTTGTGTCCTCGGGCAAGACACTCAACCCACATCGCTCCCTGTGTTTGCGCACACTGGTGTATGAATGTGTGTGCTTCTCATGTCTGTGTATCTGTGTGTTTCTGCCTTGTTACCAGCAGCAGCCTCACTCCTCCCCTCCTCTTGATTAAAAAAAAAAACAAAAAAAACTCTCTCTCTCTCTTTCTGCCACTGAATATGTTATGAGACGTAATAATGTCTAAATGGGTTATTTACCAAGTCAAATTGAGGAGATCGCGGTAATGTGAGTTGCGTGTGAATTACGAGCTTTAACATGCCTAAAGCAACAAAGAGTATTTAAAAGTTTGTATTTTTGTCAATCGTGGGTCCATCAACGTAGAATAAAAAGCGACTGAAAGATAAAACGTGCCTCTGTTAGCATTCAGCAGCAGTGAGGCTCTACATTAGCACGGTTAGCTCAGTTGAAGTGCTTGTCTACAGATCCAAAGGTCGGCGGTTCGAATCCCGCTCTCGACGTAACCATCGTTGGTCGAGAGGTCAGATCCACCGATCCACAGGTTGGTGGTGCAATTCCAGCTCCCACAAATGAATAATGTTATTGTGTCTTTGGGCGAGACACTTAACCCACCTCGCCACCAGTGTCTGCGTACATGGATGTATGAATGTGTGTGTGAATGGGTGAGTGGTTCCTTGATCTAAAACGCTTTGAGTGGCTTGAACGGGGAAAAAGCGCTTTGTAAAACTGTGACCGTTTACCGTTAATAAAGCTGTTCACGTTCTGTATCTGCGAAAGGACCCCAGGCTTAACCTTTTCCTGCCCATAACAAAATGAAACCACAGCGCGCTTGGATGGACATGTGAGAAGCAAACGCAACACGAAGTCGAATCGAAACATCAGAATCAACCAAAACCATTCGATCATTTTTTAAGGCTAGTCGCATCTTTAGTAGTTAGTGGTTGAAATAAGTAAAAATATGTTTGTGCATTGTGTTTCAAAATGGAATTGGATACCGGATCAGTATCGAGCGATAAGGATTCAAAAAACAGGGTCAAAATCTACCCCAACATCAAATAGTCTCTATGGAGCTCAACAGTGATCGCCCAAGTTTCCCATTCACTTTTTCATAGACTTTCCAAAAAAAGTATTTTAAAAAACAATCTGTTTCTGAAACTTTATAAACCTCAAAATTATTAAAACATTTTGCAGAATCTTGCATTTTAAACGGATCTTTTTTGACATAAAACAACCACGTTATGGATATTATTTTCCAGCTGCTTTGTCTTTGAACTCTTAATATACAATTTTTTTGGAAGGTCTATGGAAAAAATAAATAATGGAAAATTTGCTTCTGGAACCTGAGCAAGTGGTCACTGTTGAGCTCATTGGTGCAAAACATTTTTTTAGCTAGAAGAAATAAAAATGATGCATAGGGCCCTTAATCACAGATTGGGTTTTGAAGGCTAAAGAATCCATAGATTTTTGGAAAAAAGAAAAACATTTATTTATTTTCCAAAGCATTTGCAGTCTTATTGACCTTTCTGATACTACATTTCAGTCTCACGCAAATATGTTTTTATAGCGTAGAATCCAGTCAAACATTAGGTGTACTCTTTGGTTAAGTGGATAGCTGTTGTCTTGTCAGGCTCCGTACACCAGCCCGGGGGGAGTCCATCCTCATTTATTTTTTTGTGTCATGTTTTTTGTTGTTTTTTTTCTAAATTATATTGAGACTTGACAACACCACCCTAGCGAGAGGAGCGTGTTTACAACCACAGGGCTCAGCCGCAACATCAATAATTTACACTTTTAAAAATTCATGAAATTTCTGTCAATTTTTGGGTTCAACTGGAGCGTTGTAAACTTAATGAAGACATCTTAATTTAATGATTTTATTTATTTATTTATTTTAAACACAAGAGAAATGACGGAGGATACAGTGGTTCTCACATAAGTCTATTTATGTATTTACTGATCCACAAGGGAAATTATTTGGACGCAGTAGCTTACTCACAGTAAAAAAATTATAAAAGAAATAAATACAAAATAAGTAGCAAAAATAAACCTTCACCAACACTGTTTACAGTGCAAGCAGAGAGCTGCTGACCTCGACTGGGGAAGTTGTCAGATGGTGGAAGGAATACTTTGAAGATCTCCTCAATCCCACCGTCACGTCTTTTGAGGAGGAAGCAGAGACTGGGGACCCGGAGGCAGAGTCGTCTATCACCGTGGCTGAAGTCACTGAGGTGGTTGGCAAGCTCCTCAGTGGCAAGGCTCCGGGGGCGGACGAGATCCTGAAGTGGGTTTCCTCTGCAGGGTGGCTTAGGGATAGGTTGAGGAGCTTGGTCACACAGGAGGAGCTAAGAGTAGAATCACTACTCCTACACGTCGAGAGGAGCCAGTTGAGGTGGCTCAGGCATGCCTCCTGGCGTCCTCCTGGATGCCTCCCTAGGGAGGTGTTCCGGGCATGTCCCACCAGGAGGAGGCGTCGGGGAAGACACAGGGCAGTCTGGAGGGACTATGTCTCTCGTCTGGCCGCGGGAACGCCTTGGGGTCTCATCAGAGGAAGGGGACGTGCCAAGTCTGGGAGTCCCTGCTTAGTCTGCTGCCCCCGCGACCTGGCCCCGGATAAACAGAAGAAAATGGATGGATGGAAAATAATAATAGACTTGTGTTTTTACATCTTATCTTTAAAAAGTGTTGACAATCCATATTCTAATTTCCAACCATTTTTCAAAGCCAGCGTACCGCCTTTCTCAAAACTGAGAGCTTTTAATCTATTAGTATACTTAAAACCTAATCAATGCATGCTTTTATATTTCCATTACAGTGGTATGAAAGAGGAGCGAGTAGCATGGAGAGCCCGGTCAAACAATTCATTGAAAACCACTATGGCTGTCCACATAGACATGAAAGAAAGCAATTTGTGCTAAACAATTATTCATTAGCATCCAAATACATGAGTAGATAGCCGTGTTTCGCGAACAGCTGTCACGGTTACTATGGTTGCCATTCACATGTGTAATATGCCGTTTATCGCAAATGACAGGCTTCTGGTGTCTGTTTGTACAGTCATTTTGAAGGCTAAATAAATAAATATTACAATTTAAAAAGAGGGTGAGAAAAACGAACAGAATAATAATTTTTTTCCTACATATAAATTTTGCCCATTGGATGTTTTGGTAGTGCATAAAATAATCCCTAAAAATGTGATAAACCGAAGGGCTGCCATCGACAACCCAAAGACCGTATAAAAAAGTGGAGTGACTATGAGCAAGTATTGGGGCGGATTTGAAGCAGAGTTCCACGTTTGGAATTCCGACCGAGAGTATCATAGCAACCAAAGAGCCAATCTGGATTGAGGCTGTTGAAGGTAGTGCTCCGTTCTGCCTGCAACGCTGGTGTAGGAGGGAGCGGACGCTTAGCAACGCTGTCAATCAGGGAGCAGCCTCGGGGAAAGAAGGCGCCTGATTTGTCTCTTATTAATGTTCATATCTTGATTTACTGACACAATAGTGAAATAAAAATACCCTGTGTTACGAGCCAGTTCAGCTAAGGAAAGGAGAAGTAACAAAACAAGATGGAAAATAGTTAAATTAAAGTCAGAATTTATTAAAAAGGAATGTTACAGTAAAGACTAACAAAAAGAGGCTCTAAACAGAGTAAATCAATGTACAGTTCAAAGGAATACAGCTAACAAAACCAAAAGGATATACATTCCAGAAAAACATAAAATCTCAGAGCTAGTCCAAGGGGCTACAGGTGTCTCAATTTTCCGTAGTGATACTGAGACACAGAACAAAGTGGCATGAGGTTCACTGTCAGAATCCAGCAGCAAAAGTGGCAGGGGGCGGGTCCTTTTTAAGGTGTGCCAGCCGCAGCTGAAGGACCAGGAGTGGCCAGACTCTAGGGCGTCGCACCAATCAGCACATAGAGCCCAGGAGCCAATCAGGTGCCAGCTTGCGAGCAATGCATCAATTGCAGGAAAGGTCTGTCATTTCAAAACTTGCACACAAACAGGGATCAGCAGCAGAGACAACACATGTAGAGCGGATTAATATGAACATTTTAAGTTCAAAATGACGAGCCAGACAGCCACAGTTTCACAACAGAAAGTGAGTTGGAGTCAGAGTCGATGGAGCCAGAAGCACGCCCATGATCACTTCCCATCTGGAACGCAGCGGCGAGCAGGTTAGCTATGTCCTTTTATGTAAATAATCTATGGCACAACCGCACTGCTGACTAAAAATCTGTTATGTTTTTGAAAATATACCAAAGTCAAAATGAACTCAAAGTAATAAAAATAATCCATTATAGAAATTTTTGGTAGCGTATAAAATATTTCCAAAAATGTATTTACACTGATGCACCAACCATGGATTTATTATTTTTTTATTATTATTATTTTTTTTTTTTTTTTTTTAAATAGTGAAGCCAAAATAAACTTGTGTATGTACTTGCTCCTCTTTAAAGGTCCTGTACATAATTTTCCCCCATGTATATGAGCAAGTATTTGCCCCAGTACAGATGTATTGAATACACAGCTTATTCAATATATCTGTCAAAGTAAGCAAACTAAGCATTATTGTCCAAGAAACAGAAAGTGTGTAGTTAGCATGCTAATTGTTGTTCATATTACGTTAAGTCAAAACTCCCGCCTCTCTCCGCCTTCGATAGTCGTGAAAAGAGCTTATAAAGTCATCGTGGTGAATAATTATGATGCTCAGAATGCGTATTGGTAAGTAAGGAGTAACTTTGGACAGCTGTAAACTGTTTAACTGGAACTAGTTCTGTTTTTAACATGTGGTATAGCTAAAACGCAGCATGTATCGACAAACGCACATGTGCAAACGTACAACGTCGTACAATCCGGGAGTATAACTGCGAAGCTTCTTGTTAAAGGGTGATAGTTCTAACCACTTAACCACTACGCAACACAAATGATAGTAGTGTCTATTGGTGTTAATGAGATACTTTTACAAAACGCATTATAGAAGCCCGAGTCCATCGCAAGGACAACGGGATGAACAACTTAGCAATTAAAACATGCTACTTGACACATGGGCGTACCTCTGAGATAATTGCCTTACCTTTTCTTTTTGTGCAGCGCAGTTAACGGCTGCTTCATGTTACTGCACTCCCACCCTGTCCTCCCTCCTCCTCCTCTTTCTCTCTCTCTCTCGCTTTCTTCGTGTACTCTTCTTGTTCTCTGTCTGCATCATCAGTTCCCCTTAGCCGGCTCCTAGCTTGATGTATTTACTAGTACACACTCTGCTAAACTATGCCCCTTGCAAAATGTGCTCTACTTTTTGGGACGATAAACAGCTAAAGGTGTTATATGCCTTTCTTTTTTTTTTTTTTTTTTTTTTTTGTTCTCAAGCTCAAATATTTGGTTCTTTTTTTGATAGATTTCAATTGGACCTTCTTCTTTTTAGTTACTTAAAGGTACAGTGTGCAACCACACTCATATTGGATATAGATGAGTTTTATGCCACACTATGGAATATTATAGCCAAAAGAGCAACATTTCGACATAGCGAGAGACACAGAGAGAGACAGAGAGAGAGACAGAGAGAAAGACAGAGAGAGAGGCAGACAGAGAGAGAGAGACAGAGACCGAGAGACACAGAGAGAGACAGAGACAAACAGAGAGAGACAGAGACAGAGAGACATAGCAAGAGACACAGAGAGAGACAGAGACAAACAGAGAGAGACAGAGACAGAGACAGAGAGACATAGCGAGAGAGAGAGAGAGAGAGACAGAGACAGACAGAGAGAAAGAGACATAATGAGAGACAGAGACAAACAGAGAGACAGAGAGAGTGAGAGAGAGACAGAGATAGAGACAGAGACAGAGAGACACAGAGAGAGACAGAGACGAACAGAGAGAGAGAGAGAGACAGAGACAGACAGAGAGAAAGAGACATAACGAGAGACAGAGAGAGAGAAAGAGACAAACAGAGAGACAGAGAGAGCGAGAGAGAGACAGAGATAGAGAGACAGAGAGACAGACAGACAGAGACAGACAGAGAGACATACAGAGACAGAGAGACATAGGGAGAGAGAGACAGAGAAAGAGAGAAGGAGAGAGATAGAGAGATGAAAGAGAGCCAGAGATGGAGAGAGGGAGAGAGCGGCAGAGAAAGAGAGACAGAGAAACAGACAGAGAGAGAGAGAAACAGAGAGAGAGAGACAGAGATAGAAAGAGAGAGAGACGGAGAGACAGCGACAGAGAGACGAAGAGAGAGAGAGAGAATTGAAATAACAAAATTAATCAGTCATTTGTTTATTGCCCAGCCTGCTACGTGGTACTTCATTAGCCTATTAGCACTCCACCCCTCTGCCCTCCCACCACCCAAACATTAACACCCCCGCGCCCCCACACTGCCATATCACACCAAAAATGTCCCGCAGTGTTTCTTTGACTCCAGTGTGGTGGGTTATTAGCTGTGTCTGCTTTGATAGTTAGTGAGCACGCTTGATTATGGCTGAAAGGGAGTAGGCTGGGCATGGGCCGGAGAGGAAGTGGGTCTAATGATATTAACAACATCGCTTTATTGGAGAGCTACTGCAGGCGGAGGGAGCGAGGAGGAGGAGGGGTACGGGGACACGGAGGCGGGACAGGGGGGAGTAGAGACATGGACCGGGAATGTAAAAAGTAGAGGAAATATGGTGGTAGAAGAGGTTTAAAAGAGTTGTGAGTTGCGTTAAAGGGGTTATACGCATTTTCCCCCCCGTTTCATGAAGTAAAAATGATTCGAAGTAGCGATGGTGCGCTGTTAGCATGCTAGTCGAGAACGCTCTGGTCTCTGGAAGTTGTGAAAAGCGCTTCGAAACTCATCAAGGTGAGCAATTAACATTATGGGAATGTGCTTTGTAACCCACAATTTTTTTTTGTTTTTTCACCAAAACTGATAATTTAGTGTTCTGCTTTTTTAAGACGGTAAAAGTCTAGGTTTAGTCAAAGTCAAGTCCCCAGGCTGTTTAGGTCCACTTTTGGTAGGCCTTGACATTAGTGACATTAGTGTTCGTCAAATGATTCGAAGCTTCAAAACCAGCTTTCGACGTAAACGCCAACGGTAGAGCGGTCCAACTTCCACAGATGAATGCTGTTGTTGTGTCATTGAGCAAGACACTTAACTCACCTTGCCCTCGGCGCCTGCGTACACTGGCGCGTGAATTGGTGAGTGGTTCCTTGATGTGAAGCGCTGCAGGTGCCTTGAAGGTGGAAAAGCGCAATATAAAAACAAAACCAACAAACCAGAAAATAAATTACGACCTGACGATGGAATTGAGGGACTGGTTGCATAAGATGATAAATGGAAATACATTGCAACAAATATATCCGGGTTTAAGGTTAGATCTGCAAATAGTCCAAATGGAATAACTTCGCTGCTATTGGAGTAAACAATGTAGAGCATATTGTCTGAAAAGGCGTTGCTATTTGCTTTGGGAATTCTTGAAAAAGGAACATCCAAAAACAATCGTACGCTTTGGAGTTGTAAGCTAGCAATCTGGGAGCTTATTTTGGACAGACAAAAAAGTCAATAGACGGTGCCAGGAGAATGTCGGAAAACAGAATGGAATTGGGCTAATCTCTGAAAACAAGTCTGAAACAACATCCCCTCTTTTTTTTCCCCTTAATACATAAAATACAATGCTACTCCCTGGTGCTTTGGCTAATAGAACTGTGGAAAGAATAGCCTAGCAACCCTACTGTCTGGCTCGCTGATGGGAGTCCGCTGGGGGATTAGGGAGTGTAAATAATGGTGTCAGACAGGCAGATGGGTACAGGAACTACAAACGCTTTGTTGTGATGCTGATTGGGTGAGTTGGGTTGTATTGTGATTAAGTAGCTCTTGTTTTGAATTGCAAAATTTTGGTGCTTGGACTAAGGGATTAAAGCCGTGTAACTTTTTAACCAGAACATAGACTAAAATAAAAGCTTGTTTTGTTTATTTAATGTGCATTTTGTTAGATATTTTGCTTTTATTGCACTGAAAAAAGTAGAGAAATGTCCGTCCGTACTGTGAGAAGGCTTGCATCTCCATAAACCTGACTCCTCCTGCTTGTCATAGCATAAAACTCACCTGTCTCCATGGAGAATGTTCAGAAAAATGGTTTTACATTTTCCGGTTTCATGGAGTCATGCAGGAGGCGCGCTACCTCCAGGAGTTACTTGTTATTGCTTTAAAGGGCCACTAACTGTGCGAAGCTTGTCTGGTGTTTTGACTAGGAATGTTCCAGAGTATGGCATTAAAGTTTTCGTGACTTAGTTAAAGGTTTGTATACAGTGATCCCTTGTTTTTCACGGGGGTTACATTCTAAAAATAACCCGCAAATCCACAAAGTAGACAATTATTATATCTGTTTTAAGGCTGTAAAACCCCTCACCACACACTTTATACACTTTTCTCAGACAGACATTAACATTTTCTCACATTTCTCTCTCATTTAAACACTCTCAAAGTTCAAACCTTCGTAGATTATATCCTCCTTCCTCGTTATCGCTTTAAATGTGTTGTTCACGTGCCTCTGCTCCAGCGGTATCTTCAAAGGCGACTCTCCTTGCACAGAAACACTTTTTAAGTCCAAAGCGTTTCTGAAATTTGTCGGTGCAGAATGTTTCATCGACATTGTGGGTTTTGCTGGGGAGAAAACTTACAGCACTTCAGAGTCACACCGATCGAACATTTATGTAAATTTGGCTGGACACATTTTGTACTGTACAGGAGACATGACACAGAGGAGACTGATGGACAATAGGCTACAGTCCCTTAGCCAATCAGGATGCAGAACACAATGCTTGTTCATATGCCGTAAAAAAAAAAGCATGTAAAATTGAAAAAAAAAAAAAAAAAAGTTTAAATCTGCGAAATAGGGAGGCTACAAAGGGTGACAATATAGCGAGTGACCACTGTATTGCTTAAAAAAAAACATGTATTCTCTTATTGTGAGCAGGGTCATCTCGCCATAGATCTGACCTATAACTTACCTAGTGACCATTCGGAGACATATGCGTAATGCCATATCATACAGGCAAAGCGGTAACATCTCCGTGGAAACAAGCAGGTGGCAAATTATTTATTTATCGAAGTTACGTAGTACACTTTTGCACTACTGGCATTGATGTATGTTAACACAGGCGCCACCCGACTTCCAAATCCTCAAGTTGCCTCCCGGTGAATTGCACAAATTAGGATGCACTGAGCTTGTTCAATTATAGCTGGCGTCTTGGGAGCCATTCACCCAAGTTAAAAACGCTAACGCCTGGCAGAAAGTTCAACAAGTATATCTTCAGAGGTGCTGAATCGCAACGGTTGAACTGGGAGTCAAGAATACAAATGAATCACAATTAGCGTGCCCAACAGCTCCATTCTTAAACACCAATATAGCATTAGCATTAGCATTAGGTTCATCTACACAAGTTAAAGTTGTATGGAGCTACGCTAAGCTAAGTCTGGGATTCACTTTTTGATAGCTTTCTACCATGTTGTAAAGCTGTTTCTTCATAAAACACGCTTTACCTGTAGCTGCGTTTCGTTTCCATTCTTCCATTTGCTGAATGTTGTGTTTTAAATTTGCTTTTTGAACTTACAATGACCACATTATTTATATTAGTTAGCCTCTACGATGCCTTTGAACTCTTAGTATTTGAATTTTTTGAAAAGTCTATGGGAAAAATTCATGGAAAATGTACTTCGGTGTTGAGCTCCATTGCTGTCAGGGTTGCCAGATTTTCAAGCCCAAAAACAACCCTAACCCGACGCCTAGAAAAAGAAATAGAAGCAATTAGTTAAATGTATGTCACATCCGAACAAGTGCTAATGAGATGCGCATATTTCTATTCGCGTATTTAACATCAAACTGGCTTTAAAACATTAAAGCGGGATTAAACACATCTGTGTAATCCCTCAATCGTCCAGGTCTGATCCAGCAAAAGACGAAGTTTAAATCCGTGAACTGAATACATCGTTGTAGCGAAGCGAGCAGCGAAACGTCTTCACTCCTACAACGATTTGTCCAGTTGACAGATTTAAACTTTTTCTTTTGCTATGAGATTAAACACCTAAACTCCGCCCACAACCACATTTCAAATAGAGCTGCTAAACTGGGCGGTAACTGGAGGATTTAGGGGCGGGGTTTGGGGGTATGAGGAACACTGTGATTGGCCTAAAATGACCAAAATGGACTAGGAACAGTAGATGATGCTATAAAACACTATATAGAGTAGCAAAAAAGTGAAATCAGTGTTCAGTCGGTGTTTGGCTATGAAACACTGTGATTGGCCTAAAATGACCATAGATTCCATAAAGTCTATCATAGAGTTTAGTAGCAAAAAAGTGAAATCAGTGTTCAGTCATCTTTATAGATTGTATAGAGTCTTTACTGAGTCTATTAACATGAAACAGAACTAAACATAAGAATAAAAATCACCTCCTGTAAAAAGTGCAACCCATAATAAGCCCAAAAAAAAAAAAAAAAAAAAAACAAAAAAAAGAAACCCAAAGTCGCTATAAAGAAGCAGAGTTGGCAACATTTTAGTCTTCTAATGGGTTTAATGACAAAAAAAAAAAAAAAATACTTGGCACCATTGAAATATATTTTTTAAAATGGGAGAATTTCTTTTAAAAAACCTGGTTTATTGACGATAAAAATGTAATTGTATGCATTAGTGTCAGTAATCTCATGCTATTTTCTTCTTTATCTGGCACTTAATCTACATTTTAATTAGTCTATTCATTTCTTTGGCGGTGTTACAGCAGCACTAATTGCTTTAAAAATGCATTACAATGACATGCATATTGTAAATGGAGGTATTTTATTTACTTCTCAGACTTTTCTCATTTATAGACAACAATTCTTCATAATTGACAATGAACGATGGAAAAATATCAGACAGCGCAACTTATTATCGATTCAGGGACAGACGAAGAGCAAGAGAGGATATTATCAGAGAAAGACATAGAGATCAAAGAGAGATACCCCCTAAACACAGGGGTGTCAAACTCAAATTCACGGAGCGCCAAGATTAAAAACTGGGCCAAATTAAATATTTATTGAAAAATTTCAACAATATCTGCATGTTTTTCAGAAGGAGTGGATTAAATTTGAGTGAGGCGAGAGGTAAAAGATGCTAATAAGTGTCAAAAGAAGTGGTGGGGGCCGGCGCCAACACATTTGCAAAGCATTCTGGGATTTGTAGTATTAGAGGTGCATGCACTATACTGGGGCGACAGCCGGCGGGACAGTTCTAATATATATTCGATATGATCTCGTGGGCCAATTGAGGGCCCGCGGGCCTGAGTGTGACAAGGTTTGCTCTAACCATGGTCCAAGATAGTCAAATTATTAGCGAGTCTGAGGTACAGGGGGGTCAATGGAGAGCAAGTGACAACTACCTTGAATAAAACGCAGGGTATTATCAGAGAAAGACAGAGAGGAGAGAAACTACTTATTTGCAATTTGGGGGTACGGGTGGTCGATGGAGAGCGAGTAACAGAGAGAGAGAGAGACATAACTCTAACTGTAGCTGACTGAGATAGACAAGTTATTAGCGATTCAGGGGTACAGGGGATCGATGAAGAGGAAGTGACAAACTACCTTGAATAAAATGCAGGGTATTATCAGAGAAAGATGGAGAGAGACAGAGAGAGAGACTACTTATTTGCAGTTTGGGGGTACCAGGGGTCAATGGAGAGCCAGAGAGAGGGTGGAAGAGAAAGAGAGAGACGTAACTCTAACTGTAGCCGACTGAGAGGGACAAGTTATTAGCGATTCAGGGGTACAGGGGATCAATGAAGAGCAAGTGACAAACTACCTTGAATAAAATCTAAGGTATTATCAGAGAAAGAGGGAGAGAGAGAGAGACAGAGAGAGAGAGAGAGAGAGAAAGACCCTAACCATGGCTGGCAGAGATAGACAACTTATTAGCGATTCAGGGGTACAGGGGGTCGATGGAAAGGAAGCGACAAGCTACCTTGAATAAAATGCAGGGTATTATCAGAGAAAGATGGAGAGAGACGGAGAGAGAGAGGGTGAAAGAGACTACTTATTTGCAATTTTGGGGGAGGGGGGGTCGATGGAGAGCGAGAGAGAGGGTGGAAGAGAAAGAGAGAGACCGTAACTCTAACTGTAGTCGACTGAAATAGACAAGTTTTTTAGCGATTCGGGGGTACAGGGGATCGATGGAGAGCAAGTGACAAACTACCTTGAATAAAATGCAGGGTTTTATCAGAGAAAGACGGAGAGAGGGAGGGAAAGAGAGAGAGAAAGACCCTAACCCTAACCGTAGCTGGCTGAGATAGACAAGTTATTAGCAATTCAGGGGTACAGGGGGCGATGGAGAGCAAATGACAAACTACCTTGAATAAAACGCAGGGTATTATCAGAAGGACGGAGTGAGAGAGAGAGCGACGGACAGAGAGAGAGAAAGACCCTAACCATGGCTGGCTGAGATAGACAAGTTATTAGCGATTCGGGGGTACAGGGGGTCGATGGAGAGCAAGTGACAAGCTACCTTGAATAAAACGCAGGGTATTATCAGAGAAAGAGAGATGTGTGAATAAAACAGGCTTATTAAGAGAGATGGGGCATTTGTAAACACATCAGTGAATACACTTTATCAGGACATGTTTTTGTTTTGTTTTTCTTGTTCTACAAAAGTCAGAGAGATACGAGGGTATAATTTAGTTTCGGGTTTGACAAAAGTGTTTTGCATGCAGCGGATTGCTCAATTTACTTTGTCACATGTCATACAAGTAACCATGTTTTAACACGCAGGTAGTGTTAGCAAGTAACTAAATCAAATATCATCGAGTTGCACTTAAGAAAAATGTATCTTTGAACTATACATGTTACCAGTCATTTGTCTGGACACACTTTTTATGCGTTTCTTTTTTATATCCATGATTATTTACATTGTAGATTGTCAAAAGTATGAATGAACTCTCCACGCCATCAGTTTTTTTCAGTTTTTCAGTCTCTATCACCTAAATCTAACACCTAAAGGGTTTGCCTCGGTAGCTGCTGAACATTCATCCATAGACATACATGCAGAACCCCCTCGGCGTGATGTCACCTCAAAGTATCAATTAGGTGTCTGCTACCTATCCCTCCATCTATCTATTGAGCGTACGACCTATCGGCATGTTAATAAAGTCTCCGCCATATCTGATATCAAATCCCACACATGCCTCTCCTTTTATCAGGCACAATCAGACGACGGCACGGCCACCTCCAGGACTCTTCACCACATTAAGACGAACTACTGTCACCTCCACATCATCACATGCACACATGAACGAACGCACAAACGCACGCACACAAACACTGATATACATGCACATACTGACGAGACACAAACACACACTGAGGAGACACAAATGCACACACACTGTTTCACACACACACACACATACTGAGAATACACAATGCACACACACCGTCACACACAACTGTTACACACATGCACACTGTTACACACATACATACTGAGGAGACACAAAGCACGCATACCGTTACACACACACACTGTTACACACACATACTGTTATACACACACACACATACTGAGAATACACAATGCGCACACACCGTCACACACAACTGTTACACACATACACACTGTTACACACACACATACTGAGGAGACACAAAGTACGCATACCGTTACACACACACACACACACGCACACACACTGTTACACACACACACTGTTACACACACACATCCACTGTTTTACACACACACACACACACACACACACACACACACACACTGTTACACACACTGTTAAACGCACTCACACTGTTACACACACACACACTGAGGAGGCACAAATACACACTGTTGCACACATACGGGCACTGTTTCAAACACTGAGGAGACACAAACACACTGTTACACACACATACAGAGGAGACACAAACACATACTGTTACACACATACTGAGGAGACACAAACACACTATTACACACACACACACAGTGAATCTGAGGAGACCCACAACGTTACACACACTGCACCTTCAGGAGACTCCCTGAGACTTTCACCCACACAATATTACACACACACACACACACACACACACACACACACACACACACACACACACACACACACACACACACACACACACACTGTCACCCTAAAGACACACACATAGTTACACTAAAACACACACAGAGAATGACACCCAATGACACCCAGTTGTCCTGTCCCACTAACACCCAGTGAAAGCCGTCACCTTGAGACGAGTCTCGCTCTGCACCAAACATGTCAAGGTGAGCACTTTTCTTTATTTGCTCTGGCACAGATCCAAGTCTCGTGTGTTGGTGTGAGGTGTGGGTGTGCGTTAGCAAGATTCATTCACGTTTGTTTGTATATATTTGATGTTTTATTGTGTTGTTTTTCAAATTGAGGCTCTGACAACACTGGGGAAACACTGGCATAAGAAAAATCACAGCAAACGCGATTTCTACGCTTTAAAATGAATGAAAGAGACATAGATACGAGCGGAAAATACTTGGACACAGTAGGTCACATGTTACAATATTATAGTGAAGGGGAAAAAATAAAAGGTTAACACAAATTTTATTTAAAATCACTAAAGCAGTAAAAATAGCACAGTTTTATATCTACAAGTTTCGTAATATGGTAAATTGAAATATATCTAGGCTGTATTTATATAGATGGTGGGATGAAAAGAAACATTGCAAAAATGGTATGACTGTAACCCAGAATCATTCAGTTGTTTTATTTAATTTTATCATAAGAGTTTAGGAAAGCTGCACTATGTAACTTTTCTGGTAGAGGGTCCATCACCTACTTGTCTCCATGGAGATGGTTTTTTTTTATTGTTTTTTTTTGCGTTAACTATTCAAGCATTTTATGTATTAAATGTAAGCTTTCAGTAGACCCGTCACTGATGTCTGTTATTGCATTTTTTTTTTTTCAAGCATTCTCCAAAAGTGTCCATTAGGATATATTTGGATAAACTTGGATACATCAAAAGTCCCTCCATAAAACGCCTGGATTTACTAATAATAAAATGAGTTTAAAAGTCAAATTTTTTTTATAGATGTTGTCCTCAAATTTGAAATGTGAGAGGTCAACAATATTTTCATTGAGATATAGTGTTTTTTTGTCCCCAGCTCCCACTGCAGCTTTCTACAGCTTAATTTTAACAAAAAATTTAGGCGAGGATGAGAAAAATCATTTTTTATGTGTGTTCCAAAGTGTATAAATGCTTAGCAGACAAACTTACAGTGATTCTGACACCTGTGGGTAAAACTATTGGGCGTTACCTTTACAAAAACCCCAAACTTGTGCATATTTAATTTGGAGAGGTCAGAACAAAGGCAATTTCACCAAAATGACCTGAAGTTGTAAGAGGTTAATTGTATCATAAAAGTTTAGCAAAAGCTGCACTATGTAAGGGTCCATCACCTACTTTTTTTTTTTCGTTTTTTTGCCTTGACTATTCTGTCAGAGAAGCAACCCCACTCACAGTAAGAATGCATGTTTTTGGTTTAGTTTTTAGCAATGCATGATAGATATGTTTAATGCCATACTGAGTAACATTTTAGGAAACGCACTCTGCAGAAACCCCATTTCATTTAGATTTTATATGCACAACAAAGGGGAGAGGAGATAACTACACTGAAACTAACACACCTGTATGTTTCGAGGTTCTTTTCACTATGTCTTTTGAACAACACTAAATGTGAACTGTGCCTGAGTCAGGTTTGGCATAATCATTCAAGCCCCTAATGAGTGATTTCACACATATCACTGTTTTTTCGCTGTTTTGAATGTAGGTTTGAAGACTTATAAATAGGAGATAAATTATGCTATGGATCTTATCTGGACAATTGAAGGATTTAACAGCTGCACCAAATATAATTATTACAATATTTCTCTTTTTTTTTACTCTTTAATTGTGAATCCGATGATGGGATGTGTGTCATTGCGCCTTATATTCTTCAGCCATTCTCTCTCAGCCGTCAGCGTCTGTCCACAGCTGTGACTAAAAACACATAGCATAGGTTGTTTTAGCTGTCAAACGTTCGCGCTATATGACACAATGCGAGCCACACGCCGGTATGGGCTGTATTGGGATTTAAAAATAGTAGCCGAGACGCGTACGTTATAAGACAGGTCTATGGTGATCCTGTCAGCGACCTGAGCGAAAGAGAGACCCTAACCATTGTCAGCCGAGACATTAGCGATTCGGGGGTGCAAGGGGTCGATGGAGAGCAGTGACAAACTACACTGAAAGGAATGTAAGTATTAAAGAGAGGAAGACCCTAACCCTAACCACAGCCGGCTGAGATAGACACCTTTGCAGCAATTCGGGGGTCGATGGAGAGCAAGTGCCAAACCCTCTTGAAGAAAATGCACGATATTATTATTTTATTATTATAAGAGAGAGACGGGGAATAGAACATTTTGTAAACACATCAGCGAATACACATGTTTTCGTTTCTTTTTTTTTTTTTCTTCTACAAAAGCCAGAGAGATACGGGGGTATAATTTAGTTTGACAAAACTGTGTTGCATGCAGTGAAATATGCCTTTGCCGTGGTCTGAATGCAGTGTGCAAAAATATTGACGATATTCGCAACTGCACTTACCAGTAGTAATTCGTAGTGTGGTGATGGTTGCTTGTTGAATAGCGTACTGAAGGTGAAGTTTAAACGCTTTGCAGTGGTCCAAAGTACAAAAACGAACACGTAGCATGCTAACACGTACTTCCTGATTATCATACATTGAAATGCTTTGTAATTAAACGCAGACCGTGTGCTGCAGACATATTTTGATCTTTAGCTGCTTAAGGATATACCTTTCTATCCACAGTGGTTTGGACACTTCTGATCACCAACTTAAGGGCGACACTGATTTTTTAATTAGACAAAACACAAAGTACATCACAAAATAAAATACAGATTTACACCACACACCCGTCACACATACAGCAGATCAGGCTCTAGTCCTTCAGTGTTGGCCGGTCTATGTTCTCTGAGGTGTTTGTTGAGGACCCTGTATGTGCTTTGTTGTTTAATGTCCTCTGGCTCCTCTCACAGACCAGGCAGACAGACTGAAGGTGCTGCTTCCCAGAGAGATCACAGTCACGTCTCACAAGCCTCTGGTGACATGGCCAGTGTTGTGTCTGTGGCTGAAGCATTGTTTTCGTATATTAAACTTAAATCTGTAAATTTAAGAAGATCTGTGGTGGTAATGTTTTTTTTATGTTTGTTTTATCCCTGACTTTGATGGGCTGTTTCCAATGGCCTTGAGGAGGTTTGATTTGCCTGAAACCAGCTCTTTAGACAATAATTAAAATAACTAAAAGTCATGGCATTCAGAAAGATTTTTGCTGCCTCAGCCGACATATCATTTCTAATTAATCTAAAGTTCACAAGATTCAGTTTGATTCTTTTACAACACTTATGAATAATGAGCTTTAAAGAAGAGGTGAGAATCTATTAGCAATCCAAGGTATTTATACTGATTAACAATCTCTAGCATATATTTCAGAATGATGAGAAGCTCTAGTTGTTTTACTAAAAACATGGCCACTGTTTCAGAGACATTTAGCTGCAAGCAGCTCTCCTGTAGCCAATATGAAACATTGATTGGGTGAGTTTAGCTGCAGGAATGTCTTTGGAACGACCATGCCCAAATAAAACAGTGTTGTCTGCATACATTATGCACTAAATGTCAGGGCAGACAAGGCAGATCATTAATGTAAAGACTAAATAAAACTGGACCTACAAATGATCCCTGAGGGACACCTGTGGTCACCTTAAGAGACTCTGATCTGCAGCTATTAATTGAGACGAATTGAGTCACTTAAAGTGGATTTGATCCAGTTCAGAGTAGCTGTGGAGAAGCTGAAATGCAATAGCTGTGAACAAAGAACAGCATGATTTACTGTATCAAAAGCTTTCCTTAGGTCCAAAAATACTGCCCCTACAGCAGCACCCATATCCACAGAAAATGTTGTTTTCTCCATAAAGAGGCAACTGTCTCAGTTGAATGTTTGTCTCTACAGCCGCACTGCATGAGGTGGACAATCAGCTCAGATACCTCTGCTCTGACCAGTGCTTTCAGTTGTAGTGTTATTGGGCAAGACACTTCTCTTTGCTCATGTACGTGTCAATGTGGGGAGTGAGTGATGGGTGGTGCTCACATTGACGACCTCACTGTCTGTTTACCCCAGGACAGCTGTTGCTACATAAGTATTTGTGAAATAATTGACTAATTCATTGAGTATATGTAAAGGCACTATCTAATTCTGAGGTGTTATTTAATATAACAAGTACAAAGCTGACACATTTTCCTCCGTCATTTCTTATCAAAATCTTTTATATTGTACTTGAATGTAACTGTTAAAACGCACGCATGTCCCCCATTGGCTTTAATTAGCCCAGTACAGAGAGGTCATGCACATGTATGAATAATGCAACGCACAGGGCCTGCAGTTTAAATGAAAGGCTTCAGAATTCCCCTGGAAATCTCTTCACGGTGAGTGCGTTCAATAAAATCAGCATTAAACTTTAGCTTCGAGGTGAAAAGCAAATTAGTATTACAAAAATGTTATGGAAAAATGTCAATTAGGCAAGACGTGTGAAAAGCCTGCTCACGTAGGTACAGCTGTGTGTGCTGCAAAGAGATGACCGGTAGATAAGAGATCGGTCCAAATCATAGACTGTATATAGAAGTGGAGGGGGGGGGTGACGTCACCCATAGCGTCCGGCTCCAGCCAAATGACGCAAATTGAGGCTAGCAGTCATAGCGGCTAATTTGGAGCGAAGTTACATATATGGAATTTCATACATGCAACCAAAGAGCCAGTCAAGAGCAAGGACGAAGTTTAAATCTGTCAACTGGACAAATCGTTGTAAGAATGAAGACGTTTCGCTGCTAATCTAAGCCGCTTCTTCAGCCCTGGTCAGATTGCGGCTTGAAGAAGCGGCTTGGATGAGCAGCGAAACTTCGTCACTCTTACGATTTTGCCAGCTGACAGATTTAAACTTCGTCTTTTGCTATGGATCAGACCTGGACGACTGAGGGATTACACAGAAAGGACAGGTGATTGACCTTTTGCTAACGCTAGCGGGAGTGACGTCAGGGAAAGAAGACACCTGATTGGTCGGTTATTATTGTTCATATCCCGATTCACGAAAAAAATAGCGGAATAAAAATCTCAGGATAAGGTAAAGCGGCGGGGGAAAAAAACGAACATTTCAACACCAAAATGACAAGCTCTACAAAGTTGCAGTGTCGATGGAGCAAAATCACACCCGTGCTCACTTTATTTGGAATGCAGCGGCTAGCGGGCCTGCTATGTCCATGCAGTCTATGGTCCAAATGCATTTTGAACATTTTGTAAACTAAAACAAATTAAGAACGAGCTGATTTCGCTCACCTCTTTACGGTAGGGCGCTGTAAAAGGCATCATACCAAAGTGTTGCTCTCCCCGATCATGCTGCCTCCTATGCCTAGCTGGAAGTATTTTTCAACCAAATTTTAAGTTAGGGAAAATAACTATGATCGACCGTGTAATTTCAAGCCACAAAAGGTAGGTGTGTTGGCACTACTTGCAAATGAACATCGCAAGAATGTTAAAATTGCACTGGTATTGTCAGTATTGCCTGGGCCTTGTTATAATGCAAAAGCTGCACCAAAACCCTTTAGGTCATTCTTTCCCCATTGTTGAATTCATTATGTTTTTGTGGAGCAGCCAGATTCGAAAAACCCACAGACCCATCAACAGACCAGAGCCCAGAGGCGAACGTCACGCCAGCCTTCTGCCATAGTAATAATGTTTTCTTTTTATTTTCATGTCCAACCTTTGCATTCCCATCTGCGTCGCTTCTGCCACTTGCACTTATTCACATGCAGGGTTGTAATTGTAACGGATTTGTTTCAGTGACGTATGTGAAATAAAGGAGCTCATTGGTCACATATAATTTACAAACGTATGTATATATATATATATATATATATATATATATATATATATATATATATATATATATATATATATATATATACATAGATTAACCCGTAATTATTATCAATAAGAATAATATATAAATACATATATGACAAATACATTGATTAATACAAATATTATTATTATTATTATTATTATTTATAATGATTAATGATGATGATGATGATGATAATAATAATACTGTTATGGCATTCTAAATCTTTAGTTGTATTGTTATGGATCTCTTTGACCTTGCCGTTTGTGATACTATTATTACACACAGGTGTATCTCTTGTTTTTTAGCCTACGGATGATGTGCCCAGCGACCTCGAGCCACTTGGATTAGATTAAATTTGTATGGTTGTTTTTTGGTATATAAATACTCTGAATGTCTGTTCATTTGTCAGATGAGGGCAAGACGACACTACTAGGGCAAACAGCTCTTTGACGATTGTGCACAATTGGTTAAATAAATCTTTTTTGACTTTTTGATTCAAGACAACTTCTCTGTTGATTTTATATTTTTTAAAGTTTTTACTATTACAAATTTCACAAGAATACCAACCACAAGCATTGCTAAAGGCTGAATGTAGTAGCTGTTTGTCGATGACCAAATGGTTTTAAACATGATCAGAACTCGCTTCACATTGGTAGATTTTAAATCCACAGGCCTGAGGCGGAGTGACAGATGTGGCGGCCATATTGCACCAACATTGGTTGTTTTGGGTATAAATCCTCTGATGTCTGTCATTTGTCAGATGAGGGCAAGACGACACTACGAGGGCAAACTCCTCTACCAACCTCAACTGAACACGCCAGCATGTTAGCCCAACCGTGAAACAAACACTAGCGAGTGGGTGAAGTGTCTTGCCTAAGGACACAGCAGCAGTAGGGCAGGAATTGTGCTAACAGACTTACATAAAGTATAGTTGGTGTATTCATCGGTTTCAGGCACATGACTTTTTTCCTGCTTGTAAGGAGTTTTTGCAGGGTTTTATTTTTCAAAAAAGTGAAAAAACAGAGTAAATGCATCATTCTCAAACTGAAAAGAAGCATTTAAACCAGCATATAGTGCAAATCTGTTCTTCAATTTCTGCTGCATTAGGGTGACAGTGGCACAGTGGGTTGAGTATTCACCAAAAAGAAGGTTCTCTGACCAGACTTCACCTACTACAGCTGCTCTTTTTACTGCTACTACTACTACTACTACTGCTAATGCTGCTGCTACTACTACTACTACAAACATACCTCACAACTTTTCCCATCACGTTATGTTTTCCCGAAAGATGAGAGTATCAATATAATATTAATCAACATATCAATCAAAACTAAACCTACTAGAGCATTACTACTACTAGTTTTCTCCCTCCCTCCTCCTTCCTTCTTTACCTCTTTTCTCCTCCTCCCTTGCCTCTCTCCTTTCTCTAATCTCTCTGTCTCACCCCTCCTCTCTCCTTCCTTCCACTCTCTCTGCTTCTCTCCTACTCCCTCTACCCTTAGTCTCTTGCCTCCCTCTCCTTCTCTTCTCTCTCTCCCCATGTCTCTCTTCCTCCTCCTTTCTCCTCCTCCTCTTATTTCTCCTTTCTCCTTCTCCTCTCCTTTCTCCTCTTCTCTTCCCCCTCTCCTCTGTCCTTTCCACCCTCTCTCTCTTCCTTCCTCCCACTCTCTCTGATTCTCTCCAACTCCCTCTACCCTCTCTTGCCTCCCTTTCCTTCTCTCTCCTCCTCTTCCTTTCTCCTTCTCCTATTATATCTCCCTCACATCCTTCCTTCTTCACTTCCTTTCTCCTCTTCCCTTCCCTCTCCCCTCCCTCTCTCTCCTCCTTCCTCCCACTCTCTCTGCTTCTCTCCAACTCACTCTCCCCTCTCATGCCTCCCTTTCCTTCTCTCTCCTCTTCCTCTTCTTTCTCCCTCTCCTCCTTCCTCCCAGTCTCTCTGCTTCTCTCCTCTCTTGCCTCCCTCTCCTCTCTTCTCTCCCCTCTCTCTCCTCCTCTTCCTCTCTTCCCTCTCCTTCCCCATGACAAATTCCTCGATTTCCCCACTACACATTCCTGATGCATTATTGGTCATGGATGTTATATGCTTCCACACTTTGAGTCGCTCACAATCTGGAAGGGATTGAATTACTTGTGTGTTTGTGCAAGTTCCAAGCAAGAAAGGGAAAGTGCAGGAAAAGGAAATACAAGTGCGTAAGTTTTATCCGAGTAGAAGGAGTTTGTTAGGTTTAAAATTGAATGCTGTGTTTGACTTTGAGTAATAAGATATAGCCTTGAAATAGTAATAATTTGTAAATTTCAAGATACTACAGAGAATAGTTCCAGTTACAAACCTAAAATGGGGCAAACGAAATTGGAATTGGCATAGCTTAAAGACTCAGTACGTAATTTTAATAAAAGCATTCTTCATTTTGGTTGTTTTTATGCCACAGAAAAAACTTGGAAAACCATGCGTCCTTACCATGAGCCGGCTTGTATCTCCACAAACCTGACTCTCCTGCTTGTTTCCACGGAAATGTTGTTCCTTTGGCTATAATCTCCCACAATATGGCATAAAACGTCTATGGAATCTCTACAGAGAATGTTCTGCAATATGGTTTTTAACTCTTTATTTTTTTATGAAATCATGCAGGGGACATGCCACCTTCAGAAAGTTACAAAGTGTTGCTTTAATTTAAAGAAATTAACACAAAATGTACTTGATTTATTTCATGTTATAAATCTGACTTACCTGACGTACAGATATAGTGTAAAAGCAGCTCTTAAGGTCAAAATAAGTCTGCTCTGTACTATCTGCATGTAATTATTTTATTTATTTTATTTTATTTTGTTTAATTTTATTTTATTTTAATTTTATTTTAATTTAATTTATTTTATTTTATTTAATTTTAATTTAATTTAATTTTATTTATTTTAATTTAATTTAATTTAATTTATTTATTTTACTTAGTTTATTTTATTTTATTTTTTGGTGCTGTTTTTTATTTTATGCTAGTTGTTATTAGCTTTTCTGTCCCATGACAAAACTCTCTGCTCTGGCCACTGAAAGTTTGAAAAAGTGCTTATAAACTATATATTGGATAATAGTAGGTGATGCCAAATTGCCAGGTTACAGGTCTGATCTGTGCAGAGGTGAACCCACATATTAGGGTATTTTTGAGCAATAAAAATATTTGTAACTAAACAACAGATACTATAGGGCCATTAAGATTCAGACTAAACTATAACGCCAGTAATATCCCATCTTCTCGTATCTAAACCGTTTGCCCTACTGGCTTTAAAGTTCTTCAAAGTCACTTCCGTAACCCATTTACCCAATGGAGTGGTGAAACCGGAGGGAGAAGGCTGCGTCGCGAGGAGTATCTCGAGTGTTTGCCGTGGCGACAGGGGAAGTCACATGGCTGAAGGCGGACGTATTGTCGGGGAACGTTTAAGAGGTTTTGCTCCAGTGTGAAATCCATATCCAAGCCCCTCGGACGTGCTTAACCCAATCACTTATGTGTGGAAGTATACGTGCGGTTGTGTGGCGTGATGTGGCACTATACGAGGCTGGAAAACAACAGATTTGGAAGAAGTTAAACTGCATATGGAATTTTAGATTACTCATTTCGTTAAAGTTAGTTAGTTGTAGCTAACATAATTATATTTAAGATAAAAAATCTTGTGTAGTTTTTTTCTAGTCTTAAATAATGTGGTGAAGTTTATATTTTTACTTATCGGTCGGACACCGGCAGCGGATATTGCTGTTCCAGTTGTCCTTGGAGGTCAGATTTTCCGAGTTCCGACTGAGTTCCCTCAATCTTGGAATTCCTATTTGGAAACTCGGGCAAAATTTCAGAGCCCTGAGCTGGTTCCGAGTTAGAAAATCCAACATGGCTGCGCCTTGTGTATTGATAAAGCTTGATATCCGTTAAATACTGGTGTACTTGTGTTATTTGGGACGATATACATAAGAATTGGACTAAGGGAGTGCGACATCACCCATAGCGTTCGGCTCCAGTCAAATTAATATATTATTATTATTATTATTATTAATGTTCACGAGCCTGACAGCAGCAGTTACAGAGAGAGGGACGACAGTTTTCTAATGTAAAGTGAACTGGAGCCAGATCACTTCCTATCTGGAACGCGGTGGCTAACAGGTTAGCTATGTCCATTTATATACAGTTGTCCCTCACTATAACATGGTTCACCTTTCACGGTTTTGCTGATTTTTTAGTGCAATTTTCCGAATGTACAGAATGCATTCAGCCAAATTTATATAAATGTCCGATCGCAGTGTGACTCTTAAGTGCTGTATGTTTGCAAGTTTTCTCCCCGACAAAACCTACAATGTCGACGAAGGTTTGAACTTTGAGAGTGTTTAAACAAGAGAGAAATGTGAGAAAATGTTGATGCCTGTCTGAGAAAAGTGTATAAAGTGTGTGGTGAGGAGTTTTACAGCCTTAAAACGTATATAATAATTGCAAAAAATAAAGCTGATTACTATGTATTGCGGGTTATTTTTAGAACGTAACCCCCAGCGATAAACGAGGGACCACTGAGTACCGTCTATAATGACATATAACAAATTTTCAGGCATGTTTGAGGCAATCTGATAACATGGTAGAAAGCTCCAGATTTATTTTTTGCATTATACTCCCTCTTTATATATCAATTCACTTTTTTTTGTTTAGTGACGCCCCTAGTCTAATTACAAATTGGGTAAAATGCCATCCTGTATGAAATAGAATAGGGTAAGACTGTAAAATGGCTGGAATAGTACCTGCGATTAAATCAATGACTTAAAAAGTACATTTGTAACCATTTGTACATCACAACTACAGTGTGAACTTTCCCATAATCCCGTGTATGGTTCTGTATGACTCATATGTGTTTCAGTTAAATATATGGTTAAGAATGAGTGGTATTTCCATTCGAGTCTGCATTATAACTCAAGCCTGCTCACTAGTGCATAAATCTGCTCACTGGTAGCTCCCAAAGACAGAAAATACAGAAAAAAACCCTCCATATGGAACTTATCATAATGGCCATATTTCTCCATTACCAGAGGCGATTTGCTTTAATTGCCTACTTAGACGTAATATGGCCTGAAACGTGGATGTTTTCTGCATAAGAATTCAAATGAAATATGAGAGGGTCTATTAACGGCCACAATTATGACAGAATAATCAGAAAATGGACTTGTCACAGCACAGAAGAGGCTTTGAGGGAGAAGTAACGCAGTGTGGGCTGGGTGGTTTTACTGCAAGCTCGAGCTCGTCATGGGTTTGTGAATATATTCCGGATGTGTTGGAGGCAAAGTGGACAAAAAAAAAAAAAAATTATATATGCCATTTATAGATTAACAAGCAGGATTATCCCAGTAAACCATTATTAAACATATAATAAACCATACGCTATGACAGATATGAACACTAGAAGGCGCTGTACCTGACAGATCTAGTTATTTTTAAGTGGTTTGCAGTGATCCAGACTCATTCCTCATTTAATGATTTTATAAGTGCATTTCACAGCTGTCAGTGACCAGTGTGGAGTTTTAACGTCTTGGTAAAGTACAGTACACTCCGTTCTTATTTCGCCGTCAAGAGCTGCCTTTGCTTTGTTAGAATATTATATAATCGGTCATAGAAGTGACTCATTCGACCCTACAGCTCAAATCTTATCATGCTATAAAAACTGTACAACAAGTTCTCCATTAGTGCAAAGAAAATGTCCACACAATAAATATGGAGCCCCAAAAATGACTTTATTAAATGAAAAATACAATTCTGTCAACAGTTTTAGAGTCTTTCCCGGGACGCCTGAGGGATTATACATATACATGAATATACTAGTTGAAATACCAAGCCTACTATATGCATGTAGGTCATTTTTTCTTTTTTTTTTTTTTTTTTTTTTTTTTTTTTTTTTTTTTTTTTTTAACATATGTTTAAATAAAGAGTCTGTCTATTTGTTTCGTAATACAAACATGAACATTTGTGGTATTTCCATGGAGATACGATTGCTTTGCCTGCAGTTTTGTACATTACGGCTTATCTATCTTCAAGGAAAACAAGCAGGCGACATCACTAAGCGACTTACTGGTCAGATCTGTGGAGAGGCGACCCCGCTCACAGTAAGAACGCATGTAAAACACCTGTAACTAGCTAGAAATGACCTGCAAGACAGATTTGTTGCTTTACTATGGAACATTCTTGGCAAAACAACAGCATCTCCAGGACAACAAGCAGGTGGCAATCCCTCTACTGAAAATGTCACACAGTATACCTTTAAAGCTACTACAACACGACAGAATCCATGCAAATGTTTTACCCGTAAACCCAGCAAAAGTACCAAGTGACCAGAGCTGGACGAAATGGCTCCCGAGGTAATAACAGTACATTTATTATTTCAAATGCCGCTCATGTCCTTAGAAAGCTCACAAATTTTACATCTACACCTCATCGCGACCTAATGAAGATTCAATTAAAATCCCCACAACTTTCTTTGATTACATTTTCATCCTTACATTCCATCTCGACTTCAAGCCGTTCAACATTTCTTGAGGGAGCCATTTCTAAGTAGCGCGCTGACCTCTGCTTGCACCTCATCTCATTTGACCACGGGCTATCATTTTCGCCCCAAATCTAATCTTTAATATCACTTTACATCTATAGGAACTCCTGCTTAGCCAGACTCCATCGATGTCTTTTTAGTACTAGCTTTATAGCAATGCCAAATGTCTTAAAGTGACGCTTACAGACACGGTTAGCTTGTAGCAGAGTGACTTTAAAGACTTCAAATTACTTATAATAGCCACATTATAAATATTCCAGTGATTAGTCTATTCCTGTTGCCCAAAAAGTGTATTGATGTAAAGATTATGGGGTATGTTAATTTGCATTGCTATGGAAGAAAACACTGAGAAACAAGCTTCTCAGAGGAGGTAATTAAAAAAGACAGATCAACAGAATTATAATACGGAACTCTGGGAGCGACTGGTTAAAACATTTTCGAAAACTATAAAACAAAAGCTAAATGAACATTACTGTTAAGCACATTTGCGGTTGTGTCATTGTTTGGGTTATAATTTAAAATTCACCTAAGGCTATGGCGTCAGTAATGGAATTTCTAAATGGGCTACGCAGCAGTTAAAACAGGGGGAGTGCAACGTTAGCGCTGTAGGCAGGGTTGCCGTATTTTCAGAAAGAAACAAGCATCTCATCTAAAATGAAATGTATCCGCAAATGAACTGATATAAACAATGCATTAACAGAAAAAAATGTATTAACTAAGCAAAAAAAAACAACCCAATAATAGAAAAAAAAGTAATAAAATAAATAAATAAAATATAATAAAAAAATGTATATATTTTGAATTTTGTTGTCTTTTATTAATACGTAATTTAACTTGCATTTATTGAATTATACCAGATTTTATCGCTCAAAAATAAACATGGAAAAACATGCAACCACCTGCTTGTCTCCATGGAGATATCTATGTATAAAATTATATATAGTGTAGATGTTACTGTGTTACCTAGAATGACACCGACAGTCCAAGTTACTGATCAGATCTATGGAGGGGCACAGTGAGAAGGCATATTTTCATGGTTAATTTAAGCTATGAGAAAACTCATATTATTGCAAGTGCTTGGACTAGTTTAGCTAATTGTCCTTTAATAATGGAGTGTGCCGTCTGTAATGAGTCAAGTTAAATGAATGTTTCAAGGACGGTGCGTGCCTGAATGGGATTTCAAAAAGAGCAATTTTCTCCAAAAGACACTCACCTGGGTTTAAGAAGGATTAGCCCAGACGGATATGTGCCGGTGCTAATGAACAAATGGAGCTCACAAGTGTTTAATTATATACATTTAAAAGGTTGCACTAATTACTTAATAATGTTTTTGACCCTGAAATATTCTCTGATACATTTGATTAAAAGAAACAGAAACGGAAGCAGACATAGTAGCGTTTGCCGAGTCTAATGCAGATTCAACGATGATATCTTGTCTATCTGGGAAATAGTAGATGATATTATTGATACTTTGCAGCTAACTAGAGGCACTGCTCTGTCAGAAGCTCTGTTAATCAAGTTAGTCTTTAATTTGTGCTTTATTTTAAAACAGTTGAACTAATTTAGCTGGAACTACAACAGGTGAGCCGAAAGCTAGAAATGTCCTGCAAAATTAATCGCAATTGAAACGAGATTGCAATTTTGAATGGGCGCAATCAGGAAATCTCAAAGGCTCCGGTTTTTGAAGAACCATAGTTTCCTCAACAAATAACCAAATGCTTAAAAAGTGCTAACCTTATAGTTTAGATCTGCACAAATATGTTCTGAAATGAGTTTCTTCTATGTGTTTGCCAGTTCATATTTCAGTTTTCTGGACTTAAAATGTATCCAGAATCTATATTTTAGCTCAGATCTAATCACTATTGCAATACTTGTCCAAAAATGTGCAGTTAGATGTTTTTCTCAAATCATTTAACCCTAGCCAGAAATTAGGCAGCAACTCGCTCCTTTTGTTGTAGCTTGAAAACTTTACAAATTAGCTACATTGCCTTGAAAATTTCACAATTATATTATACAAATCAATACACAGATTACACAACATATTGCCGTGGTGCTCATTTACACCGGGGTCCACTTTGCACTGCTCCTGACAGCTAGCCCCAAGTTGCTAGGTAATTACTATATCGACATATTGTTCAGTATATGAAAGCTGGAACAATGTTTTTTTTAGGGGCTCAAAATTTCTTTGCAAAAGCGGTGAGATTTTTGTGATTTTACCTGTAATATGATAAGATTTGAGATGTAGAGGACAGAATAAGTGATGTCTATGGCTAATTACTGCTTCATTCTGTTATTTGTTGCAGCTCAGGCCTTTTAATGACACTGTCTATTTAAAAATGGTTTACTGAGATCTCCTTGCGTTATTATTATTGTGTCAGTGGCAAAGAAAGTGTTTTCCGTATTTTCGTCGCGCTTCAAAATGTGTTGCCGTGACGGGCAGACAAGTTGCAATTTCTGCATTAAAACAACATAAAAAGTCATAGTTGTGTTGAATCTCTGAATGTTGCACATGTCCTTTCATCGTATTCTGACAAAAACAAAAGCTACACTCGAGATGGAGATTACACCTTTAACGCTGGATAGATTTTCAAGCTAACAGCAGTGGAGAAGGATGATTTTGTCCCACATAGAGCCATTTACTCTTCTTTTTCTGATGCACCTGATGCCTTTAAACATATGGGCCTGTTTCTATGGTAATCGTCTACTCTTATTTTCCTTTGGTTTCATAGCTGCCATTTTATTTGAAAATGCTGGCGATTTACAAACTTTGAAATAGGTGCTTTGAAGTAGAGCTTGCGGTTGTAATTTTTTGTCAGTTAAACTTTTTTCTGTCTTTTTTTTTATTGGTTTATTACATTTTAACTTTTTTGACCAGCCACGGTATATTTTCAAACATGTGGAAGTTTCTGAAATTAAAAGTTAATATTTTGATGCTTCAATTTCTTTTTGCGGTTTTGTGTATTCCCTTAAATTTAAAGGTTCAATGTGTAACTTTTCTGGAGGAGGGTTATTGTTTTGTCTGGATGGCTTTGTCTGGTGTGGCTTTATCCGTATCCACTTTGTATTTGCTTCAAAACATCAGCTTTTATTGGCCTAAAAACTTGGATTATTACTATGAGTGGGCTCGCCTTTTCACAGATCTGACATGCAACTTGGCCCTGTGGTGTCACCCGCTGTCTCCGTGGAGATAAATAAGATTGCGATACTGTGTAACATTCCAGGCATGAAGAGAAGCAAATGACGAACTCTCTACCAGAAAAGTTACACAGTGCACCTTTAATTTCTTGTGGTGCAGATAAAAAAAATAAAAAAAAATTAAAATTAAGTTTTGTTTTGTTTTTTTTTCCATTTTGTACTATTGCAAGATTGTGCCAAGGATTCAAATCAGGGCAATATTTATTATTTTATTTATTTATTTTGATTATTTTTGCACCATAACACATTTATAGCATTTACCCTGGAATTAAAGGACCTGTACCTTCAAATGACTTTTAATAGCCACATTATAAATATTCCAGCGATTAGTCTGTTCCTGTTGCCCAAAAAGTGTATTGATGTAAAGATTATGAGGTATGTTAATTTGGATTGCTATGGAAGAAAACACTGAGAAACAAGCTTCTCAGTGGAGATAATTAAAAAAAGACAGATCAACAGAATTATAGTACGGAACCCTGGGAGCGACTGGTTAAAACATTTTCAAAAAACTATAAAACTAAAGCTAAATGAACATTACTGCTAAGCGCATTTGTGGTTGTTTAGGTTATAATTTAGATTCTGTGCTACACTTTTTCCCATGTATTTGATCAACATTTGCCTTGCCCCAGTGCAGATATATTGTTAGCTTTGCCAGTTGTTGTTAGCTTTACTGTCATGGCAAATCTGGTCTCTGAAATCTGTGAAAAGCATTTATAAAATCATTGTGGTGAATAATTAGAATTCCGTGAAGGCATTGAGTAAGTGAGGAATAACTTTGAACCACTGCAGACCAATTAAAATGAACTAGTTTTATAATTTTGCATTCCATCATTTTTCTTACTTCCTGTGCATGGTTGAATTCTGCTCTTAGTTAATCTTAAGAGCCTACATTAAAGTTGTAACTGATTTTTACTGTCTTAAAAATGTGGAAAAACAGAACTAGTTCATTTTAAACCATTTGCAGCGGTCCAAAGTTTTCACAACTGTCAGCGATCAGAGCGGAGTTTTGCCGTCACGATAAAAAAACTAGCATTCTAACAGTTTACTTCCTGATACTTAGATGATAAAAGACGCTTTATAATTAGATGCAGACAGCGCACAGCCAACTTATTTTGACCTCAAGAGCTGCTTATACAATACATCTGTAGTGACGCAAGACAAATTTTGCTGAAAAATACATGAAAAAAAAAAAAGAAAACTAAAGAAGGTTAAATTTCGACTACTTGATTGCATTTATACCGTAATTTCGTGCATCGTTAGGGTGACAGCCTGCGGTTCGAATAATGCAAATGAACAGCTAATGACTTTGAATTGAAAATGACCTCTATAATACATGTGTACTATGTGTGAATCTACAATGACAAGGACAGAATGTATGTTTGGTCATTAGGCCTCGTAATGTGTACAGCCGTCTTGGAAAATCAGTTTGGCACGCTTCAACGGTTAGCTGATTCATATTTGGTTTGGTTCTCTCTCGCTCTCTGTTAACACAATGAGATGTGAGTGTATTTTTGGCATGTTTCAGCTAGTTTATGATGTTATTTGTTATAACAGTGGTGATAAATAGGACTCGTTTTGTTACACAATGAAGTCACTGTCTAACCAGTTATCTCGGCAATGTGTTTTTTATATGTGCTGTGTATGTTTATATGCTGAGCTACTGGGGTGAACGTGTAAAGCGCTATATAAAAAGTGACCTTCTATGTTTGCTACCAAATACATACAATTATAGTATAAGCATTGTCTGAGTAAAAATAACTTGGAGTGCAATATTCAAAAAAAGTCAGTGATATTCCTTCATTTTAGTTGTTAAATGGCCACTGCCAGTTAGTAGTCTTCATATTAACTGATCACGGTAAGAATATTACCCAAATGTTTCAGCCATGTTCTAATCTTTTAACAATGATAATGTAGGAGTGGGAGACATTGCTAACCTGCTACCCGCTGCATCTCAAATAGGAAGTCAGCCTGTCTCTCCATAACTACTGCTGTCAGACTTGTCATTCTGGTCTCAAAATGTTCATATTAACCCACTCTACATGATCCAGGTGTTTTTATTTCACGATTGTGCCCGTAAATCAAGAAACGAACATTAATAACATCGAAATCAGGGCTCTTATTTCCCAGGGCGTTGCTCCCGCTAGTGTTAGCAACAGGCTTTGATTGACAGTGTTGCTAAGCGCCTGGTCCCTGCTAAACCAGCGGTGCAGGCGGGAAGGTGCATTTCCTTCGACAACCTCTCTCCGGATTGGCTCTTTGGTTGCTATGATACTCCCGGTCGGAATTCCAAATATGGAAGTCGGCTCCAAATTCACCCCTGTAACTGGACCCGAACGCTATGGGTGATGTTCTTTAGGCTACTACTTTATACAGTCTATGTCCCATCCCTGTGATGATCTGCTCTTTTGGTAAAATCGCTATAATGTGATTCTCTGTGGTCAAAAACAGACACTTTCTACCTATTGGTCAGTCTCAATCATGCTCTGAGTGAGTGACAGGTGGATTTAACCAATCACAGTGCAAGAGCGAACTTTCAAAAACTGAAGATAGCTTTAATTACCTCTTAAGGACTATAAAAGACACTAAGAAAACATGAACTGAAACCGAAATCATGATATGGCTCTTTGAAAATCATGAGATACATTTTCTGGCATATTGCCCACCCCTATGATGACATTTTGTGAGCTTCGAGAAATGATGGCAAAAACAAGAATTGGGAGGGCGCAGGCAGTTTCATCATCAATGTCGTTTATTCAGGCATCATCGACTGTCTCCTGTCTTTACATTGTCAAAGTGACTCTTATATACTTGTGCTTGGTTAGTGATTAGCTAGACACGTACACCTTACCAAACCTTATCAGCGTTTAGCGAAGCCAAACGTATGGAAAACATGTACAAAGGTCACTTACATCCACTTGAAACATACAGACTATTGCAGAATATAAGATGAGTTGGCTGGAAATGTGCAGCTGTACTTGTTAACTGCGACAAACAGGTATTATTTGATCTTAAGTTCAGAGTACACATGCCACGTAGAACACACACAGACAAACATATGTTCAGGTTATGATCTTGATCATGTTATATGAAATAATCATTCTCGACAATTTCCTCATCAAAAGTAGATGCTATGTTTTGCTTATGTCTCAAAATGCTTGAAAAGATGTCACATTTTTAACAAAACATAAACTTGATATGAAAAAACTGAACAGAAATATATTTGTAGGTATGTCAATTTGGTCCTATAAGCAGCCTATAGTCACCACATTTCACTACTTGAACATGATCAAAAGCAAATACCAGCAGCTAGCATGGTGCGATCTTTTTACTTTATTTTGACTTCGTCGTCTCTTCAGCATGTTGAAGACTTTCTAACCCTTCCCATTCCAACTTTTCTGGCCCACTTCTAAATGTCATCTCTCTTTTTACGCTGACATCCGAAACGGTTCAAACCCAAATGTTAGAGCTAATATCCTCGAATATATAAGTTTCACAGAACATCACTTTGAGTTATCTTAGACTCTTGTGAATTAAGGCGTATTTTCCGCAGTAGACAAGGCAAAGACCGGAATGCTGGGGCCGTCCTTCATTTATCAGTCTTTCTCCATAAACGGATCTCACCAATTAGTGCGGATGGCCACCAAAAGAGCCGCATAGATCAGTGAGCGAGCATTAGATTATAGTGAAGGGGCCAGAGACGAGCGAGCAGCGACAGTGTTAGACTAAGAGTGACGGCGAGAGAGAGAGAAAGGGTGGAAAAGAAGGTATTTAAATGAGCACTATGCACGTTTTCTGGTGAGCTTCTTGTCTCTATGGGGACGGGATGGCTTTTAAGGGTGGGCGATATGTCGGACCCCATTATCGATATCGACTGGCATTGGGGAAAAAAAATATTGGAAAAAAAAACACTATACTATATATAAATACCTTGAAAAACATGCATTCTTCATGGGGATAGATATGTGTGTTTTTTGTTTGGGTTTTTTTTTTTAAGCTGTTATTGCTTTGCCAGGGATGTTCCACAGTATGGCATTAAATAAAAATACGATCCTCCAACTTGCAGACTGGGGGACCACTTCCTAACCACTGAACCATAAACATATTTGTTTCCAGATAAGCAGGTAGTACAAACAGGCCAAGACGATTGTATCTATTTTTATCCCCATTTAGCAGTAAAGAAATAATATCTGTTTAATGCCATACTGTGGAACATCCCAGGTAAAGCTATACCATCTGCATAGACGTTAGCATGTGCCCTCTGTCTGGAAAGTTGCATAGCACCAATTTAATAATATGAATAAATAAATATATTATGAAACATGCACCAATATTTTTCTATCTTTAAGTATAGCAGATTTTATATAATTAAGGCATAGTAGCCCTCAACGTACAGTATATATCCTTTACCATAGACAACAGACTATAAGAGTAGGCCAGTGCATCAGGGCCGGGCAGCAGATGGGCTAATGACCACAGGAAATATTACATCTGGCAGCGGCACATGGCATTAGTGATAGCAGTGCTACGGGGCCTGGACCAGAGCACTGCTTTGTATGGGAGCGTGCATGTCTCCAGGCCTGTATTTATGGACGGACAAGTGGACAAGGGCATGTTTAAGTGCACTCCAAAGTCATGAAGGGCCCTTGATTAGTGTATAATAAGAAAAAGCAGACGGAGGGGAGGTTTGGCCATGTATTGGGGGATATTATGGGAGATGAGATGTTGGAATAGTGTGCGGATGTGTAGGTTGAATTCAATGACAAGTACACTTTGGACTAGAGCAAACATGGGCAAACTGCGCCCCAAAAGTTTGCCCACCCCTGGTCTAGAGACTAAATTTGAGAACAATAGATGGCTATGTTTCAAAATTGACTTCAAAAGCTAATATATAAACAAACTGGCTGGTTTGAAAGGGGGATGGTGGATCTTTTGTTTTTATATTTACGTTTACATGCAAAGTCAGAATCAGAAATACTTTTATTTATTGTTACAGACATGCAGCTGAACAGCAGAAGAATAGACTTATCAAACATAAAGTCTATGGGAAACAGGTGTCTAGGCTAGCCCAGCATTTCCAGCATTCAAGTGGGGCATTTGCGTTTAAAAAATCTGAAATTTTTGTCATGCGTCAACAAGTTCCAAGTGTCTGCCCTTTACGCTGCTATGTCTGCTCATTATTATTGGTTTGTTTCATGATTGGGTCCATACATTTACTATTTCTTACTTTACTATAACTATTACTATGAGATAAGTCAGGAAAAAACTCAAACAAATGAACGAACAAACAAAAAACTGTAACGACGTTTCTTTTCAACCCTTACTCCATCCTTTTAACCTATCCACGACCCCTCCACCTGTATCCTGTGGTGTCCAATCACAAGCTATTTCCCTTCTCGTCCTGTATACTGAACATATGTACTATAACACAATCCGCAACTCTACACAGCGCAAGCCTTTTAACCTCCTGTCTACGTCTTCTGTCTGTACACCATTCACTGTTGTCTTGCCTTATCTGCCTGTCGTGTGTACCTCTATGAAATATTCTGCCCCAGCTCAATACTGCGAACACATAATTACAAAGCACCGAAGCGTGACTCCAACATGGGGGCCTGTCCAATATCTGTTTAGGGGTTGGGAATATGGCAGTGCGTGGGTGGTTGGTTAGCAGATTACATCTTCATGGGTTAGACCAGTGGAATAGTGCGTCTTAGAGTACATTTGGAGAGATAAGGGATAGCGTGGAGAGAGGAGGGTGATGTGGGGGGGGTATAGGATAGCTAAATAGATTGATAGACGGAGCGTGTAGGAGCAGGTCGGGGGGATGGGGTTATTGGGCGTAGACAGGGAAGGTGGAAAGAGAGAGTGATGGCTGGTATCCATGTAAGGTTTTTCCGCAGTGGAGGTGCTAGGTAGCGTGTTGGTGTTTGTTAAAGGGCCCATATTACGTTATTTTCTGATCTGTTATAATGTTGTTATTGTTCAAAAACATACCTGGAGTTGTGTTTTGTTTCATTCACACATGTTTAATACAAAAAAAAATAAAATAAAATTTAAAAAAATCCTTCATATTTAAGCTGAGTTCTTCTCTCAAATGAAAAACAGTTTGTTCCACCTTGTGATACAGTTTGTTCCACCTTGTGATGTCATGTGGTAATACAGGAAGTGCTGCACTGTGTTTTTAAACTCCATACACCTTCACTAGAATTATTTGTGATGTCATGAAATGGTAGTTATCTATAGTGGAGCGGAGCAATTTGAGCTTTGGAGATGTAGACAGACAGAATAAAGGATTATTATTATGTGAATTACACAAAACTCCAGCTATGTTTTTGATGAGGTAACAACATTCTAACTTGGCTTAAAGCTAACACAAGTCCATATGGTGTAATATAGGATCTTTAATAAGCAGATAATACAAGCAGATAAATAAAAATATTGAATGAAAATAAGCATTTTAAATTTACTTTAGAAATGCAGGTATCTATTTGTGCTGAATGATTTATTCATATTATTTATTTTTTATTTATTGTATATTTTTTACATATTTTTTAATTTTTTAGGTTTAACTCATTATTAATTATGTATTTATTTATTTTTATGTTACACAATTTTATTATTATTATTATTTTTTTTTTTTTTTTTTTTTTTAACAACCAATCCTTTCTTGTGTGTAATGGAACCTTGAATGGATCATATCGTGAATAAATTGAAACATCTGATGCTTATACAGGTTTTTAAAATTTAAACTGAAAACACATCTATTAAATAACAGACAAAAAAATAAATAAATGTAACTAAAAGATAGCTTAAGTGGCGAGCTTTTTTCTCATAAATCTATTGTATTATTTTACACTTGGACCCCCATGTTGTACTTCCACATTTCAGTCCTAACCTAGGGACTTAAAGCCAGTATCACAAGCGTATTACAAATGCAATAGCTTCCTCCTTGACATGCACCTCATATTGTTTACCCCGCGCTGTAACATGATCTACACTTTTATGATTACATTACACCGCTCTCTGACAGCAGCGCTAATGCTAGCTGACCTGTTGTTCACCCGTGCCTCCTGTTAGCAACTACCAGGCTACCGTGACTTTTATCTGACTTTGGCCCTGTGCGGGTTTATTATTATGTTATCATAGAGTGACTAGCTGCTTATGGCGAGCACTGATGGCTTACTGCTGTATTAGAGAAGGACGGGGAGACCTTTGGGACAATCTTCATCGTGACATGTCCTTGAAATGCACGGTCCTCCATATAAATAACATGCGCAACTTAGTATTGGTCCATTCTTTCCTACTGTTTTTAGTCTAGAAGTGCCAACAAGGGGTATTGATTAGAATATATTATAATAGTGACCACAGAAATCACAATGTTTCTTCACCCAGTTTTTATGAAACTGATATTTGATTAGTCTAGACTAGTTTGTGATCCCGTTATTATAGTTTTGAAAGAGGTACTATAATCAAACTGAACCTGCGTTGCCAGTGCCTAAACCTGCAGATAGAGGACACATACTCCAGAATTCACTCACTGAGCTGCAGAGGCTTCACTAGCACTGATTAATGATTGGCTGCAGGTTCTGGGGTTTAGGTAGTCCATTCAGGGAGATGGATTTCAGCACCGAAACCCAAATGAGAGACCCAGGTGAGGCTCATTCTGCTTTCTGACTGGATCATCTTGAAAATCAGAACACAGCTTGGCCAATATTTTAAGAATACAACAGAACGGTCACGTTTTATATGGCGCTTTTCCACCTTCAAGGTACTCGAAGCGCTTTACATCACGGAACCACTCACCCATTCACTTACACGTTAGGAGATAGGTTGGTTAAGTCTCTTGCCCAAGGACACAATGACAGCATTCATCTACAGGAGCTAGAATCACACCACCAACGGATCTGACCGCTCAACCAACGATGCTTATATCGAGACCAGGATTTGAACCGTCAACCTTCAGATCGGTGGACAAACACGCTACCAACTGAGATACTGTCGCTCCATTTAAAGCTATATTTGATTTGAACATGTTTACTTCATATCTGGGGACACAGGTTAACTTAGTCAACTTCAAAAACGAAAATAAATCGTTATTTTGACATGGCATGCCCTTGAAATGGCCAAACCTATCCAAATAAACAACACGCTCACCCATTCATTCTTCATTCTTTTTTTACGAGACCTCCCCTCGTCCATAGCGCTAAATGAATGTCCAGCGGCTGCGGTCGTTAATTAACATTTATGGGTCTGGAGATGACCGGTGGAGCGTTAGGCTAGCTCACACGGCTAGCGCGTCAAGAGCGGGCAGAGTATAAAAATCCAATCGGCAGCCTGACACGCGGCCAAGGTAATGATGGTGGATCGTTATGTTGATTTGTTTTATATTATGAAGCTCAATGGCATGATCCCCCCTCAGGGCTCAATAGACCACCATTTTGGCTCTAACAAAGCGACTACTGCTTCAGCTTGTAGTGTCTATCAGGGCTTGTTTGAGGATACTTTAATATCATGGAGAACTTTTTCACTTTGAGAAGGTAAACGGCAGAAGTGTACGGTTTTCTACAGTTTATATAAACATTTTGAAGTGCTCTACCTGATTTTTATCATCTTAAAAATGTAAAAAACTACTTCATTTTTGTTCATTTGCTGTGGTCCAGTCATCCCTCACTTGCCTTGTGAATTCAGAGTATCCCAGTTATTCACAGTGATGAGTTTATAAGCATTTTCCACAACTTTCAGCTTGCCAGAGTGAAGTTTTGCCATCATGATAATGCTAATGACAACTAGCATGCAAACCGTGCACGTCCTGATACTTGGACGATAAAAGCACTTTAGTATTGGATGCAGGCGGTACACAGCAGATTTTCTCTGACCTCAAGGGCTGCTTACACAATATATCTAAACTGGGGCTAGGCCATTTTTTTCTCAAATACAAGGAAAGGCATTGAGTACAGAGCCTATAACACAACAAACCATAAATCATCATATTTGTCAAAGCATTATAATTCAATTCAATTCAATTCAATTTATTTTTGTAGAGCCCAAAATCACGACAGCAGTCGCCTCTTAGGGCTGAACATGAGAGTTGATTAACCAACAGAATTAGAAAATCAACAGTGAAACAGAAACAGACAAGCAAATTAAACAAACAGACAAGCAAATTGTTCCAGAACATCCCCTGTCCTTAGACCCTCCTTCTCAGCAAGGAAAAACTCCAAAAACCCATTGGGAAAAGGAGAAACCTCGAGGAGAACCACAGTGAAGGAGAGATCCACTCCCATGGACGGACAGGCTTTAGATGTGTCCAGGACTAAGGCGCATCCAGTTCAAGTCTGTAGGGCCAGAGTCCATTCGGGCAAGGCGATCTAGAGTTCGGCCATCACTGGACGATCAGGAGGCGATCTAGGGTCCAGCCATCACCGGACGGTCAGGAGGGCATCTAGGGTCCAGCCATCACCAACGATCAGGAGGCGGTCAGCGGCCAGGCATCTGAAACAATTACACTCCCCAGAGGGGAGTGGGACAGCGGACAACATGTGAATAGCAATGAACAGACTGAATAGTAAATGAAGTTGATAGGGATAACAGGAGGAAAAAGAGGATAGTGCTCAGGTTACCATACTTCCCCCAGCATGGCTATCCCTAGGCAGCCTAACTAAAACTACTACACTATAATTTTTCCTCTGGCTATCTGGGGTGGATTTCCTTGGGAGACGATCTGAAACACTGCAACTTCCCTCTCGCCAGACACTCCCTCCTTAACCAAAAAAATGCAGTCTGCAATTTGGTCATTACAATTTCTTGTCAGTACTTCTAGTTCATCATATCAAATATATTGAACTGGCAGTTGTGCTCAATTCTGGAATAGAAGCTTTGACAGTAATTTAAATAAAACAGACGCTACCATGTTAAAACATCTCCCTGGCCCTATTTGAACCTTGTTACACTTAGCAGTACAATTCTGTCCAATGCTCAGCCCATGACCCTATGCCACCCATGCTCCCGTACAGCAATTTTTTTGCATAAATATTCAAAAGAATATACTACAACTTCACAAACCTGATGCGATGTGCAGTAGTTTCTTTAGCTGGATGCACGCCGATTGTGTTGTGATAGCGCTTTGCAGGAGGAGTGACTTTCTGCGGGGAGCAAGGGGAGAGGGTCTCAGAGTGAAACTGAAAATACATATTTTAATATGTTGTTTTCAGTGAATATAGCATTTTTAAAAACAATAAAAGGTAACAGTTAAATTCAATACATTTTTTATAAAGCCCAAAATCAACACAGCAGTTGCCTCTTTAGTGCTGAACATGAGAATTGATTTAACCAACCGAAAGTTAGAAAATCAACAGTGAAACAGACATTGGTCAATAACAAGCAAGCAAATTAATCAACAGAAAACAAGCAAATGGAATAACTGTCCCAGAACATCCCCCTGTCCTTAGACCCTCCTTCTGAGTGAGGAAAAACTCAAAAAAACACAGCAGGAAAAAGAACATGGTGAGCTAAATGTTAAGTGTTAACAACACCCCACACAGGGCCACAACAATATGCCATTTTCACAAAGCCACATGGATAGCTCCGGTTCTCTCAAAAAATCGCAGAGCCGCACTTCCTGCTCCATTCATCGTGTATTTGAAATTAGCCTAGTCGTGCCAAATTACATCAATATTTAAATACCGAGCAATGTAAATACTTCACTGGAAGAAGCAGCTGTGCACTTTTGAAGAGAACCGGAACTAGCCGGGCAGCTTCGTGAAAAGGACCTATAACATTGTGCTTTTGTGAGGTTCAAACCACAAAGCCATATAGATGAATAACGACTCCAATTATCATCAATACGAAGGGAGATGGAAAATAGCTGCAAATACCCCCTATCTACAGACAAGAAAGAAATAGGATCTTGACATAAATTTAAACATTCAAGATATTGTACCACTGTCCCGCTGGCTACATTTCACACTACCACCTATACTCTAAAATACCCACCTCACTCAACCCACCTCTCCGTCTCCTCCGTCTCTATATAGCCTAATGTACTCTATCATTCTGCCATAATACAATTGGATTTATTCTCTCCCTTGGCTCGAGCGCCCCAGGTGTAGCTACAGCCACCTGGAGCGTTTGTGCTGTTGAAACATTGATTAAAGGCAAAACATACCAAGGAACAGTGTACGAAGAGCTACACTGCTTCTAGCCCGAAGGCAATGATAAATAAATAACGGACATCCAACCTACACAAGTCAATGTAATGAAGCTGGACTTTTATGGCAAAGTAAAGGCAGGTATGTGAATGCCTGTGTGAGTTACTGGTGGCATTGTGTCAGAGTAGATGAATGGAATGATTTTGTCTGCCTCAAGGTTACTGTACATGCTAAGGTCATACCAAGTTAGGTCAGATATGCTCACTACGAATGCCTGTTTATCAAGGTATTTGTTAGCACTAAAAACATCAGTAATTGAATGAGTTTGATGCTATACTGTGGATCATTCGAGGCAAAGCAATAGCATCTCCATGGATAGAAGCGGGAGGCGGACCGTGAGTAGGTGATTGTAATAAGGCAGAGGTGCCCAAACTTTGTTTTATCGAGGGCCACATCTCAAAACATATTCGAAGAGGAGGGCCACAGACTGGTGATAAATGCAATCTGGTGCTTTTAACACAGCTTTGACAGAGTCGCTGTGTGTTAATAAGGCTTGAAACACATTCAATTTAGGTCTGTATCACAAAGCAATGTGATGTTTGAGGATATCGTAGCAGAAATAGTTTAATTTGCTGTTAAAAGTACTGTACTACTACTATAATTTGGACACCCCTATAATAAGGGTTCATCCAAATAGATAGATAGATGTTTGTTTGGAGCCATCTTGTGTTGAAATGTTCTTAAGTACATTTTTTTTCCTAATTCTGATTATTTGGCACCTGCTACAAACATGGCAGAAAGGCATTTGCTTTGATCTCCCTTCACAACCCAAATCTGACACAAATAAATACAAAAATATGGCTTACCTACCCCCACCTCCTAAACATCACAAACCCATAAATGCTATCACACACCTCAAGACATATCAGTCAGTTTCACCCTAGCACCTGTTCACCGGCCTCCCCCCTCTCTCTCCGTCTCCTCTGCCTGCACCTATGTATGTCATGAGCGGTCTGACAGCCCCCGATAAGCCCCTCCTTATCGCACCGTGGTGATCCAAGCCATCACTCACAAACTCTCCTCTGGTGTCCTCACATCTGGGCACATACCCTCAGGCTTCCCCGTTTTTTAGGTCAACTTCAGGTGTCACTTTGCCGGTCCATTTCCTTAACCTGGAATACGACAAAAATATGTACACCCACTGAATTCTGAGTATTTTCAATCTGGCTACTACAATCAAAAATCATCTTTTTTTTTCATATTTATCTCTCTCAGCATATATCTTTCACTTGGAAGATGTTCACCCCTTGACGATCATATCTTCTACTTAACAAGATTTTAATGGATTGTACGAAAAGCTTTGTTGATATCCACTTCTAAGCCTGAATAATTAATGTTTTAACTCCAAAAACAAGAGTCAAAATTTGAATGTTTCCGGCATTTTAACGGTCATGGTCACATTTTTATATACCACTTTTCCATCTTCGAGGCACTCAAAGCGCTTTACATCAAGGAACCACTCAGCTATTCACACAAGACACTGGAGGCAATGAGGGTTACGTGTCTTGCCCAAGGACACAATGAGAGTAATCATCTGTGGGAGCTGGAATTGCATCGCCAACCTATGGGTCAGTAGATCTGAACACTGAACTATCTTTAATGGATCTAATGAGCTACAAAAGCTCTTGGGTACTCGGTCAAATGTGAGAATACTTTGCAACATCACCCAATCAACCCAAAACATGCACAGTAGGAAACATTCTCCAGCTAAGGTATCTCAAGATCACAGAGATGGGTTCCCAACACTGCTCCTGACATCCTGCACCAACGACATTGAAGGATGGGTCAAATGCAGAGAGCAAATTTACTTACGGAGACAGTAAAAGTATACCTTAACCTACAGGCTTCTACTCTCAAACCACAATGCTGCCATGTTGTGTCATTCGGTGGTTTGAGTCTAAGTGCTGCCATGGGCGTAGAACAAGATGGATTCTCATGAGTTTGTGAACTGACAAATATCACAGGAGTTCATCTTTCACCACGGCCATTTCCTCCACCATCCTTGTTCCTCGATTGCACGTTTAAGTATTTTTGGGTCCAGTCCTGCGGTTTTGTTCTAGCTCAATCCACTGCTTTGTTCCCTCTAGGCTTTGATCTTCATTGGGATGCAGCCACTTGGCGTTGGAATCAATATGTATGCTATTTTCGGTGCATTTTTTGTGTTTGTTTGCCTATGTCTGGCTATGGAGCTCAGGCTTTCGGCGGTTTGATCACAGTTCAAATCAGGCCATGCGATCTTTGTGTCCTTGGGCAAGACACTTCACGCATGACTGTGTTTGTTTGTTTGAGTGACTGATTGGGACGACGATTTGCAGCCATGCTTCAGTCGGTCGACCCTAAGCGATTTAAGGCTACATAGTGTACTTCGATCTATTGTTGAGAGTGAATAAATAATGCAGTTGAAGCGAAACTGGTTTAGAACGGCGTCCCTCAAACCGTGATATGTGAGCTCCTTCAGGCGGGACTTGGAACATCTCTTTAGTTTGGAAGTTTGGCTAATTTAGAGTGTTCTTGTTTAGAATGGTGGAAATTATATAATCCATTTTTAGACCTGCGTTAGTCCTAGATTAGACCTGTCTGGTTACATACTTGTTTTAGATCTGGTGGTACTCGGAAAGCCAATATTTTCTTTGGTGGTTCTTGGCGTGAAAGGTTTGAGAGACATTTCTCTAGACTTTTCCAATTTTTTGCATAAATGTAACAGTACTGAATTTACATTTACAATATGGTTTTGACTAAAACTCAGAGATTGCTCAATTGGCATTCATTTTTCAATAACCATGTAACCCATGTGGGCCTGAGTTTGACATGTCTGCTGTAAAGCAATAATTACTCTTGGCAAAAGAATTGAAAATCAGATACTAATCAATACTAGAAATAGTCTCAAAACTAGATACTCTTCTAAGCAGGTATCGATACTAAAAAAGTCACATTCACAGGGCAGTACAAGTAAGTGTAAGACCAGATTAGTATACGCCCAGGGACAACTATGGAACATACCTGGACGATTGAGGGATCACACAGATATAAGGCCACATGGTAATATTAAAGAAACTACTGCTATTTAATGTTGAAAATCTTTGAAATCGTCTATAAAATAGTGTTTTTTATTATCATTCTGGTATCAGAATCGGTATTTGAGCATCAAGCCTAGTATCGAAATCAAGTTTGAAATTCAACATTGTGACAACTTACACAGTAACACCTCCATGGAGACAAACCGGCGACGGACCCTCCAGAAAAAGTAACAAACTGCACTTTTAAATTCAATCCCCAAGTATTAATGCCTCCGTTTGAAGAACTTAGACAGACATATTAACCCCATTCACACCTTTTCCTTCCTCTCCGCCTCCATTTGTCACTAAATATTGCAGGATGGGCCTTTGTCGATATGTCACAAGCTCTTATCTTTTAAACTATTCATTAAAGTCACCCAAACCGTGTTACCGTTCAGTCCTGACTCCGCTCCCTGTCCCAGTGGCACAAAGTCAGACTTTTGTTGGCAACCTGTCAGACGAGCAACACAATTTAAATGAGATTTGCTCTTCAGAGTTGTCTTGACTTTATTGTATTCTCCTCCTCTCCCTTTATCTCTCTCTCTGCCTCTCTCTCTCTCTCTTTCAAACTTCTCTCTCAACCCCTCTCTCTCTCTCAAAACTCTCAGTCACTTCCCACTACCTCTCTCTCCACATGTCTATCTCTCTTTGCACCTCTATCTATTGCTCTCTCTCTCTCTTCTCCTCCATCTACCTCCCTACATCTCTCTCCACATCTCCTTCTCTCTATCTCCTCCACTCTCTCTTTCTGCCTCTCTCTCCACTTCTCTTTCCACCTCTCTCTCACGCCACCTTCTACTATCTTTCTCTCCATCTCGCTCTCTCTCTCCATCTCTCTCCGCTTAGCTATCTCTCTCTCTCCACCTCTACCTCTCTTTCTATCTGTCTCTCCAACTCTCTTTCCATGTCTCTCTCCACCTCTCTATGTCTCTCTTTATCTCTCTCCGCTAATCTCTCTCTCCACCTTTACCTCTCTCTCCATCTGTCTCTCCGCTATCTCTCTCTCTCTCCCCTCTTACCATGTCTCCTTCTCTTCTCTATCTCTCTCCACCAATCTCTCCATCTTCCATCTCAATCTCCACCTTTAAATGAGATCCATCTCTCTCACTCCACCTCTCTTTATTGTATTCCTCTCTCCTCCTTTACTCTCTCTTCTCTTCTCTCTCTCTCTCCTTTCTCTCTTTAACTCTCTCTCTCCTCTCTCTCTCTCTCTCCAACTCTCTCTCTCTTCACCTTCCTCTCTCTCTCTCTATCTCCACCTCTCTATCTCTCTCTCTCTTCTCCTCTCTCTCATCTCTCTCCACATCTCTCTCTCTCCACCTCTCTCCATCATTCCTCTCTCTCTCTCTCTTCTCTCCACTCTCTACTGCCTCTCTCTCCACTCCACTCTCTCTCTCTCCACTCTCTCTCACCCCTCTCTCTCTCTATCTCTCTCCATCTCGCTCTCTCTCTCCATCTCTCTCCGCTTAGCTCTCTCTCTCTCCACCTCTACCTCTCTTTCTATCTGTCTCTCCAACTCTCTTTCCATGTCTCTCTCCATCTCTATCTCTCTCTCTCTCTCCGCTAATCTCTCTCTCCACCTTTACCTCTCTCTCCATCTGTCTCTCTCTCCACTCTCCTCCATCTGTCTCTCCACCTCTCTGTTCATGTCTATTTCCACTTCTCTATCTCTCGCTCCACCACTCTGTCCATCTCTCTCCACCTTTATCTCAATCTCCACATTTCTTTCCACCTCTCTCCATCTCTCTCACTCCACCTCTCTCCACTTCGCTTTCTCGTTCCACCTCTCCATCTCTCTCTTCAACTCTCTCTCCCTCTCTCTATCTCCTCCACCTCCACTTCTCACTTCTCTCTCTTCACCGATCCACCTCTCTCTCCACTTTCCTATCTCAATCTCCACCTCTACCTTTCCCCCTCTCCATCTCTCTCTCCACTTCTCCATCTCTCTCTCCACCTCTCTATACATCGGCCATAAAGTATAGCCTCATGAAATTAGCCATCGACTGCTCTGGCTTCCTTCATTGAGTTTGTAATAAAACCTAAGTTAGTTAATATTTCACTTATAATTTGTTTTTGAAAGCCAGCGTTCACACCTCGGGTTGTCGTACACTTGCTCTTGTAGTCTGCGGTGGTCTCCTGGGGTGTAGTCACATTGGCAGTGAGTGGAGTGACACATCATGTTCCACAGCCCAGCAGGTCTGACACAGAGTCCTCCAAACAGCACTCAGCCATACGCTCCCTACAGGGACACACCGCTATACACCTGTCTTGTGTCTATATTCACAAGAGGCTTAATTAAACATTTTAGTACATCTTTTACAATGACATTACACCATATGTGCTTAGTTTAAAATTTCTTAAGGTCAAAATGAAACCAATGTGTGCTGTTTATACACTGTAAATCAGGGGGTGTCCCAAGCTTTTTTCACCTAGGACTGCATACTGACATATATTTGAGTCAATACAGGGAGACAAATGGTGCATTTAACACGGGTTTGACAGAGACACTGTACCTTTAATAAGAGTTGTGATGTTATTCAGGTTATAGAGGTAGAATCTCTTCAATTTGTATTAAAAAAAAACAAAAAAAAACAACTTAAAATTTAAGAGGAGGCATGAGGGCCAACAAAAATTGGTCCACATTTGACCCCTGGGCCGTAGTTTGAACAGCTCTGTGTAAATAGTTTTCATGGTCCATGAGCGAGGAAGTAATGCCAGTGCGCCATTAGCATGCTAGTTATTGTTAGCTTTAGACCATATTTTGGACCTAGTTTAAAAATTCTTAAGGTCAAAATGAAACCACTGTGTGATGTTGATAGTTTTTATAGTCATTCAACAAGGAAGTAATACCAGCGCACCATTAGCATGCTAGTTATGGTTAGCTTTAGACCAGTGGTCCCCAACCATCGGACCGGTACCGGTCCGTGACGCATTTGCTACAGGGCCGCCGACCAAAAACAGTAAATAATTTATCAGCGACCGCATTTTCTCCGAAGTGACTTTTGCCTGCTCCTCATGACACGCTAATAAGCTCGTCCGTAGATATATAATGAAAATCCTGAGAGGAAATCGCCACATAAATCCATTTGATATAACGACGTGTTTATTATATCTGTGCTAGATGTGTGTCCGCCGCACAACAGTCAGAGCGTCAGGGCAGAGGTCGAGGAGAGGGGGAGAGCTCGTGAGTCTTAGCACAAACAGCAGAAGCTAAAGGAAAAACAGCTCTATGTGAAATATTAAGGTTTCTTGACATTGACTCCATATTCTGAAATATTTGAAATGTTCATGAAAATAACACTTTATAAATGTATTTGTGGCGTATCTGAATCTTATTTTGAAAGCTCCTTTGTGCTCTGTGTCAGTGTGGTGCGTGAGTGAGAGGTGACGTGCGGGTGCATGTGGGGCATGTGACGTGTGGTTGAGCGAAGAAGCGACGTGTGTGAGTCTGGAGTGGTACCTGGAAAAAGACTGATGGAACTGATGTGTAGTTATGGTGCAGTAGAGACAATAAAGCAGCCAACTCTTGAGCAACAGGCTGGGGTCTTTCAGCTCGCACCACACTTGAAACAACTTTGACCACTGGTTTAGACCATATTTGGGACCTAGCTTAAAATTTCTTTGGGTCAAAATGAAACCACTATGTGCTGTTTATACATTGTAAATATGTATATATTTTTGTCCATAAATGGGGAAGTGATGCCAGTGCGCCATTAGCTTTCTAGTTATTGTTATCTTTAGACCATATTTGGGCCTAGTTTAAAATTGCTTAGGGTTAAAATGAAACCGCTGTGTGCTGCTTACATATTATAAATAGTTGTTATCGTCCGTGAATGAGGAAATAATGCTAGTGCGCTGTTAGCATGCTAGTTATTTTTAGCATTCCCATACCATATTTTGGCACTTTATTTTCTGATAATCAGGAAGCGCACGTTAGAACGCTAATTGTTGTTAGATTTGCCGCAGTAGTCATCATTTAGTTTCTGTCTTAGTTAAATTTTTCTCAGCAAAAAAAAAACATAATATTGCCAAAAACTGTAACAAAATTGCTCTACACATGCTCCTAAGGGAAAAATTTAAACACTAATTTTTTGTGATTGAAGATTGTTTCGTTGTTACGTACAAGCGTATATTTGGGGAATTCCGAACAACAAGCTAATTAATTGCCTCGGGTCTTGTGTTAAAATAAAATATTGTTCCGGGTACATTTAGCTTGCTAGCACTATTGAAAATGCCACACTTTGCTAGCATTCCTCTCGTAGCGTAGCCATAGCAAATAGTCCCATAAACTCTATCGACAATCTTGCATCTTGTCTCTTGAAATTGTAATTCATCTGCATTAGCTTAGCCCACACAGTCCGTCCTGTATTGAATTCACTGCCGGGGCCTTGACCTGCTTGTCTCCATGGAGATGCACTTACTTTGCCTGACATGTTCCACGTTACTGCATTAAATATTTCTATCTTGCATTTGATCATGTATTTTACGTATGCATTAAATATTAGTGTTCTTTCCTAGCTTAACCGTAGCAAACCCTTCCAATCTCGCATCTTGTCCTTCGTAATTGTAATCCGTCTGCATTAGCTTAGCCCACACAATCCGTCCGGTATTGAATTAACTTCCGGTGCTGCCGTGCTCGGGTGAATGGCGGACGATTGGGTTAGGCCTTGACCAATCGTTGACCCCGGCTCGTCGCGATGACCTCATTACCAGGGGTCGTGTGTTGGAGGGGTTCGGAGGAGGATCTGTGGTGTGTGAGGTCATCCACGCGAGACACAATGGCACTCCAGGACTCCAGTACAGCTGCTGTAAAAGGCCGGGACGTGTCAGCACCGAGATACGTGATTTATGAAGACGCATTTGTCGTCGTGTTTATGCTATTTGTGAAGCCGCGGACAGGTTACAGCTTAGCGACTTGTTGCGTTCATTTTTTTTTTCAGTGGAGGGACATGATTTAAGTTTGTTTTCATATGGCTCCAAGTGATACAAGGGCTAGTATAGTTACTGATCAATGTCATTACCCACCTAAGATTAGCTAGCTAAAATTTAAAGGCTCACAATGCTCTGGTCCACCTTGTGATTTCATGCAAAATACCGAAAGTGCGCCACTTTGTTTTTTAAACCACGCTATACACGTTATTAGAATCATTGGAAAAACACCCTGGAATTTGTGTTTTGCTTCACTGGACAAAAGTTAAAAGTAGGTATGTGTTATTTGAAAACTGTCTATAACTCATGAGCTCACAATGCTCTGTTTCCAAAGACCTTGTGATGTATGTCATGCGATACCGAAAGTAACAAAGTAGCGAATCAATTTGTTTTTCACGCTCACAAGAGGAATTTTTGGTGTAATATGGGACTTTTAAGAAATCATTGGTCATAACTGGATTACTGGATATCTGCAAAACACGTGTATTATTCTTGGTGGTTCTCACACTTTTCATAAAGAACCAAATACGGATAAAACAGCATAATAAATTATCTGGGGTTAAACCAGATCGATAAAACAAAAATGAGACTAAACCCTGGATGAGACTAAACCCTGGATGAAGTAATTTTAAATAATAACCCAAAGGAGGAACCCAAAACATGACTAGATGTTGTCTTGTCGCTAAATAAAACAAGTTCTTAAAATGTAGCGGGCCACAAATGCACATGCACCACAGTTTGGGAAACACTGTAATAGCTCATTTTTATTTGATTTGACTGATTAGGAAAGGTTGCCAGACAGTCTCTCAAAAGTATGGGTAAATACGCTAACAAAAACATGGCTCATTTTTCACAATTCCCTCTGTACTATTCTCCCCCATAAACCTCCAGATCTCCCTCTGCCCCTTCCCAGCAAATCAGGTAGGTTCAAAAGCTGTAACTCACTTTTTATCTCCTATTATGTCTCCTGGAACTCATTTGTTATGCTGGGGGCCATTAAAACTGCGGTTACTCTGTTAGCGCTATGGGGGAATGTGCCATGTATTCAAAGCACACATGGCCCCAAATGTAAAGTCAACAGCTAATATATTCCCCTCACACTTCATTTCCATAAGAGACGAATGGTGTTTTGGTGAGCGGCTAACAGCTAGCTTACCTTTACACGTGTACAAGACGTGCTAGCTAATCCGTTTTATCGGCGCTTTAGCGTAATGGGGCGAGGGAATGTATTGCATCTTAATAATGATGTTCAAAATACAATATGTAACCCGCTCGTCTCCGTAGAGATGGGCGTGCTTTTGTCTGGAATGTTCCACAGTACGGCATTAAATATACCCATCTTGCATTTAGTCATTTATAGGTAATTTGATGGGCAAAATACATTGAAAAAAAAAAAAAAAGTGACTGCGAGAGAGCTGACCTTTTCACAGATCTGACTTGTATCCGCTTGTACTGGTGGAGATCAATTTAATTCAATAATGTGAAACCTTCAACAGGCATTTCCGTGGAGACAAAAAGGTAGCAGACCATCCACCAGAAAAAAATGACATAGTGCACCTGTAAAGTAAAGTACTACTGAGTACCACCTGGCTAGCTTGATCTCTGTGTCTCGAAGCTTATGCTAACTTTTATTTAAAAATGTAAAATACAAAATAAACAACCTATTAAAATTCAAACAAATTAAAATAAAGGCTACCTGATTGTCTTTAAATGTAGAATACTTCAGACTGTGGTGTTGTTTTAATATTTTCTTATGCCTCAAAGTTAGCTTTAGTGTTAGCATTGAGACACAAACATCTTTCTAAACATGAAGTATTTATTTTATTTGTGTCGTTTTGAACCTGTCAGTGATGTCCACCTGCAGTTCTCTGTCCACTGTCGTATCTTTAAATATTTATTCATTTTAGCATGACTCAGCAAAAACTGGACAGGAAGTAGTGACGCTAACAGTTATGTTGAAGGGCGCTGTTGTGCATATAGCCTATTAGAACGAGGCACAGTGTCAGAGTGGTTAGCGCTAGTCAATTGTACATATCGCCCCACTTTCCTTGTGCGCTGGGGGTCCCAATAAACGTGAATTTTGAATGTAGACCTCCTCCCGGTAGGACGTGCTCGGAACACCTCCCAAGGGACAGGAAGACATTGCATTTTTTGTACTCAATCTGTATATTTTGAACTATGAATCAGTAGTTGTACTTTGCGTCATCAGAATCTTCTAGGTAGAGGATTTGGGGCTTAAGCTGAAACTGTCAAAAACATGTCAAAAAAAAATTCTATAGCCTATTTAACACAGAAACAAAATAAATCGATCAACTTATTTGACCTCCTTTTTCAGTTCTGTTGTATCACTGCATTTACCCCCTGTGCGATACCTCCGAGGAGTCCACCCTGGAGAACACGACCGAATACGCAGAGCAGTGATGTCAGACAGACAGTTATGAAGAAGATTACAGGCTTTAAAGGCTTATGCTCTAAACTCTATGTGCTTCGAGCGGACTCTGCTAACCTATCCTCATATCTTAGCTATTCTAACGTCTGTTTTCTCACAGTGCATTTGATTTCAGACAGTTATGTAAAAAAAGATAGATCAGAGCATAAATCCTTGTATGCCTTAGTTTCTATTTTCCATTATTGGGCTAAAATTCTTTGGGGTACAGTTACAAATAGCCTAAAGGTAAAGATAGGTAGTAGGTATATACATTTTTACTACTTACTACTTACTTACTTTTACTTACTACTTTTTGCATTGTACTCGGTCCCTTTGCGAATTTTCAAGTTACAAAAATATATAGGACTAGTGAAATGTTACAAGATTTGAACATTTGTGTTTTTTTATAACTTTTCAGTCTTACTTCAATTTTTTGTCCACTAGTTCAAGTAGTTGAAGTAATAGTACTCTTACTTTAAAGTGCACATATTACACTATTTTCTGATCTCTTATAATGTTATTTCCACATCACAAACATATTTGGAGTTGGGTTTTATTTCATTCGCACATGTTTAACACACAAACCCTGCATATTTAGGCTGAGTTCTTCTCTCAAACACTCTGTTGCACCTTGTGATGTCATATGGTAATACATCAAGTGCTCCACTGTGTTTTTAAACTCCCCACACCTTCACTAGAATCATTTGGATAATTACAGCCCTGGAATTGCCAATCTCCTCAGATTAGTGTAAGTGCTTTACTCTTTTATTCTGCGGAAATATGCTCTTTTTTTTTTTTTTCTTTTTGTTCTTATTCGCTTTGACTCCATCCATGCCCCTGATTGGCTAATCCACCTGTCAATCACACCCATCTTAACTCTACCAGACTCTCATCACCTGCTTGTTAATCACTGATAACGAAACATTTAATACCAGATCACATGACTGCGTAAGGCTAAAGACGCACCAAAAGTGAGATGGGAAAGAGGGCTTTTGGCTGTTTCGCTTCACCAAAATGGAAAAAAAAAAAAATTGGATACTTTGGTGACAGAATCGCAATTTAATAATCTGGCAACAAACTTTAATACACACACCTGCTCTTGTTTTTAATGTTTTATATGCACTTGTATACTTGTTTGATTTCTGCTTGTATTGTAGTTTAAACAGGGCGTCCATGAAAAAGAGAGCCCAAGTGCTCTCAGTGGGTTCCCCTGTATAAATAAAGATAAAGAAAGGAGAAAGAAAGTACTGAAGAACTGTGTATTCTGAATACCAGGCAAATTTGATATGCAAGTTATCCAACAAACAAAGCTAATTACAAAAAAATAACAGCTTCTCCCAGTCAAAGCACCGGAGCAGTGAAAAAGCAAATGTACCACAAGTGAATATGAAGTGCAGTTTGACCTCAATGCTGAAAGCTGCTTAGTGACAGATTCAGACAATATACAGAGGCAGTGCTTGGTTTTGGTTGTGAGCTGAAGTGGATCCATGCCTTCTGCTGTAATCCTGTATGTCTGCTCCAGTCTCACAGTACAGAGAACACATGTAGGAAAATACTGAGGGAAAAAAAAAAATGGAGTCGCACTTCAGATGGGGCCTTGCCATAGCCTGAGCTGTCTTTCTGAATACAGCATAGTCTAATATATAGACTATGGAAAGTGCGCATTGGTAATTTAAGCATTTTTTAAATAATAAATATGTTAAATGTTTATAAAAAGTTAAGCTCGAACATAAATTATTAACAAAAAAAACAACTATATTAACCAGGATGCTAATAGGTGTGAAATCACTCATTAGGGGTTTGAATGACTACGCTAAGTAGGACTCAGGCACAGTGCACACTTAGGGTAGCACAACAGACTTAGCCCACAAACAGAAACTGTAAACTGTCGGCGTGTGTAGTTCCACTGTAGTCAGCGCCTCCTTTCAGATAGATATAAGGCAGTGTCCACCATTAATCTGACCAGAACGAGCAGTGAAGCAGCGAAACGTCTTCACTCCAACAACGTTTTCTCTAGTCGACAGATTTTATGTTATTCTTTTGCTATGGATCAGACCTGGACGACTGAGGGATTTCACAAATGAATTTTATTTCACCTCTACAAAATATAGCATATTTATGGAGATGTAATTTGCATGCAGACTCCAGCCTCTACTTCAAAAACTTTAGATACACTCTTTCACTCAGCTCTTTCATAACAGGTCATGAACTTAAAACCCACCACTGCAAACTATAGAAAAAGTAGGTTTGCCAACGTTATCTGTCACAAGAGAACAACACTGCGTGAAATGGATTTATAACAGACTACTTCATAGACTTGTTTGTTGAACTTTGATTGACTTTGATGACTTTTAATGCAACATCTCATGATTGTCTAAGTCTGTGTTAGCACTAGACTGGCAGCGCTAGAACTGAGATGGGGAAAAAAGCTTTTGGCTATTTTGCTTCCCACTCGCACCTGCTCCTGCTTTTAATATTTTAAATGGATGCAGTTACTTGTTTTGTTTGTTTTTTGTTTGTATTTTTCTGTATTTGAACAGGGCGCTCATGAAAAGGAGAGTCTGAGTGCTCTCACTGAGATCAAATGAAATATATATGATTTTTTATTTTTATTTTATCTGTTCTATGAGGCAATATTATGCAAATTGTGAGACAGCTTAAGACTTTTTTGTGTAATTATTTTTTTAATTTATTTTTATTTTTTTTAAATTTTCTCTAAAGAACCAGGGAAATGGTGTTAGTTTGAAGTGTGTCTTGCCCATGGACAAAATGCCACAACACATTTTCAGGCAAGATTTGAACACACCACCTTTTTTTCAAACGCTATGCCACTGCTACACAACATTGCATATCATACAATAAAATCCATAGTCATTGATTCAGATTGTATTTTAATATTTCAGTTTCGCATGTATTTTCAATCAATACAATGTAATACAGTGCGTAGAATATAGTGGTACATGGATGTAAGTGGCTTGTAAACCCAGTTAGCTGCAGGAGACACTTGGAGACACAGTACTTACATAGACTTCATTGATCTGTTGGATGAATTGCTTAGCCTATAGACAACCCTTCACTCTCAAATGGGATTAAGCCTGACCCAAGTGAAATCCCTGTTTAGTGTCACAGCATTCAAAGACTAGAGGAAAAAAGTAGTTCATTAGTGTTAAACTGGACATTTCAAGTCAAATGACTGGGTTTAACTGAATGCATAAACTATATATGGCTACCTAACTAAGAGATTGGCACCACCAGACCACGTTACAGGTCAGATCTGTGGAGAGAAGACCTTGTTAAAGTAATACTACATTCAAACCATTGCGTCAAAATTCCACTCTGGTGTTTGAAACCTGGGACACGTGAACACTCAGCTCATTTTTTTTTAGTAGGTAGACTGTTTGTCCTCTGATTAGAAGGTTGGCAGTTCAAATCCCGCTCTTGACATTAAAACATCATTGGTTGAGAGGTGAGATCCACTGCCTCACAGGTTGGCAGTGCGATTCCTGCTCCCACAGATCTTGCATTTAATCAATTATAGTTAACATACATTGAAAAAGAAAAAAAAATGCCCGCAAGAGAGCTCACTTTTTCACAGATCTGACATGTATCTACTTGTAAGCTTCTAGTCAATAGGCTTTTCCCTGAAGACAAAAAAGCAGCAGACCATCCACCAGAAAAAAAAAAAAAAAAAAAAAGGATATAGCGCACCTGTAAAGTAAAGCACTACTATGTACCAACTGGCTCTGCGCACATGCTAGCTTGCTCACTGTGGCTCAAAACGTATGCTAACTTTTATTAAAAGTGTCAAATACAGTTGGTATTGTGTTTGTCCACTGATCCGAACACTGGCAGCTGAAATCCTGCTCTCGACATAAAAACATCACCGGTTGAGCGGTCAGATCCACCGACCCACAGGTTGGTGGTGCGATTCCAGCTCCCACAGAAGAATGCTGTCCTTGTGTCTTTGCGTAAGACCCTTAACCCCGCTCGCCCCAGTATCTGCGTACACTGGTGTATGAATGTGTGAGTGGGTGGGTGGTTCGTTGATGTAAAGCGCTTTGAGCGACTTGAAGGTGGAAAAGCGCTGCATAAAAAATGTGACCATGTGACCAAAAAACTACCATCAAAAGTACAATTTCTAGTTTTTTGATGTCTTAGAATTTCTTAAAGACTAGACTAACTTACTTTTAACTCTGACATGTATTATTTTGATGGGTTTGCAAAAAATGTAAAGGAAAACATGGTGACCTGCAAGTTTTCTATGGATTCCTCAATTTAAAAAAGTACAGTTTCTTCCAAAAGTATCTGATAAAACTCATCTCTATCTCTGTCTCCTTTCAAATCTCGATAAATGCACTTTCAATTCGTAAGTAATTATAGCCTAATAATAACGCTGTGTTTTCTGTTTGCCGCTGCGCTCAGACCAATGGGGATCTGGGAATTTGCTGATTTGAGGTTTTTATAACGGTTAATATCTGTGTGTTTTTCGCTGGTGCGTGTCATCTGGAGAGTTTCGGGAACTGCTGAAGTGAAAAGCTACAGCTGGTCTAAATAAATAAAAAACTAAAAATAAAATAAGATTGGAAAAAAAACTGAAGTGAAAAAGTGTGATCGTGTTGCATGGCATGTTTGAACTTGACCAAAGCAGGTAGGAGGGCGGTGGGACAATAAGGAACAAACACGGTGCATGGAGGAAAGTTGATGTTACAGAATAGAGCTTTATTTTGCACTAGGCTTGTCTAAAGTCTCAAAAAATAGATAATAATTGATATCAAAATTAGATATTTGAAAAGATGTCTGTGTAATCCCTCAGTCGTACCAGGTTTGATCCATAGCAAAAGATGAAATTTAAATGTGTCAACTGGACAAATCGTTGTAGGAGTGAAGACGTTTCGCTGCTCGTCCAAGTCTTCAGTTCTGGTCAGATTGCTGCTGGACACTGCCTTCTGAAGAGAGAGGCTAACTACTTTGAGACTGTAAACTGCTATTATCTCCAGTTTCAGCCTTAACGACCCTATTCAACCTGTAATGGCTGTCTGTTGTTCTCTTTGTGCCTGTTTGCTTTGGGTCTGAGGATTGATTTGTAGATCGGTGAGAGATTACGTCTCAGACCTTCGTTCCTGTTTAAGGAAGGATTGTCTTTCGTAGATATTTGTAACGATACTAAAACAGTCACATTCACAGGACAGAAATGAATCATTCCCGAATAGCTTTAGAATGATCTTGAGCTGTATCAGAACAAGTATAAGACACATGGACTATTATACACCCATGGACCACTATGGAACCTACCTGGATGACTGAGGGATTACACAGATGTTAGACAGCATGGTAATATATAAGAAAATACTTCGATTTAATGTTGAAAATCACATTCTATTGTCTAAAGAAAGAGTGTTTTCATGATCACTTTGGTATCAGAATCAATATTGAGTATCGAGTCTATTCCTCCTTATCAAAATTGAGTTTGAAATGTTAGTATCGTGACAACTCTCCATGATAGGGCTTTATTTTGCACACTCCTGCACTCTCACAGCCGGTATTGCTGTTAGGAAAGAAATAAAAAGCTTCTTTCTTTTTTGTTTTTTTGTTGATGCTACTTGAGAAAATGGGTTGGCGTGGTCCTTGCTCGAAATTGGAACAAAGAAAAACAAACAAAATGAAGTCTCATCCAGCGTCTGGTATAAAGGGACATTTACGAACATTAACAGATAAAATAAATAACATAAAAGAAAGTGGGTCATGGGTAAGTCAAGTTTTATGAAGTATATAAAGTGCTGCACAAATGTGGAAAACAACAGAAGTAATGCAGTGTTTAAAGGAGCACTGTGTAACTTTTCAGGCGGGGTGTTCGCACTTACGTAAGTGGTGGAAGGTAATGAAGTAAAAGTTGTAAAGTAGGAATCTGTACTTTACTTAAGTACATTTTACAGTCAATTCTTTTTAGTTTTACTTCACTACATTTGTGAGCAGTACTTTCATATGATTTGAGGTAAGATTATGAGTTTTTCGAGATTAAAGTTTTCGATTTCAAGAACAGAACAGAATTCATAAGAAAAAAAGTTAAGACATGGACTCATATTGTAACTTTTGACCAAAATATCACTACATTTAACATTTTAACAACTTAACAATGCCTGTGCGAAATACTTTTACTTTTTACTCATTTTTAAATGGATACTTAAATACAGATTTTTTTTCATGTGATGCTTGAACTTTTACTTGAGTAACTTTTTACCTTACTTAAGTAGCAAAAATGAGTACTTCGTCCACCGTAGCTTTCTTGTCTCCATGGAGATGTTCTTACATTTATTTTCATTGCTACAAAAATACTGTAGTCGTCTGGTTTAAGGAAACGCGCTTGGATTTCTTCTGGTTGTTTATTTTCTGAACATAAGGGCTACTGTAGGCCGCAACCCACGCTAAAACAAGAGCGAGACAACAGCGGTCTCAACTCCAAAAACAGACCAGTAACTTTACATCGACTTGTCGGCATAGCAACCAACTGTAACGAACAAAAGCAGTTACATTAAAAACAACGCATAAAGTTACAAGTGTCAACCCTGAACTAAACACAAAATATCAGACCATTGCAATACCTCGCAAAAACATGCATTGTTATTGGAACTGGGGTGGCTCTCCACAGATCTGGCTGTAACTTTGCCTTGTGGTGGCGTCATCTGCCTGGGTCCATTGAGTATGATACATTGAATCATTTTCTGCAGAATATTCCTGGTAAATATTTGACTTTAAAAGCAGACCAGTAGTGATATGGTCTTACTTTCAAGATGCTGATTGAAATATTTGTGGGTGCTGGGTTCAAAATTGACATGATAATAATAAATAAATAAATAAATAATAATAATAATAATAATAATAATAATAATAATAATAATAATAATAATAATAATAATAATAATAATAATAATAATAATAATAAATACAAATAATTAATACAAATAATAATAAATACATAAATAAATACATAATAATTAATAAATAAAAGGCCTATATTATGGTATTTTCTGATCTATGTTATAATTTCGTTTCCTCATCACAAACATATCTAGAGTTGTGTTTTATTTCATTCACACATGTTTAACACACAAACCCTGCATTTTTGTGTAATGTAGGACCTTTAAAGTTTGCAAAGAAAAAGTACCCTCCATCTCTTATTTTCTGAAGGATAAGTTGATATAGTAATAATTGTGACAGACCTACTTGAAACTCACCTTCATAAAAGACACATAAAGAAAAACAAAAAGCAGCAGAAGTAGAAGTACCAAAGAGACATTTGACTATATTATATTTTAGAGAGGTCTTACAGCCAATACAAGTCAATGAGCTTCTTCAAAACTGAGAAAAGAATACTTGATTTGAAAAGAATTCAAATTTGAAAAACAGTATCAAGGTTCAGGAGTACTTAGCGTATGCGTAAGCAAATAATGATTATTTCAAATTCAAAAGTGGCACTTCTGTTGGAAAATAAATCTAGCTTTTTTGGATTAAGCCACTTGAGGAACGCAGAGTGCCTTATTGGTTCTATTCGGAAACAGAAACGACATAATCACACAAAGGAATTATCGCATTTGTAAAGAAAAGCCTTGGTAAGTTTCAGAGTTTCAATAGTTTGGAGTGTTGCCTGTGCTCGTACTTATGACAAATATGTCTGGATAATGCACTTCTTTGGTTAAAAACAAGACTGGCTTTACAGAATTTGAGTGTTGATGATGCACGTTGGAGTTTTCAAAGAAATTCAGTGATAAACTTAGGCTGTCCAGACCTTAACCCCATTGAGAATCTTAAGAATGTGCTGGAGAAGGTTTGTGCAGCGTCAGACTCGACCATCATCAATGCAAGATCTTGGTGAAAAATTAATGCAACACTGGATAGAAATAAATCTTGTGACGTTGCAGAAGTGAAATTGAAACAATGACAGTGAATCAAAGCTAAAGGTTGTCCAACGAAATATTAGAGCCTCTGACATTTTTTTTTTTTGGTGCCGACTTTCTTTTTGGCCAGGCAGTGTAGTAGCTTTTCACCTCGGTTGTAGTATCCTGATGGGACTTTCGTCTCTTTTATGGGATCTGAATCTTTTGGATCCATTCTAAAAGACTGGTTCATTTACTATTTATACATATGACAGAAGCCAATGTAAGAACTTATTTTAACAACAGACTAATCACAGAGAGAAACGACCAAGGCTGTTTAAAATGGTTCAAACTGAGAGCGAGAGTGAGTTTATCCTTTAGAATTATTCAAAATCTAAGCAAAAAATTACACTACAATGATAAAACATTTTTAACTAACTTTTATTAAGATGTCAAATATGTTTTTTGTGCGCAAAGCTCTCACTCATGTCACCTGCTCTGATTCCTATGACAGCTCAGTGCTAATCAGGATAAAAAGGCAGACATATTAGAATACGTGTGTCAAAGGGCCAAAATTAAAATCTAGGAGTAAGTCGCAAGCCAAAGAAAATATTTACTGAAAAATTTTAACAACATCTGCATGTTTTTCAGAAGGGATGGATTAAATTTGAGTGAGGCGACAGGTAGCAGATGCTAATGAGTGTCAACAGAAGTGATGAGGAACCGGCGCCAACATATTTGCAAAGCATTCTGGGATTCATAGTATTAGCTGTGCATGCGATATACTGGCGCGGCAGCCGGCAGCTCTAATACACATTTTATATGATCTCGCGGGCCAAATATAATTATATCAAGGGCCAAATGAGTCTGAGTCTGACATGTCTGCATTAGAAGGTAAAAGATTCATCTCACCATTCACGTTAAGCAATCATTCAAAATGTAAGGGACATCGCTAGTATAGTACATAAAACAATGGCAATGGCCGCACCTCCTGCTCTGTTCATCGTGTATTGTAAATTAGCCAAATTGCGGTAAAATAAATCAATATTTAAATACCGATCAATGTAAATACTTCACCGGGGGAAGCTTCTGTGTTTAGAAAAGTAGGTATTTCGGTCCTGAAAAAGGAATTAGTGATGGTAAAATAGCGCCATAATCTGAATGATTTTGCACAGAAAAACAATGGACTTGTCATTAGATATATTTTCATAAAGTAATTTTGTGTTCAATTTGGAGATTCAGATTAAGTTAGGATTTGCATTAGCTTTGAAAACACAAAAACCTAAACACATACCGTCTGCGATTATCCATCTGTAACTTGCTGTACGCTGTCTGACATTTAAATTTTGATTTATTTTAGCAAGGCTCTGCTTGTAGAGAATGAACGGTGCAGGAAGAGCAGCTGTGCACTTTTGGAGCGAACCGGAACTAGTTGGGCGGCTCCGTGAAAAGGGGCTATAGATGTATTTTAATGTTAGATAAATAAGAGAAGATGAGATAAGATAAGCCTTTGTTGTCTCCACATTTAGAGGAACAGATTGCTACGGTTCATTTTTAACCAGTTTGCCCTCAACATTCAAGTACGCCATAAAATACAAAGCACAAGTTTAGAAAGAAGCACTAAATAATGTAAAAGTGTTACATAAAACAATCGACTTAAAGCCACAGTGTGTAACTTTTCAGTCAAAAGAATAGACTAAAATAAAGGCATTTTGGTTGGGTTTATAGCACTGAAAAATGTGCGTTCTTACTGTGAGCAGGCTTGGATCTAAACCTATTTCTTATTTGGCCTGAAGAAGGGCCGCTTGTCCCCATGGAAATGTTGTTCCTTTGGCTATAATATTCCACAGTGGCATATCTATCCCCATGGAGAATGTTCCAGAGTTTGATTTTAACTTTCTATTTCCATGAAAGGTTAAAGTACCAGCTGAAGTACCCCTTGAAAAATGCTTTTAGTGTACAGAAGTAGAAGTATTTCGAAGTAAAAAGTAAAAAGCATTCACTGCAAAATGTATTTAAAGTACCTATACCTATACATTGTAGTTAAGTAGAGTAATTTTACTTTTGTACTTTGTTACTTTGCACCACTGCAAAACTAACTAATCTAATCTAATCTGCAGCTGTCTGGCAAAGTGAAGCCGATATTAGTTATCTAGCAGTGCTAATGATGTTAGCACAATGTCAATCGGGAATCTCTTTTGTTGAAATTACCAAGTCTGTGCAGCTGATCAAGCGTGACGTGTTTAGCTAATCAGGGGCTAAACAACTAAATTAAAATCCCACAACTGTGAAGCAAGGTTACATCTGCTCATCGTTTATTACCCCCCGCCCAAATACAAGTACACAGTATGGAAGAAAATGCAGTAATGTGGAAGATGTTAACTTAGGACATGATCATGTTAAAGTGCATATAGGTTAGAGTACTCATTTCAGGAAAGGATTGTTAACATACAGGGTGGCCCAAAAGTCACTGACACTTGAAAAAAATTCATAACTCTTTTGTTTTTAAATATTTTTCTTTTATTTTTTCAGAGCTTTTAGAACTACCCTTCCGACATTAATATGATCAAATGTAGCATCGAGGCACAAACCCTTATTGTACAGTGGTACTTTGAGTCACATGGGTCAAATTCAGAAACCCAGCGGTGTTACCGTCGACATTTTAATACCAGAGATGCCCCAAGCATAAATAATATTAAAGGAATAATAAGTGGTTTTCAAAGACAGGGGACAGTATGTGATCTCCCGACACCTGACTAGTCCTGATTTCTTCTTGTGGGACTATCTTAAAGAAAAGGTGTTTGTGAATAAACCTCAGACAATAAACAACTTAAAACGTAATATCGAGGATCAAATAAGAGCCATAAGCCCGGAAATGCTTTCAAATGTTATGCAAAGTGTGTTGGATCAGGCTATTCAGAGTGAAACCGAAAATGGTGGACACTTAAAAAACATTATTCCTACTTCCCCAAGAGTAAGTGAAGAATTACAACCATATACATTGTCGTATATCTCTAAATGCTGCTAAACTGCACTTTCTTTGTGGCGAATCCCATTCATTTCAATGGAGAATTTGAAAAAAGTTTTGCCGTTAAAATATGATATAAAGTCGGTTGATTTGGGTAAAATGTTCAGTGTTCACGTGACCAACAAGTCAACGATGCCCCGATTTTCTGGAAGGCTTTAAAACAGCTTTGTAGTCCAACTTATGTGCTGTCAACCCCCATGCAAAATAATACATCCCGAATAACAATGGCGACAATAAGGTGAACACTAAACGAAGATTTTTGCGTAGTTTTTCTAATTTTGTTTAAGTTTATAATTTTACTTCCTGGTTGGACATGAGCAGCGGATATGACATATCTAGAGGTAATTCTGTAACTCTTACCTAGCAACCATAGCATTTAGAACTCAGCGGTATATTTTGTATTTTTGTACATATTAACTCAACTTCTTTTGCACAAAGTATCTCTCAACCGATGTCAAAACTATGACAAATATTTACTCTACAGGTACTCTCCCACCAAACCAAGTAATAATAGAAAAGTCTTATAACCTGTCATATGAACTCCAACACCATGGACCTTTTTAACTTCAAACCATCCATGCGTAACTCGATGACTAAAGACATTTGATTTACTCCTCCTCGCCACCCGCGTACACCGTGAAGTAGATTAAGTTCTGGGTGAGTCAGTGGGTTGCCAGATTACTGTAAAAATATGGTTTCCACGGCACATTACCTCGAGAAGCTTATCCCATCTCCGAACTGCTACGGATGGTTATGCTGATCGATCTTGGTGACTCAACAAATTCTCCGCAGGCATTGACATTTCACGGCCTACTCCTCCAACTCGAATCGGGCTCACAACCTCCCGCTGTTCCCCACCCACGGACATGTTAGTGATACAAGGCAAGGCAACCGAGCAATCTCTAAGAAACCAACATGCGTGCTTTTTATCTGCTATACTCTTAACACGTACGAGGGTAGAGCTGTGATTTGTAAAGCTTCATGCATAAATGGATTCATGGAAAGATCATTTGACTTGGTGTTAACCCTCTGAGCGTAGTTTTTTTTTTTAGATAGTGTCAATGCATGGCTTAAAGTGGAACTAATCGGGTGACAGCATGGCCATTTAAAGGTGCATTCTGTAACTTTTCTGAAGCAAGGTATGCCAGCTGGAGATGTTGTGCTTATTTTGGAATGGTTTAGTCATCTGAACAATGTCAAGACTTTTCAACTTTCATCCAGAAGTCTTTTTGCAGGCTAAGGCATTAAACTTATATCACCATGGAGACAAGAAAGTGACTCGAAAGTTAAGTTACAGGTCAGATCTGTGAAGAGGCAGTTTAATTCCATACTGGGGATATTTTTTTTTACAAGCAATATCATCTCCATGGAGACAAAGTTACAGTTTGTGTACTGTCCTCCTGAAACGTTACAGATTACACCTGTAAATTATGTAAAAAATGTATTTCTTAGAACTTTTCAAATTGAAAATCATAATCTCAGTTGCTTTTTGGGAGGTATGTCATTTAATGAAGTCAGCAAATCCTGCAGTGTACTATCCCACATGGAGAATACAGATTTCTTCAAGGGCTGCAAATATTAAGAAGCTAACTTTTTACAGCATGACAGCTGCCTGAAGCTATTGTTTTGCTTGAATTTTAAAACAAGAAACGCAAGCTCTTTCAATACAGTAGCAGGTATTATCTGACCAAAAACATGAATAGTGAGATACTTCCCAAGCTAGATAATCCTGACCAAGATCCCGGTTCTTGCCCCAGCACAGAGATAATGCATAAGCAGCTCTTGAGGTCAAAATAAGTCCGCTGTGTACTATTTAATTATAAAGCATTTTCTATCTAATAATCAGGAATTGCTCTCATGTTAGCATGCTAGTTGTTGTTAGCATCACTGTGACAGCAAAACTAAGCGCTGGCCTCTGAATGTTGTGAAAAGTGCTTATAATTTTTTTTTTTTTTTGTGAAGAATTAGCATGCATAAGATAAGTAAGGAATAACTTTGGATCACTGCAAACCATTTACAGTCAACTAGTTGTTTTTTTCACGTTTTTTAAGAAGAAAAAAAAAAAACAGGTGCAGCATCTTTAAGTCTACTATTTTGACTTTTCTTTACTTTTCTGCATAAATTCACTGATGCAGACAAAAAAAAAAAAAAAAAAAAAAAATCAACCTGGTTCAAACTAATGGATTTTGGTAAAGGTGCACTATGAAACTTTTCTCTTCTTGTCTCCATGGATATGTTATTGATTTGCCTGGGATGTTCCACACTATGGCATTAACCTTATCTTATAACTTAAAAGAATCAATATAATAGAAATGCGCAATAGATAACATCTCCATGGAAACAAGCTAGTAGCAAGCCTATACTAAAAAAAAAAACTACATAGTACACCTTTAATTCATGTCACTTCCTTGCAAAGCTATTGTGGAATAATTAGTATAGTTGACGTACAGTAAATGCCGCTACACATCCTCACGAAGCGTTGCCAAGGTAATTGTGTTATCCTATGGCACAAATGAAAAGCAAATAATCCGTCTTAATGTGGCCTAATCACATTTGCTATAATCATCATTAGCCTGGCCTTTGAAGTGGGGCCAGGAAGAAAAACGATTATAGAATCTGTTTGGATGGAGGTTGATGAAAGATTGTAATCAGGCTAAACAACAGCCCATGTATTCTGACACATCAAAGCTCGCTACCACCCACCATAGCCAGCGTATACCAAAAGTGACGTTCATTTGCGCTACTCATGCACAACAAGACCAATGTGTCACTGCTGATTGGGAGCGGTGATATCTGAGGTAAATACCGAGGCCATGTGCTGGGAGAAGTCGTGAGGTCTGGCGTGGAGGAAGTTTTTTGATATTTTTTTGATTAGCTACACCCATGCATGTAATATGAGATCTGGAAATGGGCAGTTTTGTTTTTTGTTTTTTTTTAGGTGAAGAGGCGGAGGATCTGACTCAGAGTGTGAGACAAAATTTGAATAGAAGTTATAGAACAAACAAAACAACTGATTTAGAATGGCAAGGAGTTGGCATGTAATACTAATAACAGCAGCTATTTGCGCAACACATGGATACGTTTTGCCATCCAAGTAGCTTCTTTAGTTCTAATAGGGCTCTGTAAGTCATTTGTCTGAAGGGAGGAGCTAACTACACTGAAACTACCACACCCTAGTTGCCCTAAGGTGTGAACTATCGCCTGAGTTCACACCTTAGGGTAGTGAAGTGGTCTTAACTAATAAAACATACGCCTTACTTTAAACAACAAGGGTGTGTTAGTTTCAGTGTAGTTAGCTTTTCCCTTCAGATTAAGTTTTAAATCCACTGTATCCTTTTTAACCAAAGATTAGACTAAAACAAAAACCGTTTTGAATTATTTTAGTTGTGTTTATTGCACTGAAAAACACTCAAGATTAATACATAAACATGTTCTGACTGTGCGCTTGCATCTCCACAAACCTGACCCATATTTGGCCTCCTCCTGCTTGTTTCCATGGAGATGTTGTTCCTTTAGCTCTAATATTACATAGTATGGCATAAAACGTATCTATGTCCACAGAGATATGGAGTATTGTTTTTACTTTCACTTTCTATTGACTCATGAAGGTGATGCGCCTCATCCAGAAAGTTACATACTGTACCTTTAAGCCAGTGACTTTTAACACCATGTCAAAACTGAAGAAGCCTCTTGGATGAGTGGCGAAACATGTTCTCTCTTAAAAAGCCCCCCGTAGCAGCACATGCTTTCAACATTCCTTAATATTTTCCTCCTCTCCTTGCAGTCACACTACCTCACTCTTAGCTTAACCCAATTTCCCCACCTCCGTCCCGCTCACTTTCATGTCTCGTAATGTACCTCTCTGGGGTTTTTACACCCCAAAGCTAGACCACTTCATCAGGAGCAATGACGCCGCCACGGTAACAGGCATTTTACAGCGCTGCAGATTCGGCTGATGTCCGTGGCACGTTAAGTTAGCGTGAAAAGGAGCTCGCTAGCGCTTTTGTGTGTGCGCGCTTCGGCAGACAGCAAGAGGGGAGCGTGTAATCGTCTCACCTGTCCATGCCGAGGAGTGATGGGCAGGTGGGGAGAATGGAAACCAGATGGAGAGGGCCCGGCTCGGAAAATGCGCGGAAAACACATTGCCTATGGGCTGCATACATTTATCACTGGATATGGGGTTTGGGCGACGCTGAGTTTGAGCAGAAAAAAGAATGGCCAGAGGCGTTGGCCGTCATGCCCCGAAAAAGTAAACTTCTTCAATATTTAGTCAGAGTGCAAGTTGCTGTTGTGGGTCTGTGTGGTATAAGTTATTACAAATTTGCAATTTTAAAAGAACATTTTGTAACTTCTCTGGTGGAGGGACTGCAGTGTACACTGTTCTTGTGTCTGTGGAGATGCTATTTCTTTTCCTGGGATGTTCACAGCAAGGTATTCATCTTATCTATCGCCGTGAAGACAAGCAAGGGACGGCACTAGGCTAAGTTGCAAATCAGATCTGTGGGGGGGCAACACCACCCACCGAAAGAATGCATTTTCTTCAAGATACATGTATATATATTTTTATTTAATGCAAAACAGACAAACCGTGACTAGTCCTATACAGTAGTCCATCTATTTTCTTACGCTTATCCGATGCCGGGTCGCGGGGGCAGCAGTCTAAGCAGGGACTCCCAGACCCTCACCCCAGACACACCTATACAGTAGTGACAAGCGGTAATAAGACATACCAAGATATAACGCGGTTTGTAGACGTAACAGCTATTTACAAATGTATGTGACAAGTCTGTGTTGTGCTGTGTGTGTGTGTGTGTGTGTGTGTGTGTGTGTGTGTGTGTGTGTGTGTGTGTGTGTGTGTGTGTGTGTGTGTGTGTGTGTGTGAAATATTTCTGCGATTTTGTAGGGGGTATGGTGGAGACAACAGAGGAAAATGTTAGTACTAGTAATTTGTAAGTGAGAAAAGAAGATATAGAGAATGTAACTGGAGAAAAAAAAATAATACAAAAAGAAAAAATTTAAATGAAAAAATTTAATAAATAAAATATGATACATAAATAAATAAAAAATATATATAAAAAAATTTATTTTATTTTTTTTTTAAATTTGATCTTATTTAATGTTTTTAATTTATTTATTCTTCAAGATTAAGCTATAAAACTTCTGTAATTCACTAAATAAAGGTTGGATACATCTAATGCAACACTGTGGAACATTCCAAGACATGCAGGTGACAGACCCCCCACTAGAAAAGTCACATAGTGCTCTTTTAACAGGACTCTTACTTTTTTTTTATGTTGTAGTTACTGTGATAATTGTGCTAATTACATGGAAACTTCTTATGGGGATAGGCCACTTTTGTAATTCCATGTCTTGGTAATATGATCAATAGGCCTGTCAAATTTTATATCGACTTAGCATTCAATACGTGACAGATGAGACAATCATTTTGGGGTGGGTAGTATTTATTGTGTGTACTTTTTCTTTGTACTAGTCAGGACATATCGGTACATTTTCTGTATTACAATGAGACTTGAGCTGTGAAGTTTTTTTATAATTATCATTACAAACACAGTAACTAGTTAAGTGTTGCATTCTGTTTATCGCTTAATGGTCAGTCCTAACCTATGGAGATGTGATTTACCAGGAGACATGTATTTTATTGTATTTTCGTGGTTATAATATAGACTGAAGGCTGCAAAGAATATCTCACATCCTAATATCAAGCTGTCACTGTATTATGAATTGAAATGTATTTGTACATATCCAAACCAGGAGATAACATTAAGAATAAAGTAACTTACATTCAAATACATACTTGGTACTTTTTTTCCTGTGTATAAACAGCATAATAATCATTCCTTTTTGTGTGTTATAGAGTGAAGAGGAGGTCTGTGCCAACATTTCATCTCATCAAAGGTAAGTTTTCCTTTCTTCCAATCGTGTTCAGATGATTCAACCATATTGTTTTCTTGAAATATGTTGGATGAAAAGCTGGTTCACAAGTCCCCCGTCTATAAATGTATTGTTTGGTTGCTGTTGATGAAGTTCTTTAAGTTTTTTAAAGAACACATTTAATGCATTGTGTTGTGTTTTTTTTGTTACTAGCTTTTAAACATACTCTTCAGTACACAGCTTCAGTGCTCTCCATACTGTTACCTAGTACAGCTAAGGCAGCATAGGGAGTTACCATGGGGAAGACAATTATTCTAGCGGATAAGCAACATGTCCAGATATGTTGACGTAAAAACGCACAGTTGTAATGAATGTTTTTTGACGATAGAAATGCTTAAAACGAGTCTTGTGATGGTTTATGGATTTAAAAAGTGCATAGGGTCTCTACCTATGACTTCACAATCCTGGGAAATTTTCAGTTCGATCACTGAAACCAGTGTTAATGACTCAAAATACAATTCAAGGTTTGTTTTTAATATGGGAACAATGTTATAATATGATTAAAAGCTCAAAAAATGTTGTTCTTATCAGATAAAGCGTAACTAAGCCCATATATACATGTATTATAAGTTGTCTGGTTGTCTTTACACTGACTACTTAGGCCCACTACACTAACAACAACTGACAAATACTGTTATGACTGGTAGACAATGCCATATCTATAAAAAAAAAAAAAAAAAAAGACAGCTTTCAGTCAGTTGATATCTATTTGTTTCTGGGTTGTGGGAGATGTTTGATATCTCCACGGCAGCAGGCCAGGTAAAGTAAAAGAAAACAGAATATTCTTGCAATGCACTTTGGCTCCAAATGTTTTTGGTTTTTTTCTTTTGAAATTCTAGCTAAAATTGTAGCTTGAGGCAGTTTTTATCCAACTCCAGAAAGTTGTTTTTTTCTTTAAATATTTACAGTACTTGGGAGGATATTTTGCTGTTTATTGGCCAAGTGGATTAACTATTGATTGACAGTCAATTAAATAATAATATATTCTCTGTTTCTCTGTGTTTGTGGCATGCCCTGAAAATATCTAGATATAATGTGTGTTTTTTTTTTTTTTTCCTTCAAGCACAAAACGTTGCTAACTCTTCCAACCTTGAATTTTGCTCGGAATCAGCTATGCATGGATTTCATTTCCCCGCTATATATGTAATTGTTAAGACTTTTTCATCCTCCATAAGATATATTTAGTTATAAATTGTCAATCGCTATGGCAACAGTCCTACTTTTTCATCATTTTGAAAACCCACTGACACAGGGCCGGCCCTAGCTTTCAGGGGACCCTAAGCTGAATTTGTCTCTGGGACCCCCCGACAGTGGATGCCTCGTGGCTCAGCTATTGGTCACATTTGGCAACATTATGACTCTGCTGTCATCGCCTTGACCAGTTGTATTTGTATTTATTTGACCAACATCAGACTGAAAACATCCACAAGAACAACACGCAAACATGTAAGGGGGGTCAAGATTTTTCAAATTCTAGACATTTTTTCTTAGTTTCTGGCGGATTTTTATGTGTTCCAGTTGGTGACAGAGGACTTAAATTTACATTAAAGGGTCCTTGCACTGCACATTATATAATTTTCAATATAAATGTATCGATTCTTGGGGGCCCTCTGGTGGCCTCGGGGCCCTAAGCAGCTGCTTAGTCTGCTTATAGGCTGGACCGGCCCTGCATTGACATATCGTTTAGTATGGATATGCATTATGGAAAGTTTTGGTTTTGGTTGATTGAAATAAATGGTCAAGTTTATATAGAAAGAGGATGGTAATTTCAATCAATCCAAGGATTTCCGAACTCAATTTTCAATACTAAGGAATAGACCTGATACTCAATACTGACTGAATGTTTCAAAATTAAATCATAGTAGTTTCTTTTATATTCCCACGTGGCCTTGTATCTGTGTAATCCCTCAGTCATCGAGGGAGGTTCCATAGTGATCCATGGGCGTATATTATACTTATACTTGTCCTGATACAGCTCAACATTATTCTAAAGCTTTTCGGTTAAGATTTATTCCTGCCCTGCGAATGTGACCTATGAAGCTCGATACAATGTGAGCCCTCTGCTTTACTTGTTTGGGTGCATGGTGGTCCGGTCCTCCCCTCTGTCAGTAGTATGTCTTGCGTTTATCTGGTCACCGTGGCGACGTGCGTATGTCAGTAGAGGGCCCTGTGATGAGTGTGGGTGGTGGCGGGCGTTGAAAGGACCCTGGGAAGGTGGATAGGATTCCTCTGCGCAGAAATGCTAGCCATGCACACCCTCGTTCATGTCAACAGGCTGACACCCACACGTCATGTACGCCCTCTGTCTCCGCTGATATTCTGTATACGCTCTGGGTTAGTAGCTGGGCTGTAGTTAGGGATTGGAGGGAGGGGCCACCATAACTCATTGGTTTCCCCCACTATATACCCTTGGTGGTTTAAAAGGATTGTGAGGGCAGAGAGCAGGCTTCTAGCGGCTCTAGGCGACTGCTGACAAACAGGTGTAATGCAAGGAAATCACAGGGAAGGTCTTTTCACAGTAAGTGTAATTGGCTTTGTGCACAACGGTAGCCAGATACTTCCAATCAGAAGGACAGCAAGCAACGCCATTTCCACCGTAATGTGATGTCTGTGAGCTTTTTGCCGAGTTGGGCTAAAATCAATAAATCCTGACAGATCAGGAGCTGCGGGAGGATGTCGCTGACAACATGTTAAACACTTTACAAATGCAAGGAAAACTTCACCACAGGACATGTCTGTATAAAGCTACTATACATGTTCGTATGTTGATATAAAGCACAATCTTATCAAACAAAGCATGCAAAAACACGATGAAAACGATACAAAAGCAATACAATATGAGAAAAGCCAGTGCAAACAAATGAGTTTTCAACAAAGATGTAAAAATATTCAAAGATTGGGCAGAGTCTGGGACCAATTTTAGAGCTTAATAAATATTTGAATACTGCCACAGACAATAATCTACACCTACAAATAATCAGCTAGGCTTAACTACAAATGAAATGATGTCGTTATGTTAGATTGATTGTTTTAATAGAAGTTGGTATTAGCATTGAGACACAAAGACAGACCTTTCTAAAAGTAGAGCTATCCTCCGGTGAAGTTTTCCTCACATTTGTTTAGAGTGTTTAACATGTTGTAAGTGACATCCTCCCACAGCTCCCTGTCCACCGCCTGATCACATAGGGATGCAATAGGAGTGGAAATGCCCATACCGACTGTCCCTCTGACTGGAAGGAGCCAGCTGCCGTTGTGCACACTGCCTTGTTGAGTTGGAGAATTCATCCCCTTCCCTTGAGGCTTTTATAGTGCATGACAAGTTTTCATGTTTTTGTTTTGGTTTTTTGGTTTTTTTCTAAATATGACTTGGTTTGGTGGGATAGTGCCTGCGGTAAACACCTTACATAGTTTTACATCAGTTAAGTGACAGTTTGTGAGGAAAAGTTGACAAGAAAATTACAAAAATACAAAGACTGTAGGGACACTTCACACAGAAGGAACACTTTTTTTCCCCCTTGCAGTTTAAGCATTCATTTAACAAAATAAAGGTGTTTTAATTAATTTGTGTTAGTCTTACCATAACTATTGTGCAATTTCCAGCCAACTTCTTATATGACATTTGTAAAGGGAGGTTTAAAGGCATCTGTACAGCATAACATAGCATAACATAGCATAACATAACATAACATAACATAGCATAACATAGCATAACATAACATAACATAGCATAACATAGCATAACAGCATAACATAGCATAACATAGCATAACATAACATAACATAACATAACATAACATAACATAACATAACATAACATAGCATAACATAGCATAACATAACATAACATAACATAACATAACATAGCATAACAGCATAACATAACAGCATAACATAACATAGCAACAGAACTAGTTCATTTTAAAGAGTTTGCAGTGGTCCAAACTTTTTTCAACACAATGACACCCACATGCCCGCTATGCCCTTTATCTCCGCTGATATTCTGTGTAGGGTCTGGGTTAGGCTCTGGAGGAGGCTATGGGACGGGAGACTATGGGCCGCACATGTCAACAGGGAGGACATGGGCCAAGGAGGGGGACACACACGGAGACACATATCCAGATTCCACAAAGTCCACCGCCATGCCTTCAGACTGGCAGCCCAGGAATCTAAAGTTACATACAAGGAAGTACAAGCTGCTGCTATGCTTTGAACATGACTGTGTCTGTGTGTGTGTGTGTGTGTGTGTGTGTGTGTGTGTGTGTGTGTGTGTGTGTGCGCACTTTTATTCAATGGAGCAAAGATAAAGGGCTGTGTAGTGATTATTAAGAAATATGAACTGTTTTAATTACTATTCACAAAAAATATACATCAAAATTAAACTAACTATGGGAAAAAAATGTAATACAATGTTACCCACTGCACGCATTTCAGATTTTAATTTTGATTCCCAATTTAAAAGGGCAATAAGTAGCTTCTGGTGTAGGATCTTTACTTGCAATGTTCCACACATGGCATTAATCTATCTTGTAATTATTCAATTGACAGGTGTTTTATTTATTCAAACGCATATATAAAAGACATCCATCCCAGTGGTGAGTGGGGCTGCTTCTCCACAGATCTGACCAGTAACTTGGTCTGGTGGCCTAACCTAAGTAAATACACAAGGTTAATACAATACTGTGGGATATTCCAGGTAAGGCAGTGATAAGAAGAGGGTGGACCCTTCATCAGAAAAGTTACACACACACGTTTAAAATGGATGTGCATGCCGATTTGTTGATTAAAAAATAATAAATATAACCACTCAAAACGATTTTAGTGTAATTCAAGCACTGACACTAAAAGCTTTTTTGTAGAAACAATAAAAACCCAACAAAATATGTATTAAAATGTATTTTGCCCAATCTTTTTTCCCCATGTATTTGAACTTAATTAAACAGTTCTGGAGGTCAAAATACATGTATGTCCACTGTGTACTGTACTGCATCTAATTATATTCTCCCATAATCAGGAAGAGCATGCTAGTTATTGTTAGATTTGCCATTACAGCACAGCAAAAGTCAACTTTTTCAAACATTACAATACGCTGTAATATTCTCACAGATCCGTGGTCATTTTTTAATAATGATAATGTATTCCAGATGCTCAAAGTCACTTAAAATTACGTACATTATACATTCACTCCGCACGCTGTGGTGGTAAGCTACTATTAGGCTGATGTCTGTCAATCTGCACCCCTCCGACCTCCGCCGACACTCACTCACGCACCCCGTTCATACTAAGCAAAGTGGGTGAAGTGACCTGCCGAAGGACACTCCACACTCGCACATACTCAACACCAAAGTTTGACTAAAGTGGGACTAACCTCTGACCTAAACCTTGACTAGACCAGGATTAAACCAGGACTAAACCAGGACCCAACCAAGTCTCCATCAGGGCTAAACTGGGCTAAAACCAGAATGAAACAAATGCGAGTGTGAACGCAGCATTAGCCTCCTCTCCTCTACCCATATCCTCTCATATCCCAGCGCTATAGGATTACATACAGGGACGTCTGCGCCTGCCAGAATGCTTTGAACACTAACCCGATGTGTACACACTTTAACTCCCTGACACAAATCTCCGGCAAAGTTTTTCCCGACCCATTTATTTAATTGAACGGGAGAAAGTCTGCATCCGATCTTGATGCGGAATGACAGACGATATTTGCATACCGTATTAGCAAATGTAAATTGTTGCTCGCTCAGCAGCTGGGCCAGATAAATTACAAGTGTTGAGGGCTTTTGCTTAAGGGTAACTGGGCTGTAGCTGAAGCGGGAGGGGCCATCATAACTCATTGGTTCCCCGCTAGATTCCCTTGGTGGTTTAAAAGGATTGGAAGTGCAGAAAGCAGTCTTCTAGCGGCTCTAGGCGACTGCTGACAAACAGGTGTAATGCAAGGAAATTACAGGAAAGGTCTTTTCACAGTAGGTGTAATTGAGTTGAGTCGGAGAATATATCCCCCCCTCCCCCATTGAGGCGTTTAAGACTCGAGTGAGGTGCACTTTGAGGCATTTTGAATAGACAGGTAAACAGGGGTGGGAGTCGTAAATATGGAGCATTAGGAATAACTGGAACAGGTGTGGGAGAGAATGCAAGTCAGCACTTCTTAGTAGCACAGCAATAGCATTTGTATATTGTAGATTTAATAAGAAGGTCTTGTTTTAGAGGGGAAAAAAAAGAGAAACATAACCAACAAAACGGGTGAAGAATGGTGCAGACCTTTAAAACACAGATGCTTCTGTTGTAGGGAGTATTATACCTCGACCTCAAATACCAATCTGATACCAATGGGTGTCGTATTATTAAGTTTATTTGTACAGCAAAATGTGTACACAACATAATTCAAAGTGCTTTACAGAATAAAGTTACATCACATTCATAATACCCCAAAGACGCAATTAAAACACAAACTCTTCTATCAAGAATTGTACCTTGGCTTTATTACTTATACCTGGGGTGGGCAAACTTTTTAGCTACTTCCATGTTCAGTCTATGATTATAAGCCATTGTTCTCTATTACACATTTCTATAATTTTCAGTTTCCCAAGGTGCTTCATAGATTTGATTTTCTTGACCCCCACACGTACAAACACGATACGAACACGATATCACCGACCACCACCAACACTGCTGAACCTTGCACCTCCCGTCTGCCATATTTGTTTTGCATATCCACTCAGCTGTAAACTCTTCAAATTGGCTCACTATTTCTCCATTTCATCTGGACCTAACATTCACCTTCACGTGTACGCTCTTCACTAAAGACCGGCCTAATGCGCTGAGAATTACCTGAGTGCCCTGCCAAGTTCACTCATTATGTCAAAAATCACTGTGTGTTTTTGCTCCCATTTAGAATATTCAATAATCTACCACTTTGGCCACAGCAGCACTTAATAGACTTCATTAGCTAGCAGCGGACATGGGGAGCTTTTTAATACAAACCCACTTTTAGTCTCCAGCAAGGCACAAATATTCTCTGTTTGATGTAATTACGCTGACACACAAGGGCCATTTGAAATCATGAAACAAATGTAGAATGGATTGAAAAAAAATAACTAGATACGAGTGTCTTTTTGCATAAAAGGTTTAAAAAAAAGATCAGTTAGAGGTACTCCATTAGCTTTTCTGGTGGAGCGATCACCACTTGCTTGTTTCTATGGAGATGCTATTGCTATGCCTAGAATGTTACACAGTTGGGCTTTAAACTTATAAGGCTAAGTTTCATTTTCAAGGTATTTTTAGCGCTGAAAACTACTGATGCACCGATCTCATACTGGTACAGGATATCGGTGCAGATACTGAAAAACTTGCTGGATCAGATATCGCCTTCTAAATATTATCTAATATTCGGACTGGGCAGATAAATGGGTTTTCTGGTTGTAGTTGGGCCAGAAAGTGTGAACATTTATCCACAAAGCTGTTCTAGAGTTACTTGAGTGATAATAATACTACATAACAGATTTTGATCAGTTTTGTCATATATTATCTTTTGTTTAAAGGAAGTAAATGCTGTTTTCAGTCTCGGCACTGGTATCGGTTGATATCGGGTATTGGCAGGTACTTCACCTGGAAATCTGAATCAGTGCATCCCAATTGGAACACCTGTAAGTGAAATGCAAGATAGATGTAGCTATATTGCGGAACATTCCTGGCAAAGTCATAACATCTCCATGGAAACGAAGCGGTGATGAGCTCTGCACCAGAAAAGTTGTACTGTATGTAACTGATTTCAGAAAGAAAGTATCATCTAATCACACTTGCAACCATAAAAACACACCTAAAATCTTTGTTGGAATGAAGAAATAAAAGAAAAAAGTACAAAAAACTGTTTCAATAACTGTCTTTGTACAGTTATGTCACCTGTGAGTTCACGTGCGAAATATATTTTGAATGATTCCGGTAATGATTTTTGTAAACTCGCAAGAGACATTTTTTACAGTGATCTGGATGACTCATATCGGTACGTCGGCCCAGAGAGATTTTTAATTTAAGCTTTGCATTCCATTCCATTTGAGCAATCCGTTTGATATATATTCTGCACACCCAAGTTTCCTCTGGTGTCAAGAACTGTATAGAGAAGGGAGTGTGTCTGTCTGCCAAAAGCAAAGATCTGGCTGCAGTCTGTTCCCTTCTGTTTAATTCTGTGTGGGAGTAGCTAATGTTATACATCAAGACTTACTTTGCATTAGCGGCTTTCATTTTCCCACAAAGTTTTGCTTGTGTCTGTCAACGTTTATGAACATACGCATGGTTTGAACAAAAGTTTAGAACTGCAAAAGTTACTTTTTGCACAAAGCAATATAATGTAAGAGATCAAGTACGGCAAGGTGTTCCTAATTGTTCCTCAAGACGACTTTGTCCATGGCGTTGAATTCTTCATCCAATGGCTCTGGGACAAGCAGAATATCATTTTTGTTGTAGTAGCTCTCAAACGCACAGTTATTGAGTATTGGTGGGTTTCTTTTTACTTACTTTCTTCTTACTCTAATCCACTTACAACAAAATATACAACTTATTTTATTTCGGATAAAAGTTTCGTTCTTCGCTTGTTGATCCTGCAGGAATCTGTACTGTTGGTCAGTTCTTTGCAGTATTTTTATTTTTTGACACATAACCAACCAGACATTTCTGATTTCTGGGTAGTCCACCTGTCAATCACGTCCAACAGAAGTCGAGGAGATACAGGAAACGATACCAGATCCATACATCTTTCTGTTCTCAAAGTTCGTCTTTTTGGCTGGCCAGGCAAACAATCTTAAGTCCTTCAAAGATAAACCAACTTAAGGTTAAGGTTTAAGGTTAAGGAACGTTTTATTTGGTAAATTGGTCCCCTGAATACGACCCATCCTTCAACGCTGCTGGAGCAACTCTGTGCCCAGGGATCCATCTCCAGATCTTGAGCTAGAGTAGGTTTTTTTTACACCTGTTTGTCAGTTTTGGGTTGGCGCTACAATCCCCATTTGCACATCTCCCATGCCCTGGCTTTGTTGACACTACACTGATAAGACAGGTAATATAATTTTATCAGCGTCACCTTCACCCTCATTCCCTTTCTCGTTTTCTCTCCCTCCATCCCTCGATTGTCTTTCCACGCTTTTGTTGTCAACCCAGACGCAGCCTATGCACGGACATTGACAGGGCAATATTAAAATCAGCGCCACTTGCCATAGCGTTGACCTAGAATTCGCTGACAGTAACGCAATAAGCCTACGCAATCCTGTTAACCCGGGCCTTCTTCTGCCCGAGCTGACATGACAATATTTCCAGTAATGTTGCTTTTTGGAAGACAGCCGAAGACAACGTACCAAGGGAGCCCTGCTTTGTAAAATCCCAGCATTGACATGACAGGACAGCGCTGCGGACCTAAGTATTCCTGACTGGCAAATTTGGATGGTCGCGCCAAAAGTTGAAGCGAAGACCCATATATGATTTGACAAGTCCTCCTTTGCCAACTTCCCATCTGCTGCAACTGACAATTCGCTAGAGTGGCGGGTGGCGACAACCCGCTTGGTATTCGGCGCTTGCGTTAGCTTAGCCGTAGGGTCACACTGACAAGTAAAGTCATAGAAGAGTTGGAAACTTGAGCCTCTTTTTCGGCAAAACATTGGTGACAGTGGCTGTTTGTATGCGCCCATTGATAGGGATTAGCGAGGGGAGGGGTGGAGGAGGAGTGGGCGGTGTACTGCAAAAAATACCAAGAGTTGCAAAGGCCTGGTATCGTAATATTCATCTTGTTTGGAATAGTGGACAATGAGATATTAAAGGTTCGCCGTGTCACCGGCCTGTCTCCAGAGGAGCTGAAGACCTCAAGATAGAGATCAAGAGGCTGTGGGGGCTAAAAATATCAGCTGTCCCAGTGATAGTGAGAGCTCTTGGATAAAACAAAAAGGCAACGGACACATCGGGCAAATTCCACACAACATACATATACATGAACTCTAAAAAAAACAATCCTTGTGGGCACAGTGCATATCCTTAGGAGGGCTCTGTCCATGAAATCAACTCTTTCAACATATCCAAGATCCATGGAATGGCCTTGGATGCTGAGGTACAAGAAAATGTGAATACTAGTACACATACTCATACGACAACTACTACTATAATATTAATACTCAAAATCATAAAACATAACAAAATCTTATATATTGCTTAAAAAAAATAATAATAATAATATTTGAATAGACCAAATAATTAAATAAAATATCTAAATCTAGCACAAAAAAGAAAAGTTGTAATAAAAATTCATAAATTAATCAAATCAGTTCAAATCATAAAGTCATCTTAATTGAAATACTTCAGTTTTTACAGTGTGTCCCAGAGATAGCTTTTCGCTGGCTTGCAGGGGTCAGAACCGGGTGGCAAAGTGTCCGTGTATTTGCTAGCTGATGGGGGTTAAGCTAGGCTTGCAAGTCACAATGGAAGACAATTTAAATGTGAAAAAGGGAGGGATCAGGGACGTTTGCGCGAAGGATACAGCAGGCTTTGGGCACCATTGTTATGCTAGCCCTGTCATTCATCGCCTTGTCTATCTCTATTACAAATCCCTCACTCGCAGGCCACCGTATCACCTCTTGGCTGTTACATTTCTCGACAAAATCTCTCTTGATTTTATCCGACCTTATCCCCGACTCGCTCCTCGGGTGTCCTTGCACCGCTGCTAATGTATTTTTCACTTCCAAACTTTTTTTTTTTCTCTTCAAAAAAATGTCCAAGGCAATTTCAGGAAGTAAGATGTTGCAATCATGGTGTAAAATTTTGATGGCAATTTTGAAAAGATTTTTGTGCTACATTTTTTATTTTTTTTTTAGTTAAGTGTGTGTGCCCTCAGTAGACTGGGGGGTTGCTGGTACAAATCTGGTCTTGCGTCTTTTGGCAAAACACTCACATTGCCATTTCCAGTCACACCATATGTGGCCATCTGGTGATATGGCATTTAAATCACAATTTGACAATTTTCTTATGGTAACCCCTGATGAATAATAGAGCAAAAATTTAAATAAATACATTTAAAAATAATACATTTTTGTCAGCTTCAAAAATCCTCATTACTGTCCGATAAGAAGTCAGAACTCCATTACTGTACCATTTGAAATTTTCTGATATTTTGTGTTTAGTTAAGAGATGACACCTTTTGCTGTTCTTGTAACTGTTTGTGTTGCTGTTAATGTAACTGCTTTTGTATTTGACATTTTGTTGCTATGCTGACAAGTTGATGGAGAGGTTCTGTTCGTCTGTTACTGTCTGTTTTTGGAGACTGCCTCTAGTGCGTTCAGACTGCTGCTATTTTGCTGTTGTTTTGGCATGAGTTTCTGCCTACAGTAGCCCTTGTGTTCAGAAATAAACAACCAGAAGTAAGTTTGCCGTGTTTCCTTACACCAGAACTCTACTCTATAGACATGGGATCTCAGGACTTATACCTGTGACATAACAATCTAGGGAAAATTCAAACAGAGACTCAGAAGAAGAAGTAAACCTTGTAAACAGGATTAATGATACAAGCTTGAATGAAGTGAAATACAACTCCGGGTATGTAAAAAAATTAGTTTTGCATAATGTGTCTTTAGATATAGTTGTACCATGAGTAAATGAGCATCCTTGAACAGCATTTTACACATTGGCCCAACCCAATAGAAACTCTCCTGCCCTATAGTCTGGCTTGGCTTTCACTTTGTTCCATCGTGTCCCGACATCTCCCCCTGTGTCTGTCTGTACTACCTCCACTCCCTCTCCCTACTCCCCAGTGCCCTGTGTTATTGCCCCAGCTACAGCCTGCATGTGGTCAGATGTAGTCCACTCGCTAATGTAGCCACTCTTCCAAACAGCCATATTGATTGTAATTCTCCCCCCCCCCCCTCCCCCTTACCCCACTCTCTCACTCTCTCTTTATGTCTGTGTCTCCAGGTCTGTCATACTTTCTCCAACCCCCTCAACCCCCTGCACCCGCACCCATCTCCCAACCCCTCCCTCCCTCCTGCCCCCCTCTTTAGTCTGTATAGCGGCTCTAATTGCGATCAATTAGGAAACTTCAGAAGGCTGAAATCGGAGCTGTGACAAGGGGCATCCGCTGAGCTTGCAGAGGGAGGGAGGGAGGGAGAAGTCGGGCCGGGGAGCGTGGAAGATAGCGTGGAAGAGATATAGCATGGAAGGCTAGCTCTGAACGCGGCATGGGGAGATGAGCTAATGCTAACGGGTGATTGATGTGGTCGCAGCAGCTGAAAGCCATGTCGTTTTTCAGGCCAGGTATCGATTCCTGACGGGCTCTTGTTAGCTTGTGCATGCATGGGGAGTACAGTGCGGGGATGCAACGCTTGTATTCCCATATGGAGTGTGTATGCAGGTATTACAACATGGCCACACAGATTGGGTAAGGAGGAGACAAGGGCATATAAAGATTGTAGCCTTCGCACTGAAACTTTTGTCTCATATTTGAAAATTTCCATATGTCTTAAATCAGTGAAAAACATGCATACAGTTTGAGAAAATGCTTGTATTCCGATATGGAGCCAGTGTATAGCTAGTTATTACAACAAGCCCACACACACTGATTAAGGATGTGACAAAAACATGTTATTGTTTAATGCTGATGGTGCAAAAACCTTCGCCCCAAACTTGAATTTTTTTTTTTCAAATTTATCGAATTTATCAATAACAACAAATGACTAGCATGTCAATCATTGATTTTAGTATAAATAAAAACGGCAATATAGTCAGATATTGGCCAAACTTTAACAATTTGTACTTTTTTGGTTCCGTTATCTCTGTTCAGATGGACCATACATTTGGCTATATCGTCCTGAGGCAGTTCAAACATATGGCTCTAAAATCAATAAAAAAAAAATTAAATAAAAAGAAAAAGGCTGAAGTAAAAATAAATAAATAAATAAAATTAAAATAATAATATAATGACAATAATAATAATAATAATAATAATAATAATAAAAAATCTTGTAAAATACAAAAAAATAACATAAAAAATAAAAATAAATAAATAACTGGACTCCCGAAAACGGCTTGAGCTGAAATATACAATGTCATTTGGCTTGCTAACCCACATCACTACATTTTCTTTTAGCTTATTGTCTACGCACAAGCATGTTTGCATAATAGGGTCATCTTGACAGAGTATTTAAAAAATCTTTTCAAAATCTTTACAGACACTGACTTCTACAAACCCAATTACTTTTGCCATTTGAATCCATAGCCTTACATCAGTCTTGTTCCTTATGTACTCAAGTCTTCCCCCGCAGCATAACGCCCATAGCAAAATTGCGTTGTTATCTACATCATCTTTCTGTAAATAATGATGAAACATTTTACCACAACTACAACGTTACACCTTCTACACTCTAAAAATAAGCTATTGTCCCAAGCTGGCTAACCAACATCACTACATTTTTTCTTCTCTGCAGACAAGCAGAGTTCACATTCTCGGGGTTTTGTTAAGTGTTTTTGCTTGTAATACATTGCAGCTGAGAGACACTGGTTTCATGTTTAGCTAGCGTTGCCTAAGGGCACACAGACCCTTTTATCTTGTCACTCTAATGCATGCATGTGTGTGTGCACTAAAGAAAGAGAGAAAGATAGAGAGAATGAAAGAGAAAGAAGATGGGGAGATCAATACTAAGCCGTCAGGAGGTCTGGTACTCCCAAAGAGCAGAGCAACAGGACACCGGGAGCAGAGAGGGAGACGGGAGAAGGAGGAGGAGGAGAGAGGAAGAGGAGAGGAGACAGTGGATGGCCTTGGAATACTGATAAGAAAGATGAAGATATGGCCAGGCTGAATTACAAATGCATGGGGCTCATCACCAGTTATAAATTAACAAGGAGGGATGATGTGGCGAAGGAGTACAACTTTGGATTGATGCGGACAGAATGCTGAAATATTTAGTTAGATCTCATTTTGTCTTGACCAATGGGGTTAATTCTTTTTTTTCTTTTTGTTCTATTTAAAGGGTCTTTACCTGGGTTTAATTGATCCGTGTCGAGATAAATGGTATCTACATCGTGCATTGTATGTTGCTAAAAATGAAATTGTAAAGTGGAATCTACTAATCTTTTACTTAGCATTTTCTTGAGTAATAACGAACACAGAAGCTACTGACAGGGTCACCTCTTTTCGTGCAATCAGGCACATTGCTGCAAGGAATCATGGGAAACCAAGTGTCAGAAACTATCCCAGAGATTTGATTCTCTGTCATGGTCTATTCTTTTTAAGAGTGACAAAAAAGAAAACGGTTGGCAGCGTTTGGAGAGCTGTAAGGAAACAACTGCATGACACTATCTCACTCAGACAAAAGCATGTTCCTGACTCGTGGTTTGGTAACATCTAGGGAGAGGCAAGCCCGCTCAGTGTTCCACAGTATGGCATTGAACTAACAGTCTCAGTGAAAACAAGCAAGGTCTGTGAATGGGCATCTTTTCTGAGGTTATTAAATACTTGTAATTGGATAAACAAATTTAATACCGCAGAATGTTCCATTATATGGCATTAAATATGTCTGTCTAAAGAAAAGCAGGTGACACCCCAGGTCAAGTTACAGGTCAGATCTGCAAAGAGGCAAGTCCCACTCTGAGTAAGAATCTTTTTTCAAGGTATTTTAGAGTAATAAAAAACATGCAGCTGCAACCGAGTAAATGCAACATAAAGACATTTAATGCCTTACTGTGGAACATTCTAGGCAAAGCAATAGAATCTCCATAAAAACAAGCAATTGACAGACTCCCTGCAAGAAAGGTTAAATAGTGCACCTTTTTAGAGAAATGATCTGGACAGTATGGTCAGCAAGAACTAAAGAACAATGGAGATTTTAAAAGAGCAGTATCAGTTTTAATCGATAAGCTTAAGTGGATAGATGTTTACAGTCAAGAGAAATGAAGTACTGCATAAAGCTTGTCCCATTTATTAGACAGTTACAATTGTTCATGTAGGAACGCTAGACAGGGTTACAATCCAAGGCTCCACTGTTTTGCAATGTTGATGGGTATGGTTGCCAGATTTTTCCTTTGACTAAAGCCATCATGTCCACAACAAAGGAACTGATCTCTGCTCTCAGCGAGGCCTTAGAGGCTGAAAGCAGCCAGTGGAGAGAGTGAGAGACGCAGTGGATGGATGAGAAAAATGTCTTCCAAGAAAGAGAGGAGAGAAGAGGGAGGAAGATCTCTCCAGAGAAATGTTCTACAGAGAGAGAGAGAGGAATGGTGGAGGGTCAAACAACAGGGCTGGTGTGAGGAGAGGAAGGGCTTAATAGAAAGAGAAGAGGATCTGCTGAGGAAAATTAGAGCTTAGGAGGAGTTACTTTCCAAGGCAGATCAGCCTGAGTCACACCAGGTGGAGAATGAGGAGGACCACTTAGACCTCCAGTTCAAAGATCCTGTAATGATGGACCGACCAGAACCATCACAGCCTCAGGTCCAACCTGCTCCATGTGAGCCCCCACCAGTGGCTTCAGAGCCCTCGGGTGGTGCACAGGTGGATGAAGTTGTGGAGCCAAGGCTGCTAATTTGTGCAATCAGCTCCTTCAACCACCACCAACCCTTGCACACACCACTTTCATAGAAGGCAAGCATCTTGCCTAAGAACACAATGACAGAACTTAGTCCAGGAATTGATCCTGCGACCTGAGTTGGGGTATAACCATTGAGCTACTGTTGCCCACTGTAGTTTATTCTTCTACAACATGTACTGACACATATGTATTAGTTAAACAGTTCATATTTCAGACTTCTCTCGAATATTTATGCTCCTCAATTTGTTTTAATGCATAAGGCATTTATTTTATTTACATGTTTACTTATCCTTGAAATATTTGTTCTCCTTTTTTCTGTCTATTTGACTATGCTACTTTTTCATTTTCTGAAATTATTCTGAATTTTCTATATAACTAAGACGTCTTGTTTCAGCTGTTTCCATGAAAAAAAAAAAAAAAGATTTATATGAGAATTATCTGGTTATTATGAAAACCCATCAGCACTACATCTCTGCCCTCCTTGATTAAAGACCCTAATGGGGCCTGGGAATGATATTATTTAATGCGTGAAATGAAGATGGGGAATAATACGCCATTATTATTAAATGTACTGCATACAAAATGAGAAATTTCAGTTGTGGGTTTCGTCACAGTCGGGTCTATAATGAGCCGGAGTCTTTAATTAAAAATGTTCCTATTAGCCATAACACGGTTTTTCACAATGAAGCAAGAGTATGTCACTGCATGGATGTCTTTTGTGGATTTGAGCTTTAACATTTTGCAGTTTTTATACAGAATGTTCAATGAAGAAAACATACATTGAGTGGTGTTTTATTTCATTCACACAAGTTTGAGTATAATTGCATATAATAAAATTCTTGTTCCATCTGATACATGGAAGCAAGTTGTCATCCCAGAAGCTCCACCATGTTTTTAAAGCCCATATTATTATTATTGATCAACATTGAAGTTAGCTGTCATTGTTTTGAGCTTGTTACAAACTGCTTATATTTTCAGCGTGCAAGCAGATGCAGGGGATTTTTTATATTTATTTATTTATTTATTTATTTTTTTTTTTTTTTTTTTTATTTTTTTTTTTATTATTATTTTTTTTTTAATACAACTAACAGAATGAGAATGGGATTTATTTTGATGCTATAAATAAATAAATAAATAAATACATACATAAATAACAATAAGTACATAAATAATTGTACTATAAATAAATACACATGTAAAGACATTAATACGTATATAAATTAACATAGCTTTTACCCCTGAACTAGAACATTCACAGTTCAAATCTTTGTTTTTTAAAGCATGGCATAGTAAATAAGTTCTATACAAACTACAAACAGTTTTCAAGCCACCCAGAAAAAGACGTTTGACACAATTCAATCTACGCAACCCATTTGGACACATTTTACATTTATGTTTCTTCTTTCTGTGAGTATTTACCTTGTCTCTCTAATTAAGGCCATCAAAACAATGACTAGACACATATGGAATGTACCAAACAAAAAATAAACTCTAAATAAATGTTGGTTTTTTTTTTGTTTTTTTTTTAAATAGCCACCCTTTGCTTTGATCACTGCTTTTGACAAATGGCCTTCATTGACCCTAACAAGGCACACCTGTAAAGTGAAAACCATTTCAGGTGACTTTATCATGAAGCTCATTGAGAGAAGGCCAAGCTTTGTAGCTTTTTAACCTGCTCGCCTGGCTCTGTCTCAAGGTTAGGGCCCCCAAGAGAGAAGGAAGCAGAGATCGGGTTACACTAATGCATGATGTCGGCTGGAGGACATATGCACCCTGCTCTGCACACCTCCGCAGACCTCCACCCCCCCCTAACCCTCCCCTAACCCTGCGAGGTGATAGCTTTGTGCGGGTTCCCGACGTGGCCTTGGCCTTGTCTGGTTGTGCCTCGGTAACCCCAGATCACAGTGCCAAAACTGTCACTAAAAATCAACTTAAAACACCATAAAACACCTACCATATATGACGGAACACCCTATGAGATAATATTATTTAAAGGCATGATAAGAAACTTCTGCCACCTGCTGGCTTCCACGCAGATCACAGTAAGAATTCATATTTCTCAAGGTGCCTGTGAGTAAAAAAAAATTTAAAAAAATCATGAGCAATTGAATAAATGTTAAGCTTAATTGTATACTGAGGGACATTCCAGGCAAAGCATCATCTCCATGGAAACAAGCAGGTATAACAGGTATAACCCTGTTTCCAGGTCTCCACAAACCAGTTGTTATTTGACTTCCTGTCACGAATACGTTCAATGGAATAAGCAATGTCGGTGAAGTGTCTTGCCCAGGGACACAACAAGGGTGTCCACACAGGTAAGGTTTGAGTCAGTGACCCTTTTTGGAGGGTGGGGGGTTAAACTAGGCACTCCACATCTTTTCCTATCTGTTTCCCAGTTACGAGCTTGGTTTCCTGGTTAAGAGCTTGGTTTTCTTGGTTAAGAGTTTGGTTTCCTTGGTTAAGAGTTTGGTTTTCTTGGTTAAGAGTTTGGTTTCCTTGGTTTCGAGCTTGGTTTCCTTGGTTTTGAGCTTGGCTTCCTGGTTACAAGCTTGGTTTCCGTGGTTATGAGCTTGCTTTCCTAGTTATGCACCATTCACGTTGATATGTTATGTAAAACAGTGCAAAGAAATAAGCTATTGGTTATGTGTGAGCAAAGCAAACCCAGCAATGTTCTGGGACTGATGGTGTTTTCCAGTCATCCTCTGAGATCGTTTTTATCGTGCTGTGACTTATACAACTGGGATGCCCTGCGATCTTGGAATTTCTACATTTCAGAGCCTGAGTTAGAAAATCCATCATGGCTGCGCCCTGCATTTGGTGATACGTAAAACAACCTGGCAGTTGGAATATTGATCATACTTGCATTATTTCGCATTTAGTTGCCGTCCATTCGCTTCTGCAGATATAAAACTAGCATGTACACCATAGACTGTACAGCTAACCTGCTAGCTGTCGTGTTCCAAATAGGAAGTGATCATGGATGTACTTCCGGCTCCACCAACTCTGGCTCCAATTCACTTTCTATTGAAAAACTGTCACCCCTTTCTCTGTAACTGCTGCAGTGAGCCGCATCATTTTGGTCTTAAAATATTTGCATTAACCCTCTCTACACGATCCTGGTATCTTTATTTCGCTATTGTGTCTGTAAATCAAGATATGAGCATTAATAACAGACAAATCAGGTACCACGGTCGTTCCCACTAGCGTTGGCAACAGATAGATTTGATTGACAGAGTTGCTAAACCAGCGGTGCAGGCGGAAAGGGCCGTTACCTTCAACAGGCTCGCTCCAGATTGGCTCTTTGGTTGCAGTGATACTCACGATCAGAATTCCAAATATAGAACTCAGATCCGAATCGATGAGCTTCATTCGACTGGAGCCGAACGCTACGAGTAATGTCACATTCACTGAGCCCATTTCTTTATACAGTCTGTGGCGCACACGAAGCTAATGACTACAAAAGCGGAAATTCCCTCTCAAACGTTGCTTTATTAGCTGTTAATATAGTAACAATGTCCAGGTTACTACATTAACTAGCTAGATCCACATTTTGGCTGATTTCAACACTTTTTCAAGAGTTTGTATTACTTATTAAATCTTTCTGTAACATACTAGTCTCTGTACTAGTTTTTAACTCAGAGATTGCGTAATTTCGAGATCCAATTTCCGACTGGAACACAGCAGATGACTGAATGACAGTGATTTCTGAGTGTCCTTGTGTTTCGTAGCTGGTAATTTACTGAGACCTATGTGTGAATATAACATAATAATTACGCCTTACGCAAAAATTTCCTCCAGACATAACAAACTACCAAATATTTTTCTGTCTCGCCCAGGACGCCCAACTGCACGTCAATGATCTAACCCTTTTGAATCAGGTCATAAATATTTCACAAGGTTTCTTCTGTGCGGCTCAATAATAGGGAATTGCGTTTACATTGATTTATGCTAGTAGGCTAATATTGGTTTAGAGATAATCTTTAGTATGGCATTTGTATTTTTTTTTTTTTTTTCCATGCCTAAAGTTTGACTAAATAAGATGCGTTTTTTTGAAATGTGTTTGCGCTGCCCCACGCTGGTAGCCTACTGGTAATGACCCAAATTGCATGCTGTGTTGATAAATACAACCCACTGACTTCTTGAAAGTGATTGATTTTTGGCAAACATTTTCTCAAATTTGATACACAAGACAGCAGGAAGTAATTATAGGGGGGGAATTAAAAGAAATCAACAAAATCCCACACTTAACCTCCAGCTCAAGATCGGAGTTTGAAATGTCCACCTTCACCTTTGTAGACTCCAGTTATTCGAACTATTGTAAGCTTAACCTTGTGGTGCTACCTGCCTGCTTCTAAGGAAAAAAAAAGTAAAAAAAAAAATAAAAAATAAGTAAAAAAAAAAAGAAAAATCAAATAAAAAAAATTAAAAAATTAAATAAAAAAAAGATAAAAAAAATCCATTAAAAACAAAACTTAAAAAAAAACATAAAATTAATACAAATTAATAAAATAATAACAATACAAAAACATTTAAGTAAATAACTCCACCTTGTATATCTGACCCCTAAAAAACACGGTGCAGGTTGTAACTTCTACTAATGTTCTACTTTATGGGATCGAAATAGACTGTTGCCATGGAAACAAACTAATGATTGATGCTGCAAGGCCAAGTCATGGGTCAGATCCATGGAGAAGTGACCCCCCTCTCACAAAATCATTGTAGTTAAAAAAAAAAAAAAAAAAAAAAAAAAAAAAAAGGGCTGAAATAGAGATGCGCTTATTCAAACAGGAAGGCAAATCGAATCCAAAGTTTTAAAATATATATATTTTTTTAGTTTTTTTTTTATGTCCCTTATTCAGTATACTCACACCATTAACACAATTCCACTTTTTTTTTTCCATCTGTACATCCCCCCCTTCTGTGCTTGCTGTTTTACCTTGGGAAAACTCACCCAAAACACTTTCAGCAGTCGCCGGCACAAGACTCAGAGGACACAGAAAACCACTTCAGAAAAACCAAAAGTCCTTAAGAGATTCTGCTCCAGCGGGGAGTCCAAGATTGAAATTTCCATGCACGCCTCGCCCCTCCACTGACCTGTAATATTGAGGAAAAGAGCGGAGGGCCAAAGGGTCTGGTTGTTTCCTTTTCTGAATGACATCTCCTCCCTCCTCTCTTTTTCTCTCTGTCTCTGTCCTTTACCCCCCTCTCCACTCCCTCTCTTCTCTATCGCCCACTCTCTCTCTCTCTCTTTCTTTCTCCATCTCTCTTCTGCTTCCATTTTTCTCTCTCTGCTCTTGTTCTCTTTCAGTGTCCCCTTCGTTCCTTTCGTCTTTCTCTTTCTAACTTTTCTATCCCTCTCTCTTCCTCCCTCTCCTCTCTCTCTCATTCTAGTCCCTCTCATTCTCCTTCTCTATCTCCCTCTCCACCCTTCCACCCTCACTCTATGTTCCATCCCTCTCTTATTCTCTCTCTCTCTCTTTCACTCTGGCGTTTCTCATTCCCTCTCGCAATCCCTCTCTTCCCCCTTACTCACCCTCACTCTATCTGCCATCCCTCTCTCTTATTCTCTCTCTGCTCTCTCTTTCATTCTGGCCTCTCTCATTCCCCCTCTCCATCCCTCTCTCCCCCCTCACTCACTCTCACTCCATCTGCCATCCCTCTCTCTTGTTCTTCTCTGTCTGTTCTCTCTCACTCACTCTCTGTCTCTCGCTCTCTCCCCTCTCTCATTCCCTTCTGCCTGTCATCCCTCTCTCTCTATTCTGTCTCTGCTCGCATTCCCTTTCTCTCTCTCTTTCTCTCTTTGGTCTCTCTCATCACTCTCCTCTATGCCTGCCATCTCTCTCTCTTGTTCTCTTTCTGCTTTCATTTCTCTCCCTCACTTACCTTCATTCTGTCATCCCTCTCTCTTGTTCTCTCTCTCTGATCTCTCTCATGATCTCTCTCATTCCCCCTCTCTATCTCCCCATCCCTCTCTCTCTCACCCTCACTCTGTCTGTCACCCTCTCTCCTGTTCTCTCTCTCTGCCCTCGTTCTCTATCACTCTCTCCTCTTCACTTGGTCAAGTTTCCATCCAACTTTATTTTCTTCCTCTCTCCTTCTCTCCATCACTCTCTCATTTACCCCCACCCACCTCTCTCTTTCTCTCTACTCTCTCTTCTCCTATCTGTCTGTCTGGTTTCAATAACCTTTTGTTCTCCCCTCCACAGCCTCCCTCTCTCTTTTCTCCTCCTCTCCCTCCATCTCATTATCTCCCTCTTTGCTCTCTCCCATTTCCACCACTTTCTTTCTCCTCTCCCTCACTCCCTCTACCCCCATCTCCTCTCTCTCTCTCTGCCGTTAATCGCTTTCTCTGTTTCTCCTTCATCTCTTTCCATCCCTCTTCTTCCTTTATCTCTCCATCTCTCTCATCTACCCCTCCTCTCTCTTTTTTAATCTATGCCCCCCACCCTCTCTCTTTCTCTCTCACTTTCATTCTCTCCCCTTTGGCCCCCGTCTGTCAAAACTCCGTCCAACTTTCTCTTTCAGTCCCTCTTCTTCCTCTGCCTATCTTTCTCTCCACTACCCCCATCCCTCTCTCTCTCATTCCATTTGCTCCATCTGCCCTTATCTGTCTCTCTCTCTACTTTCGATCACTTTCATTCATTCCCCAACACACCCTCCTTTCCTCTTTTCCCTTTCTGTCCTGCCCTTTCGTTCTCTCCCTCCTTCTACCCCATCTGTCTCCCTCTTTCCCCCACTCTCTCTTTCTCTTCTCTCCATCTTACTCTCACTCTACTTCACTCTCTCCTTCTCTGTCTCTCTTCTTTCCTTTCTTTCTTTCCTTATTTTCTCTACTACCTCTCTCTCAGTCCTTGCTCTACTTCGTTCTTCCTCTTTCTCTCTCTCCATCCCTCCTTTATCCCTCTTTCTCAGTAGTAAGTAAGAGAGGGCCTTATTGTGCGGGCGGGAGGAGGAGGAAATGCAGACGCAGCAGCGGAGGACAGGACATCCATTGATCCGAGTATAGACCTGGCTCTCCCACATAGCCTCGAACGCCCCCTCCCTTCTTCTCCTCTCTCTGTCTGTCTCTCCCTCCATCCCTCTATCCCTCTATCTTACCCTCTCTGCTTATTATACCCTCCTTCCTCCTGTGATGTACTACCAGTTTTTTACACTACATTATCAGCGACACAGTCCGGGTAAACTAACTCTTGGTTGTATCCCTCTATCTCCCTCCTTCCCTTCCTTCTTTCTTTCTCTCTCTCTTCCCTTCTCTACCTTAGGTCTTTGCCTTCCTTCTGTCTTTCCTTTCTTTTTTTTCTCTTCATCCTCTCCTCTGTCAGCTCCTGCTGTATTTCACTCTCTCCCTCTCTGTCTCCCTTCTTCCCTTCTTTTTACTTTATGATCAGTGAACTCTTTGATGTGTCCCTCTCTATCTCTTTCTCCCTTTCTCTGTCTTTCTCTCACACCTTTCCTTCCCCCTCTCTTCCTCTCTCTATCTTGTCTCTTGCTGTAGTCCACTTTCTGCCACCCCTTTCTCATCCTAACTTTCTCTTAATCCCCCCTTCCTTCCTTCGTTCCTTCCTTCCTTCCTTTCCCCCGTCTCTTTCTTCACTCTCCCTCCCACTGTCTTTCTCTCACTCTCTCTTTCTTTCTCTTTCTCTGTTTATCTCTCTTTCTTTCTCTTTCTCTCCCTCTCCCTATCTTGACTTTCACTTTTCTCCACTTTCTGTCCCCCTCTTCTCATTCTAACTCTCTTCATGCCCCCCTTCCTTCCTTTCCTTCCTTCCTTCCTTTCTTTTTTTCTTTCTTCACTCTCCCTCCCTCCCACTGTCTTTTTCTCACTCCCTATCTTTCTTTCTCTCTCTGTTTATCTCTCTTTCTCTCCCTTTCTCCGCCTCTCTCTATCTTGACTTTTGCTTTACTTCACTTTCAGTCCCCCCTCTTCTCATCTTAACTTTCTCTTCTTCCCCCCCTTTCTTTCTTTCTTTCTTTCTTTTTCTTTTTTTTCCTTTCTTTCTGTATTCACTCTCCCCCTCTCTGTCTCCCTTCTTCCGCCTCTTTCGCTCTTTCTTTTTACTATATGATGAGAGGCACTAACTCTTTGTTGTGTCCATCTCTATCTCTTTCTCCTTCCCTCTGCCTTTTTCTCACTCTCTCTCTTTCTTTCTTTCTCTCTTTCTTTCTGACTGTCTCCCTCTCTTCTCCTCTTTTTCTATCTTAGCTCTTGCTTTACTCCGCCCCCCTGTTCTCATCCTAACTTACTCTTCTTTCCTCCTTCCTTTTACTCTCCCCATCTCCCTCCCTTCTTCTCTATCTCTTTCTCCCTCTCTCTTTCTCTCTATCTTGGCTCTTGCTGTATTTCACTTTATATCCCCCTCGCTCTTCTTTCCTTCCTAACTCGCTCCTTCCTCCTTCTTCCTTCCTTCCTTCCTTCCTTTCTTCTTTTATTCGCTCTCCCCTCTTTCCTTCTTTTTTGGAGCTTTGACTTGTGCTGCACTTTGACATTTTCTTTCAATTTCCGAGCTCAGAAAGTTTGGTCAGTGTGGAGAAATATGGTGAGAATATAAGTTCAAATATGCAGGGATGTCGTGGATGGAAGAAATTCTTGTTCGGCTAAAGACACGCCCACATGTTTGATTATTCGACTAAAAAGGGGGCGTGGCAAAAGCTCCCGAAACGATTACATATGTGACCAAAACTGATATATATATATATATTTTTTAGATATTTCTATATAATGTCCACAAAATTTCTAAATTATAACCCAATAATAACCCTATTCCCTTTTTTTTTTTTATACCTCCACAAACATATTCTAATGTATTCTTGTAACAGCTCAAAACACTCTGTTCCACCTTGTGATGTCATATGGTAAACCAGGAAGTGCTCCACTGCGTTTTGAAACTATATACGCTTTTAATAGAATAATTTGGATAATTTCAGCCCTGGAATTGCCAATCTCTACTAATCAAAAAGGTAAAAGGTAGCTGTTAATTTGAAAACTACCACTTCATGACATCACAAGGTGGAACAGAGTATTTCGAGATTTATAGATTTAGACAAACAAATAAACCAGGATTACTCAAATATGTGTGAATGCAAAACATATATAATAATTGTAAAAAATAAAGGTTATTTTTAGGACCCCTGCGATAAACGAAGGACCACTATAATTCAGGATCTTTAAATGTAATGGCCACCACAATACCCAAGTCTATACAGTTCCCATTAATTTACTTTCACTCATTTTGTTCTTCACAATCTCACATCTGACCTCGCATCTTCTGAACCAGGGACACTGCTTATTCTCCACCTTCACTCAACCCATCTCTCTTTTCTTTTTCTTTTTTTCTTTTCGTCTCTCACCCTTCCCCCGCACTTCCTTTCCTGCCAGTGGCTCTTTTCATATGAGAGCCATGTGCGGAGGACTAATGACATCTCGCCCAGACGGAGAAGGTGCTGACATGAACCTGCGCGCTCGTGTGTGGGGGCATGTATTCGCACATTGTGGGGACTCAGATCTGTAATCTGGAGTTTTAGCTACCTGTTTATAGACGCTATTTTGGGGACTGTCCATCATTCAAAAGATATCATATTTAGTTTGAATTGTTAATCGCCATGGTAACGGCGCTAACTCTGAAACCAACGCTCATTTCATGGGGACGAGCCTACATTATAGACTCAAAAATATGTCAGTTCTTTATTATGAGATCAGATTATAGTTTGGATCTAGCTGAAGAGAGGTTAAAGGCGACCTGATTTTTACTGTCATAGAGCATGAAAAACAGAACAGAACTTACTTTATACAATGTGAACATCCTAATTATTCACCATGATGAGTTTATAAGCCTTTTCACAACTCTCAGAGGCCAGAGTGGAGGTTTGCCGTCACAGTAATAGTAAGTAAGAGCTCATCATTACTTCTGGATGGTATAAACCAGACATGTCAAACTCAGGCCCACGGGCCAAATTTGGCCCTTGTTATAAATATATTTGGCCCGTGAGATCATATCAAATTTGTATTAGAGCTGGCCTGCCGGCTGTCGCACCTGTATATCGCATGCACCTCTAATACTATGAATCCCAGAATGCTTTGCAAATGTGTTGGCGCCGGCCCCCACCACTTCTGTTGACACTTATTAGCATCTGCTACCTGTCGCCTCACTCAAATGTAATCCACCCCTTCTGAAAAACATGCAGATGTTGGTATAAACACATTATAAGTACTGTATTTTCTGGAGTATACGTCTTGCCAGCCAAAAATGCATAAAAATGAAGAAAAAAAATATATTTCACATATAAATCACACTCTGGGCCAAACTATGAAAAACAGTGCGACTTATAGTCCGGAAAATATGATACAGACGGCACACAGCGGTCTCATTTTGATCTTAAGAGCTGCTTTTACAATATAGCTGCACGGGGACAAAAATTAAAACATAAAATAAAATAAGCATACTTGGATAAATAAGCTTACGGTTTAGGCTAAGCTTCCAGAAGTAGTAATTATGCTTCACTCCTTAAGATGAGGATCAGTTACCAGAAAAATGAACACAATTCTATGTAATGTCCCCGAGAAGCCTTACAAACCAACACGCGTGTGCAGACGGAGGTGTGTTTGATTTTCGGACCCGTGTGTGCCTCTCCAGACAAGGTGGTGACATGTGCGATGGCCGTGCGGTTCTCCCACTGACAACGCGTTACCTTTGAAGAGGCCGGAGGGGGGGGCAAATGCATTAGGGAGATGTGAGGGGTGGGCGGAGGTGGAGGTGGAGGTACGGAGGTCCCGAGAGCAGGGGATGGTGGGCTTCTACAGATGCTTTATGAAGTGACATCTTGACCCCTCTTGGTTGAGGTTAAGCTAGAGTTTATTGTCCCTGTAGGAATGTTTGCCCTGTTTTTATGTATTTTATTTTATTTTTTTTACCCATCCTTGGTACAACAAGTGGGGAGCCATCTCCAGAACTGCAAATCTCACAGAGGAGTATCCCAGTGTGAGAACAGAACCGAGAACTTCCTAAATGTTGCACACGATTCACCTTGTTCCAGAAGTTCCCGTGGGCGCCATCGTCGTCATTGGGGTCGTATTACTTTGCGCGGGGCTGCCAATCTTAACAGCAAATACTGTAAGTTCTATGAAGTTAAAAACAATTTGTAATTAGATGCCGATAGCTAGTGGTAGAAGAAGTACTCAATTTTGTTGCTGAAGTAAAAGTACAGATACAAAAAAGTTAAAATACACATGAAAAAATCTACTTAAGTAAAAGTAGTACAGCACCCATTTTAAAAAGTACTTAAAGAGTAAAAAGAAAAAGTATTTCACGCGGATTTTGAGATCTAATAAAGCTTCATTTGTGCTGAACAGAAACAATTGAATCTTTTTTTTTTTTTATTTTCTTGCTGGTTTTATTTGTACTTTTTATTTGCTCAAATTATGGACATGTTAAATATAAACCCCAGATTTTTTTAGCTGATCTCAAACAATAATAAAAAAAAACTTGCTTTTCAAATCGTAGTAGTAAAACCTGTCTCAAAGTATCCACTTAAAATGTAAGATAAACAGATACTTAATTTTTTTTTTACATTTTACTTAAAATTTGACTCTACTTCTTTTAATTTGTCACATTCCACCACTGCAGATAGCACACACTGGACTTATTTTGACTTTAAGAGCTGCTTATACAATACATCTGTACTATAATCTACTATAATCCCAAATTTGTATCTGCCAGCTGAGAAACATGTTTTTGGTCCATGCATACATTTGTACTGCACTTAAAGAGGCCATACTACTACATACTGCACTTCGTATTCGACCATAACATATCATCATTTCGTTTACTCTCCATAGTCGTGTTTTGCTGTAGCGAGCAGATGATGGTCATTTTAGTTTTTATAAAGCGGCTATGTGACATTTTTTGAACTCTAAATCTTTATCTAGCAGAGTTATAATAATAATCATAATAATCATAATACTTAACACTTGTATCGCGCTTTTCAAGACACTCAAAGACCGCTTCACACAGTTCAAGACAAAACGCAAATGAAACGAACATAAAAAAAAGCGATGCTGTTATTTGAAAGCAGTTTTTCACAGGTGAGCTTTTTTTTGCAGATAGTGAGCGTGGATGAGGCTCTGATGTGTTTGGGCAGGGACTTCCAGAGGGTGAGTGCAGCAGCCGACAAGGCCCTGTCCCTCCAGGTCTTATGTTTAGTCCTGATGGGGCGAGACAGGAGTTTGGCGTCAGCTGATCGGAGAGTACGAGTGAGTGAGTGTGTGGCGGTTGGTGGAGGAGCTCAGAGCGGTGTTCGGGGGCTAGGTTTTTGGAGGGACTTGTCCGCAGTGATGAGGTTGAGCTTGAATTGGATGCGCTGGTGGACAGGGAGTCAGCGGAGAAAAGAAGGTTCTTGCTCTGGACACCAACAACTTATGGTAAATGGTCACAGTATAATATAGCACTTTTCCAACTTTAAGGCGCTCGAAGCACTTTATGTCAAGGAATCAGTCACCCATTCACACACATGTTCATACACCGGTGTACGCAGACACTGGGGGCGAGGTGGGTAAACCCTATAGCATCGCCGATAGACTCTCGATTCCAGACTATCCATTACCGTAACTCCACAACCAGTCGTGCTATCATGTAAATTCAAACGGCATCTCAAAGCAGAGGCATGGGGCTCTTTAAATACGTTACTGTCATTACGGTAATGTGCTTACTTTGTCCCTCGAAGACGACCAATCAGAGCAGAGGTCCCGCCAGTATTCTCCCAGTCAGTTATTTGATGCATCACAGGAAAAATAAGGATGGATATGTGAAATAGAGGTAGTTGTGTGGGGGGAAAAAAGGCAAAAGTACATGCTGATACTTCCTTTAACATGATTTTTATGGCTTAAAAGACGAAAAAAAAAGTCTAGGTGAGCTATAATGGACTGTAATGTGCTCAGTCCTTAAAGGGTTAAGCGTCTTGCCCAAGGATCCAACGACAGCGTTCATTGGCGATAGCTGGAACTGCACCGCCAACCCCTGCGTCGGTGCATCTAACCCCTAAACCAATTACGTTTTGACCTTTTTTGATCTGAAAAAAGAAAGCAGCATATTGAAAAGAGTATCAAAAACATCAAATAGAACTGTAAGGATTCACTTACTAATAAAACTCATGTAGAAATCTCCTTTTTATCCAGCAATTGCAAACTGTTCTTCTGTGCCAGCCTTCTCTGGCCCTGCGTCTCTCTGGGGGGAGGGCCCAGAGCTCTGAATTGGCACATTCTTGGAAGAAGATAAGTTTTTGAAAAGCAGCGGTCATCTAAGTGTTTCTCAAGCATCCTCACTCAGTCCGGAAAGACACAGCGCTAGTACTGATGAGCCGCTCCTGTCAAGTCACGACCACTACAGGGCAGAGGGCTCCAGCCAAGTGCTCCACGTTTGGCACTTTGTCCGAATCTCTTTAATACAGCAAACGTGTTAAAACCCCACTATCTGAAAAGTCCTCGTCTTAACTGAGCAATTTTAACACAATGGACCACAAGTGTTTTGAAGGAAGCAAATAAAAAAAAAAATATATATAAATAAATAAATAATAAAATTAATAATAGTAAATAATAATAATAATAATAATAATAATAATAATAATAATAATAATAATAATAATAATGATGATGATATGATAATAATAATGATAATAATAATCATAAAAAACATGATAATACTAATAAAACATGAAAAAAACTGCATCATATTATGTATTATTTATCTATTTTTAAATTTAATTTAATTTATTAAAAAAAAAAATCTCTGTTTTTTTTTTTTTTTTTTTTTTTACCTGTCTTAAAAACATGAAAAACAGACCTAGTTCATTTTAATTAACCCTCAGTTATTCTTCACTTACCTTATCCATTCTGAACATTCTGCATTACTATTTTCACAACTTTTAGACACCAGTTTAGAGTTTTGGCGAGACAGTAATGCTAATTAGACACAGACAGCACACACCTGACTCATTTTGACCTCAACAGCTGCTTGTAGAATATATCTGTCTTGGGGGAAATACATGGGAACAATTGGGTACATTGCCTTTATAAAGAGAAAAAGTAAACTGAACGGTAAATATGAAAACATGTTCCATAAAAGAAAAAACAAACAGAAAAAGCAACTAAATTTAGCAAAAAATTATAATACTAAAGATTAAAAGAAAGACTAAAGCTAACTTAAAATTAAAGAGTAAACTCCAACAAATACATGTATACAGCTATGCAGTGGTGGAAAGTAATAAAGTAAAACTAGTAAAGTACTGTACTTAAGTAGAAGTTTTAGGTATCCCTAGTGCATTTTACACTGGATACTTTTTACTTTTTCTACATTTGAGAGCAGGTATCTGTACTTTCTACTCCACCACATTTTTTAACTGGACCGAAAAGTAAAAAGTACTTTTCATATGATTTGAGGGGTTATTTTTACCATGTCCGGGGTAATATCCTGACTAATGTTTTCGAGTTCAAGCTTTGACTTTCAGCAAACAAAATAAATACTCAAAATTCATTAGAAAAATTCAGAAATATGTCATTATTATTATTATTATTATTACAACACTTCTGTGAAATAATTTCGTTACTCTTGAAGTACATTTTTTGGGTACTACTTTTTGTTTTCAGATTTTCTTGTATTAATATTTGACTTTTACCTCTGTATCTGTACTTTTACTTAAGTAACAAAACTGAGTACTTCCTTCACCGCTGCAGTCCTGTGTGAATATTCTCTCATATACTGTCCTCCTTCCTTCCGCCCCCACACACGCCGGAGTTGTGTATTTCCAGCTTCACTTTGTAGCTCTGATGAAGCTGCGCGTCTGAAGCAGGACTGTGTTTGAAGCCCCATAGGCCTGTACAGGAGATGAAAGCCCCCACCCCAATACGCTCCATTGTTGTCTGCAAAACAAGACGCTTTGACAACAATATGAAACGGCCAACTCAAAGAAACGCAAATGATGACAAATAAAAGAGGGGTTTGAACATTTCTGTGTGAATGAATTTTATTGCAGAAGGAGAAAAAATTGGTGTTATACAAATATTTCTCACCAAAAAACAGCCTAGATTTTTTTATTTTTATTGTTTTTTGCTTCGGGTTCAGTACTCTTTCAAGTGTAGTCGGTGTTTGTTTTCTCCAAAGCTCTAAATGCTCTCTTCCACGTTGTGACATCATCAGGTGTCCACATGTTCAGATCAAATATAGATTTTACTGATAACACTTGTAATGTTGATGTATTCTGACTAAAGCATTAAACATGATGGCCCATTTATTTATGTTGTTCAGAGTCACACTGCGATCGAACATTTATGTAAATTTGGTTGAACACATTCTGTACTGTACAGGAGACACGGCACAGAGGAGAGTCATTGACAATGGTCTATAGTCCCTTAGCCAATCAGGACACAGAACACTATACACAAATGTAATACAAATGTAATACAATGCTTACTTTTTTACAAAGCTGCAAAACGCTCTGTTTCCCATGCAGCAGTGGCCATATATCACACTAAGGGAGGATAACAGCTAAGTTCTGGTCACTTTGGTTAAAGCCACATGTCTTATCTGTAGCCTCCTTTCATACAGGAATGTGTAACCCCCACTCTGAGAGGGTTATAAAACACTGGTGCAATCTCACCTTGTTAGATTCTGTTTTAGACGCTACTCACTTGACTCCACTTTAGACTCTGCTTTGAATTTTGCTCGGCGCGGCCTTTAACCCGACTGTATTGCTGTAACTGACAATAAAGATCTACAGAACAATTCCCGTGCCTCTGTGCAGAAACCGACAGTCTCTCATTTGGGTTGCCAGTTTCAGTGCTGAAATCCAGTTAGTTTAAAGCTAAAAGATCTCTCTCTCTCATCTGAATCATCACTACCTAAACCCCAGCACTTGCAGCCAATCACGAATCAGTGCTAGTGCAGCCTCTGCAGCTCAGTGAGTGAATTCTGGAGGTTCTGAGCTTGCACATAAAGCACGGCCTGTCCATATACTGAGAATGAGATGAACTTGTGTGTCCTCTATCTGCCGCTTAAGGCTCTGGCAACGCAGGTTCATTGTGATTGAACAGTAAGAGCGCAGGCTAAATGCACTTCTTTTAAGAAGTGCTCCTCAATGTTTTTTTTTTTGTTTTTTTTTCTTTTAAGTACATGGTCACATTTTTATAGCACTTTTCCACCTCAAAGCACTTTACATCAAGGAACCACTCACCTATTCACACAGACACACAGGGCACTGAGGTGGGTTAAGTGTCCTGCCCAAGGACACAACAACAGTATTCATTTGTGGTAACTGGAATCGCACTGCCAACCAATGGATCAGTGGATCTTACCACTTGACCAAAGATGTTTAAGTTGAGAGCGGAACCTTTTCGGATCAGTGGACAAACGCTCTACCAACTGATCTACTGTCGTTCCAAAGTCCGTATTAATACAAGACACATCATTTTGCCAACGGAAAAATTTATTTTACCTTTGAATCTAAAATACACTTGAACTGCCCCACTTCCCTATTCAGCTCCTGTCAGACTGTAGGTTCACCTGCTGCTTTTGCCTTTACTTTCGTTTCCATGGTAACATTTCATGATTTAAATATGTGATTCTTTATGGCCAAATTAAAACTTTACGGGCAGTGTGTCTATTCTTGCCAATTAGTAAATGCAAGTTGTATGCAGTTTGGCTTTAGTGACTGCTTGTAATGTGAAGAGCCATAAGCCAAGGAGTGCTGGTGCTTACTGTGCCTGATATGGGCCTATAGGGAGCGGGGAGGACGATGCACTGGATGGTGCCATCTGGATACAAACAGCACAAGTGGCACGTATCCAGATGTGTTGGATATCTCTGGAGGTGTGTAGGAGTGAAGTGGTTTTGCAAATATGTCTTAGTGAATGAATCTATGGTTATAAGCACACTAATATACAAGTACAACATTCGGCGTTAGTAGCCCCCCCCCCCCCCCCCCCCACACACACACACATAGAAAGTTACATAGTTCACCTCTAAACAGTATCTGAACTCTGACTCACTGTCCTTCATCAACAAAGGCTACATACACAAAACAAAAAAGTACAATCTGGAGTCCCAAAAATTCATACACCACCAGTCAAAGGTTTGGACACACCCACTCATTCAATGTATTTTTTTTTTATTTTTTTTTTTTTTCTACATTTTAGATACATAGGGAGGACATCAAATATATGAAGCAAGGCATATGGAATTATGTTGTAAAGATTTTTTTTTTTATCAAAGTGTTGATATAATCTACTTAAACAAGTTTGATTTTGTTTTTTCCCCTTTTAAACCCCATACCGCAAATAAATAAATACAAAATAAGGATAAAATAAATAAGTAAAAAAAAATAAATAAATAAAATAAATAAATTAATATAATATAATATATATTAATAATAATAATAATAATAATAATAAAAAAAAAATAAAACATCAAAACTTAAACTACCAAATAGTTTTTGACAAAGCTACTAGGTTGGCTACTTTGAGGATCTGAATATAAAATATATTGTAAAAAAATGTTATTTAAGTGTTTTAGAGTTCTTTTGATGTTTTTACTTGCCTACATAATTCCATATATCTTGCTTTATATATTCGATGTCTTGTCTCTCCTGTAAAATGTAGTTTAAAAAAAACAAAAAAAAAAAAAAAAAACCCACAAAACAACATATGTATATAACCAACAATACTAATAGGAGCATTCACACTTGGTTCTAGTTTGAGCCCATTTTAGTCCTGGTGTAGACTTGGTTTGGTCCTCGATCATCCATATTGCATAGTCGGCTTCTTAAAGAATCCCCGACGTTTCACAAACATACGAACGTGCGCCTAGTTAAGACTGATGGATGCCTCTAGCTTTCTCCCCAGTTAGAAATACGAGCGGGAGGAGGGTGAAAGAGAGGCGAAAAAGAGGAGGGAGAGAAGTGATGCGCGTCGGATTGGTAGTCGCCTGCTGGCATCTGATTTCAGGAGTGGTGATTAAAAACACATTATGACAAACACAACATCTGCCGGAGCATTCAGAGCGTCGCAGGAGCGCATACGCACGATGAAAGGGTCACCGCGGCAACGGCTAATGCCACTATAAACAATAAACAGACAAAAAGCCAAATTAGCGGGGAATTAAACTCGGATCTTGCGACGCGAGCGAGCTTCCAGCAGTTTGTCAGGTTTTCGCGGAGTCCTCTGATCTGGAGGTGGACAGGAGGATGGGAGCAGGAGAAGGAGGATAAGGAGAAGGGAGGAAGGCGTATTTGTTTGTATTTGTACTTGTCTGATACGTATTCAAGGCATAATCATAATCATATATTTCTCTGGTACTGTATTTGTGATTGGGACTGGGTTTGCATTCCACTTAACCTATGTTTTTTCCTCAAACACTTTCACAAAATGCAAAATGGACTTTATTTTTTCAGATAATGATCATGGTCATGGTAAATGGTCACATTTTTAAATAAGGCTTTTCCACCTTCAAGGCACTCAAAACGCTTTACATCAAGGAGCCACTCACCCATTCACACACATATTCCCACACCACAGTACGCTGGATGGGAGGGACAAGGTGGGTTAAATGTTTTGCCCAAGGACACAACAACCGCATTCATCCGCGGTGGAATCGCACCGCCAACCTGTGGGTCAGTGGATTTTGCTGCAGTGATTCATAACTTATTATATACCGCGGCCCACACATCTTTCTGAAGTTCTGGCAAAGTTCACAAATGAACTTCTCACTTCTCAAAATTATTACTAAATATATTGATTAAAAATATAAAATTATCTGTGGCATAATTGTGAACGTGTTGTGGTTGTGAACCTGGCCAATCTCAAGACCAATCACATTCAAATATTTGTCATGACATTCCATCTTTTCATGTGTGAACTCTGTCCATACATCCATTTTCTTCCGCTTATTCGGGGCCGGGTCCCAGGGACAGCAGTCTAAGCAGGGACTCCCAGGCTTCCCTCACCCCAGACACATCCTCCAGCTCCTCCAGTGGGACCCAAAGGCGTTCCCAGGCCAGCCGAGAGACACAGTCCCTCCAGCGTGTCCTGGGTCTTCCCCAGGGCCTCAAATTATTTCTATTTTCATTGAGACTCGCTACTCTGTTATAAAGATACCACTGATGCAGGACAAACTGGGAATCACACATGGACACAGCGAGACAGTGGGTAATCTTCATTAGAAACAAAATATCAGTGCCATATATCGTGTAAAATATCAGACTGATACGATACCTTGATGACCAGTAATCCTACGATAGCACCGATCCCATTATCAACCCTGCCAAACATCACCGAAAGTTTACCTATAGATCAATGCAGCAGCACATTTAAACAGTTATCTATGTACTTTTTTGGTCCATCATCTGCTTGTCTCCTTGGAGATGTTTGATTCTTTGCCTATGTTCCACAGTATGGCATTGAACGTATTTATTTGCAAGGAGACAAGCAGATAACAACGTAAGACCAAGTTAAAAGTCATGTGATAGACTGTATAAAGAAGTTGGACTAAGGGAGTGTGATGTGAAATGAAGCTCATCAAGGTAGCAGATATGGGGCGAATTTGGAGCCAAGTTCCATATTTGAAATTTGGAACCGCAAGTATCATAGCAACCAAAGAACCAATCTGGAGCGAGGCTGTGTAAGGTAACGCCCCTTTCCTGCCCGCACCTTTGATTTAGCATGGAATGGTCACTTACCAATCGAAACTGCTGCTAACGCAAGTGGGAGCAACCTGTGGGAAAGAAGTCGCCTGATTTGTCTGTTCATATCTTGATTTACGGACACGGTAGCGAAATTAAATACCAGGATCATGTACAGCGGGTTAATATGAACTTTTTAAGACCAAAATGACAGTTATGGAGAAAGTGAATTGGAGCCAGAGACCATGCTCGCTTCCTATTTGGAACGAATCGGCTACCAATGTCCATTTATATATAGAGTCTGTAAGAAGGCGAACAGGTGGCGAACCCTCCTCCAGAAAGGTGACATAGTGGATTTTTAATTACCCCTTAGAACATGTGTCACACAATGCATCGGGGTCCCATAGCCTGCACAGAAAGGTGATTACATGGCAAGTAAACAATGACAAATGGCGTCAATTTTCTTTGATGGCAGAGCCCGAATAGCAGCATCTGTTCTGGCACTGGTGCTGCTGGCTCCTCTGTGCCCACCGCGCTCCACTGAGCTTCTACGGGCCAGGTGGGGCTTCAAACTACCAGCTAGGGGACCAGGTAGTGAGACATGCAATGAAGGTAATGTGTACGGCAGTTGGTATAATTGTCAAAGTTGTTAGTGTTTTTAAAGAAGATGTATCGTGCTTTTTTTAGTATTAAACTGTTCATATGTCACAATATTGATCTAAAATGGGCTTACAGCTGCTCAGTTGGCAGAGTGTTTGTCCACTGATCCAAAGGTTGATGGTTCAAATCCCAGCTCAACAGAAACATCACTGGTCGAGCAGTCAGATCCACTAAGCAGGTTGGCAGCGCGATTCCAGCTCCCACATATGAACGCCAAAACTGGACTGGGAGAAGAAATCGCCCTTGGACTGACCCTTCAATACAACGAGGGGATTTCGAAACTGATTTTTAGATCGTCTTAATTATACTTGTATGAACTCATGTTGAACTCGTGTTTTATGTCACTTTTATAGATAATTGCTTTGCTGAAATCACATATGAAATACACTGTGAGCGTCCGGAGTAATGGAGTAACGCTTTGTTCGTGCGGTATGAAAATGAGCGTCTTTTTGAACCAAAACTACGCAAATATGAGATCTATAGATGTGAAATAAAAACTGTAGAAGGAGGAGTGTAGAATGCCTTTATGAGCTTGAAAACATTCCTAGTGTTCGCAAAATGTCTTGATTTCAGCATGATTTCAGTGAACACGCTCGTTATCATTATCATTTTGGTAATCACAAGCGCAGTGCAGTGGGTGGAGGTAGGGGCTAGGTGAGCACCGCCTCTGACAGGTTTAGCTAGCCGCACTGAATGTTAGGACAAAAACAGAGACAAAATTAACTATGTGGACTATTAAAGACTTTCCAAAATACTAAATACAAACATTTTTTTTTTAGAAATGAGCATTCGAGCCTTAAATGCAAGACAATGAATCAATTGAAATATAACTTTGAGTAAGCAAATGATGACAGAACACTGCAATGAAGTTTAAAAACTCATTTTTTTTTCGTATGTCCTTTAGAAAATGTTATTCCCATCATCATGAGGATGTTTAAAACACTAATAGGCAATCATTTTACATTGTTGAAATAGACAGCATATCAGTTTTACCGCATTTTTTACAATTTTCGGTTAATCCGTTCTCTTATTCCAATGGCATTTTCAGACAAAACACTGTTGCCGGTAAGAAATTGGACCACCGTTTAGATCCACAACCTGGGACGTTGGAACAATGCCGACAAAAAAAAAACAACAAAAACACTATAAAACTATTTTCCACAGAGAACATACATAATGGGACATATGCTCATGTGTCAAGTGTGAATTCCCATTGTTTTGTGCTACATATCTCACAGTGTGAATATCTCACCCTCAGTGATAATTGGGATTTTGCCTTTCCAAAAGCGTCAGTATAGGAAACATGGGCTGAAGAAAAACATTACCACCAGGCTAAAACTGAACATATGGGAATTTATTATTAGGAATCTCTCAGCGTGTCTGCAGAACTGGGTGTTATCTTGGAAATCATTTGTATTGTTTTTGTATCACAAGACGCAAAGTTTTAATGAGGATGTTGAAGTGATTCAATTATTGAGTTGGATCTACAGCTGCCTCGGGGCATATTGACAGATGTGGTTGCTATTCCGTGCCTTCTGCCTGTCCAAACAATTACACAAACACATCCATTCAAGCAAGGTAGATGTATTATGACTGCACCACCTTGGCAATTCCCAATCTCTGAAGCAAAGCAAGACCGGGCCTGGTTTGTACTTGGATAGGAGACCACTGGGAATACCAGGTCCCACAGCGGGGCAGCGGTGGCTCTAGTGCATACTTTTGTTCTGTCCTTAGGCAAGACACTTCACCCACATTGCCTAATATGAATGTGGTGTGTGCATGAGTAATTGGTGCTGGTCTCCTCTGATAGTCTGTCCCAGGGCTACAATAGTATGTATATACACTGTCTGGCCAAAAAAAAAAGTCGCCACATGGATTTTACTAAGCAAATAGGTACGAGCCTCCTCCAGTTGGTCAGGTCTAGGTTCAGAAACAGTCTGTGCTTAAAGAATGAGGTCAGCTGACTACCTGAATAAATTGACCAGGTTGTTGCATCAATGGATTTTTTTTCTTCCCTGATGGCACGGGCATATTCCAAGATGACAATGCCAGGATTCATCGGGCTCAAATTGTGAAAGAGTGGTTCAGGGAGCATGAGACATAATTTTCACACATGGATTGGCCACCACAGAGTCCAGACCTTAACCCCATTGAGAATCTTTGGGATGTGTCAGACTCGACCATCATCAGTGCAAGATCTTGGTGAAAAATTCATGCAACACTGGATGGAAAGCTTATCGAAACAATGCCACAGTGAATACGTGCCATAACCAAAGATAAAGGCGGTCCAACGAAATATTAGTGTGTGACTTTTTTTTTTTTTTTGGTGGCGACTTTTTTTTTGCCAGCCAGTGTATGTAGTAGTACAGTATTCTTATAGTAGTATGAATAAATGAATAACGTGATGTAAAATGTTGTAGATGGCTCGGAAGGCACTGTATATATCAAATTATTGTCTTGCCAAATAATCAAACAAAAGTTAGCAATGCAAGTACAGTCAAATTACCAACCTTCCTTCCAGTTATTGGTGCAAACTACTACTACTAAACACAACAAGGCATAAGGAAAACATTCATTCTGTGGGCTGGCAGTGGCTCAGTAGTATCAGCAGCAGCTCTGATTAATGTGGGCTCATATTGTGTCTTTGGGCAAGGCACTTCTTCTCTCGACTCAGTGATTGTTTTCTGAAATGCCCCTTGCCTTCTTGAATGAATTATGCAAATTATAGCACTTCGAGTACCCTGAAAGACGAGGGTTTCCACTATGTTATCGGCACCATTTTGAAGACTTCTTTGATGACCGTTCAAAAGGCGTCATATTGTGTTTTAATGTATTGATCGCTATGGTAACACTCCTGATTTTTCATCACCCATGTATGTCCAGTGCATCATGACGTGGACTTCCCCCTTCCAAACTTTCCATAGAGTTCCACGCAGCTTACATTAACATAGAATTACCCTACAAAATAACATTCTTGACAATACACGACTGCAGTTTGTCTCGGAGAGCTTAGCGAATCGGACATGCTCCCGGACAAAAGCCGGACAAACCGAATTCACGCTTTGGCTCTGAGACGTAACCCTGCTCTGCACTGTAAATCCAGTCGCTCATCTGTGCTAGCTGTAGCCCACTTCCAAGCTAATTAGTTTGGCCCAGTATTGCTCTCCCCATCTTCCCAGGCCCCAAGTGTGGGAGGGGGGGCACTGCAGAGGCTAATCCGGCTGGCTTGGTTGTTCTACACCAATGCCCCGCACATCCCAAAAGACTTCTCAGACTTTCTCTCTGTCCATTTCGGGCACCGTCTTTTTTGTTTTACTTATTGTAGTATTTGGAGTAGTACATTGAGTCGTCTCTATTGTAAAGTTTTGGGATTCTGTTCATCATAAAGCGTTGTTCTAGCGAGCCAGATCAGCAATGAATTTTGAGGACAAAGCATGGGTGAATTGGGGTAAAGATTGCATAAGGGTCTTCCAATTTTGGCGAAACATGAATCATTAGCCAGAAGAGCTTTTGGAAGAAGCAGCGTTTCAAAAATTCCATGAAGAAGTCAATGGGATTAGATTAGTTTTTACCATTACTTGTAAAAAATACTGCATTTTCGGCTCACGGCAAGAAGTTCCAGTGTTGGACCTTATTTTGTTGACTTTAATCCTGGTGTTACAGTTTTATCATTCAACCCAAAGTATTGACAATAGGCCAGTCCTTCAGCTAGGTACTCCCGACTGATGATGTGCAATTTTTAAAAGAGTGGTAGTGGTAAGTCATAATTTTTATTTATCATTATTAGAAACACATTTTAAAAATAGTTTCCTGGACATCCCTGCATTGTAACGTGGTTAAAAATTCATCATGTACGTTTTCCGTTAGAGGTTTGTCTGTCTCTATGGAAATGTTATTGCTTTTCCAATAATGTTCCACAGTATGTCATTAAACTTATGCATCCTTCAGACAAGATAGGAATGCCACCAGGTCAGGTTCAGGTCAGTTCTACAGAGAGGCTTCGCTGCTCATGTTTTAAATGCATGTTTTTCGAGGTTTTTTAAGTATAAGAAGAAGACAAGTTGAATGCCATATAGTGTAACACTCCAGGTAAAGCAATGCAATCTCCATGGCAACACCCGAAAAGCTACGCAGTCCACCTTCAAAACCTCATCCTCCATTTAGATTTTTTTAACCACACAATTCTCTTCCTTTTTTCCCTTCTTTAACTAGTTACAGGTCAGTTCTGTGGAGACACTACCCTGCTCACAAGAGAGAGGACATGATTTTCAAGGTATTTTTGAACAAAAAAACCTGTAACTGAAAAAAAAAAAAACAAAAAACCCAAAAAAACAGAGATTAGAATGCCATGCTATTGGACATTCCCGGCAAAACATCAAATTGTCCATGGCAACACCAGAAAAAGTTACATGGTGTACTTTTAAAAGCCTCAGAAAGTACATTTTGCATTACCTCGAGACTGAAAATGCAGTTTTCAAAAATCAACACTACTCATCCTCCATTTTGCTTCTTTTTTTTTTTTCCTTCCTCTTCCTTTTTTCCCCTCCTCTGTCTGTGTCTGACCATGCACCTCGGCTCCCCCTGCCCCTCCCCTGAGAAGCCTAATGAAAGTCTGTGGTGTCTCGCTAATCCCCCTGGCTGTATGCTAGCTCTGCCTTTGTTGGTCAAATGTGGCTAATTCCCCCAAGTCTCAGTCCACAGCACAGGAGCCTTTTACACACACGAACATACACACACCTCCACTATGTCTTATGCAATCTTCACTAAACATGTGAAAGTACAGAATATGTGATCTGCTAAAGTCAGGGTGCTTTGATATAGATTTGCTGCAGAAGGAAGAGGAAAATATACAGTAAATATTATATCTGTTTTATGGATTTGCATTGGAAAAAAATATTTTTTTTTTTTTGTGATGAAAAAGATGTGTTTAGCCACCAATGAAAAGGTTGCTGGTTCAAAACTCTTCAGTGTGTATACTCAATGTGTTCTTGAGCAAGGCACTTGATTCTCATTGCCAGTGAGTGTTGCATTACAGAAGTGGTGGCTTGGGGCAAAAAAAACAAAACGTTTTATCTCTATGTACAAAGAGAATAACATGAACCTTTAGCATAGTCAGTACGCTTTATAGGTATATTTATAGGTATATTAACTGGGTAATTATAAACACTGCCATTTGTTCTGTCAGTTGATTATATTTCATAATCATTTACATATATGCATTTTGTTCTTGTCCTTTGTTCTGTTTTTTTTTTTTTTTTTTTTAGGTTTTTTTATTTTTATTTTTTATTTTTTTTTTTTCAAAGTAGAAAGTTATCGTTTTTCTTTTTTTTCTTTCTTTTTTTTGAGTGCAAAGTGCCACAGGGGATGCTCTTGGGCCCTGTGTAGTTTAGTTTGAAATTCCACTTGCTGAGGTAGTTCGTGGTTAAAAATGTCACTGAACTGAAAACAACTGCACATACTATGTAATCCAAATATTGATATGACAAACAACTTGAATGATATACTCTGACTTGTAATTATAGGTTCAAAACCCTTGACCTAACCCTAACCCGAGGTATTGATTTGAAGAGGCCTTGGAAAGTACCTTGCACATGTTTCTTTGGGAGACATTAAATAATATTCTGGTAAAAAAAAAAAAAAAAAAAAAAATCTAATTTTTATACATTAGGCCCACATTAACTTCATATTTATGTGAAATTAAATGATGTTAACATTTTCAGGTCAGAATTTTGATTAACCTTTTACTATCTTGCAAATTTATGAAAACATCAAATTTCTTTTTTTTTTTTTTTTTTTTTTTTTTTTTCCAAGGTTAAAGTTATTTTCCATTAAAATCACAAGGCCTCAGCAAACCCTTCCTTAAAATACAATATCAAGGCAAAATCTGGTTAACATCTAAGTTGCTTAATGCTTTAATCCTTGCAAATCATGCCTTCTTTTTACTTACAAAAACCCGACCCCTACGCCCACGCAAAGGTTGTAGCTAAACGTTTTCTCTTTTCCCTGTTGACCCCACAGTGACTGAATGTTTTTCAGGCCAGAATTTGCCCTGACGTGACCCCCGCACTACCCAGTCAAGCTAATGGGTTGTATTGACGCACTGACAGCGTTTGTCCCTGTTACATATGAGAAAATGTTTTAGCCAGTGATACATGGTGATACTGAACGGCCTGTCAGAAATATGTGCACATGATAAATTCAGTATGGATGCGTTGTGTTTCCAATATCGATTCGTGTCCCCGTTCCTGTTTACATGCTGCTGTCAGTGCGGTACGGCCGTGGACTGCGATGAGGTTGAGAAATTATAGAAAACATTTTTTGTGGCATTTTGAGTACATTGGAGCCAGAGGATTGTGTTTTAAAGGTACATTTTGCCAAGTAGAATGCAAATAATGTTGACGGTTGTGCAACTAGAGAGGATATGCCATCTGAACACAGGGTTGCAGGTTCAGTTCTCTCTCAAAGTACATATTATCAATGTATAGTTGTGAATATCACCTCATTTCTAGTAGTAGTAGTGATATGATTGTCAAATTAACATGCAACTAGTTCAGGGATAGGCCATAAGTCTAACAAATATATATACATTTAAAATTGTGTGCGGTAAAAATAAAAAGCCTATGTATAATAATCACATACGTACTTACTGTTACTATTATATATTGGTCCTATAAAAAAAAAAATAATAATAATAAATAAATAATTAAATAAATAAATAAATAAATAAATAAATAAATAATAATAATAATAATAAATAATAATAATTCCAGTACTACCCCACAATGCCTCAGTATGTAACATAACATTTAAACTTAAATAAATTTACTGAAACATTTTTAATGCCAAAAAAAAAAAAAAAAAAAAAAAAAAAATGTCCAGATTAAATATCCTTAATCTGCATGGGATTAATATTTTCTACATTAATAACACCTACTTAGCCTTATTTATTATTATTATTATTATTATTATTATTATTATTATTATTATTATTATTATTATTATTATTATTATTATATTATTATTATTATTATTATTATTATTATTATATTATTAATGTATTTTTTGCTTGTTTATTAGCTAAAATGTCCCACAGTGGGGCTTTAATTCATTGCTAGATGGCATTATGTTTCATTCAGCACCAGTAATTAACATAATAGTTTCCATTACTTGAGTATTTTTTTGGTTTTCAAGTCACTTTTAGAATCTACATCTCCACCACTTACACCATGAGGAAAAATCCACTGGGAACTTGCACATGGGGTGTATGTTTACTTTCGATCGGGGACTTGGATGTTACACCATTCTGACAGTGTTTGTAATATTTTGCTCTCATTAGATTGCCTGTTTATGGAGAAAGTGCCATAAATCACTCCAAAATGTTTATGAGTGTTTATCAACAACCGGGCGGAGCGGGCTGGGGCCTCGCACAGTCTCGGCTGTGAGCGACCCCGTAGAACGCTTCGGTCTGCATTAAACGGCACAGGAATCACCACCCAACAATACAGTCGCCGAGGCTAGCAAGACCGCGCACGATCCTAAAGATAAATGACGAAGGGAGCTAATATGCGTAGCTTACAGGCATTTCTGTCGGATGTATATGCGGGGTAACACACACGGGGTTAGGTTTGATATTGCAGGCAGTTTGTTACGATGGCAAGTGAAGAAATTGCGTTTTTGCACTGTAGTGACTTTGGTTTGTGTGTAAGATTGCAAAATGTGTAAATCATTTGGGTAACTGTTAACACTGAGGCAATAAACGGGTAGTTCCACTGTGTGTGTGTTTGCGAATGTGCTCAGAATTGTGTTCGTTACCGATGTCAGGGTCGTTATTATATTTCGGGTTGATAAACATCGTGCTGCAGTTCTGAATCCCTCAATCTGTTTTTCATTAATATTGCAGCCTTCTGGTTAAATACTTAATGCATGTTTTTTTTAAAGGTGAACTTCACTAATGATGCTGTTACGTTGCCTGGAATGTTCTGGTGTATGGCATTAACTTGTGTATCTTGCATTTATTCTTAATTATTATATTGATACATTGTTGCTTAAAACATACTATGAAGATTCTTGCTTTGAGCGAAGTCCACTCTCCACAGATCTGACCTGTGACTTGGGTGTGGTGTGGCCTGCTTGTCTGCGGAGATAAGCAATTGGCAAACCTTTTAACATTTAAGTTTCATAATGCACCTTTAATAAATGTACCAATGGGTGGCCAGGTAAGAATCATGAACCCTGTTTTCTACCATAAGCAAACTGGGCATCTTTAAGGACCCCACCAAACTCTAGGGGGCCCCAAAAACTGACTGTCCATTACGGAGCTAAACCGGTTCAGTGAATTTGGTGTACTACATGCACTCGGTAAGATAATATGTGTTGTTGTATTTTATTTTATAGACAGATAGATAACGATCCCATACTTTATCAAACAATAATTATGTGAAAGTAAATTATAGGCAACATATAACCACTATGTATTTTTTCACCCTAGTGTATGGTATATTTAATGAGAGGGTAGTGTCTTTGGGTTTTTTCTACCATGTTATAGTGGTTTTGTACCTAATGCGTGTTTGAGCAATCTAGCGATCTTTCCCGGGACTATCCGAACCCTCCTTACAGTTAGCAGTACGATCCCGTCCAAGACTCAGCCCACAAGTCTGCGACATCCACACTCCCATACAGCAATTTTACATAAATATATAAAAGTATGATACAAAACAATACACTACAGCTTCACAAACTTGGCGCGATGTGCAGTAGCTTCATGAGCAAAATGCATATTGATTGTTATGAAGGGGGGTGACTTAGCGCAGAGAGCAAACAGAGGGGCGATACGGAGCTTCAAAAGCAAAAATAAAACTTCTAAAACATTTAAATACGTTTTCGGCAAATATAGCAATTTCAGACCATATATATGGTAACAAGGTGATCCAAATGTGTTATCCGTTAGCAGTGTATATCCCATAGGAGTAATTTCCCCGCTTTAATGTCAATTAAGTGTCCCAGGGCAGTAGCTTGCACATAGCCCCCCTGAAAGCTACCAACAGCCCTACAGGATAGATGTAAGCCACTTGAAAACTGCTCCCAAACTTTAAAATTAATGAAAACCATGCAGCTAATGCTTCCAGACGCCGCTCATTGTTTACTGCAGTTCAATCAAAACCATCACAATATTTTGCATGCATAGTTACAGCACATGATACCAGAAGGCCACTTACAGATGTAGCGTGTACGACAAAAGGATGATAAATCAGAATCTGGAAGCAATCTCCAACTGAATGTATTTCATTTTCAAATTATCGAAATGTACTTCTTGTCAACCGGGACCCAAGCTGGCTTCAGAACCGCCATCACGTTGACTGAAAGCGTATTTAGCACAGCGAGAAGAAATGTTGACCTTTCCGCATCCCGCTTTGGCAAATGTGCGATATTAAATCCTCATTTGAGCTTGATTCTTTGTTTAAAGACATTGGCGGTTGTACATTGCTGTTCTAAATACGCCAAACAATACTGAACAGATGCACCTAAATTGCTTCCTCCTTATCTGATCAAGGGATATATTTTCTCGGTGAAACAACAAATTATTTTCTACGCAACATTTCGAAGGACTACCCTTTGCCAATATCAATATGGCCTTGTTGCAAAGCTATGGGGAATACTAATGATTTCCTTCCACGAATAGAACGCATGGTTGAATTGGAGTCATGGTTAAATAAATAGTATTTCCAACACCGGGATATTACATTAGGGCTTTGGTTTTCCGAACTTGTAGCTGAGAGCGAATGTAGAAGTAGTTCTGCGTAGCGTTGTCTCTCATGTGAGGAGTTGCGCACGCTAAAGTCAGCCAAAGGTGAGAGACGGTACTGCCAGGGAGATTTTCGGCTTATAAGATCTGCAGGCGGGAGATGGTTGGATTCATGAAGAAGAAGTGTTATACGTGCGTGATCACAGAAAATCTCCCGGGCTTCCAACTGACTTGTATAAAAAAAAAGTAGTAGTTTTCATTGAGAACATGATCGGCGATTGGAAGATAAGAGTCGTGAAGTAATGTGTACGCATAACTGAATTAGGAAAGAGACAAACAAGTTAAGAGTTACTTTATTTTGAACATTGTAAAAGGGAAGGAAACATAATATATAGTTCTGATACTAGAAAAGACTTGAGACATCGACATTTAAGGGAAAAAAAAAGGATGGAAGTGATGGAAAAGTGAGGAGCGGGTAAGAATATATGCGCTTTATGTTGTTTTTTGAGTGTTTGTCCACTGATCCGAAGGTTGGCGGTTCAAATCCCGCTCTCGACATAGACGTCATTGGTTGAGTGGTCAGATCCAGTGACCTACAGGTTGGCGGTGCGATTCCAGCTCCCACAAATGAATGCTGTTGTTGTGTCCTTGGGCAAAACACTTAACCTACCTTATCCCTCTGTCTGTGTACGCTGGTGTGTGAATGTGTGTGTTTCCTTGTTGTAAAGCGCCGTGAAGGTGGAAAAGCCCTATATAAAATGTGACCATTTACCATGATCATTTAGAATATTTGAGCAATGCAACCCTAGGTAATATCTGTTTTAATTGTGGTCATAACTAAGCATTTATGTCATAACCTGGCACCAGCATTTAATACGTATTTATAGTATTTCCACCAACCTGCTTAGGGACTACAGGTATAACTTAGCATTTATGTCATAACCCGGCACCAGCATCTTTTTTTACAACTTTTGTCTTTGTTAAACGGCCTATATTACGCTATTTTCTTATCTTTGTTATAATGTTGTATCCTCATCAAAAACATACCTGGAGTTGTATTTGTTTCGGTCATACATTTATCACCAAAATCCTGCATATTTAAGCTGAGTTCTTCTCTAAAACAGAAAACACTCTGTTCCACCTTGTGATGTCATGTGGTAATACAGGAAGTGCTCCACTGTGTTTTAAAACTCCATATAAATTTCACTAGAATCGTTTGGATGATTTCAACCCTCTACTGAATTGCCAATCGCTAACTTAAAACTACCACTACATGACATCACAAGGTGGAACAGAGCATTTTGAGCTTTGGAGACGTAGACAAAGTAATAAACCAGGATTACTCAAATATGCGTGAATGAAACAAAGCATAACTCAGGATATTTTCTGAGTAGGTAACAGCATTCTAACGTGGCTTAAAGGTCACAAGAATCCCTTTAGTGTACTATAGGGCCTTTAATGTATTTTTGTGCTCTGTTACTGTATATAGTATACCACATATTACATCATACCACACTATCGTCACTGTCATCACTTTCAAAAGTATGCAGCCTTTACCATGCAATTAAGTAGATTATGTGCAAAAAAAACCCCCCAAAAAACATGCACATTACAAACACACACAGGTTTATAATATCTTATCAATAATCGCTTTTTAAAAATAACAATTCATTAACATCCCCAGCGCCTGCAGCCAATCATTAACCCAGGTTCACTTCTGATTGTAGCTCCTTTTTTGAAACCAGAGTGAGTGCACGCTATGCAGCTTACCTTTAATGGGTACACTTTGGCGCTTTGATTTAGCAACAGTTAATGATGTGCCTGATACGAGAGTTCTCACCTGACTGACTGGTTAAATCCACCTGTCACTCACTCAGAGGATCACTCACCAGAGAGAGTGGATAAAAGCGTCTGTGTTTATGCATAGAGCTGCGTTGATTACGGTAGCGGTGAACAATTAAATGACGTTGCCACTAGAATAGCCAAAAATCTAAGAGAGCACGTGGATTTTAGAGTCATGTTGCCCAGCCTTACTCAAAAAGGGTAATCGTGAAGAGAAGGAGAGGCTGAGAAGGCGAATGGTTCTGCTGCTGCGGTGGAGATCGGCTCCGAAGAGTGGAGTGGAGCGATGGAAGAAAAAGAGATGTATAGAGAAGTATACTTTATGAAACTATAAATGTGACCTTTTTCTAGTATCAGGAGGACCTAGCTGGATGATCATAGGTTGGATTCCTTGCTGCAAGTTCTCTGTCTATTGGGTGGGCTTCTTTTGGATATTCTGGTTTTCCACCTCAGCTTAAAAGAACATATTGTAATGATCTGATATTCGGTGTTGTTCTTGTAAGTGTTTGTTGTTAATGTAACTGCTTTTGTATGTGACGCTTGCTATGTTGATGAGTTTATGTGAAAGTTCTGTTCATCAGTTACTGGTCAGTTTTTTTGTTTTTGGAGACTGGCTCTAAGAATTGAGTCTGCTCTGTTGTTTTATTCTTGCTTTGGAGTTGGTTACGGCCTACAGTAGCCCCTGTGTTCAGAAAATAACCAGAAGGACTTCAATGTGTTTCCTTAAACCAGAATGCTATGATATTATTTGCTAGTTACCCTTCAGTTGGCGACTCCTGAACTTTGCAGTGTCAAGCATGGGTCTAATGCAGAGGACAGACAGACAGGACTTTCCTATGGGGACAATAAAATTCAGGGTGTCCATAAAGCCTTTTTTACAAGGCAATTGATAAGATATCTTAATCAGACTTGTTTTACTGTACTCAGTGGTTTCCAAAGTTGTTTTTTTTTTTTTTTTTACCTTATTTAATACACTTCTATATGGGCACCATTAGTTGCACGAAGCACATCAAGTACTTGGTTTCTTGCCATGTTCGCTGTAGCATAGCCTCATCAATGGTTGCAGTTGCTTCTGTTGTCTTTTTTTTCAGTTCAGTAATGTCCCGCATCTTTGTTTGATACATGACATCTTTAACAAAGCCCCATAGAACCCATGATACACATTGTGCTTTTTCTTGAGTAGCCATTTCCTAGGAGTTTGTACAAAAGGATGCCTCTTTAATCTACAGGATGCCTGACATACAAAAATAAAATGTGATGAAAAGCTTTTATAACCAAGGAGTGCAATAGAACAAATCTTTGTAATATTTTTTTTTTTTTTTTTTTTTATTGTCAAGAGAGTTTTTGGACACCCTGTATATTGAAATTACTTTGATATACAACGGCTTTTATACCACCAAAAGTCAATATTCCTGAAAATGTATACATTTGCAAGTCCCGTCTGCCTCTCTAACAAGAAAACCCGACAGTCCTCATCCTTAAGCAGCCGAACTATCCGCGTAGGTGGCGAGGACACAAGTGCAAGGGAGGACAGGAGGAGATTTGCTAAGGAGGATTCGGGATGACAAGTATGGATCAAACGCATGCAGGGGAGGAGCAGGAGACGACAGACAGGCTAAGCTTCCGGATGGGACAAGGGTGAAAGGTGGCTCCTCCCTCCCGTGGCAACTGCGGTCTGGAATCGGCAACTAATCCCACGGAAGCTTGCGTGAAATGGGCTCCCCTGCTCCGTGCACCTCCTGCCCGCAGAGAAAAAGCACGGTGGAATCAAGCGGGGAGAATGACAGTAAAGGTACGAAGCTAATCCACTCGTTGGCGCGCAGATTCCAGGCTAACTCCGATCACTTAACGGGGAAGTCAGGGCGGCACAGGTGGAGGGGTGGGAAGGGAGAGTTGTGTATTGATGTTCGCAGCATAGTGGCTCGATACTTTTTTTTAAAACCTGTGCTTAACATGGTGAGTAATGGCGTTTGGGAAGCAAAAGCAAGAGAGATCAAAGAATGACTTTCAAGCGGCACTATGTAACTGGCGGCCTGTTTGTGTCCCCCTGTAGAGTCTTTTCTAGTTACCAAATATGGCGTTAAACATATCCATCCCCATAGAAACAATCACGTGACACCCGAAAGCCAATTTGCAGGTCAGATCTGTGGAGAGGCAGTCACTGTAGAACGCATATATGGCATTTTGAGTGGGTGACAAAGCAAATATAACAAAATATATGTTATAATATGTTAAAAATAAAGTAGCAATGTGCAGGGGTTAACTCAGCAAGATAAATCAACTAAACAAATTAACTAAACTAAAGCATAAAGCACAAAGGCTCGCTCGCTGATGGAGGCAACAGAGTTCTGATTTAAATAGTAACAGTTATTTTAAATTGCATACAGCTTGAGTTAGGACTTCTGATTGTTATTTCATTCACTATAAAGGGACCAGTGTAATTTCATTCACAGTTTGGTTCTTTATGTTCACAGGTTGCAATCACTTTCTGCTATTCAAGTACAATAATTGCATTTTATAGTTCAGTTTGACAGGCCAAGAGGGAACAAAAAAGGTGTAGGCGAGACAGCAGGATGCACTGCAGGGTGTAGCTGACCCCATAACCTGAGAAATAAGTTACATTAGTCTATAGGTGGTGAAAGTATTTCATTCTGATGCGAACGATTTAAAAATACTGCTTCAAAGCTCCTACCACGCTCATTCGGTGACATCAGCTAGGCCAGGCCATTACGCCCACGGACCGATCACTCCAGACGGCAGGTTATTGGCCACAGCAGAGGGCAACTACACCTCTGGACTAAATTTACAACAAATAACTTATATTAGTTCACCTATTAGTTAGAGTGCTTTGCTTAAATCAACTGTCTTACCTAGCATCACGGAGGATAACACAACAGGTGGAAGTGAGCGAGTCAGAGGAAGACCAAAGACTGCTGCAGATCTTTATAGTTTTTGCTCCACTGCCACCTGCTGGTTGCTCCACAAAGTCAACCCTCCTATAAATATATATTTTTTAAGTAAGTAAAAATATATGTCTTTAAATAGATATAAAAGAGTTGCCAAAGATGCCAACATTCCAGGGAAAGCAATAATATCCCCGTGGAGACAAGCAGGTGGTAGACACTCCACTAGTAAATTTACATAGTGAACCTTTAGATGTAATATAAAATGTGGCTAAAGATTGTACAGTATGTTGTCTCACATGTTGTTGTAATTTTTAGAGGCGTACTTTCCCTGTTGCATTCTTATTGCAGTGGCTCAAGGTCAGTGGTTTGAATCCCACTGTTGCATCCCACTTACCCATGTAGGAATGTGGTGTGTGACTGTGTGATCGGTGGTTATTGGAGGGTCTGATGGCGCAGAGTGGCTGCCTCACTCCGATCAATCTACCCCAGGGCAGCTGTGGCTACAGAAGCAAATTGCCAACAAGAGTGGATTGACGTATTTGAGCGTTATGGTTAAGGTGACTTTATTTATACCCTTGAGTAAATTTGGTTTACAATGATTAAGAGGCATCAATCATACACTGGGACATGCAGACAATGAATAAACATAAATTGGAAGGTAGGATAAAAGCAGAGTGACCTTATTTCAACCTTCAGAAAAGTGTTATGTAAATATAACGCAGTATTATCAGTAGTCTGCATCATTTATTAACTTTTTTAAGTATGGAATCACGTTTTAAAACAGGTAAAGTCATTTATTTTAGAGCCAAACTGGTGTATCGCCTGTTGTAGCAGTTTTCGTAAGACTAAGCTGTCCAGTGAACATGTATAGATTTAAAAACCTATAAAAAAAAAGGACACCACATAGTGACATCATCAGTTGGAACAGTGCGTATTGAGATCTGACCGAATATACAGGATTACTCGAACCTGCGTCAATGAAACAAAACTCCCGGTATTTTTTTTGAAAAGGGACCAAAACATGGATAACCGTTCAAAAGATTAGCTTAGCACAGAAAAGCCCTTTTAAAATGTCCTTACAGAGAATTAACTAAGCAGAGCCGTCTAGACACCGCTTCCCACTCTTGGCACTGGCTGGCGTTTTATCTATGCTAGTCGTCTTCTCCCTTCACTTAGCTCTCTTTGTCAGCACACTTAGTTAATACCCCTCTATCTCCAAGCGCACTGTAAGCCAATTTATCTGCGCGAGCGAAGCTGTGAACTTTGTTACTGCTGCCAGTTCACAAAGAGAAAGACATCCGAAGCAGTTCCGTAGATAAGGCAGTTAGCAACCTATGCGTGAGACGATGTTCCGAAGGGAGATTGCGAAAATTCCTCCCAGATAACGGAAGAATTTGAACACAAAGTTTGATGCCAATTAAATGTGTCGAACTGGCTTGTGTGTAGCTCGTTGTCAGATTTTTCCATTGCTATAAGTCCCTAATTAAAATGCAGCTATCAAAGTCGTATGTAAACTGCGGGGGGTAATTATACACGCTCCTTGTTGCATTATTAATCACATTTACCCAAGCTTCGTGTATTTTAGCATAATTTTCATGTCATTTAAAAGACAAGTTAAAGAGCTCATACCTGAATTTTTTTTTTTTTTTTTTTAACCATGTATCTGAGCATAATTATTAACAGATAGATTGTATAAACAGCTCTCGAGGGCAAAATTAGTCAGCTGTGTAATATCTAGATGTAATTATAAACTTTTGGTAATCGGGAAGTACGCAGTTAGCATGGTAGTTGTTCATAGCATTACCATCATGGCAAAACTGTGGTCTCTGACAGTTGTGAAAAGAGCTTATAAACTCATCACTGTGAATGATTAGTAGACATGATTTGGTTCAAGTGAAGTGAATATTTTATTTTGAGGACAGAAATTTTGGGTGACACTGTGATCTGGGTCAAAATTTGGATCTGACTCTGAAAGTGCAGTGGTTAGAAGTTGGCAGGAAGAGTGTTGATGGGAGTTGATTGAACAAACATAATGCGATGTCAGGAGTCTTTAGTCTTAAGTTTTGATGGAAAGTTAGTCGTATTTTGAAATGTCAGCATGAAAATGAAAGTTGTACTTGGTGTGTATTCCTCCTGTGCGAAAAACGAAATTTAAATCTGTCAATTGGACAAATCGTTGTAGGAGTGAAGACGTTAATCTCTCACAGATTTATGATTCCATCCTCAGACCCAGAACAAACAGAAACAAAAGAGAACAATAGTAGGGCCATTAAAGGTTGAATAGGGTCGTTAATGCGTTCAGCAGTCTGACCAGAACTGAAGAAGCGGCTTGGACGAGCAGCGAAACGTCTTCACTCCAACAACGATTTGTCCAGTTGACAGATTTAAATTTCGTCTTTTGCTATGGATCAAACCCGGACGAATGAGGGATTACACAGACATTCCTCTTGTGATCATTTCGTATTGTTGACTTGTTGTATTGTCAACAAATGCAAATGAAAGAGGTTGAAACAAAGAAGCATGTTTCAAAATTGATTTTAGTAATAGAATAGACCTACCTGTTGTTCATATTGTCCATATTGACTCTTGGTGCCTCAAGCAAAACCTCACTGGGGGACTTGCAGCTAGATTTCATATTAGACATTTAAAAAATAATAAAAATAATATGTTGTAAGTTATGTAAGCATATGGGTTGGGGCTGGGTGGGTTTCCTCCATCAACCCAAACCATGCACAACAGGTACAATCCTCCAGCTAAGGTAGTCCTGTCCAAGACTAGTCAAGATCTGAAGATGGGCCCCAGAGCCCTGTACGGCAGGAACTCACTGCTCCTGACAGGTTTCCCCAGCGGCGCTTCTTGAAGGATTGGTCAAATGCGGAGGACAAATTTTCCTACGAGGACAATAATGTGTACCTTTAATCTTAAGGTGAAAGCGCAACTGTCGAAGAACACCTACTTCTACAGCAAAGATCCAGACAGTCGCCTGCCTTGCGTAATGGCTAGCAATGCCCCTGCACATAATGTCGAATAAAACTTCCAATTCCCACTAAAGCTATGAGCAGTACAAGCACCTCTTTATTCATTCACATCAGTCTTTCTCTTTCAGATTCCGTCTTTACTAAAACCAACGGAATGCAGCCATGTAAACCTCATTTGTCAGACGAGGCCACTAAAAAGGGTATAGATTTCTAACTTCAGCACAGTTTGTTCATTGTGCTGGTAACGTATGTTGTAGGAGAGAGTGGAAGCTAATTGACCTTGCAGTAGTGACTAAACGCAGAGTGGATGGGGCATATTGCGCGCTAGCCGAGCCCAGCGGTGCACCACAAGGCTTATCTGCTAGCTAATTATTATCAGCCATCTGCTAAATGCTACCACTCCTCTGTCAGACATATTGCAAACTTGTGACACTGTATTCTGTTTCCTCTAGTTTTTGTTACATGTGCACCTGCTCATTAAACTGTTTTGGAGTTCTGTTGCTCAACACAGACGCTTTTTTATTTTTATTTTTTTGTCATTTGGCAGCATTTTGATTACATGGCCTACTTTATAGCAAGATTTTATAATTGAATGAATATTGATTTTATCTTTTGAATTAGTAATTCAATGTGTTGCTACTAAAACTCAAAATTTTTACCCATCATAAAAAATGGGTCCTAAATCTAATTCTTTCTCACCATCAGGTCCTTGATTAAATTCTTGTATTGAGCAGTACCTTTCTGAGTTTTCTTGGGTTCACTTGTAGGCACTCTGGTTTTTCCCATCAACCCAAATTATGCAAAACTGGCCAATCCTCCAGCTAAGTACTCCAGGCTAAGCTACGTGACAGGTTGCCCCAGTGGCATTGAAAGATGGGTTAAATTCATTTTCAGGAACAAAATTTGTATCCATAAAGTAAAAAGTGCTGAAAAAAATGGGACTGTTGCCTTAAAATGAACAATTTTAAACAAAATATCCCATCTTTTTAAGGATGAAAAGTCCTCACAATGTTACCAGAGGAGCCTGAAACGCATGAATACCTTACATTGACTCCTAAGCAAGTCCAAATGCGCAAGAAACCACTAGAAAAATGTATAACCTAAAAAATACCAAGTCACCCATTACCTGAGAACCCTTTAACTTGTTGCTAGTTGTTACTACATTGATATTGTATATTAGCAATGCATTATAATTAATTCAGCACGGTGGCTAGCACTCACGTTTCACAGCAAGAAAGTTCCAGGTTCGATCCTTGGGCTGTGCGGACTTTGCATGTTCTGGGTAGGTTTCCTCCAAGCACTCCGGTTTCCAACCAAAAAAGTTCACCATTGGTACAATCCTCCAGCTAAAGTAGTCTTGACCAAGCCTGGCAACAAGATCACGGAGAGATGGGTCCCCGGGCGAGGCACTGCTCCTGCCCCAGCGACATTGAAGGATGGGTCAAATGCAGAGGGCAAACGCTAACCTCAACCTTAATTTTAATCCCAAATATAATCAGAATTATAGGTCATTCTTACACCATTTAATATGATCTGCCTTTATACATATAGATAACACTTCTTATTAGTTACATATATCACACCTTTACCCAAATATTGCACACTGCATAATGAATTCTAAACAACAATTTTCTTAATATTTACCATTATTCTTCCATACCATTACCATAACCATCTGTTAGCCCAAATATAGACTCATATCCAGCCATTTCATTGGTAAACAGCTCTTGGTATAATGCCCCTCTACACTGCATGAATCAGCCCGGGTCTGTCTCTCTGAACTGATTACAACATATGGTTAGCATGACTGAGGCGACCGTGTTAGTGAGCTATGACTCCCATTATGCCACCTTTATTGAGCCAGTCTGCAGTAGTTAGATCTGTCTTATTCAGCGGGCGAATGGGGCGCCAGGAGTTGGTGGGGTATGAATGAGTCAATGGGGAAAGTGCAATGGCTATTATGGAAAATGCATTTTAGTAGAGTAGAATAAATCACTCTAGTATAGTAAAGGTGCGTAACTTGTCTGATGGAGGGTCACCTGCTTGTCTCCATGGAGATGTTATTGCTGTGCCAGTAATGTTCCAAAGCATGGTATAAAAATACAGATCTAGAATTTATTTCATTACGGGTGCTAACCGAAAAATGCTGTCTTACTGTGAGTGGTGTCGCCTCTCCATAGATCTGATGGAGACAAGCACCACCAGGCTTGACCTGTTTAAAAGTTTAAAGTAAAGTTAGTTTGATAGTGAAATAGTTTAATTTGCTGTTAAAAATACTGCTTATGATCAATTGGGCTGGTTCAGCAGGAGGCCTCAGGGCCGATAAAAACTGGTCTGAGGGCCGCATTTGGCCCCCGGGCCAGAGTTTGGACATGACTGATATAGATAATAAATGGTAATATTGAAACCAAACCATAAAGCACAATTATCCCCCAAAAAACTATTTTAAATGTTCAGTATTGTTAAAAAATATGAGGAATGCAACACTTAAGTAGTTGTGTAATGTCATAGAAGTTCGTAATTCAATCTCATTGTAGTACAGAAGAATAACCAAAATTTTCCCAGTTGTCCAAAGAAAAAGTACTTATGATAAATACTGACCCCCCAAAATTTACTGTTTCAGCTATTACATATTGAACGATAAGTTGATATACTAAGTACCATGACAGGCCAATATGCATACAGTTTAAATTTGAGTAGACATTGGTTATATACAATATGCACATAGTTCCCGTTGACTAAAACTCATTTTCCTGTCACATTTACACATTGTTGCTACGCCAACCATCCTTTTGTCCAACGCTTGAGTGCAGCCTATTCTATTTCCCGCACGCTGCTTTTGAACAGTACCACAGTGGGGAAAGTTAAACGGGGTAAAAACTCTATTGAAGTCAAAAGTCAAATTGCTAGCGAGACACACATTTTAATTGAACTGAGAATTGGAGGACTCTTCGACGGCATCGGGGCCCATCTCCCGGGCCCTTGTCAGCTAGAACATCGGAGTTTGTGTGATTGCTTGCAGATTACAGCTAAGTGCAGTTTTCGCTAAGACCTATTTGTTTCTGATAAAGCCTCATCCCGTCTTTTTTTCTCATGAGGGAGGTGAAGAGAGGGGAAACAATTTTTATTACACCTCCAGCTATGAATGCAGAAATGGATTGTGTTTGTTAGGTGGATAAAGTAGCATTAGTCACCTAGCCTGGGGATATATACAGATTTAAATGGGTTGGGAGTCCATTTACACCGGTGAGAAGTAGAAACTGAACAAATGCTGTTTATATTTACATTGATTAAATCTGGGTGCTTCCTTGCATAATAAGCTACAAGTCTTAAATTGTTTTTTTTTTACACAATTCACATATTATAGTTGTCTGCTGGCTGTGTTTCCCCATTAAACTTAAGGGATAAGTTGTGACATTATTTTGCTTCTGTACTTAGTGGTATTACTTTTGCATAGTTAAGTGTTTTTTTTTGCCTGACAAATCCAGAATGATATCTCTCTGTATTTTTTTTACACATTTTTACATCACTCTGGACACATCTCCCTCAAGCTACGTCATTTACTGGTTTATTTCAGTGATGCATGTGAAACGAAGGAGCTCATTGGTCATCTATCATTTATTTACAAAATGACATTCCTCTCATTTCAGATTTAAAAATGTAGTGCTTCGCTTATTGATTCTGCAGAAATCCGCAGTGTTTTTCAGTTCCTTGTGTTATTTTTTCGCTTTCTTTTTCTTTGTGAGCAGCCACTTTTGCGTGTCCCTGCTCCTATTGGCTAATCCACCTGTCAATCACGCCCATCTGAACTCGGGAAGACTCGGCAGTGATCAGCCTCACATTTTTGCAAAGTATTGTGTGTTTTTTGTATCTCAAGCCACAAGAATGATAAAATTAGGGCTCAAGTATACATTGCTATTACTGTATATGTCGCCTCTCTAGTAGTAACTAGTTAAATTTGCTCATTTACATTGATTTGATAAGCTTTTCGAAGCAACAGTACTTGAAGTTTTTTGTTTCTTTCTCTATGGTTAAGTGTGAGTCAATTTCTAAAGGGTAAATATCAAGTGATTTGAATGCACAGTACTTTTTTACCCTTTAACCCTTAGTTATTATTATGTAGGCCACTATACAAGATACCACTGTTTTTTATAACTCGTACTTGAAAGAATACCATTTTTTTGTTCAGTTCGATTTTTTTCCAACTTGTGCAACTGGATAACTAGCCAAGCCATCCTGTCGAAACAGAAATTGTGTTTGCACTCTCCTTTATTCTAATACTATTCGACAACAAATCTTGCAAGTGCATGTTTTATCATTCAGGTTTGTCAGAGTTATGTTTAAAAACAAAGAAAAAGAAAAATAGCAACCGATATTGGAACTGAAACACACTCGAAAACCATCTTGTAGTATTTATTTTAATTATACTTTCTTCCATTTCCCAAACTTCCACACCACTGTACTGCACACCAACCTAATTAGCCGAACTTGGCCGTAGCCGCCCTCACCTGCTCTGCCTGCAGTCAAAACTCCCCCATAACAAACAAGCTCTCATCGCTATGCCTGGCTGACATTCTTCTGTACGCTCCCTGGAGAAAGCCTTATTTACCAAAAATCTCTACATTTTCTAGTTTGGAGATGCACGTTTGGAGCAGAGATTTGTGAAAAGTTTAATGAGACCTGACAGGACGAAGAGGGCCGGACTGGGTCTTGGAAAGTCGAACACACGCACAGTTAACTCCTAACAGTGCGGAACCATGGACTACTATCTTAAACTGTATAAATGGACATCGTTAGCCCGCTAGCCCCCACGTTCCAAATACAAAGTGAGCACAAGAACAATTCGTCTCCAATTGACTTCTATTGAAAAAAAGTCATTCCTCTCTATATGACTGCTGCTGTCATTGCTTTGGACTTAAAATGTTCGTTTTAACCTGCTCTACATGATGTTTTTATTTAGCGATTTTGTCCATGAATAAAAATATGAACATAAATAATGTGACAAATCAGATGCCCTCTTTCCGCCAAAGTCTGTCCTACTAGCAACAGGTTTAATTGACAGCGTTGTTAAGGGTCCAGCCTCTTTCCAACCAGCGCTGTGGCTCCTGATTGGCTCTTTGGTTGCTATGATACACGCACTTGGATTTCCAAATATGGGTCTTGGCTCTAAATTAGCTGCTATAACTTGTAGCCTCGACTGACTTCATTTGGCTGGAGTCGAACGCTATGGGTGACGTCACAGTCCTTTATTCACCTTATTCCATTGCCATTCAGGTTGTATTATTTTAGATGTTACAGTAAATAAGTTCTGGACTACAGAGTCATTTTAAACGCCTCCCAGAGAGTCGGTGCAGTGTTGACTTGTCGGTCACATGAGCAGAGAATGTTTTACACAAATTGACACAACTTTATATCATATTTTAGCAGCAAAACGTTTCCCAAACTCTCCATTGAAATGAATGGGATTCCCACTTAACTTCTGCCTCCATAAGGAAAGTGCAAAAGTGAGGGGGCAAAATAAGGTCAATACAATCTGTGGCTATTATCATTATTTAAAGTGCAAATAACAGGTTAGATTACTTTTTTTTTTTTTTCAAAAACATAGTAAACATCGTTATATTTAAGATTTTGCCAAAAAAAAAAAAAAAAAAGTAGTTTTTTTTGCAGAATTTTCCATTTCAATGACATATGTAGAGGTATCCTGTTTTAAAACTCACCTCTACTGTATTTTAGTACTTGCCTTCTCAACTTTTTTCCACAAACTGCCACTTAACTGATGTATCTTTACCATATGTACTATCCCACCAAACTAAGTACAAAAAGCATGGAACTCTGTCATAAGCGCTTTAATGAGACTTGACTGGACGGGAGTAAGTCTTGGAAAGTCGAAACAAACACACATAGTTAACTCCTAATAGTGCGGAACCAGGGCCCATTATCATTCATTTAAGTGCTTACATAAAAGGAACATGGCGGCTGATTATCATTGGCGCTAACCTGCATTAGTCTCCGGTCACTGCGCGGCTTGATTCCACTACAATGGTTGCCTCTGTACCCCCGTGGGATTTCACATAGAGAGGCCGATCACTCAGAGCCGCTCGGAGTGACTGAGCTAAAACTCAGATCTGGGGTAAGGTTAGTAAAAGGGTATGTAATGGAATTCTATATAAGGAGGTGGAGATATAAGGATAGAGTTTTTTTTTTAGCAGTGCCCAATGTGGTTAATAGTAGCCCGTGGCACTAATTATAAGTGTAGCCAGAATAGGAATAAGAAGTTACAGGATAAAAAAAAAGATTCACCCTTAAATGTAATCCATGTGACGTTCCAGTAGAAAATAGTTATATCAAGTATAACCATAGACTGTATAAAGAAGTGGACTAAGTGAGTGTGGCGTCAACCATATCGTACATTTAGTTCATTCGCCACTAAATGTCCATCGTTTAAAATGTAACCAACAATTCCTAATATTACCATAATTATGCTCACATGGCCTGTATTAAAGGGCCCATATTACATTATTTTCTGATATATGTTATAATGTTGTTTCCTCATCCATATATACCTGGAATTGTGTTTTGTTTCATTCACAAATGTACCACACAAATCCTGCATATTTAGGCTGAATTCTTTTCTCAATCAGAAAACACTCTGTTCCACCTCGTGATGTCATGCGGTAATACAGGAAGTGCTCCACTGTGTTCTTAAACTCACTACACCAAATTCGGATGATTTCAGCCATTTCTACTTAATGGTAAAAGGTGGCTGTTAACCTGAAAACTACCACTACGTGACATCACAAGGTGGAACGGAGCATTCTGCGCTTTAGAGATGTAGACAGACTTATAATGCCGGACTACTAAACATGTGTGAATGAAACAAAACGCAACTCCAGGTATGTTTTAGGAGGTAAAAACATTAGAGCGTTGCTTAAGGCTCGAAAAGAACCAATTCTGCGTGATATAGGACCTTAAAATAAAATTACAGTCACAAAGAAGATGAAGTTGTTATTGAGTATCGAGCCTTTTTCCTAGAATCGTGAAAACACTAGTGGGTATAGACCTATGCTCGTTAACCACATGGTTGAAGGTTCAATTCAAACATTAGAAACATGTGATCTAACTGTACATAGCTGTTCACTATCTCAAATGAATACGGGAAAAAGAACCTTGAGAAGTCAGTCCACTGTAGCTTTAACATTATTATAACAACTCCAAAAGCGTTCTACAAAACACAAAACAACACAAATAACTCCATATAAACTTGCTTCAAAGCTTACTGATATATTGACTCCTATTAGAAAGAATAGCCATGTGATTTACAAGCCTCTGTGAGCTTCTTTGGATCAGCAGGTGTCTAACTGTAATCACGTCTTTTCAACGCGCCATTGTGAATGCCGCTCAATGCATTTCAGATAAAAATAAATAAAATGACATGCTATTACAAGGTCTATACAGCAAACTAGTGTCTCAAAGGGAATAATGGAACTATTCTGGGTTTTTTAATAGTGGAAGGTCACGTGACAAGGTGTAAATGTAGGTCAAAGTTAGGTAAGATTCAAAGAGCACATAGCTAACAAAACCTTAAAGGCATTGTCCCTGATTTTTATGGTAAAAGACAAAACTAGTTAATTTTAAACATTTTGCAGTGGTCCAAAGTCCAAAGATACATTCTGAGCATCCCAAATAACTGACTTTGAAACCTTTTCTACCTTTATTTTCCATTCACTGTCCAAAAATGTATAGAAATACCAAACACGGGATTTTTGCAAATTCTTAAATTCAGTTTCCATAAGATTGTATCAAAACCATTACAGTGCTTTTCCTGTGTTTCATTTTTTCTCTACCATAGGCGCCATTTTGAGGACTTTTCATCATGCAAAGGATGGCTACTTTTTCCTCGCTCTGAACCCCATGAATTACCAGCTGCACCAATACAAAATCTATGCCTATTGATAATACATAGATAATTAAAAGAAATTGTAGAAATGATTGAATTAAAGCCATCGTATGTAACTTTTTAGGCAAAACTAAAAAAATCATCCATCCACTTTCTTCCACTTATCTGGGGCCAGGTCACCGGGGCAGCAGTCTAAGCAGACTCCCAGACTTCCCTCACCCTAGACACGTCCTCCAGCTCCTCCGTTGGGACCCCAAGGCGCTCCCAGGCCAGCCGAGAGACACAGTCCCTCCAGCCTGTCCTGGGTTTTCCCCAGGGCCTCCTCCAAAAAAAAAAAATGTGTCCTTACTCTGAGCGGGCTTGCATTTCCACAAACCCCACTGAAGGAGTGCCGTCTGCTTGTTTCCGTGGAAATGCTGTCGTTTTGGTTATAATCCTGCAGCAAGTTACACACTATATCTTTAAATCTGGGACGTGAATAACTCTATCTCTATCAATGTGTTGCCTTTGTCTCGCAGATTGCCAAATCACTTTGTTTACCAGTCTTACTCCAAAACACCAGTGACAAATCCATCCAGCAATCTCTCAATCTTCTCTGCTCCGCTAATTTCCTGCAAGCACAGCGATTGTTAGCACCGCCCAGCCGCAACATCCATTTGAACTTTTAGCCTCGTTCACCTCAACACTAACGTTCTTAACACGACATAAAGACCTATGAAAGTCCTCCCCTTTTCACCTTGAAATGCACTAACGCTTCTGTCTAATACTTTCCTTCTTAAAAAAATTACGTTTGCGAATTGCGACTGGGGTCCGGGCGAATCAATAGATCACTCAAGCTGCAAATGTATTATCTTACAAGGAATGGAAGGGGGAAAAAGGCAACTTAAGGAGGAGTGATGAGGAGGGAAGTGGAGCATCATGGGTAAATACGACCGGGGAGCTGCTGCGAGCTACATTCATTGATGGCGTGATGGAACTGCGAGACGGAAAAAAAAAAAAAAAGAAGAGGAAGAGATGAGAGGAGGAGGCGTGAATACTTAGGAAATGGTTTTGAAAAACATTTGCGTCAAAGCATTAAGGCGATGGGCAGAAAGGGGGAAATTAAGAAATCAAATTGAAAGGAGTTCTGCAGTAGATAGTGCAAGTGTGCGAAGAGATATGAGGGAGTGGGAGTAGAGATTATAGCCAATCTATCTTTAGTGATAATAAGAAAGTCCATTCAGGACAGATTGCATAATTTTTTTATATGGTGGGCATGGGCGTATGTGACTTTATGGGAGATTTACTGTTTTGAAAGGAATATATAATGAAGAAATCCACAAATGTTGAACCTGTAATGGAAATCTTTACTAACAGTGTTTTACTCATTTATACTTTATCATATAGACTGGGTACTCCTATGCAGACCTCTTGGTTCCAGTTTTGTAACTCTTCAACTATATCGTATTCATTTGACCTCTAGATCCAGTACACTGCTCTAAGTCCACTGTCTGATGCATGATGAACTGCTTATGTCCCAAGAAGTGTTTTGGCCTTGTGCTCCTTTAAACTGCTTTTTTGGTTCATGTCATTCTTATCTGTATGGTATAAATATGCTGTATGTACTGACACTGGCAGCTGAGGGCAAGACGAAACTTTGTCAGGGACAGGTAGCTCTTTACAGTTGCTTTAATAAATCAGACTCTTTGATTCAAGACAACTTCTTTTATTCTTTAGTCGTTTTGCTTGTAAAAAATCCACAACAGTAACAATACAACAATGAAGTTCTTTCAACTGACTATAGAGTTGAGTAACGGCACTGCTTTCTGAAGCTATAATGAAAGAAAATTCATCCATCGCTCCATTGTGGGGGAAAAAGAAATAATAATAAGTTGTGCGAATGGAGAAGACATTGAACTTTGTGGCAGTTTTTGTTTCATGTCAATAGGCCCAGTAATTGTGGAGATATTAACCATAAACTAAGTCAACAAATCTACAAAAGTCACTGACACTTTAAGATCTTCAATAGCTCCTATAAGTCTTAAGTTATACTCACCAAATTTTATCAGTAGGTAAACTGAACCTTCTGAGATTTTTGGCAATATATACGGTTATAATTGTTCACTTACACTTGAACTTATCACTGCTTAAACTAGAGGAAGTAAAAATGTCCTCATTTCTCTAAAAAATAATGTTTTTTAAGTGTCCACCATTTTTGGTTTCGCACTGAATAGCCTGATCCAACACACACACATAACATTTGAAAACATTTCCAAGCTTATGGCTCTTATTTGATCCTCGATATTATGTTTTAAGTCGTTTATTGTCTGAGTTTTATTCACAAACATTTTTTCTTTAAGATAGAAATCAGGACTAACGGGACTAGTCAGGTCTGTGGGAGATCACATACTGCCCCCTGTCTTTGAAAACCACTTATTATTCCTTTAATGGCATTTACGTTTGGGGCATCTCTGGTATTAAAATGCAGACGGTAACACTGCTGGGTTTCTGAATTTGACCCATGTGACTCAAAGTACCACTGTACAATGAGGGTTCGTTCCTCGGTGCTGTATTAATGACTAATATTATATTATTAATGTTGAATATTAATGTAGTAATATTAATGTCGGAAGGGTAGTTCTAAATGCTCTGAAAAAAAATAAAATAAATATATTTAGAAACAAAAAAAATATGAATTCCTTTCAACTGTCAGTGACTTTTGGGCAATCTGACAGTTTAACATCATTTTCTATCATTGAATTGTTAAACTATAGGCATTCTAGACTTTTTTATTGTCACATGAACCCAACCTGTACTTTGGCATTACTTGCATACTCCACAGATCACCAATGCACAAAGGTAGGAATATCTTGAGAAAGTTAAAGTTCTGTTGAATACTACTTACTGTATAGGGGTGACACTGGGACACTGCTTTGTACTCACAATATTCGTGCCAAAGGGATAGCAATAACTGAGTAACACTGAAAGAGGCATTAATTGTGTTTTAAAAAGAAATATTGACAAAATTGGATGGATTCCCAGCCCAAGGGTTGTCATAATTGTAGAGCAGTTTGTCACAAAAATATATTTATTAAATGGTAAATGGTCACATTTTATATAACGCTTTTCCACCTTGAAGGCACTCAATGCACTTTACATCAAAGAACCACTCACCCATTCACACACACATTCATACACCAGTGGAGGCAGACAATGGGGTGGAGGTGGGTTAAGTGTCTTGGGCTGTTTCGTGAGTGCCCTGTTTAAAATACAAAATAAAACAGAAAAACAACAGTGTCATCGCCAGTGTTGGGAATCTTACTTCAAAAATGTAATTAGTTATAGTTACAAGTTACTTCTCCCAAAAAGTAACTGAGTTAGCATCTCAGTTACTTTTTGGGAGAAATAACTCGTTACTAGGCAAAGTAACTATGCCGTTACTATGTAAAAAAAAAAAAAAACACGACAGATGTGAACCTTTAACATTTATTTCACTTTAACAGATTGTAATTATATCGCATTTGTTTAAAAGTGATCCATATCTGACACCAGCCTGGACACTTCAGTCACATTTAAACATATGTCCATATCAAATATGTGGCAGTAGTTTGTGTAAAGTTGCAGAGGGAGGCAGCTGTGCGTCAGGGCGTCACGTTTCTGATCAAAACTCAACTCGGACCCAATCAGCTGTCAATGTACGTGTGACAGGACACCATTTCCCATCATGCATTAAGCGTTGTAGTCCATGCAGGCGGCCGCAGTAAGTGGAGCTGCTGCGCTCGCCTCGCTCAAAAATTGCGGCCGTGTCCCAATTCACCAAATGCACCGTTCCATGTTCTGGTCGAAGTGCGGGTCGAAGTACCGCCCGACTTAAATGCCCCGATCGAGCGGCGCATTTAAGGCACTTTGGTGAATTGAGACACGGCCTGTGTCGCTCTCACGAGATTATCTGCGCCTCGCTCATCTCAAAACAAGCCTCTCACCCCGAGCCTCTTTCACCAAAGAAACACAACAGCTGCAGCTCCTCGTCTCAGAGATCCTCTGATGAAGAGCAGAGTGAACTGAAGTAATAGTAACGCGCGACATTTTACTGTCAGTAACGGTAACGGCGTTGGGACGCTGGGAAAAGTAATTAGTTAAATTACTCCGTTAGTGAAAAAACAAAACGTTAGTAACGGCGTTATTGTTTAAACGCCGTTATTCCCAACACTGGTCATCGCACACTATCCTGAGGCCCTGTACGCTGATGTTGTCTGTGCTAACGTTAGCTTAGCACAAATCCATTAACTGCACTGGTCTATACACTTTGTACATAGCCACTATGTACAATATGTATAGGCACTGGTCTTGTCATACCACGATGTACAATTGTACGATACATCAAACCCAGTTTAACGATACATCCAAATAGTTTAACACTGTCATAGAGGACATTTTTGGCGTTGGCGCTGCAATGTTAGAACAGCCTCTCCTACGCGGGTCTGACTGAGGTTCTTCTGATTCAGAGCTACAGCTTGGACAATCCTCTTGAACCTCTGGGAAAAAAAATATCTGACCACACGATTTGCGACATAACACGACAGCCATCCCACCATTAAAGCCACGTTTGAACTCTGCGATCGTTCAACGGGGGGAAAAAAACAAAACATGTCAGGACTCCGCCCCTTAGAAAAGACGAATAGGGTTTACTTCAGAATGTATGTACATGTCTGTCCCTTTACACCAAACAAAAACTAATAATTAGTTTTACATCTTTACAGCTACTGAATGGTTTAAACTGAGTCATAATTGTGGAGCGGTTTGTCACAAAATATATGTATTAAATGGTAAATGGTCACATTTTATATAACGCTTTACCACCTTGAAGTCACTCAAAGCACTTTACATCAAAGAACCAGTCAACACATACATTCATACACCAGTGGAGGCAGACACTGGGGGCGAGGTGGGTTAAGTGTCTTGCCCATCTGTGGGAGCTAGAATCACACCGTCAATCTGTAAGGCAGTGGATCGTGTTACCAGTGAGGTTTATGTTGAGAGAAGGATTCGAATCGCCAACCTTCAGATCATTGGACAAACACCCCAACTGAGCTACCGTCGTCCCATTACATAAAAGTTCCTATGGATAAGCAAAAATGGGGGATAATGGGATATAACACTATTGCAGTCCTTTGTTTTATATCAATGCAACCAACAAGAATGAATTGGCAGTAGTAAAGTTGTTGTCTTATAACCAGAAGTTTGGTGGTTCGATCCAGTGATGATTTGTCAAGGGCGTGAGAGCCACCTCCAATACAATAACACTGAACTGATCTTTGCATTGTTGCGTAACGGCATTAAAACTCCAAATATCAGACTCTATGTCCCTGTAATGCCCTTCATGCTGCACTGACTGTCATTGTTGTGCTCATGTTTACACTGTGGTTATTTATGGGGTTATTTGATGGCATCTGTATTGCACGTTACATCAAAACTATGTAGTGTTTGATGCTAAAAATGTAATTCTGTAGTTTTCGATGACAATAACAATACAAATCTTAAAATATTGCATATATAGGGGCAACAGTAGCTCAGTTGAGTGTTTGTCCACTGATCCGAAGGTTGGCGGTTCAAATCCCGCTCTCTACATAAAAATCATTGGTTGAGTGGTTAAATCTCACAGCCCTCACAGATGAATACTGTCGTTGTGTCCTTGGGCAAGACACTTCACCCACCTCGCCCCCAGTGTCTGCGTACACTGGTGTTTGAATGGGTGAGTGGTTCCTTGATGTAAAGCGCTTTGAATGCCTTGAAGGTGGAAAAGCGCTATATAAAAATGTGACCATTTATATAAAGTGATCAGTACATTATTATTAATGTCACTGTGGACCAGCTGCAGTTACATGCACACTCAAAACACTATTATAACATTTGAAAGGACAGTTTTGATGTAAAGTGCAATAAAAAAGGTGCAAGATCCCATCCAGTAACCCTATAAATAACCCTAGTGTAAACATTTGCACAATAATGACACTCGACAGGCGAGAGTAGCTCAGTTGGTAGAGAGTTTGTCCACTAATCCGAAGGTTGACGGTTTGAATGTCAATGTAAACATGATTGGTTGAGTGGTCACTGACTCACAGGTCAGCGGTGTGATTCCAGCTCGCCCCCCAGTATCTGCGTTCACCCCAGTATAATGTGTGGTGTGTTTGAAATGGGTGTGTTCCTTGATGGGTAAAGCGCTTTTTGATTGACCTTTTAAGTGTATTGAAGGTGGAAAAGCGCTATATAAAAAATGTGACCATTTACCATTTTTGGATTTGCCCAATTCTTAAATTGACACACAGACAGCAAAATCTGATACAAGTCATCTGATTCTGGTTTGTATTTCATTGTCGAACCTTGTACCTTCTCAATGTGAGTCGATAGCGTTAAGCACTACACCAGCACGTCGAAAAGCCAAACCTTTTTCAACACATTTCACCATAACTACCATCCGATTTCTCCCCTGTCAGTGGTCAGCATTCCAGCCATCAGCAGTAGCAGTAATCACACTGCCAGCCTCCTTCTGTCACTCATCCCTATCCACCCATAAACAGAGCCACAAACACATGACTGCAGGCCTTGAGATCAATACACTCTCATTTCACACCTTGTGCAACCAAAGTTCTCCTCCGCTCCAGTGACCAAGCCCACACAATGGACAGATTTAGATGGTCAGCCAACGACCAACCAGCGGAGCAGCCTGGGAGGTGTAAAGTAGAGTTACGGCTTGACGGATAGATGTTTGGAGGAGAAAATTGCATTCGAAAAGGAAAAAAAAAAAAAGCTAGCTCTCTGTAAATGCAGTTTCGTGTTTTTGAATCATCCAGCTACTGTGATGGGATCAAAATGGCGACGCTAGCTTCAAATCTTGTCACTGTGATTCCTGTTGAGTTTCATTGTGCTCCTGTACAATAAAAGTAACTGTCGATTTCTAATCTGGGAGCATGGAACGTTACAAGCCAATACAAAGATGAAATAAAAAAAAGTTATGGGTCTTGAAGAAGTTGTTTGACCCTGAAGAGATGTCAACACTGGAGTGGACTGATGCCTACGGGAAAAAGGTTATGTTTTATGCTTGGATCATGTTAAAAGTCTGCAAAGTTTGAAAAAGGTTAATCCAATCCCAATGCAACATCAGACACAGTTCTAGCAGCCCGAATATTATGTAGTTTTATATATGGTTGGGGAATTTCTCTTTAATTGTCTTCAGTCAAGTGCATGTTTTTTGTTCTATAAATATATCTTTACAATATTGGTTCATATTTTTACAAGAGCACTGGTCACCCTCTGGTTTACAATCAAAAGCTCAAGCCACTACACCACTACCACCTCCAAAATGATCTCAATCTTACTCTGTCATCTCTTTGTCCGCTTCTCCATCCTTACCAGAACCATGTTAAAAGTATTCAATTCAAAATCAATCCTTTAATATCTCATATCTTTCAACACTCACTAACAAAACCAAATATTCTAACAGTTAAATCCATGAGTTACGATGAACCACGCAATTGGCTACCCCATGTGGTTAATAGTCAAAGACATACACCTCTGCCACCTCAATTTTCAATCAATGCTACTATAGAAGACAGGAAAAGCGTGCACTGTCTGTTTCCTGCATGTGTGCGTTTGGTTGGTCGAGAGCCGAGTGGGCGGGGCTCACATGGGCAGGTGAGCATGTGAGTATGTGTGTAAAGGCGGCACTCACCTCGGGCACAGGTGTTGAAAGTCAGGGCCAGGTAGCAGTGATTTTTGTTGACCGCCAGTTCCACCGGCATTTTCCCCGCCAGTTTTACCTCCATTTCAATCATCCTACCATAGTCAGCTGTATCTATTCATGTCCATTCTTCTCTGCTGCACTGCTGATAGCCGTGTGTGTTTCGCCAAATAAATCGCCACAAAATGCATGTTGGATTTCAGCGTATTTGTTGTGACATAGAGTTATGAAGCCAGGACCCACTCTGGCTCACCCAGCGGCGGCTTCAAGGTTCGTTAAGGGAACCAGCTATAGTTACTTTATCTTCTCTAAAATCCACCTTATTCTGGACGTTGCCATGGGCACCGCCATCGTCATTCAGGTTTAATTATTTTGCAAGGGGCTGCTGATCTTGGCAGCAAATAAGTTATATATGGACTACAAAGCTTCCCAGAAAATTGGTGCAGTGTTGGTTGCACATAAACATTGAACATTCGACACAAATTAACCTAGTTTATATCATATTTTAGTGGAAAAACTTTTCCCAAATTCCCCATTGAAAGGAACGGGATCCTCACTTAACTCGAAGCGCCAGCACAAAGAAAACGCTTTATGGAAAAAGTGGGCGGGGCTGAATAAGGTCAATCGGCTCAGGGGGGGGGGGGACTGGAACTGGCTACCCTCTGGTTCACAGTGAAGCCTCTACAGCTATTTTTTTTCTTTGCCATTTAATATTAAGCCTTACCAAAACTATGCTAAAAGTACTCGCTCCAAAACGATCTTTTAACCTTCACATCTCCCAACGCTCAAAATCAAATATTGCCACTGTCAAATCTATGAGCCATTGTAAACCACGCAATTACACTCATAATTTGTCCTCACTCGACCTCTCCACTTCCCCCGGCAGCGTGGTTCCAATTGTGCATATGCCCCCTGCTTTAGTGGGCCACTTCAACTCTGTTCCATTCACCAGGGCTGCCCACTTTACCAATCGATATTTATGTGTGCGCACGTAATGGACTCAAATCCTTCAGCCTCTGTCCGTCATTCTCGCATGGCTGAAACCTGAGCTAAAATTGAGCTCCGAAATAGCTGTTCCTCAACGGGTTTATGCGAAGAAGGTTTGATTAACAACCTCCCGTGCATCACCTCTCTCCCAGCCAACAATAAAAGACATTAGATCCGCGAGCACTAGTTTGTCATTCCATTGTCCTGGATAACAGCACTACCAGATTACTCCTGTTCTGTCATTATTCATCCTTTTATGTGGCCGTTCTTCCCTCCGGCATCGCGGTAACTCATCTTTCATTAACTAAAAACCCGTGCCTGTATATTTCGAGGCGATTTGGAACTCGATTTTGAGTATGTGTTGTGCAATCTAGTTTACAATATTGGATCCCGCTGGCGATAAATGCCAAACAAACAAAACAAGGCAAAAAAAAAATGTACATGATCCGCACTACTTTTTCAGCAATATTTTGGAGGCTGTATTATCATAGCAATATCCAGTAGTGATCTGATGATATTAGAATACATTTCCAAGTGTGTTAGCTAGTGGAGGCACAATACGAAAATTTAAACTTTACAGGGCTTGCGTCTCCATCACAGACTGTATAAAGAAGGGGACTAAGTGAGTGTGACGTCACCCATAGCGTTCAACTCCAGTCAAATGAAGCGCATCAAGGCTAGCAGTTTTGGGGCGAATTTTGAAGTTCCATATTTGGAATTGTGACCACGAGTATCATAGCAACCAAAGAGCCAATCCGGAGCGAGGCTGTTGAATGTAACGCCCCTTCTCGCCTGCATGGATGGTATAGCAGGGAGCTGGCACTTAGCATCGCTGGCAATTAAACCTGTTGCTAACGCTAGTGAGAGTGACTTCGGGAAAAGAAGGCGCCTCATTGGTCTGTTATTAATGTTCATATCTTGATTTATGGACAAATTAGCCAAACAAAAATGCCAGGATCACTTACAGCGGATTAATACAAATATTTTAAGACCAAAATGAGGAGCCTGACAGCACCAGTTATGGAGAGAAAGGAGTTTTTCAATAGAAAGTGAATTGGAGTCGATGGCGCCGCCTATGCTCAGCTCCTATTTGGAATGCGGCGGTTAGCAGGTTAGCTTTAGCCATTTATATACACGGTCTATGATCTCAACAGACCGGTGGTGATACACAGTAGATCAAATATTTTTGTTTTATATTTTGTGAAAGGTCAATATTTGTCTTATATATTCATTTTTAAGTATTGATACCAGCTAAAACGAATCTCAAGTTTCAAGTGCTAACTATGCTAATGTTTTTTTTTTGTTTTATTTATGTATTTTTTGACTACCTTACAGTTTGTATACCTGTTCAAAATGTTGGTGCTAAAAACGCCTACTCCCAAACTTCAAAATCTCCATCTTTCTTGTGTCAATTTTTACTCAGTTTGTCATGGTTTCCAAACATTTTCCCACATCCCGAAATTTTAGCCCCATAACACATGATTCCTTTTACATTTTCTGCTTTGTGCAGCTTCAAGGCCTCCTCCATCTCCATGTTTGACAGCGCGGCACATTGGCCCGCTTGTCCAAACCTAGGTCAGTGTTTGCGGTCGTCGATGGAAACCGTAAACAAAAGCGCGCCGTTTTTCCATGGATGTTTGTTTTCCCCAGCTGTTACGTTTAGCCGTTTATTTTTGCCTCGCTGAATGACCACAGCCTTCCAAGCGGCGTTGATGGGATATTTCTCCGCGTAAGTCATTTAGATGCAACCTGGACCCGGCCGATCCTGCATAATGTATTGCAAGGCTAATAAACAATGAAAGGGCAGGGGAGGAGGGAGAGCGCTTGAAGGTTGAGGGGTGGCGGGATGCTAATGCTAATGTCAAGGCCTCTGTTGTGATCAGACTGGGAGCGTATGTGCAGGAGCAGGGGTCTCGATGCTAGGAGTCTGGTGTGAAGATTAGCATTTTATCCTTAGACAAACTTTATTGAGTCGGGGGAAATTACTTGGACATACCTGGCACATTACAGTATAATAATGATGGGTAAAAATAAAAGAGTATTAAAAGTCAAATTTCAGAATGATTAATGTGGCAAAAATAGAACCATAGCCAAATCATACTGACTTAAAAAGGCTTGTTCACCTTTTAATAAAAAAATAAAATAAAAATGCATATGCCTGTATAATCCCTCAGGCATCCAGGAAACCAAAATAAAGATTAAATTCTGTCAGCTGGACAAAAGTTTTAGAGCAGGTGTGTCCAAACTTTTTTCACTAAGGGCCACATATAAAACACAGACATAGCTGAGGGCCGACTGAGGGCCGACTGAGGGCCGACTGAGGGCCGACTGAGGGTCATAGACTGGTCACCAATACAGGGAATACTCCAAATCTGTGTGTTTATTACAAGTTACGCTGAACCACTAGACCTTTGTTCATGCTTGCATCCTCAATGAGACACATTAAATATTTGAAATGGGCAGTAAGTAGATTTTCAGAAATGTACAGTAAAAAGTATTGTTTGAGGTAATATGGACCAATTCCCCTGGAAGCTTGTGGGCCAAGAAAAATTGCCCTGCGGACCGCATTTGGCCCCCGAGCCACAGTTTGTTTGTTTGTTAGTTTTTAGAGTGAAGACGTTTCACTGCTCATCCAAGTCGCTTCTTCAGTTCTGGTCAGATTATTGGTGGACACTGCCTTATATTTATCTGAAGAGAGGAGCTAACTACACTGAAACTGAGTCATGTTTTGCATAATCATTCAGGCCCTTAATGGGTGCTCTCACTTCTATTCTCATAACACTCATATTTTTCTTTCATTTCTAAATAAACTGGTAATTAGCATGTAGATCTTATAGCTCCATAGATTAAAGTTAACTTAAAGTAGGACTGCTGGTGCATTATTTGTTCATTTAAACCATTATGATGTTACTACGTCAATAAACTAAGTGAAACAATGCTACTCTTAGGCCTGCCATGATAATTACTATTACATGAAAGTTGGAATATTATATCGTATGTACATTTTCTTTGCAAAAGTGCAGAGATTTTGTTGTTGTTGTTTGGTGGCTATTGCTAACACCCCCGTTGAAAATGCATTAGGGTCAAATCCGTGCGGGACCAGGCTTTATAACGCATCACTCCTACTGCTTACATACACTTAAGGGCCTATTGATTTGAATAGAAATGCATGCTAGGTGTTCTTTTCTATTTTTGCTCTTTGATTGAATTCTAATCTCCTCTCCTCGCTTGAGTAATGACCCATATGAAAATGGCCACTTATTTGGAATGACGCACTCACTTGGCTAACACTCGCAATAAATAAATACATTCGTCAATGGGTGTAATCTTCTGCCGGACAGCTCCAACCAATTTCCAAAACATAATAAGAATTGTGATGATTGCCATTGAAGCAGAGGGAAATTAAACTATATAATTTCACCTTCAGGCACAATTGACTCCAGTTTATGCCTTAGAGAAATCTTAGCCGCACTTTAAAGCGCTGTTTTCTGATCTGTTATAATGTTGGCTCATCGCAAACATACCTGGAGTTGTGTTTTGTTCCATTCACACATGTTTAAACACACAAACTCTGCATATTTTGGCTTGGAGTTCTTCTCTCAAACAGAAAACGTTCAGTTCTACCTTGTGATGTCATGCGGTAATGCAGGAAGTGCTCCACTGTGTGTTTAAACTCCATACACCTTCACTAGAATCATTTGGATAATAATAATTTCAACCCCGAATAGCCTATCTCTATTGAACTAAAGGTAAAAGCTAGTTGTTAGCTAGAAAACTACCACTTCATGACATCACAAGGTGGAACGGAGCATTTTCAGATTTATAGATGTAGACAGACTAATTATAAAGTGTTACTTAAACACGTGTGAATAAACAAAACACAACTCCAGGTATGTTTTTTAATGAGGTAATAGCATTCTAACATACCTTAAAGATCACACGAGTCAATTTTGTGTAATACAGGACCTTTAACCCTGGTTAGAAAGCACATTTGGTGGCCAAGGCAATCTCACTACAGCATCAGTGCCTTGCTCAAGGGCATGTTTGGAAGGGCTTACAGGAATGAGTTAAGTTATTTAAACACGCCACATCAACCATAGTCCATCCTTCCCAAGAGCTTACAGTTGTGTATTATCAGTTTCATACATTGATACAAGGCTGGCTCTAGAACTATGAGAACTGTTTGAAATAACTTTTTTTTTTCTTCTCCAGAATAGCCATATTTACATTTTTATTCCCCTCGTAAATCTGTGGAGCTAAGGCTGTCAAGAGCATGGGGAAACTGCAATGGAACACTATATAACATTTGTATATACTATAATGTTAAAACGCCAGTATATCTGCAGCGTTCACAGCGTTATCCCCACATCAAAACTGGGACGAAACTGGGATTTAACCTGGACTAAAGCAGCAAAACATAAAGGGTCACGTCAGGTTTAAACACGGCTAAACCAAGTTGCTCATCATGAACTTGCTCAGAATTGTATTATATTTAAACATGTTTGAGTAATGTTGCCTCTATCTGCCAACTCTCAAGTCACTGTCGACGATGTTCGAGACTGGAAAGAGCTGATTGGGTGAACAGAAAAATGAACAAATCTCTTGGTATTATAAGAAAAGTCAGTAAATGTGTGGACTTAAAATCAATACTTGCATTATACGATAGTTTAATTTACCTCCTTTAGTGTGGGCAAGCACTTTCTCAACTACTCAGAACAAAATGTTAATGGTGCAAAAACTTTTAGTTCGACTTGTGACTCACTCTATGCCACTTACATTTTCGGCAAATTTATTCCACAAACTTAACATTCTTAATATTTATGATATTAATATTTATCGTAGTTGTATTTGTATGTACATTTCATTATTATGTATTAAAAACATGAAAAATGGTTCATTTTAAACAGTTTGAAGTGGTCCAAAGTCATTCCTCACTTACCTTACGCATTCCAAGCATCCTAATTATTCACCACAATGAGTTTATAAGCACTTTTCACAGCTCTCAGAGACCAGTAGGGAGTTTTGCCTTGACAACTAGCATGCTAACGCAAACTTCCTGATTCTCAGATTATAAAATACTTTCTAATTAGATGCAGACAGCACACATTGGGCTTTTTTTTTTTTTTTTTTTTACCTCAAGAGCTGCTTACAAAATCTGTCTGTACTGCGGCAAGACAAATGTAGCTCAAATACGTGGAAAAAATTGTAGCACTTTGTCTTTTAATCTTTCATATAAATACGTTCATTATCAATTTCCAAGAAACATTAAAGTCCTTCTGTTGAAATCCCCTCTCCCTGATTCCTGTGCGTGGTTAATTACCTCATAGTCTGAGATAAGGAGGTCTTTATATAGGCCGGTGCTGCTCAAGAGATGCTTTCAGATTTGTATTCACATGTCACCACCGCGGGCTTACTCACCGCAGCCTCTCCTCCGGGAACTTTTCTGTGTGCTGGTAAGAGAGGAAACGCTGTCACCGGGCCAGGAAATAAAATAACATAAAAACACAAGGAGGAGACGGATAAACTTAAGAGAAGGTGTCGGTAGGACAGGAAAAGATGGAGAGAGATAAGAGAGGACAACAGAACACACTGGGATTTGGTGAAATGGTATTTAATATTTACTACTTTAACCATCAGTTTGTGAATGTGCTGATTCAAATGTACGTTACCATGTGTTTGAGCAAAATTTGTCTTATCCCAGTGCAGATATATTGTATAAGCAGCTCCTGAGGTCAAAATAAGTTTGGTGTGCGCTGTCTGCATCTAATTACAAAGCGTTTTATTGTCCGATAATCAGGAAGTGCACTATTAGCATGCTAGCTGTTGTTAGCGTTACTGCTCTGGCCTTTGAGTGATGTAAAAGGTAATAATTAGGTGGCTCGGAATGCATGAGGTAAACGAGGGATAACTTTGGACCAATGCAAACCAGTTAAAATGAAGTAGTTACAGGTACAGCTCCTTTAAGATTCGTTGATAGAGTGTTAGCGGTTAGCATGATACGCTTTTAATGATGACAATTTGACCACTGGATTGATCTGGTGAAGGTATATGAAGTTTAAAGATGACATGTTCTGCAAATTCAACATTTTAGAGCTTCAGACTTTGTTAGATTACCCCCCACTCTTATTTGCTCTCTCAGTGTTGTTTTTAGAGTAATTCATGCATGTTTGAGTAATCTTTATACTGCATTCAAGACACCATTGATCCAAAAAATTACATTTCCCCTACCCCCTACACGCTCACTGCTTTTAACTTCAATCTTTTTTTTTTTCTTTTTATTTATTTTTTTTTTTTTTCTTGCTTAATCACTGACACATTCTGCAGCATTGTATAACCATTTTGGCACAAATAAAAGAAAAAACACAGCTTGTTTCCAGTGGTGGAAGAAGTACTCAAAGTAGAGATACCAGAGCAAAAAAAAAATTCAAGTAAAAGTAAAAGTGTCACATAAAAAATTTACTTAAGTAAAAGTAAAATACTCATTTAAAAGTGTACTTAGAGTAAAAAGTAAATGTTTTTGTGCAGATTTTGAGGTTTTGTGAAGCTTCAGATATAGTGATTTTGACAAAGATTTGTTCTGAAGTTTTGTTGAACAGAAACGACTAAATTGATCGTTTTTTTTTCTAGCTATTTTTGTTCAAACTAAGAATGTGTTAAAAATAAACCCCTCAGACTTTTCAGCAGGTCTCAAACAATAATGAAAAATACTTTTACTTTTCAGTGCAGTTAAAAAAAATGTAGTGAAGTAGGAAGTACAGATACCTACAATTTATACTTAAGTTACAGTACTTTACTACTACTTTACTTCATTACATTCCATCACTGCTTGCTTCCATGAACTGTAGCTATCCAAGTTTATTTTCTTAAAGCATTTTTTATCAATAAAATATATATACATACAATAAATTAAAATCATCACTGCCAGCTCAGTCCTTGCCTACATCATCAGAGGTATAATACTCCCTACAACAGAAGCATGTCCAGATTGGATTGCCATGTTTCTCAGGCTTCTTCCATTTATTCTTCAACAGGGGTCACAGATTATAATAGCAGACAAAAGCTAATATATGTATAAAAAAACTCAGAGGAGCACTTTGAAAATAAGTGGATACTATCTCATGTATTAAAAAAAGTAGATGGTACAGTTGCCCAGAGTGAACAAAAATCACTGTTGCATGTTCCAGATTGAAAAAGTCTTGCAGTCGGATTTGTATATCTCGCATCATCACCCCTCTTAGTCACCGGTGTCTCATCCTCACTACAGCTCCTCTGGGAAGTCGTCACTGCTCTGTTTAAATAAGTCATGTTGTCATCCGGAGAGAGGCAGGGGCGTCAAGGTGAGATCACACGAGGAGCAAGAGGACGGCCATCTTGGAGAGGTGACAGAACAGAGCAAGAAGGAATGAGAAAAGATGCACATTTTAGTATCACTGTGTGGGAGCAGTTAGGAGGTTGCGTGCTGGCTATGGGGCAGTCATTGGGGAGGGAAGTATCGGTATCAAAAGTGCAAATATTGACACTTATGCAGATATCAATACTAATTAGCATATGTAAATCTTAAGGCTAAGCGTCAGTACTAGGCTTATTAGGGCGATCATTTTCTCTTGCTAAGAAACAGAATAATAACTTAATACACTTCAGTTTGATTTATATAGCACACTTCCTTAAACAGGAATGGGGGCCTGACACATAATCTCTCACCGATCTACAACTCCATCCTCAGACCCAAAACAAACAGGAAACAAAGAGAACAATTAAACCATTAAAGGTTGAATAGAGTCGTTAAGGCTGAAACTGGAGATAATAGCTGTTTACAGTTTCAGTTTAATTAGACCCTCCCTTCAGATAGATATAAGCCAGTGTCCAGCAGCAATTCGACCAGAACTGAAGAAGCGGCTTGGACGAGCAGCGAAACGTCTTCACTCCTACAACGATTTGTCCAGTTGACACATTTAAAATTCATCTTTTGCTATGGATCAGACCCGGACAACTGAGGGATTACACAGACAGCACATTTAAAAACAACTTCGACTGCCAAAAGTGCTTCAAAAAGTAAAGGAGGAACACCAAATTAAACACCGAGATATTCTGCCTAGCTAGTATTAAATGCCAGGGAGAAGAGATGGAACTTGGCTCCAAATTCGCCCTCTTTAACTACTCGCTTGGATGAGCTTCATTTGACTGGAGCCGAACACTATGGGTGATGTTGTGGACAAAATTACAGTTCTAGATGAAAAGTGATCCATTTTTGAAGCTGGGTAAGTTTTGAAATACAAAAAAAAAGGTTTATTCTTTGTTACAACAGATACAGAGAGGACAGGGCCCAGATCTGCCCTGGACTTTCGGTGTCCCAAGTCTCTTCTAGAGAATCTCTCCCCCTGGTCCTTAGACTCCCCTACCCTGAGCTCTGAGTAGTTATACCAGAATGACAATGCTATATACATTTCAAAGCAGAGCAGAGACTTTTATTTCACACCCATGAGATAATGATTTTTTTTACACTTAAGACAGGTAGAACAATATAGAGTTTCCTGTGGGATGAAGACCAAGCCTTCACATATGTTAATGTCTGGTCTGGGTCTGACGCACTGACACAGATCAAATGGATTTAAAGACTTATGCAAACAAATTTCTTCACAACATGAATATACTTACCATCTCAGGTGACGTCACACTCGCCTAGTCCACTTCTTTATACAATCTATGCTTAACCGCACGTTTTGCCTACCTACCTACCTACCTTTGGTCCTGTTGGGATAATGGATGACTTCTCTCACTCGCTGTCAAACACGCACACGCTCACACGCTCGGAGGCCTGAGCTAACATAATGACATCACTGTACAGTCAGCAGCAGCAGCAGTGACTAAGTGAGCACCTCTACAGTATAGTGCTGTCCTAGCATTCGATGTCTGTACACTGTCAGCAGGTTAGCGTGCATTATGGGTCACAGTGCCGGAGGTGCACGAGGCTCCATAACTTTAGATGTCACCCTTTTCGCGACAGAGGATACTGATGTGACATTGCGCAGACAAAATACAGGGAAAATGTTAAGTTAGTGCAGGGATAAGTCACAAGCCAGTCCAAAAAGTTAATATAGTTATAATGTATGACACCCATGGACCATTTTCGTTATACTTCGGACATTCTAAATCACAAAACGACGTCATAAAAGAAACCGGTCCGCTGACTTTCGCGAAAACTGCGATGCCTGATGGGAGCTGACGTTGGCGTAAACGTCATCGTAACAAAGAGCCACGGAGTTGTCTGTCTGTCAGATCATGAGTAGCTGCTTTTTTGTTTTCGCTTGTAGCAACATGACTATGCGACGCTGCTGAATCATACATGTATCACCGATTAAGAGAATAAAACTGGAGAATGAAGTAAGTACAGAGATGTGGGTGGTGAAAACGTGGGTTGATTGGAGAATACAGGTCTATAAACATTACTCAGACATGCATGAATCACTCTAAATACATCGTCGAAAGGGTAAATGAGAACGGGAAGCAACTATAACATGGTTAAAAGCTCTATAAACTATTGCAACATTTTGGTGGAGGATCTGCCATCTGCTTTGTCTCCACAGAGATGTTATTACTTGACCTGGAAAGTTCAACAGTATGACATTAAACTTATATTTCTTCCATTTTATTCAATTCCAGATGATTTTATTGCTAAAGAAATTCCCTAAAGAGCATTTTTACTGCCAGCAGGCATACCTCTCCACAGATCTGACCTGTAACTTGGTCTGGTGGCGTTACCTGTTTCCATAAAGATAGATAAGTAATACCACACTGCATGATATTCTAGGCAAAGCAATAACATCGTCATGGAGACAAGGGTAAAGCAATAAAATGCACATAATTCAACCTTATTGCTAACCGCTAACCACATCTTTCAAACAAAATTGGCGATCTAAAGAATGAAGTGCAAACCTTCAAGTTAAAGCCTTTTAGGTGGTATCAGTGATATTATTACTTATGTACTGATGACAGGTCGACAGTAGCTCTGTTGGTAGAGTAAAATTGCAGCTCTCACAGATGAATGCTGTTGTTGTGTCCTTGTGCAAGACACTTAACCCACTTTGCACACAATGTTTGCATACACTGGTGTATGAATGTGTGTGTGAATGGAGGTTCTTTGATGTAAAACGCTTTGAGTGCCTTGAAGGTGGAAAAGAGCTGTACAGTTGTCCCTCACTTTATCGCAGATCACCTTTTGCGGCCTCGCTGTTTTGTTGGATTTTTTTAACAGCGTATGAATGTGCATTGTGTTCTGCGTCCTGATTGGCTAAAGGACTGTAGACCAATGTCCATCAGTTTCCCCTGTGCCGTGTCTTCTGTACAGTAAAGAATATGTTCAGCCAAATTTACATAAATGTTCGATCGCAGTGTGACTCTTAAGTGCTGTATGTTTGCAAGTTTTCTCCCCGACAAAACCCACAATGTCGATAAAACGTTCTGCACCGACACACACACTTACGAAGGTTTGAACTTTGACAGTGTATAAACAAGAGAGAAATGTGAGAAAATGTTAATGCCTGTCTGAGAAAAGTGTATAAAGTGTGTGGTGAGGAGTTTTACAGCCGCAAAACATATATAATTATTGTAAAAAAAATAAAGCTGACTACTTCGTGGGTTTCACATATTGCGGGTTATTTTTAGAACATAACCCTTGCGATAAACGAAGGACCACTGTATAAAAATGTGACCATTTACCATTTATTTCCAACAATGGGCTAATTTGACTACTTATATACTCAATCCACATATTTCCTCGGAACCTAGCTACAGACTCCGTCCTGTACTTGATATAGCTAGCGTGTTTACTCGGTTAGCTAGGTTAGCGGACCACCCAGCTGCCATATAACGCTCAGTGTTTGGCTGGGAGTGTAAATGAGCATAAACACTACTTAGGCACACTTATCTCTGTCCCAGCTGTTTGTACACACCACGGAGCAGACGCAGCCCCGGATTTGATCCATTCGGCGCTATCCGGGCCACCCATCGCAAACATACAGACCTCCAGGAAAGCCCAAGGACGCAAAATTCCGCAAATATCCCCCCTGCAGTGAGGTGAAGACTCAAACTATTAAACCAGTGTCCCCCGTTGGAACGTGTAGGAATCAATGTGTGCAGCTAGTGTGTTGTATTTACCGAAGAGGCTTGGCAAACTGTTCGGGTAAATGTGATTTTTTTAGGCCCGAGCCCCTACAGGGCGTAGGGCCTATTGCTTCCGCAACGATGAGTGCCTGGGCGAAGCCCAGCACTCATCGTTGCTAACTGTCTTGCCGAACTTGTGCGCGCAGCGCACAAGTTCGGCTGAGGTCGCGACCTTGCCCTGATTCCACTATCCCAGCAACCCATGCCGTAGGCATGGGCCATCTTTGTTACTGCTAAAATGAATGGAAGTCAATGGGAGGTCAATGGCGGACCCCCGACGTCATGGCGAATGACGGGCGCGTCAGCGCCCGTCATTCGCCAATGACCCCACGGTGACGTGGGGAAGGTCCAGAGCTTTCGAAAAAACGTATAATTTGTCATTCTAATGTTTTCGGATATATTGTTTTTGCTAAAAATATTATTATTATTTTTTTTTTTTTTCTTTCTTCTTTCTTCTGCTTTTTGAACAGGAATTTGACCCCCTGAACATATCCGAAAACTCACCAAAATTTGCCCAAAATTCAGAAGTGGCGAAAAATTTATTTTTTTATATGGTGCATTATTGGGCATAAAAAAAATGGCGCGACAGCGCCACCTACAAAAGTCAAAATACATTGCGTCAATGGGAGACGCCCCGACATCAACTTTGTCGTAGACCCACCAAATTCGGTACACACGTTCATCGAGTGATGCCAAACAAAAAATATTATTATGGCCACGCCCCCTGACAAACCGGAAGTCGGCCATCTTGGATTGAAAATTCCGAAATGCCGAGAGTCAGCATTTTCGTTGACGTGGCATTTTCGTCAACTCCTCTGAAGGCGCTTCACCTGCAGGGATGAAAATCACTGGACATCATCTAGACAAGTGGGGCATCAAAAAGTTATCCGATTTACATTGATACGTCTAACGGTTTCCGTGCAGCGAAGCCGCAAAAGTCCATCGGAATTTTTGCAATTTTCAAATGTCAAAATTTGCTCCCGTTTGCGCATATAAAAAGTCCGATTGAGCTCAAATTCAAATCAGTTGTAAAACTTTCTGGCCTAGACCTGCTGATTATTAAATAAAACAATTTGGTGCAATAGCGCCCCCTACAGAATAAAACATAAATTTGCATGGAGTGCCCAAAATTTAGTTTTCCAAAATGTTACGAAATTTCACACAAAATTCCAGTGTGTCATCCCAATCAATAAAGTCAATCAGACCCATGACGTTTTTTGTACCGTGTTGCCATGACGATGCGCCAAAGTGCCCATGTTATCCTAATGGGAACGCTCCGAAAATTTCCCATTCATGAGAAAAAACATTAGTTTCATGGAATTAAGTAAAATTTGCCGGAATGACTCATCATGTCATCCTGATCAAAAAAGTCAATCACACCCATGTCATATTTTTCACTCTGTTGCCATGGCGATGTGTGAAATACCCCATGTTATCCTAATGGGAAAATTTACAAATTTTGGGACATTTCAAAGTCTTCTAACGACTTCAGATCTTCAATGAAGAATGTGAGATTTGGCACATTGATTCTTTACATCATCCCCGTCAAAAAAGTCCGAGGTGCCAAGTTTGTATTTTGCACGGTGTTGCCATGACGATGCCTGGAAAAACCCATGTTGGTGCATTTTGTGCATCACTGCTCCCAATGTCTTTTGACTCTGTTTGGTGACAAATGCAGCTCAAAGCCACAATAAAACAGAGGCAAGTGGCGGGTCAGCGCCACCTACAGGGAGTGCCCGGTCGGCCGAGTGCGAAGCGCGGCCCGCGAGGGCCGTTCGATGCCGCTTGCGGCTTTAATTATTATTATTATTTTTTTTTCTTCTTTCATCTGCTCTTTGAGCAGGAATTTCACCCCCTGAACATATTTGAAAACTCACCAAAATTTGCCCAAAATTCAGAAGTGGCGAAAAAATTATTTTTTTATATGGTGCATCATTGGGCATAAAAAAATGGCGCGACAGCGCCACCTACAAAAGTCAAAATACATTGCGTCAATGGGAGACACCCCGACGTCAACTTTGTCGTAGACCCACCAAATTCGGTACACACATTCATCAAGTGATGCCAAACAAAAAATATTCTTATGGCCACGCCCTCTGACAAACCGGAAGTCGGCCATCTTGGATTGAAAATTCCGAAATGCCGAGTCAGCATTTTCGTTGACGTCGCATTTTCGTCAACTCCTCTGAAGGCGCTTCACCTGCAGGGCTGAAAATCACTGGACATCATCTAGACAAGTGGGGCATCAAAAGTTATCCGATTTACATTGATACATATAGCGGCTTCCGTGCGGCGAAGCCGCAAAATTCCATCGGAATTTTTGCAATTTTTAATGTCAAAATTTGCTCCCGTTTGCGCATAAAAAGTCCGATTGAGCTCAAATTCGAATCACTTGTAAAACTTTCTGGCCTAGACCTACTAATTATGAACGAAAAACAATTTGGTGCAATAGCGCCCCCTACAGAATAACAAATACATTTGCATGGAGGGCCCAAAATTAGTTTTCCCAAATTTTACGAAATTTCACACAAAATTCCATTTTCGTCATTCCAATCAATAAAGTCAATCAGACCCATGTCGTTTTTTACATTGTGTTGCCACGGCGATGCGCCGAAGTTTCCATGTTATCCTAATGGGAAGGGTCCGAAAATTTCCCATTCATGAGAAAAACATTAGTTTCATGGAATTAGTGAAATTTGCCAGAATTACTCATCATGTCATCCTGATCAAAAAAGTCAATCACACCCATGCCATATTTTTCACTCTGTTGCCATGGCGATGCGCGAAATACCCCATGTTATCCTAATGGGAAAATTTACACATGTTTGGACATTTCAAACTCTTATAACGACTTATTACCTTTAAGGAAGACCGTGAAATTTGGCACGGTGATTCTTTACATCGTCCCCATCAAAAAAGTCCGAGGTGCCAAGTTTGTATTTTGCACGGTGTTGCCATGGTGATGCCTGGAAAAACCCATGTTGGTGCATTTTGTGCATCAGTGCTCCAATGTCTTTTGGCTTTGTTTGGTGACAAATGCAGCTCAAAGCCACAATAAAACAGAGGCAAGTGATGGATCAGCGCCACCTGCAGGGAGTGCCCGGTCGGCCGAGTGCGAAGCGCGGCCCGCGAGGGCCATTCGATGCCGCTTGCGGCTTTAATTTTTTTTTTTTTTTTTTTCTGACTGTTTTCAGACTGCAAAATGAATGCGCTCTAATACACAGAGCAGAGTCCAGGAAAAGTCGTGTTTGTCCAGCACGGTCCGGCCTCTTCTTGCTTTCCCCGGATTACTTTCAATTTCACTCCAACTACAATGTTTTTATTATGTTTATTTTGAAGGGCTTATAACAGGCTGTTCTGGGAATGTAGTAAAATGGAGCAGGAAAACTAAATATTGCTGTTATGCCTGGAGCCTAGACTAACATCGGTAAGGAGGGTTGGTAACAATTTATTTTTGGATGGATAGAAAAATTTGGGAGTGGCTAAACTTCTACATTTAAAGGTGTAATATGTAACTTTTATGGTGGCTCTTGTGGAACCTGCTTGTCTTCATGGAGATGTTATTGCTTTGCTGAAAATGCTCCAAAGTACGACATAGTGTGTTCATGGAAACGAGCAGGTGGTGTTACAGGTAAGGTCTATGGAAAGGTGACCCTGCTCACAGTAAGAACGCATTTTTCTGGTATTTTTGAACAATAAAAACACCAATAATACACGTTTCTCTTGATTTCGTTAGTCATGTAGCTTGACCTGATGTAACATTTACTTAATTTTAGTTCTTAATTAATATGGAAACTGAAACCATAATTGTTAATCCCTGAAACCACGGTTACAAGAACAACAAAGGGTGTTAACTCTGAATTAAACACAAAATATCAGATCATTACAATATCAATGTGTACCCAAACAATGCACAATTTCTTGAAAGTGTACCCCTTGTAATACATTGCAAAACTTATCGTTCAAACATCGCTTGCACTAAAATAACCCAGAGTTTAGCGACCTCCTTAACCTTAACAGGAGAGGCCATGTATAGTTTGGCTAATTGCTTGTGAAACTAGGGTCAGCTGGCTAGTTAACCACACACTCTCCTCTGAGGTTAAATGTGGTAGCCATTATGAGCTTACATGCTAACAGCTAACAGCTAACCGCTCTCTGCCCGGTGTCTGCTCGGTGGCATTGACTCGCACCGCCTCAAATTGTTACTTTGAAGTTTATGTGAACCTGTATATCACACGGGGGGAGACGCAGTTAGCTCAGGTCAGCCATATTAGCTAAGGGGATGGGGAGAGCGAGGACTTAGCATGTGCGTCTCTGGTTCTGATTAGCCTAGGGTGACCAGATTTTCAAAATTCTAAACTGGGACACACCCGGGTTGGGATGTTTGGCATAAATAAATTTGTCAAAATAGCGTGTAACGTTGTCCATTCTTGACTCACTTAGGGTTAGTCATAATCTGGGGGACTTCTTTTGGTGCATTTTTTGCGTTTTGGTCATTTTCAAGCCCGCCTTTCCGTATTTTAGCAAAACACAAGACAGTATGTTGTCCTTTTTACTGTTGCTGCTATCAAATTGGTCAAACATAGGGACACCTGGGACATTTTTTTATATAAACAAAAAAAATATACAAAATATACAAAAAAAAAAATACAAAATATACAAAAAAATATTGACAAATCAATGGTTTTGGATAAATCCGTTGGTACAGGGGACACAGGGCTCAAAACTGGGACTGTCCCGGGTCAATAGGGACGTCTGTTCACCCTAGATTAGCCAAACTTATTTATTCATTTGTATTATAAGAAGTACTCAGTTGTGTTACGTGATTAAAAGTACAGATACCGGAGCAAAAAAATAATCAAGTAGAAGTATCATGAATAACTTAACTAAAAGTATTAAAGTACTTGTTTTAAAATGTAAAAAGTAAAAGTATCTTAAGCCAATTTTGAGAGGTCTTGTAACCCTTCAGATGTCGTGATTTTTATACAGATTTGTGCTAAAAAAAATTTATTGTAGCTGTTTTCATTTGTATATTTTTATTTGCTCAAATTATGAACATGTGTTAAAAATATCTCATGAGCCTTTTCAGCAGGTCTCAGACAATAATACAAAAAATACTTTTACTTTTGCGTCCTGTTGAAAATGCCGTGAAGTAGAAAGTACAGATACCTGCTCTCAAATGTAGTGAGTGAAGTAAAAGTAAAAAGTCCATTTTAAGATGTACTTAGGTAAAGTACAGATGACAAAAAAAATACTTAAGTACATTTCTTTTATGTAATTACATTCCCCCGGTGATTTTAATAAAAGCTATAGCTGAATTGATATTGTGATTTTAGATGATCACTTATCACTCGGTTAGCTTGAGCGTTTGAAAGGATCATACAAATAAATATTGATTGATTGATAGCATACACATGAGTGACAGTTGCTACGATGCTCGCTGTGTCTTTGGGCAAGACACTTGGATCGACCTAGCTGTGTGAAAGTAGTGTTTGAGTGATTGGCGGTGTTTGGAAATGATAGTCAGTCAGGTTTCCAACAAGCAAACCCAAAATATGAAAAAAATGACTGAATTCAAAGAGTTACACAATATTTGTCAAATATGTATAAATCCCCAAAAGTGCATTTTGTCATCTTTTTTATTTATAAATCTTGGTTTCTTTCTAAAGAAAATCAGTTAAGAGGTGTAGTTACCTTGTTGACTTGTTACGGCTGCCACCTGCAAGTCGTATCAGAACAATCCTGACAGTACAGTTGTCAAAATCATAAACTAATTGATACAAAAACTAATAACAAAACTAGATGCTCATTTGAGCAGGTGTCAGTACTGCAAAAAAGTCACATTAATAGGAGAACATGTCAGCTTTACCAGAACGAATATGACCTCATGCTAAGACAAAGAAAGTACTATTATTTTGCCTATGAAAATTACATTCTAATGGTAAAAAAGGAGCATATCGAAACGGGTATCGAGTATTGAGCGAATTCCTCAGGATCGAAATCGAGTTCGAAATGTTAGTATCGTGCCAACACTACCTGATGGTTGAATTTACTGGAACATAACAGTACCAAGTGAAGAAAAAAAGAGTAAAACAACTTAAATATATATAATTTTATATATGATTGAGCGAATTCCATAGGATCGAAATCGAATTGAAATGTTAGTATCGTGCCAACACTGCCTAATAGTTGAATTTACTGGAACATAACAGTACCAAGTGAAGAAAAAAAGAGTAAAGCAACTTAAATATATATAATTTTTTGCAAGAATGTGTACAAGTAGCACATGTAACGCCCTACTTACCTCCCCTTACCCCTGTCCACCGCTTCCCATGTCCACTCATTTTTTTTCATCCACTTCGTCCAAGGCCTTAGCTCTGTTTCTGATTATCCCTCTGCGAAAACACCTCCATGGAGTACCTCACAGCCCGTACATCACACGCCCCCCACCCGCACCCGCTCCCGTGGACTGCACCCTGGTCGATCGCACCCGCCCACCGACACTGCGCGGCCTGTTTTCTTAGCTTTGACACACTTATGGAGTTCAGAGGTGAGTGGGCTCGGAGGTAGCGGCGTGTTTTTCCAGAGCGCTCCGAGCTGCTAAATCTGCCGCGGGTCACTCAAGGAGGTCCAGATGGTTGGGATGGGTGGAGACGAAAGGAACACACAAATACACAGGAGTCAGAGAGGGGACGGGGGCATGGAGAGTTGGGGGGAAGTGTTCGTAGAGGTTCTGTGAAGTCGATTTTAGCTGGTTGCAATGAATGTTAGAGGTATGACATTTAGAGGATTTTAACAAGTGTCTAATTATCCCTGTATAGTTGTATTTTGTTTTAGAAATCATGCAAATTTTGTTCATGTACTTCTGTTTCTAAAGTTCATGCACTTATGAATAGTTTTGAAGAAAAAAAAAACATGAAGAAAAAAAATACCTTGAATTAAAAATAAAATACATCAATTATTATAATAATAAAATAAAAAAAAAATAATAATAATAATAATAATAGTCAGATTTATGAAAATACTAGAAAAACACTAAATTCTCATTAAGATTATTCAATTGAATTAATTTTTGTAAAGCCCAAAATCACAACACAACAGCAGTTGCCTCTTAGGGCTGAGCGTGATAATTGATTTAACCAAGAGAAAGTTAGAAAATCAACAGTGAAACAGAAACAGACAAGCAAATTAATTAATCAACAGAAAACAAGAAAGTGGATAACTGTCCCAGAAACCCCCTGTCCATAAAACACTCCAGGAAAACTAAAAAAAAAAAAAGATTATCTCAAGATATCTTTTCTTATTGCAAAGCCACAGTAACTTATGTAACATTCTGGCTAAAAAATAAACCAATTACCAACTTCACAGCTGATTTCTAGCTTTTTTTTTTTTTGCAATGCTGCCTGCCTTGGATCCAGAAGAGACATCACACTTAAAAAGTCTATGGCATAAATTGTTTCTATCTCCTTGGAGAATGTTCTGAAGTATTGTCCGTGTAATCCCTTAGTCGTCCAGGCCTGATTCATTGCAAAAGAAGAAATTTAAATCTGTCAACTGGACAAATTGTTGTAGGAGTGAAGATGTTTCTCTGAAGAAGCGGCTTGGATGAGCAGCGAAACGTCTTCACTCCTACAACGATTTGTCCAGTTGACAGATTTAAACTTCGTCTTTTGCTGTGATCTGAAGTATTGCTTTAACTTTCTATTTCCATGCATATAGGTGACGTGCCACCTCACAAAAGTTACATAGTTGGTTTAATTTATATTCAGATACTACTTTTTACACTGAACTCTGTGCTGATAATAATATTTCCAAATGTACCTATCCACTCTTTCACTCCATAACCCGCACTCGTCCCTAACCCCTTCTCCTGTAGCACTATAAACCCACTCAGCACATACCATCTGACATCTCCAGGTCTGTTAAATCACAGCTAGCTTAGCGCAGTCACATGCAATCAGCGCACACATTTATCACTCCCGTCTCTGCACTGCCATCCCAAAAAACTGCTTGTGTGTACGCTTTCCGATCGCGACGTTTATGCGTTTGACACTTGCTCTCCTCTCGAGACACAATTGACGCGGTCTTTAGTGCGCAATTATAACCCGAATGACTATGGAGAAGGTCAGAGCCATCCACCTATCCTCCGACGCCCGCCAAATGCCAACCGCGAGTGAAGTGTTTGTGTGTTTACGTGTTGTTTAAATGCCACGGGCGTCACCAGCGGGCCTCATTGCGTCGTGGGGGTAATGTACACGAACATGGGTGATTGATGAGTAAATTAGCGTTGCTGAGCTAAAAGGCGCTACGAGGATGGAGAGGTTGTAATATAGCAAGGGAAACACGGTATTAAAGGTTACCGCGGCGACTGTGTTTTTGTGGGCGTGTGAAGATGCATGATCCGACTGACGGTTATTGATGGATTACAGCGTTATGATTGTGATTTTTCATGGATTGTGGTCAGCGAGGTCATACCGTATAAAAGTCTTTTACATGAATGGAGGAAATATGCAAAATAGTAGATTGAAAGTTTAGATTTTTTTCTTTTTTAAGTCCAAAGGCAAAATTTTAAAAGGATCTAATAGGGTTATGTGAGATTGTGATGAAATTAAAGTATTGTATTAACCCCGAGGTGTTCAGACTTTTTTATTGAAGGCCGCATCTCAAAACATTTGAAGCGGAGGGCCACAGACATGTGATTGATGCAGTGCGGTGCTTTAACACAGCTTTGACGGAGCCGCTGTGTATTAATAAGGCTTGAAACACATTCATTTTAGGTCTGTATCACACTGCAATGTGATGTTTGAGGATATAGTGGTAGAAATAGTTTAATTTGCTGTTAAAAGTACAGCTTATGATCAATTGGGCCGGTTCAGCAGGAGGCCTGAAGTCCAATAAAAACTGGTCTGAGGGCCACATTTGGCCCCCGGGCCATAGTTTGGACACCCCTGTATTAACTGTTCCAAAACTGGCATCTTGATCGTTCTTTTGGCGTTCTAAAATCTGCTTGGCGTCCACTGCACATTATATTGTCCTAAAAGATGTCTGTGTAATTCCGCAATCGCCGGGTCTGATCCATAGCAAAAGACGAAGTTTAAATCTGTCAACTGGACAAATCGTTGTAGGAGTGAAGATGTTTCGCTGCTCATCCAAGTCGCTTCTTCAGTTCATGAAGAAGCGGTTTGGTTTATTGTCCTAAAAGATTTTTAATGTCACACTACAAGACATGAGGAATTTTGAGTAGTAAGAGTTGAAACACTGCATTGATCAGGCTCTAGAAAAGCGTAGTAATGCCACATCCTAGCAGTACTTTTGTGCAGTGTTTATAAAAGTTTGTTAGGAGGAGCACTCGAAGCTTGTTACAGTTTGAATCTTTGTTCCAGTCTCACTGTTGGTGGTTTATAGTCCAGCATCAGGCTTTGTGCAGCTGAGTTCTGGCGTCCTGACTCAGACCTGACCCAAACACGTTTCTGCTGAGCTAATCAGGGTACAGGTGCATCGTGGGAATCCAAATAGCTTAATTTGCATTTATTTTTATCACTTTAGGCTTGTATGCCTATTGCTGTGCCAATCTTTAGTTGTTCCAAGCGCTGTTTAATCAACCAATCTTTCGGTCGGTGGAAATTCGATGCACAATAACTTGGCTGAGGTGCTCGTACACAGCATGGATGCGGCACCACAAAAACTACAAGCTTTCTGATTGGCTGTCAAGTACGCAGGGGAGCTGTGCAGGACATCCTGGTTTATTTGACACCGGCCATTAGACTTATGAGACCACAACCCACATTTTTGAGCTGTGACAAAAGATTTTTCCCATAATCAAAAATCATATCCTACTTTTACCTATTTGGCCTGGAAGTCAAAACCTTGTTGGGAGGCATGAATGTGTAACTCTTTTCCACTTTTTTTCATTGTCCTGGATGAGTAAAGATCGATAATCTACAATAGCCAATTAAAACAAGGCTAAAGAGAATCGTCAACTTTCATTTTCTTGCAAGTGTTAAACTAAATTTGATAAATCTGAGCCTTCTTTAGTTGTGTGACATTGATTTAATTGCATTATCAAGTGGTTGCACTTTGTATTCCAGTCTCCTAATAGCCATAGACTAGAGGCGAGTCGTGTGTTGCCGTAGTGATGAGCTGTCACTATGCCTCGACTTCTTTGCCTTTCCAAAAAGTTGCTCTCATTGCCCCAAGGAAGGACAGTGCTGTCATGACCAAGGCTGCGCTCACACACGAAGGCTGTGTTTGATGCATGTACCCAGCGGAGACGACGCCTTGCCTCGCACTTTTACTATATGAGCATGGAATTATAATGTACGCCTTAAAAGTCTTCCCAAATCTGTTCTAACGCTACAGACCTTGTAACCACAATGTCTCACACGAGGTTAGAGGAATGTTGTTAAATGGCAATTATAAACAGTAAGTAACTGTAAAAGTTGGTGTAATTGGGACTGTCAGTGTGCTCTTGGGCAAGACACTTCACTGAAAATGCTGACTTTGATTGGGTGTTTGATTATATTGTTAATAAAATATATAAAAGATGTAGAAAAAATGCAGTCTAATAGCAAATAACTTTTCTTTTTTCTTTTTTTTTTTTTTATATTATACAACACACTATATGCTAATTTAATGTTTGTAACTTTTTTTTTTTTTTTTTACCTCTGCTTTTTTTTTTTTTTTTTTTTTTTTTTTTTTTTTTTTTACCTGCTACTTTTTTTGTTTTGTTTTTTAATCATTTTCAGCTCATCCAAAAGCCATTTTCACTTTGATAGTACTGGCTTCAGACATTAGGATTTATAATAACACTCAGTTAGAACATTTCTGCAGTTTTAAAGTGAAATACTCCTGCTTTTTATTTAGCACGTCGCCTGTATGCTAATCTGTTTTTGCCTGTGTTTCTTTTAATTACATTTTAATCTCAATCTAGCACACGTATTTGAGAGGAAAACCATTCTCTTGCACGTAACGCTTCATTTCGTCAAGCGTCAATTGTCATGCAGTAAAAATAACTCTTAAAAACAAACTGCCTGCGTTTTCTCGGCTTTCTCTCCTGTGGGGATGGTACCCTCTCCATAAATTGGTCAGCTCAATTATTATCTCAACGAATGCCTGTTTTTGGCGGCATGTTTGTAATAACTTGTTTTGGTTTTCTGACAGCTATCCTGGCCCAGTGAATTTGCAGTTTTTTCCCCTTTTCTTTAGAGAGAACTCATTCTACGTGTTCAGACTTCGTAATAACGATGTATTATTATGTTAGTCAAATTGATAACTGGTACCAAAGCGTACTGCAGTGATGTTTTCTGTCAGGGTTTGGTGCTTGGAGAGAGAAACATTGTCAGAATTATAGTGTAACTGCCTGTGTCCAAAATGGTGTGGTCCTAATGAACAGCTTCACAAACTCCACAAACGCTGCTGCTTCATCAGTTAGTCCCCCAGCCAATTAGAAGGTTTGGATCATTCCCAAAATATATTGTCACATTATAAAGTATGTCAGCTTATGGGGAAAAAAAGAAGTCAGTGGTCTACAACACATTTTATCACATTTCTATGCATGTGAAGGGAGCGCTATGTCATTTTTTTCTAACGGAAGGACAGCCGCTGGATTGTAATACAGCTACAACTAACTTCACCTCCACTGGCTCAGTTTGTTTCGATAAGATCATCCTCAAACCGGGTTACTAGGGGGGCAGTTAGAGGGGACTGTCATCTTTCTCAGTCACAGCAGCACATCAGTGGAACTCCATACCCACCGCCATCAGAGAAGTCACATCTTATGATCATTTTAAAACTCATTTAAAAAAGTAAATGAATAAACTTGCATTTATTCAATTACAGTTATTATGGGAAAAAATAAAAACCTGTAACTTGGCCACTTTAATGCGACACTGTGGTGCATTTTCAGCAAAACTCATTTCCATTATGTGTCCAAGCTTCATAACAATATACGCTTATGTTAGCCGAATTGATCACTGGTACCGAAGAGTACTGCAGTGCTGTTTTCTATCAGCGTTTGGTGCTTGGAGAGAGAAACCATTTCAGAATTATAGTGTAATTGCTTGTGCTGCTTTTGGCCAAAATGGTCTTGTCTTATTCAACAGGCTCCAAACAGACCAAACGCCGCCGCTGCCTCGTTGGCCTGTCCCCCCCGGACAGTTACGAGGCTTGTTATATATTCCAAATCAGCCTGTATGAGTCTAGACATTTTTATGTTAGACACTGCGCCTGCACAAAACATAGTCTAAAACTGATGTGGTTGCTTACTATAAAGTAAAATAAAGATAATAAACCTTTATTTGTTCCACAATGGGGAAATCAAAGTTGGGGGAGTTGTAGTTTTGCAACACAAAGGTCAAAAACAGCAGGAGGATAAGATCATGCAATCAAAATCAAAGTTAAATTAAAATCAAGATAATTAGCTTTCTTTCTTTTATTTATTTATTATTTTATTATTATTATTTATTTTACATTTATTTATTTTTTAGTTTTTTTTTTTTTTTTTTTTTCTCTGCACTATGTACCATGTAACTTTTGTGGTGAAGAGTCCTCCACTTATCACTATGGAAATGGCATTACTTTGCAGGGAATCATCATTCAAACAGACATGCCTTAAAAAAATGCACTCCTTCTGTGATCAGACTTCTACTGATCTTACCTTTAACTTGGCCTAGTGGCGCCACCTTGCTACCTGCTTGTTTCCATAGAGACCGATGAGTTTATTGCCATATTGCGGGACATACTAGGCAAAGCATTACCATTTTTTATAGTGACGAGCAGGTGGGGACCCTCCAACAGAAAGGTCACACTGTACCAAATTTGATCACTACACTTTGTTAGGATTTGTGTATTTATTTGTATTTTTTCAAGCTCAGCATTTATTGTAAAAATAGAACTGTTATGAAATAATGCAAATTCTCTACCCCATTTTGCTGTTACGCAATTGTGCTACTATCTCCCCTTTGCACATTTCCAACACAAGTGGCTGAAACTACTATTACAGTCGACCTCTCCAAAAATTCAAAAACATATTTACTTCCTCCAAAACAATTTTTTTTTTTTTTTTTGGTCGCCGAACTCCACAAAGAAGCGGCGACAAGCTGTTATGAATGTGCATTTCTTGAAGTGACGGATGCATTCTATCTTTGTATACACACACATACTGACGAGCCACCCTGGTGTATTTCCCCCCTGGCTTTCCAATTTAAATGCAAATGTTCCCAAATCGGACTCCGCACAAAGACGCACAAGCAAAATCATTTGACGCAGCGATGAATTATATATTTTAATTAAGCAAGCCAAAAAGAATCATGCCTATTCAGCCCTTCTTCCCAATAAGAAATGAATAAATAAATATGGAAGAGGAAGGAGGAGGGATATGAAAATGGAGGGGTCCGGGGAGGGATAGTGGAACGGTGTGAGTTTGTACCAAGTGCCTGTCACTTTTCAAAAACTGTATTGTTGCGTTGATGGACGGGCTGAAATACCTCCCATGGTTTTCTGGACCGCATACCCCCCCCACACACACACACACACACAGACACACACACACACACTCATATGCAAAGCGCTAGCCCAGACGAAACATTTGGGATTTTGTGCTAGGCTAACCGGTACTTATAATATGAAGAGCAGAGGAGATGGGGGGATTGTGATGAGCTGACAGGGGATGCAATTTTAATTTCACCCCCTGTCACTCTCTGCCATATTTGCTCTGATGAAATACATACGGCGTGCCAATCACAGTAGTGTTCAAATAGAAGCCGCAGCAGAAGTGGGGAGCTAAATACAGATTTTGATATTACTTCTTTTTTTTTTTTTTTGCGCGCGGGGGCAGATATTCAAAGCTTTTGTAATTATGATGTTGCTAAGCTGTCTTTTGATAGTAGCGCTATGTGATATGACCAAAAATAAAAATGGAATAAGCCACAGCTGCCATGGGACAGACTGGACGGAGGCTACCGATCTGCACCATCAACACTCACTCACCACTACTTTCGTATTGAGGTAATGTGAGCGGAGTGTCTTACCTAATGACAATAAAGCTACTGTTGCCCAACTGTGGCACCTGGTATTCCCAACGGTCTTCCATCCAAGTACTAACCAGGCCCTGCTTAGCTTCGAAGATCTGGAGTAGAGTTCAGAATCAAATTGTAGTTGATTGTGGCCATAACTGCTTGTTAAACGTAGACTGTATATGTAAATGGACATAGCTAACCTGCTAGTCGCCATAGCAAAAGTTTAAATCTGTCAACTGGACAAATCGTTGTAGGAGTGAAGACGTTTTCATGCTCATCCAAGCCCCTTCTTCAGTTCTGGTCGCCGCCGTGTTCCTAACAGGAAGTGATCATGGACTGCTCTTCTGGCTTCATCGACTCTGGCTCCGATTCACTTTACATTAGAAAACTGGCTCCTCTCTCCATAAAAGCTGCTGTCAGCCTCGTCATTTTGGTCTTAAAATGTTCATATTGTGCCATTGTGTCTGTAAATCAAGATATGAACATTAATAAGAGACCTATCAGCTGCCTTCTTTCCCCGAGATCGCTCCCGTTCCCAGCTAAACCAGCCGTGTAGGCAGGAAGACGCGTTACCTTCAACATCCTTGCTCCAGATTGGCTCTTTGGTTGCTATGATACTTGCGGTCGGAATTCCAAATATGCAGCCTTGCTTCAAATTCGCCCCCGTGACTGTTAGCCTCGACCAGCTTCATTTGACTAGAGCCCGAACGTTATGGGTGACGTCACGCTCACTTAGTCCACTTATTTATACAGTCTATGGCTCCAAACCACATCCTTTTACTGCCAGAGATTTGGCTGTTGACCTCGCAATTAAAAAGGCTCAAGCTAATAATTTATGGTATTAAATAATTGGATCTTGATTAAATGAGCATTCTTGTTGGAACGTTTCTTCAACATGGAGCCGTGATTGCTTTATTTCTTATTAATTCGCTCATTCGTGACGTATTTAATGACAGAAAATATGCAGCCATTTTGCTCTCTTACTCGCAGCACTTTTTATCAGCTAACTCCCCACCCAATCTAACATATATCGTAGTGTTCTTGTGTAAGGAAACGTACCAAATTTCTTCTGGTTGTAAAAAAAAGTCGGCATCGGACCCTCGACAATCAGCACGAGAGCGAAACTCACAAACACAATCATATGTGTGGTGATCGAAGTGTCTTGCCCAAAGGCTGTACTGCAGATTGAAATACTGCTGGTAGGTTGGTGATGTTATAAATGTTAGATAATTATTCCAAGCAGTCCTTCGCTGAACTAGTACCGATTCTACGCTAACAGCTAAACTCTTTCCTATACAATGTTCTGTTCCCACAATGCAACAGATGGATGCATTTCTCGTCATATGACTGAATTAAAACTAGGGCATGGATGACGCAGACAATTTGCCACAGCGGGACCACCCACCACTGTTTGAACTAGTATGCGCTCGTAACTGACGTTTCACAAAAAAAAAGTTGAAAGTTTGAGTATCGATGGACGAAATTGTTTCTATACCATCTTTAATTTGTAAAAATGAACTTTGCGGTAGTAAATAATGTCTTAGGAAAGCTTCGAAGTTGCACATATCAGCTTATCTTGGCTTCTATGGTGTCAGTAATTTAGCAGACAGATTCCAGGACTAAACATTGGCTTTCACGCATGGTATGTAATAAATGCATGTCCCTGTACCACCACTCAGAAGTCCGAAGACCGTCTCAGCCGTTTCATGCAAAATCCGTGTGAAATCGGATTACCAGTGTTAAATTAGTCCTGATGTTGTTGCTCACTCACTTAAAGCGCATATGACAGGTTCTCATGTTCTTTCTTAAGCATTACTCGGTTTGGAGGGATAGAGAAGTATATGTGGTAAGTATTTATCATAGTGTTACATCAGTTAAAGGTCTTATGTTACACAAAAGTGAGTGTTGTGAGCTTTAAGTCATGGTTGAATGTTGTTACCTCATCAAAAACATGCCCGGGGTTGTGTTTTGTTGTATTCACATGTTTGAGTAACACTTTATTATTAGTTTGGCTACATCACCGATGCTCTGTTCCACTTTGTGATGTCATGTAGTGGTCGTTTTTTTAAGTTAACAGATGACTTTTACCTTTAGTTCAATAAAGACTGGCGATTCCAGGGCTGAAATTATTCAAATGGTGCTAGTGCTGGAGTATACAAAGTTTAAAAACACAGTGGAGCACTTCCTGTATTACCACATGACATCACAAGGTGGAACAGAGTGTTTTCAGTTTGAGAGAAGAACTCAGCCTAAATATGCAGGGTCATTCACACATGTGTTAAACATCTGTGAACGAAGCAAAACGCAACTCAAGGTATATTTTTGATGAGGAAACAACATTATAACATAGATTAGAAAATAGCGTATTATAGTTAAGTGAAAATTTATGGAAGTTGAAGAAAAGTATAAAAATACAGGAAGTAGCACTGACTTTTAAAACAAAATGTCATCAACACAGAAAATTCCATCTAGAACAGAGGGACAATTTACACATTTCTGGCAGTTTAAACTCATTTACCAAAAAAACGTGTCATAATTATTTGTTTTAGTCTAATCATAATCTTGATAATATTAGGATTGTCAGGTAACAGTTAAAGAAATACCTCATATCTGCTGCGTGTGTCCAACCAGAAAATTAAATAAAAATTTTAAATATGCAGTAAACTACGTCTTAGTGAAATGAGTACTCTAACATGTCATGCACTTAAATATAATAGCATTTTCTTGTTTTGGGAAACAAAATACAAAATTCAGCCTTTCAAACCCTCTTGGTGATGTACCTCTACATTCTTATCTGTTTTGGGTTAGCGCTATGAACATCACCTCTGGCTATGTTTGATGTTTTTGTCCTTTTGCACATTCTACTCCACGTCTAAAAGCTTTTTCATGTTACCGAGCATCGCCCAAACTCCCGGATACGTTTCTGTGTGACATTCATTCATGTTTAACCACACCAAACGGGGTGGCGAAAGTTGATCTAGCCAGGCATGTATTTCATAAAGTAGTGACGGAAATGAAGTATAAAACAAAAAGGAAGTGCAAAAGTAACGGGAGATGACTTTAGTTTGCAACAGCTGGGGTGTTGTATCTAAGGAGAAAGCGAGAACACTAACGCTAGCACTCATGGCTGTTTCTAGTCTTGAAAAGGTAATATGCAAGCTGCTAGGTGTTTGGGGGCTGATAGCTTTATTAAAATAATCTTGTGATTTCTGTGTGTTCACAAACTTGAGAATCCGTCTTGGTTGGCTCCAGCTGCAGTGTCCGCACGTGATAGGTCCGGAGGCTGACCAATCACAGCGCAGCATTAGGGTTTGGGTGGAAGCCAGCGCCGAAGTAAGAATTAATCTGTCAAACTTGAGTTCCTACGTCTGACAAACTCTTTGGAACATCAATTGCATTAATTTCTTTGGCCACTAGCACAACTTTAATACAGCTTTTTCAAACAAAAGTGAAGCAGGGTGGACCATCAGCTCTCATCCTCAAGTGTCATGCATTGACTCTTAAGGCTCTTTCTCACAAGCTTGGTTTATCATTTAAAATCATAATTAGATGAAAACAGTATGCCGTTGTTAGATTTTTGTCCCAAAGTTCTAAGAAAAAATGAGAACGTGATGTAACAGACAAGAAAAGTTTTAACAATGGAGGATTTGACAATGTTCTTCGCATGCAGACAGACACACTTCTCACCGGCAGCCCCAGCAGCACGCAGACCCTCACAGAACCTCTCTTTGTAACACAGCCAAGTATTTCGCCTCAAATCCTCTCAGAGCATGGCAACCAGACAAACAAGCAGCACAAAGCGGGAACGAGAGCTTGTTTAGAAAAGCTAGGATATGTCATCGTGATGTTTAGATTTAGAAGATTAATAGAATAAGATGGAGTCATTATATACATTATAAGTGCAGTGTTCCACCACCTCCTTGTCTCCTTGAAGAGGTTATTACTTTGCCTGGAATGTTACATAGTATGGCATTAAACACATCTATCTTGCACTTTGCACATGTTTTATTGCTAAAAAAAATACCTTAAAAACATTCATTATTTCTGCGAACATTATACCTCCACAATCTGACTTGTACCTTGAGCATAAATATGTTTCAGGACATATTGGAATTGTGGAATATATCTGGCAAAGCAATAGCGTTTCCATGGAGATCTGCAGGTGACATACTTTCCACTCAAAAAGTTAAATAGTGTACATTTAAAAGTCTTGTTCTAGTTATGCTATGAAATCATGACTTGACTAATTTGATGCTTTGTTTACGCATAAGTTGGCAGCAAGTTCATGTTGACAATTTCAAAATGGATATGACAACATTTCTGAGAAAACATAATTTGGGTTGTGGTAAAGCAAATCAGATGCAGGAATTTTTGTTTGTGAGGTACTTTTCTCATCTTATTCTCAAGAGTCATTCCTTGTTTGTCTGAATTTTCGAGTTGAAACTGCATATGGCTGTTCTGCATCTTTCAGTATTATGTAAACAGCAACTGTAACTATGTAGGCACCAGCTGTGGCCAGCACTCTCGCCTCACAGCCAGAAGGTTCAGGGTTCAACCCCCCCAGCCTTTCTGTGCAGACTTTGCATGTTTCTCCTTGTGGCTGGGTTTCTCCAGGTACTCTCCAGGTACTCCAGTTTCTCACAAAACAACCCAAAACATGCATCCTCCAGCTAAGATAGTCCTGACTAAGATCTGGACATGACCTTGAAACCTTGAAAACAAGGAACTAGCTAAATGCTGTAGTCCCAAGTGGCATCTAGAATTATTAATAATATCAATATATTTTGGCACGATTAAAGCAGCTTGAAGGAAGTCTTGTAAAAGTACTTGGGGTGATTTCATTTATTTTATGCTTTGTATTATTACTGTATAGGGTGTGCTGTACATCATTCTCAGTCTAAACACAGCCATATTTCACACAAACCCCCATGAACAGCGTTTTATTGGTTCTGCACCCTGTCACAGGAGAAGATGCTGATGGGGTAAAAAGATAGGACACCACAGGTTTAACCTAAGGCTGTTGTCAGACATCCACTGAGCTTAGCCGTTCAAAGAGAGCAATGTAGTCAAGTCTGACCTGTGGCCTTTCAAATCCCACTTGTTTTGAGTTTCTCTGCCAGAAAAAGGCTTTGGGCCGCCGTGTTTGGCTTATCACAAATACACTATAGTTCACATTACATGCTAACTTAAAGCACAGGTCCGACTACTTATTCTACCAAAAAATAAATAAATGAATAAATGAATAAATCAATAAATTTTTATTTATTTATTTAATTTTTTTTTTTTTTTTCAGGTTTCTATTTTTTTTTTTTTTTTTTTTTATTTTAATATTGGTAAAAAGAAAAAGTAAAAAGTGAAAAAAAAAAAACAAACATTATATTATATTCCTACAGTGTGCAGGATTGCCTCACTGCCTGCATGTCTCGATAGACCTGCATGTCTAATATATCTCCATGACAAGCACCCCTTCACCAGAAAAGTTACAATTTCAAGAATCTGCTTACAATTTTGCCTCCTTCTTTCTATTTTAGAATTTGAAGGGATGAAGTTTTTCTTTTGGACATATTGGTCAAACATATCATAGAGGTAATTTCATGTTACCTGGCAAACATACTCTAAAAACGCTGGTCTCCCATAATTTTCCATTGTTTTTTCTTAACTTTTCATCTACTAAAACTATAATCAATATTTTTTCCACAAGTACAATTCCACCAAACACAATAATAATGAGAAAAATATCAACTGCAGTTTGAACCTTTTCATGCAACATATTTGTAGATATACCTATAAATGCCCTTAGTCATGCCCTGGATATCAAATCACTCTGATAGTTTTCTTCAAGGCTCCTCAGACATGCACATAAAAACCATATTGATTCCTTTGCTTCCTGTTAGAAAAAAATAAAAATAAAAACACGAGCAGGAACCATGCAGTGGACGAAGAATATTTTAAAATAATTGTATTGAAAAAGTTTAAAAAGCAAATAACACAATCCATCTCTTCCAACTTACTTACTAGTCTAAAAATTTAAATTCCGAAACATTGAACTTAAGGATGTTACGGGTTCAGGAGAGGAGACAGGATGTTTGTTTATGGCGTGCTATATCTTTAAGAGCTCCTGGCCGCAGCCCATCCCAGAAAAGGATGGACCCATTAGTCTGATGAAGACTGAGGAGGAGGCGGAGGAGAGAGAGAGAGAGGGAGAGACGGAGAGAAGAGGAGGAGTAGGAGGCGGAATATGTTTGTACAGGGTTATTTGGCGCAAAAGAGTCCAGTGGAGTAAAGCCAGCAACACAGAAACAATTTGAGTTCCAAAGTTTAAATTAAAGAAAAGGGACACGTCAAGGCTGCCCTCTGACTCCACTGATGTTTGCTTCATGATGTTATAGGCGCACGTCAGTCACTCCGGGAGGCACTGGCTCAGCTCATGACTGACTCTGCTTTGTGTGTGTGTGTCCACAGATGGCAAACCTTGTGACATCCATGTGCTGCGTGGTGTTGGCCGCCGCAGTGGTGGCCTACGCGCAGAGACGCAGTCAGCTCGGTGAGTACCAAAACACTTCCAGAACAGACAGTCGCACACACGCGCTTTTGGATTTATACATGTGAGCATCTGATGTATGGCTTGTTTTGCTTTCTCAAGAGTGAAATGAGTAGTAGTAGTAGTAGTAGTAGTAGGAGTAGTAGGAGTAGGAGTAGTAGTAAACATTTAATTCTTTAAGGCTACTTTTCAATTTCTCCATCAAATTATCATGCATAATGTTCTGCTGTTTTGGTTTCTCTCGAGACTTAAAATGCTTAGTAGTAGTAGCAAGCAGCAGTAGTAGTATAGTAGTAGCAGCAGGAGTGTTTAGTAGTAGTAGTATTAGTTGTAGTAGTAGTCAAACACTGAATTATTTGAGGGCATTTTTTTCAATTTCTCCATCGAATTATCATGCATAATGTTCTGCTGTTTCTGTTTCTCAAGACTTAAAATGCTTAGTAGTAGTAGCAGCAGCAGTAGTAGTAATAGTAGTAGCAGCAGGAGTTGTAGTAGTAGTAGTAGTTGTAGTAGTAGTCAAACACTGAATTATTTGAGGCAATTTTTTCAATTTCTCCATCAAATTATCATGCATAATGTTCTGCTGTTTTGGTTTCTCAAGACTTAAAATGCTTAGTAGTAGAAGTAGTAGCAGCAGTAGTAGTAATAGTAGTAGCAGCAGGAGTTGTTGTAGTAGTAGTAGTAGTTGTAGTAGTAGTCAAACACTGAATTATTTGAGGCAATTTTTTCAATTTCTCCATCGAATTATCATGCATAATGTTCTGCTGTTTCTGTTTTCTCAAGACTTAAAATGCTTAAGTAGCAGCAGCAGTAGTAGTAGTAGTAGCAGCAGGAGTTGTAGTAGTAGTAGTAGTAGTAGTCAAACACTGAATTATTTGAGGCAATTTTTTTCAATTTCTCCATCAATTTATCATGCATAATGTTCTGCTGTTTTGGTTTCTCAAGACTTAAAATGCTTAGTAGTAGAAGTAGCAGCAGCAGTAGTAGTAATAGTAGTAGCAGCAGGAGTTGTAGTAGTAGTAGTAGTTGTAGTAGTAGTCAAACATTTAATTATTTGAGGCTACTTTTCAATTTCTCCATCGAATTATCATGCACAATTTTCTGCTGTTTTGGTTTCTCAACACTTAAATGCTTAGTAGTAGTAGCAGCAGCAGTAGTAGTAATAGTAGTAGCAGCAGGAGTTGTAGTAGTAGTTGTAGTAGTAAAAATAAAATTATTTGAGGCTATTTTTCAATTTCTCCATTGAATTATCATGTAATAACACTGAAATGTTAGTAGAAGTAGTAATAGTAGTAGAAGTAGTAGTAGTAGTGGTAAAATTTTAAATGACTTGAGCCTTTTCCATTGAATTATTGTGCAGAATTTTCTGCTTGTTTTGCTTTCTCAAGAGTGAAATATTAAAAAAAAAAAAACATTTGACAACTACATAAAGTTACTTTATGGTGACAAATGGTGAGAGGTTTATGGTGAGTTAGTGTAATATGTGGTAGAAGACATTAATATGGTCTGTGGAGGGTTGATTTCAGACACATAGTTGCTGTTTTAGCTAGATTTTCTGGTAAGGCTTCTAGACACTTTAATAAAGCATGAATAATTACATAACTAATACCAAACAAATAGTTTATTAAGACTGATTCAGGGTTAGTAACTACTTAATCAATACCCTAACCTTAATCCTTACCTTAATATCTTAATTAAGCAGTTAAACAATTTCAGTCAGTTTGTTCCTTATGAATGACGTCTTTGTTCATGGTTCGTCAAGGCTAATTAAGGTGTAGTTCCTGTTTAATAAACTAGTCTAAAATATGGCATAAGAAGTACAGCGGGTACAGAGAAAAGTGTTGATTTCTGACAGAGCATCTGACACATAGCAGTTGCCCTTTTTGCCAGATTTTTTTCAACTCTCTCTGACTCTCAAAAGGATGATTCACGAAACCATTTATAAGCATGTCATGATACTTTAGTGTTGTTTGCCTTGAGAAGAACATTGCCATCTTTGCTGCTGTCTCAACAATGTGGGACGATGATCTTTTCTTATTGTGGCTTATGTTAAAAAAGATATTAATTCATAAAGTCAGAATGTTTGACGTGTATTTTTAGGGTTTTATGGTTTCACTTGTGGTTATTTTTATAGACAGGGAATAGTCTCTGTTTGTGAACACTGCTCAATTATAGGCTGCGTAGTAAGAAGGAACAAAAGACGATCAGTTTTCTTGCCAACAGATTCTGTGAAGTTGTACCAAGTCATGCTGGGACTGTAGTATACATAATAGAGGATAACCTGACAGCTGTGTTAACAAACTTACCTATAAAATGTTAATACACTTTTATTTTAAACTAGCTGTTAGTTATTCTGAACAGTTGTGTGTGTGTTTTTTACGGGTAACTGGTAAAACTGTGATTTGAACTATAATTTATTGAGATATGTGTTCATCCTTGACAGAATGTTTTGTTTAATTTTAGAACGTAACATGCAATAATATATATAATCTCATCATAGTTTTTTTTTTTGTCCTGATATAAAATGAGAAAACCTACAATAGCTCCCTTCTGTTCAAAATGTGCTTATTATTCCAAAGCTTATGTGCTCACTCAAGACAACAGTCCAACAATAGCGGCCTCAAATCAGCTGCCATCTTCCAGTCTCTTACCCGCGTGTGCTAATTTTAAACCGCATTACCAGGGCTAGCTCCATAACTGATCGCTGCAAACAAAGGAGCCAGTCAGGTCAACTGATCATCATGAGCTTGTTCCAAAATCTGAAGGGTACTTTTTTTAGATTACAAAATGGATTTCAAATTCCAGCCCATGGATGTGAAATTTGGTTAACTTTGAATGGGCAAAGGGTTCACATTTTAACTTCAAATTAGGTTTTGATAAACAAATTAGCCCTCCAGCGCAACATTTCCGCAGACAAAGATGGTAAAGACTTAGCCAGCTACTGGTTTTACATTAATTAAAATTGTGCCTTTTTAATTTTTTTGTTAATTTTTTAAATGTATTTATTTATTTTATGTTTGCTTTTTTGTAAGAAAATCACCTGAATTTTATGTTTGTCTTATTTTAAAATAATATTGTTGTTGTTGTTTTGTTTTTGTTTTTTTTTTTGGTTTTTTTTTGTTTTTTTTTTGTTAGGGAAATCACCAGAAGTTTAACTTAATCTTCTATTTATTAATTTAATTAAATTTAATTAAATTTATTTTAATTTAGTTTTATTTTGTTTAATTTAATTTAATTTAATTTAATTAATTAATTTTTTTCCCCATTTATTTATTTTAAGAAATTCACTAGAATTTTTTCTTTAGAGATTAATCACATACAGTTTGCAATTTGGGCACTAAAATTTTTATCAAAAGCATATCTTACTAGCAGCTGTTTTTTTAGCTTTTAACCTATTCTGCTTTTCTATTCTAAACTGCTTTTCTATTCTAAATCTATTCTGAGGTTTTATTTTTTTTATTAGTGTCATAATCAGACTTACCATCAATGCCATGAAATTTCCATCCTCATACCCTTCAGGCACGTTTATGTATGTATAGTGCTACAAAACTAATTTATAAGAGTTGTGTCACTACACAAGCCTTCACTACTACACAAACATAAAAAATGGCCGGGGTCAGATGATGGCACAGTCAATAATACGTCCCCAGTGAGGTTCGTCACGAGGGTCATTGGGTGCAAGTGCAGGCTAACCCTTACACTATAGAGAGTCATAGGAAAGTTCAGTGTTGTCTTTTGGGATTAGCTACAAGCAGCGGGGAAGGGATAAGTGAAATATGCCGATGGAAAGAATAACAGGCGAGAGGAGTGGAAGAAGCAGGGAGAAATTGGAGAAAGATGTTGAACAAATGGAAGCAGACAGATAAGACAACGCACGTCAGGGCCAATAATACTTAATGTGTGATGGGCAAGGGGGTGTGCATGTGAAAGTCAGGCCTAGCATGTGTGCACCAAAACCCTCAAGAATACCCAATAAAACGCTAGAATGGAATATAAAGCAGCAAGCCAAGCGGAAATAGAGTTTGGCAGCTGATTTTTGCTGTTCAAAAATATTGGACCGCGACAACACGAGGTAGAAACAAAACAAAGTGAGTCTTGAATAAAATATAAATCCCGGTAGTTCGGAGCCTAATTAACGTTCTGGATTATTCAAAGTGTAGTCATGCACACTAAAAGGATCCAACTATATCAAGTAGATTGCTTCTACTGGTTTCATCGACCACGTACAACAGCAGTGATGCCCAAACTTATTTTATCGAGGGCCACATCTCAAACCATATCCGAACAATCAATCAATGCAGTGCGGCGCTTTATACACAGTTTTGACAGAGCCGCTGCGTATTAATAAGGTTTGAAATACATTCATTTTAGGTCTGTATCACACTGCAATGTGACGTTTGAGGATATAGTGGTAGAAATAGTTTAATTTGCTGTTAAAAATACTGCTTATGATGAATGGGGCCGGTTCAGCAGGAGGCTTGGGGGCCAATAAAAACTGATCTGAGGGCCGCATTTGGCCCTTGGACCATAGTTTGGACACCCCTGACGTAGAGCAAGCAACAAAACATAATAAATAAGAATTGTTGAGTGGAAAATAATAATTCAGTAATAGTCATAATCTGACCATACAGTCAAAAAACTAAAAAACTAAAAAAACAAAACACAAAAAAACACAAAACTGGAGAGCATTTAGCACTGACTGCCCAAAAACCAGGTGCTACCTTGTTCAAACCTTAATTTTAGTGGAATAAACTATAGAGAGCTTTAAGATACAGTAGTTACTAAACCAAAATTACGTAGGGAGCAGATATGAGATTATGAATATTCGCCCAATAACCACACAGTACGTGGTTCAAACCTTACCTCTACAGTATTACGCATGGATGAAGTGGTCGCAACAGGAAAAATATCTGACAATTTCAAATCCGCATACCAAATCTGAGCAACCCTCATTGGCGTAATCCACCAAATAACTGCATAACATCTACTGTAGTGCCCAAAAGTTCAGTTGAGTACATTATGGGAACACTAAAGAGGAGATAATATGACAAGAATAGCATGGAAAACGGATAGCACTGGCGCTGTCAGTTTAGTACTGTGAGAAGCAATTCTTCACTCTGTTTGACGTATCACCTGCCATGCTGCTATTCCATGTAGACCCACAATGCAAAGCCAGAACACATCATCGCGGCTATACATATAAAAGAACATAGTGTAAGTGGATTTAAACCCAGAGGACGACATTATTTCCATGCACAGAGTCGAGTACACATTTGCCTGTCTTTGCAGAGTGCTTGGGTTGTTTGATAACGTGTGCCGTAATCGTATCTTTTCCGGATGCTTTTTCTGAGATTAATGTTGGGGTTCCATGTTTGCAATCGCGTGCACTAATTGAGCTAACATGTTCTTGGGCTTTTTAATAGCTCAACATTAGTTAGCAAAAGAAAATTCAATTCTGTTAACTGGACAAAAGTTTTATTTAGAGTGAAGAAGTTTCGCTACGCCTGTCATGATTAATACTATATCGACTTATCGTTTAATATATGTTACATGGAACAATCATTTTTGGGGTCGATATTTATTGTGGGTACTTTTTCTTAATACTAATCGCAAACCTTTTGTTCAAGAGATTTGAATAAATAACTTTTGACTCATAGGGCGGTGTTCTGGGTATGTCCCGTCGGGAGGAGGCCCCGGGGAAGACCCAGGACACACTGGAGGGACTATGTCTCTCGGCTGGCCTGGGAACACCTTGGGGTCCCACCGGAGGAGCTGGAGGACGTGTCCGGGGTGAGGGAAGTCTGGGAGTCCCTGCTTAGACCCTGCCCTGGATAAGCGAAAGAAAATAGATGGATGGACTTTTGACTCATTCTAGATGCAAACTAACTACCAAAGTGTTTAATTCTGCTGTCTATTTATTGCACTTTGCGTCTGTACATTTAGAATAGCTTTTTGGGGATAATTTTACTTTAGGATTATTATGTCACTGGTATAAATTTGTTTTAGTATTATTGTTTATCATCGATGTTTTCGCCAACAGTATATTGTACTTCTATGTTTCACATCCAACCAGAACTGAAGAAGCCACTTGGATGGGTGGCAAAACTTCTTCATTCTAAAACTTTTGTCCAGTTGACAGAGCTAAAACAACTAAGGGATTACACAGACGTCTAAATTGTACTTATCTGTTTTGGAAAATGCCAACCATTTTAACTTTAGCTGGCTAACGTTACATTGGTAATTCAACAGTTGGGTATTTCTTGCATGAATCGGTTGCTCTTTTAAAATGGGCGACTAACACTAAACATCTAAATGTGATGATGTTTAGTCAAAGAGCTCAAATGTTAAAGATAAGTCAGATTATTTTTGTCGAATGGGAAAAAGCATAAGACTGGGTATACTATGGGTGGACCTGGCTTCGAGTGGCATCAGCTTCGTTGGGCGACTCATGGGTCAGCGGAACACAATTATAGATTATTCACTGTTCTATGGACATATGCAAAATATGTCCCTCAATAACCCGCAATAAGTGAAATCTGCGAAGTAGTCGGCTTTATTTTTTACAATTATTATATATGTTTAAGGCTGTAAAACTCCTCACCACACACTTCATACACTTTTCTCAGACAGGCATTAACATTTTCTCACATTTCTCTCTTGTTTAAACACTCTCAAAGTTCAAACCTTCATATATTATATCCTCCTTCCTCGATGATCGCTTTAAATGTGTTGTTCATGTGCCTCTGCTCCACTTTTAACTCCAAAGCGTTTCTGAAATTTGTCAGTGCAGAACGTTTCATCGACATTGTGGGTTTTGTCGGGGGAAAAAACGTGCAAACATACAGCACTTCAGAGTCACATTGCGATCGAACATTTATGTAAATTTGGCTGAACATATTTTGACTGTACAGGAGACACGCACACGGAGGAGACTGATGGACAATGGTCTACAGTCCCTTAGCCAATCAGGACACAGAACACGATGCACTTTCATACACTGTAAAAAAAAAAAAAAAATGTATAAATAGCGAAGGACTTTATGTATGAAGTTATTATGTTTTTTTTTTTTTTTTCTATTTCCATCGCTATCATCATTATGACTTTTACATTGTGCGTCTCCCTCTTTACTTTCACAACGACAAACCTCTACCTTGTATCCCAGATTTCCCTCACTTTTGCATGTCGACTTAATGTTCCTTTCTGACCTGTAAATACTGATGTTATATAAAAAAAAAAAAAATATATTAAAATATACATTAAAAAAAATATATTTTTGTTCATCTTCACATCACAGGTGACATCAAGTGTGAAAGCCAGGCAGTAGGTTTTGACCCGATGTTCCTAGTTATTTTTCCCAAGTTCTGTGAGCGTTCGTGTGCATTTTTCAACTCGGGGGAAAAAAAACAAAAAAACATCTTCCATAGAACAAAAGTACACAGCATTATCCAGCAACTGCTTTCCAATATATGTGTCTGTCTTGTATTTTTTATCACTTTATCTGTTTTGAGCTCTCACATGAACTTTCAACTTTAAGCACTAAACTAAATAAAACAAAGTATATCTTTCTAGCAGCTAGTGGTTTTTTTTTTGCCTTTAACGTAGCACAGCATAGTGAACTGAAACCCAGTAAAGTACATTATTTTCCTGTAAAGACTACTCCCTCAATCTCCCTCTGGCTTGCAAATACACATCCACCTGTCTCACAAAGTGCTTTGTTTCTTCTGTGACAAATTGTTGCCTTGTTTGATTGACAGGATTCCCCTGGGTAAGTCCTAGTTGGCAGGGAATGCTACACATATAGGCTTTAAAGGATGCAAGAAGCAGGCAAGAAGCGAAAAGCGGTGAACTGTCTTGTTAGGTCGGACCGATTGTACAAATTGCAGAGAGGAGAGGAAAAGGTCTTAAGACTGGAGAGGTTTTGCGTGGAATCAGGTATGCAGAGATTTCTACAAGGAAGGTAATTGGTGTGGCTGGTAACGAAGAGACAATGAGATACAGCAAAAGAGTAAATCAATGTTAGCTGGTACGAGTAAGATTTCGCAACAAGGACCATGTTACGCAGTTTAATGAGGCTAAAAACAACAGCTACGAGCTTTGAATATCGTTAAATATGCGGAGATGACACTTTGAGCAATGAAGTGAAAGCGTTGGGTGCACTTCCTGGATTACCACCTGATGACATCATGCAGTGGAAGAGAGTACTTGGTCACAGTTTACAGTACTAAGTAAAACACAGCTTATGTTTCTGAAAACAGTGTATTTCTAAACAATGTAGAAACGATGTATAAACAAAAAAGGGTTGCTCCGAAGTGGTGGGTGGTGCAACTACTTGGCTAGCTGCCTCCTGAGGGTCAGGCAACAGCTGAGCTTAAGTCCTTAGCATGGAGAAAGAGGAAGAGGAAAAAATAACATGTTATAAAATGTAAATAATAATAATAATAATAATACAATAAAAAAGGGGCTTCACTGAAATAACACGTAATAAAATTTAAAAAGGGGCTTCACTGATCACAATTACGTATTTTTGTATTTTATTATTATTATTATTATATTATTATTATTATTATTATTATTTATTATTATTATTATTTGTTATTATTATTATTATTATTATTATATTAATTTTATTTTTCTTTTATTGTCCTTATTAATAATTTTTTTTTTTTTTTTTCACCATTTACATTCTCTACATCTTCTTTTCTCAGTTAAAAATTACTAATACTGGCATTCTCCTTTGCTGTCTCCACTATACCACCTCCAAAATCAAATAATATCACACACAAAAACTTGTCACATACAATTTGTCACATACAGTTATAAATAGTTGTTGTCTTAGTATGGCTTGGTATGTCTTGGTATGTTTTTGGTATCTCTTAGTATATGTCTTGGTATGTCTTATCACCACACGTGTCACCATTGTTTATGACCGGTCACTATGCTTGTCTGTCTGTCTAAATCAATAAAATAAATAAACAATGTATAAACCGCAATAGATCAAGAGAGTCTAGACAATAAATCCCTCCTTTATTCCACTCCAGTTGTATTTTGTCTGCACAGAAGCTAATTGTGACCACTTTAGCATATCCTCCGTAAGGCGTTGCATTAGCCCGCTGTGAGAGAGCTATTTTGGTGAGAACAGTCTATTTTGGTCAAGATGCACATAGCGGCGGAGATGGGCAGGAAGTCTGACAGTAATGCCGATCAATTTTCTAAATAAAGCCAAGGGTTTAGCCTCCTACCATGGCAGCATCACTAGATCAACAGCAAAAGCAAGTATATAGTTGTATATAGTACTCAGAGGTTTCAGCTTGCTGTTATAGGCGACATTTTGAGGACTTTCCCCATTCAGGTGATTTATTATTTAGTTACTACGGCAACTATTGTATTTTTTTTATCATTTATTTTTTTACATATTGTGGTTTTATTTTGAAATTTGTTTTATTCAAGTTTGAGAGCATTATGCATTATGTAACTTTTCTGGTCTGTCACCCTAAGGTCTCTCAAAAAAAAAAAAAAAAAAAAAAGTAAATAAATAGAAAAATAAACAAATGCATGAATAATAATCGTAATAATAATAATAATAATAATAATAATAATAATAATAATAATAATAATAATAATGAAAATGATGATAACAATAATAATAATAATTCTTTTTTTTTTTTTTTTTTTTTTTTTTTTTTTTTTTTTTTTAACAGCTGGGCTGGGCTGATATTGAACTTTGGAGTCATGATTATCAAGGCCAAAATAATTGTGATTAACAACTATTTCATGATTATTATTAAAGTTATTGACAGTTTAAAAATGTTCTGGATATGGATAATTATCATTTTAATCTTATGAATAAGCCCCATATTTAAACAGCTGTTATTGTATTGTACTTGATTATAAAGTGAAAACAACTAGGATCTAGCTAAGGGGATTATGGATACGTAGCTTTTTCGTGCACATTCTGGTGGTGTTATCTTTGTTGACGATTATCATGATTATATGAAATGTCCCACGAATGATTATTGTCAACCTTTTTAACACGGTAAATTATATTATATTTTTCCATCACTTTCAGAAGCCAGAGTTTTGCGTCACGGTAATGCTCATGGTAATGATTCTCAGACAACAAGACAACAACTTTATAATTAACTGCAGACAGTACATAAGAGCTTGACCTCAAGAGCTGTGTATACGATATATCTGTACTGCGATAAGACACATTTTGCTCAAATACATGGGAAAAATTCGTTGCAGTCCCTTTATGTTAAAAAAAAAAGGCTGCAGTGGCTCAGTTGGTACAGCTTTTGTCCACTGGTTAGCGTTGCAAAAACACTAAATTCATTCTCTTTTGCTCTTTACCTTATGCATTCAGAGCATCCTCATTATTCACCATGATGAGTTTTTAAGCTAATTTTCATAATTTTCAGAGTTTTGCTAGCTAGCGTGATAATTTCCAGGCAACAAAACACTTATATAATTAAATGCAGACACTGCACACAGCAGACTTATTTTGACCTCAAGAGCTGCTTATCTGGAATCGCACCGCCAACCTGTGGGCGAAATGGATCTGACCGCTCAACCATTGAAGTTTAAGTCGAGAGTCGGACCTGCCAACCTTCGCCTCAGTGGATGAACACTCTACCAACTAAGCTACCGTCACCATTTTTAATCATAAAGACGACAGTGACTCATACCCACAGTGGTACACAAAAAAAAAAAATCTACTTATTTACTTCCCTTGATCTCAAACAGCATCAAAATCTATATGTGTAAAACCTCTGCGACTCACTTGACGACTTTGTAATGAAACGTCACAGGGAACAACAGGGGAAATGTGGAGTAAATGAAAGCTACAACACGAGAACAGAAGCAAGACTCAAAGGCTGTGCCAATTAAGCCCTGCATCCTCAATCTGATTTTTATCGGTTGTGAAAAATACATGATGAGTGGGGAAGGAGGGAGATTGTGCACAGAGAGTGGGTGTGGTGGCATTGATTGGCAGATATAGGCTAAAGGCATCAGATAATATGCTTAACAATGCTATCGGTAAAGGGAATTAGCATGCAGTTATTGTGATGTCGCCGATGTTCGGAAAATATACTGCGGCCCTATGCAAGTTTTGATTAAGAAAGACAAAACAAATGACTGTGGAAGTTTCTTTGCGAAGGAATGTGTAATCTGTAAGGGCGACAGTAGCTCCAAGTGTTTGTCCACTGATCCAAAGGTAGTTGGTTCGAATCCCGCTCTTGACATAAACTGATCCACGGCTCACTAGTATATGAGAATAATCAGTCGGACAGTGGTCAGAATGTTTGTGTGTCGTCGTCCTTGCTTCTCTCAAACTATATTGAACAAGCTAATGTTAGCAAATGTTACGTTAGCATAGCATCCGAACATTGTTAAATTATTGTTATTTATGTATGTATCTACTGTAGCGTTCTGGTGTAAGAAAACACTACGAATTTCTTCTGATTGTTTATTTTTTGAACAAAAGGGCGACTGTAGGCCAGAACCTACGCCAAAACAAGAGCAAAACAACAGCAGTCCGAGCGCACCAGAGCCAGTCTCCCAAAACAGACCAGTAACTGACGAATAGAACCTTCACATCAACATGTCGAGATAACCAAGTGTCACGTACCAAAAAGTGGACTAAGTGAGTGTGACGTCATTCGTAGCGTTCGACTCGGCGAGCAGTTATGGCGCGAATTTAGAGCCGAGTTCTATATTTGGAAATTCCGACTGCGAGTATCATAGCAACCAAAGAACCAATCCGGAGCAAGGCTGTTGAAGGTAATGCCTCTTCCCCCCCGTACAACTGATTTAGTAGAGAGTGAGCACTGTCAAACAAACCTGTAACACTAACGAGAGCGACCTCGGGCAAAGAAGGCGCCTGATTTGTCTCTTATTAATCTTCATCTTTTGATTTATGGGCAAAATAGCAAAATAAAAATACTAGGATCATGTAGAGTGAGCCAATACGAACATGTTTGAGACCAAAATGACGAGCATGACAGCAGTAGTTAAGCAGGGAGGGGTGACAGTTCTTCAATGCAAAATGAATTGGAGCCAGAACCATTTTGAACACGGGGGCTAGCGGGTTAGCTATGTTCATTTATATATACAGTCCATGACAAGAACACATAAACATTTACAAGAACAACAAAAGGTGTCAACTCTGAGCTGAACACAAAATATCAGATCATTACAGTATGTATTTATTTATTCCAGAACTAAAAGAACTTTAATATACTTAAAGACATTTTTGGATTAACTGCACAGAACAGACACAAACATGAGTCTAAGTTTTCCTCTGGGCTTTATCACACGAGAGCTCCTCTTGCTTGTGTGGCCAGCTGCAGAGGGCTGTATATTGTTGTTCGTGCTGTAAGGTGAAAGAACAGTTTGGTGTCTCTGCGACGGGGACGTCCTCTTGGCTGACCCACTGTTTTTAGAAGTCCAGTCAAAATGGCTACTTACATAAGCTCAAAGATGACCCTAAACAAATAGCTGAATTGTTCTTGTGAAAATAGGCTGATGTATGTCTACGTAAAAGCAAGGACTCGCAAGGGCACGGCGAGGAGTGCGGCAGTTTAAATTAACCTTAAAACAAGGTATCAGGAAAGTTGGCCAGCTGAAAAAAAAAGATAAGGAAATTAAAGGGAAAAAATGGAACGTCACTACATTTTTTCCAAATTTTCTTTTCTTTATATGTATGTATGTATGTCTATATATATATACATGCACATATATATAGCGTGGTTGAAAAGTCACTGACACTTTTAAATCTTCAATAGCTCCTATAATTCTTAAGTTATACTCACCAAATTTTATCAGTAGGTACACTGAACCGTCTGAGATTTTTGGCAATATATACGGTTATAATTGTTCACTTGCACTTGAACGGTTTCGCACTGAATAGCCCGATCCAACACACATTGCATAACATTTGAAAGTATTTCCGGGCTTATGGCTCTTATTTGATCCTCGATATCACGTTTGAAGTTGTTTATTGTTGAGATTTATTCAGAAACACCTTTTCTTTAAGATAGCCCCACAGGAAGAAATCGGGACTAGTCAGGTCTGTGGAGATCACATACTGCCCCCTGTCTTTGAAAAACACTTATTATTCCTTTAATAGCATTTACACTTGGGGCATCTCTCGTATTAAAATGTCAACGGTAACACCGCTGGGTTTCTGAATTTGACCCATTTGACGCAAAGTACCACTGTACAATGAAGGTTTGTTCCTCGGTGCTATATTTGCTCATATTAATGTCGGAAGGGTCGTTCTAAATGCTCTGAAAAAATGAAATAAAAATATATAGAAACAAAAAAGATACAGATTTTTTTCATACACACATTTACACACGATATAAGAAGAACACTCCCTATTCCCTCAAGTCAAAATGTGCAATGTCTTTTATTGTTTGTAGTGTATTTCAGCTCTGTAACGATCAGGACAAGTCTAGATTTTATACATATATAAGGGCACTCACTGGATAAAAACTAGTTGGCATCGTGAGCTTGAGTTTTAAAGCATGGAGTCTAAGCCTAAGACAAGGCCTGTACGTACAAACAGCTTGAGATCATGTTATTTATGAGTGGCTATATCCTGATTAAATATTTCTTCATTCCCTCCCTCCTGCTGACATGTTTATGCCACGCCTCCTTTCTTAGTCATATCCATAAATGTATGACAGTTAACATTTGCGCTATAGAGGAACGAATGATGCATGGCCTACAAGATACGACCCTTTTACTACAGTTTTATTATATATTTTCATTTTTTCATTGCGCTATTACTGGGTTTCTATAGGCCAATATATAACACAGATACAAGCAGTTTAAATTCATATTTTTTGTTGAAATGCAGTGAGTTTTTTTGGGGCAAGTCACATGATCAGGTGTAATGTTTGTAAATTGACCTTTTTGGATGTTTTTATAGGGAAATACACATTAATTATGAATAGGAAAATGGATCTTAAGCTGGATGTACTGCAGTTGTGGCTCCAAATCTCGAGTTAAAGGCCTCACAGTAAGACAGGGACGAAGCGCAAACTTAGAACCGGCGCACGACCGAAGACGAGCTGTGATCCTGTGATATTTTGCAGTCTTGATCTGAAAGTGACAGTAGAAACTCCGCCATGAACAGGACTATTTCTCTCCTTTTCTCTTTCATTTATTAACTTTTACAACGCCAAAACACTACAGTTGCGGAGACGTTTACCACACGTGAACCAGCGTATTTTACTCAGCTCTTTGGCTCCGACTTATTGCTATTTTTGTCATGTTCAAATGTCTCGGTGTCATCAAATCAAACTACTCACTGGCTGACTACCAGATTGATGCGTTCTGCCCTTATGCACTACACTTGCCACACATGGCGTTGCCGGCAGGATCCTTCTCTCTCATTTCCCTGAGTAGCACTCTGTGTAATCAGCACTCGGGTTTGTATGCAGTTCCACATAGACCTGCAGTCATTGATTGAGTGACTGGATTGGCAGATGGATTACCGGCTGAATGAGTGAATGAGTGGCAGGAGGGCGCGCAAAGTCATACTAATCCCAGCGCGTCGGGTAAGCTTTGCAATGCAGATGAAAGAAAAACAAAACAAGGGGAGGTGGGAAGAAAGGGTTGGTAGAGTTATCTGTGTAAAGATGTTAAGATAGTATTTTGAAAATGGTGGATAGCGTATTGTTTTTGCTGTCTGGATATCTGCTATTTTAGGGAGAATTTGTCGGCTCTTAGCAATTAGATGAGAATTTTGGAGATGAGCTTTTTGCCTTGATGTTTAGATGATCTACTGCCACCTCCAGTTTTGGCCAACAATGTAGCCAATGTAATTACATCAAAGTAAAGAAGCCGATCTAAAACAACTTAACTCATTAAAGCCTCAATGAATGTGCCATTTGAAGTATTTTGGCATGATCAAGTACATGAAAAAAATTGTTTGTGACCATTAGGATAATAACTTTTTTTTTTAACAATTTGACGTTAAAAAAACTCTCTGTTTTGACTTTAATCGCTGAGATAGTGACACATTTATTTTTAATGACATTTCAAGATTTAAAAAAAAAAAAGATTTTAAGTTTGATAGATTTTGCACTTCATATAATACAGTGCAATTATTCCTCAAAATTAGAAAGATGAGAAAGTTCTCATTTATAAATGAGGGGCAGATAGGGTATAATCATTTCTGAGAGAACTTTGCATGTTCTACAGCTGTGTCCCAGTAGCAGCTAAAGGAATTGAGATGTTTTATATATATTCTAGAGGACACTGGAGAGGAACATCCAGTGTCCTCTAGAATATACAGAGAGAAATCTGAAAAAAAAACCAAAACATCAGACTTGTCTCAAAAGCAAGTAGAGGACCTTGGATGTTCCTTAACCATCATTCTATCTCTGCTAGAGAACCTAGAACCTTAAATGTTCTTCAGACATATTAGTTGTGAGGCTGGATGTTCTTCAGACTGGTCCCAACAGCTGCTACAGAACCTTGGATGTTTATCATATTTCTATCTAGGTTCTTCAGGACTTTGTATGTTCTTCAGACATGTCCATCATGTAGCTAGAGAATCTGGATAGTCTTCGAACTTGTCCCAATAGCAGGTAGAGAACCTTAGATGGCATTTTGACTTGTTCTAAGAGAATTCTGGACATCATGTTTTCCTCAGGGTGTAACTTTAACATAACCATGTCTGACCATGTAACACTTTACAGTTAACATGTGATATTGCACACATTTTCATCACATTTTCAATGACTCCACCTGACTCCACCAGGTCAGTCTGGTGTATTGAATAACCTGCTGGTTGCCATGAGCAACCCTCACAGTCTATATCAGGTCAATCAATAACAATGAAGAATGAAGAAGTTCTACTTTTTAAGGACAATTACTTTGTTGCAGGGCTTTCACCTTCATCCAACAGGTCATGAGTTTCTTTAGAGAGAATATAAACCAATTGAAAAAGTTGACATAACCATGACATATTTATTATATGTATAGAAATATGTGCACACAGCTCTATACTACGGTACAATGTTCTCTTCAACTGTGACCAACATGTTTTTCATCCTACACTCAGTGAAGCAATAGCAAATGCATTTATCAGAAGATGAAAGATGAAATCACTGTCCTGGGTCAAATTTAAATAACTTTATCACCCTTTTATTTGAGAGAATTCTGGACATCATCTCTGGTCATGTGACTATTTACAGTAAACATGTGACATTGCACATATTTCAAAAAATATTGAAAATACCTCATAAATATGCACAGTAATTTACACATCTGTGGGGTATTAATTGCTAACACATTACATATTTAGATTCCCACGTTGCCCTTTATTGTTTTGGAAAAGCTATATTCACACAACATAGCATATGAAAATGTCTAATTAGTTTCAGTGTAGTTTTTGATCCCCTGAGTCCCCCCCCTTCAGCACCCCATGCTAAGTCACTCCCCCTACAGAGCCCTATCACAACACAATCAGCGTGCACTCCGCTAATGAAACTACTGCACATTGCATCCGCTTTGTGAAGTTGTGCACAATTTTGTATCCTGCTCTTGTATATTTATGAAAAACAAGAATGTGGGAGCATGGGTTACGTAGGTTTATCGGCTGAGCACTAACTGTAAGAGAGAGATCACAAAATTAGATGTAAAGATGACATATAAATCAACTTTAGGCGTGTTTTTGCTAAGGGGACAATGTTGTAACATAGTAAAAAGCTCCAAAAAAGTAGATTTTGCATATTGACCCCTCTTAAATAGTAAAAACCAAGCGGGTACAGCATTCAACTATGGGATAGCCGATTTAATTCCTGCCCAGGAGTTTTTTTTTTTTGTTTTTTGTTTTTCCTTGGAAGGACACCTCACCATGATTGACCTCATGGGAAAAACAACAACAATGATTTTCTTAAAAGCTTTTCGATGCATGACACCATTGTAAGTTAGTCCCCGTATTTGGACGTAAGGACAACTTTTTTCTGTTTCATTAAGCCTAATTTGTGTCATATTATAAGTATCTATTTACCAAAATCAGTAAAGCAGAATGCATTAGAAAAGACAAATCCTCTCTAAAGTCATTACTGTTTGGTGGCAGCAGTCTGTAATTGGTCCATTGTTAGCGGCGTTCCCGACTGTCTGATAGCATCTGTCTGCTAATGGGCCATTTCCATCCAAAGACAGGACTTTATGTTCAGATAGAAACTATCTCACCATCACACTGTCTGGACTTTGCTTACATTCATGTTGTGTGTGTGTGTGGGGACAAAAAACTCATGAATCTTTAAGAAGAGCTCCCACGAAGCCTTGATTAGTCTATTTAAATAACAGTTTGGTTGCTTTTTAAGTAATTACTGGGAGCTTCCAGGAAAAAAAAAAAAAAAAAGTATTCTTGTGTTCTAGCAGCATTTTAAAAGGCCTGTACTCGATTTTTTTCTCCATATATTTAAGCACATTTTGACAGTACAGATATGTCGTATAAGCAGCTCTTGAGGTTAAAACAAGTCTTATTGTTATTTATGTATTTATTTATTTGATAGAGACAGTGAACGTCTGTAATTACAGTGTCAATTTGGCAGATTATAGCAAAGACGGTCATTTTCATATGTGTGTCCCTCCCAAAGGCAGGTGACACAGAAAACAATTACAAAATACATATCAACTGCAAAAAATGCATAACACAGAACAGTAAAAGGCCAGATCAGAACGATTCCTAGACTTTTTTTCCCTTCATCCACAGTTCAAGCTGCTGTTTGAGTCTCATTATGACGCATTTTATTGTCAGATAATTAGTAAAGTGCATGGTTGGTATGCTAGTTGTCGTTAGCTTTGCCATATTGATTAACCCTGAATGAATAACAAATCCTATGTGCAGAATTAGGAGATCGCATGTGCATTTTTAATTCTGAATTCCCACGCTATAGACGCTATATGGTACTTATACAGTTGTTGTATATATCTACCTCTAAGACAAGCATGCCCAAACTGCGGCCCGGGGACCAAATGTGGCCCTCAGACCAATGTTTCTTGGCCCTCAAGCTTCCAGGTGAATTGGCCCATATTACCTTAAACAGTACTTTTTACTGCATATTTCTGAAAATCTACTTTAACAACCCCATATCAAATATTTAATGTGTCCCACTGAGGAGGTAAGCATGAATAAAGGTCTAGTAGTTCAGTCTAACTTGTAATAATAACACAGATTTGAAGTATTCACTGTACCGGTCTGTGGCCCTCAATCGGCCCTCAGCTTTGTCTGTGTTTTTATATGTGGCTCTTAATGAGAAAAGTTTGAATACCCCTGCTCTAAGTATTTTATTTTATTTTTAAGCATTTCTTTTTAACCTTATGCATGCCCTTATTTGCACTTATTCTTTTTTTTTTTTTTCATTTTATGCTGCACTTTATCGCAAAAATAAGTTCCTAGTTTGTGAGCTGTGTTCACTGACAATGGCAATAAAAGTCTTCTGATTCTGATTCCGATTCTTTTGTTATAAGTCATGCAAAATATGATATGGAAATTTCAAAAAGTGTTAAAATCGTCACTTTTGTTCTTTTGTTCTTGTTTGGCTTCATTATTCTACTGATGCTACTTTTTTACTTCACCATTATGGCGGGATTGAGGTTCTTGTATGACTAAGTTCTGTATGAAGACGTTATGAAAAGTCACTACAAACTCTGTGAGATAAATGTTTGAGGTTTTTTGTGGGTTGTTTTTTTTTTTTTACTAATTTAACACAGCCCGTGGTCGAAATGTTCCTTGAAGTTTAAAACATAAATGTGCCTCGTAAACACTAGTTCCTCCTCCCTCTTTCCTTCATTTTACACATTTGAATACAGTCTCGGATCCTTGGCAGTTGGTTTCACTCAGATACACGCATACTTGTTTATTCATTTCATATTTCATAAACAACTCCTTAGATGAAAGAGTTACTGGATGCGAAGGGCATTCAGATGAAATGTGAAATTCATAACAGTCGAAAACAATAGGTACTCATGGAAACACGGAGCGTCTGTGCTGCTAATGCTACTTATTAATGCAAGTGTATTCTATTCAGGCTCTGAGTGCAGGCCAGCTCTGAACACTGTTTAATGACAACTAAACAATGAATACAGAGCCGCATCAAGCTTTTTTGGGGGGCTTGGAGCAGGAAAAAATATGGGTCCCGACAGTTTTATATTTATACTTTCAGATGATCAATTTTATCTAGAAATAAGTTGTCATATTTAGGGTCAAAGGAATCAAAAATAAGATACTAATCAGGACTAAAACTAGTATCGAAACTAGACACTAACTAGCGCAATTACGATTCTAAAGAAATCACATTCAAAGAGATAGAAATTAACCTTTCCTGAGTAGTTTTAGAATGATCTTGAGCTGTATCAGAACAAGTATAAGACTATTATACACCCATGGACCACTATGGAACCTACCTGGACGACTGAGGATTACAAAAATATAAGGCCACATGGGAATTTAAAAGGAAGTACTAGGTTTTAATGCTGAAAATCACATTCTATTGTCTGAATAATTATCATTGTGGGATCAAAATCGGTATTGAAAATCCAATTTGAATTTTAGTATCATGTTATACTTTGAGGGTGAGTGGCTTAAATCCAAGCATCCAACTAAATTTGTCAATTAAAAACCATATTTAACCCTATAATGTCGGATGCTATCCCCACCGATAGACTCGCAGTTGCGGACTTTCCGTTACCGTAACTCCGCAACCAGTTGTGCTTCGTGTAAATTCAAACAACATCTCAAAGCAGAGGCATGGGGCTCTTTAAATATGTTACTGTCATTACGGTAATGTGCTGACGTTGTCCCTCGAAGACGACCAATCAGAGCGCAGGTGCCACCGGGATTTTCCCAGTTATCTGATGCATCAAAGGAAAAATAAGGATGAATATGTAAAATAGAGGAAATTGTGTGAAAAAAGGCAAAAGTACATGCTGATACTTCCTTTAACAGGATTTTTATGTCTAAAAAATGAAAATAAAAAGTCCAGGTGAGCTATAATGGTCTATAATGTGCTCAGTCCTTAAAGTGTTAACAAAAAAATATATATAATTTCAGTGATGAAGTAACCACTATCTGAAATTTATCATAAGCAGCATTCCCTTTATATTATATGGACAAAAAGAGCACTGACTTCACAAACATTTCCACAATAACTTCTTGAATGCTTGAAACTAACTTTACTTTCTGTATGCTAGTCAACTGGGTATGTGAAGGCCAGGTTGGCTAAGAGACACTGTGCCTGATTTTTACTGTCTTAAAAACGTGGAAAAACAGAACTAGTTCATTTTACAAAGTTTGCAGTGGTCCAAAGTTATTCCTCACTTACATTATGCATTCCGAGCATCCTACTTCTTCACTGCTACAGGTTTATAAGATCTTTTCACAACTCCGAGACCTGTGCAGAGTTTTGCTGTGACTTTAAAGTGAACAACTAGCATGCTAACGCACATTATCGGACAATAAAACAGTCTATAATTAGATGCAGACAGTACGCAATGGAGTTATTTTGACCTAATGGTCCAAATGTTGCTCAAATACATGGGAAAAAACAACAGTGCAGGGCCTTTACATCAAGAAATATCAGTATTTATTTGTTTATTTCATAGATTTTTGTGTCTTTCTGTGAATCGCGCGAGACAACAAGTATGTCCCCACATCTCGGTTTATTGTCCTCTCGGGCTCGCTTGCAGATTCTGACTTTCATACCATCCAACGCGGCGTTATTATTCATTCTAATCTCCCGGTCTATGATATGAGGCCCTTATGAAAGAACCAACAGATCAGTTTTCTCCTTTTGAAATACGACACATAACTCCTCCAATGTTTCCCCAGTCCTGAAGTAAACTTTGCGAAACAATTGAATGACAGCCGAACCAAAGCTACAGAGCCGCGTGTCACCCATCAAAAACAATCATTTATGCACCAAAATGGAGGCCCCTGGAAGAGACCGAACAGGAAGGGAGATGTCAGTCGCACAGCGCAGTGGTGACAGCTGGGCCCGCCCCACCTGTCAATCACGGCCTACTGTATGCATAATTACTGCACAAAGAGAGTGGAATTAGAAGGAATCAAACACTAAATAGATGTCTTTGTTTCCGGGGGCCTGGTGTGTGCTGTGAAGTGGAGCGTTCAAGTCTAAGGGGAAGGGAAGACTTTGGGAAACAGCTTGTGATATTTTGGTAACCCGCATCAGATCTGGCATAATTGTTTGTTTGTGTTCTTGAAATAGACGACAAGGAAAAGTACTTAGCTGCAGTTGATTGGGAAAAAAACTACAATTGCATACCATAATTGTTACCATCGTTTAGGGTAAAGTTTGTAGATCATTAGGCGTGCTTTCTCTAAATCCACGCTGTTGGTTGACGAACTGGCGCTGTTGTGACTTGCTGTTCACTTTATTTTCTGAGAATAGAGTTCATTGCTACTGAAAATGAGCTTGATTATAATAAAATGCTGTTTTACTTTGAAGCCAGAACTATAACACTGTTGTCTGCACATTGGGGGGCAAGTTGAGTTAAGTGCCTTGCTCAAGCACACAACAACAGCATTCATCTGTGGGAGCTGGAATCGCACCGCCAACTCATGGATCAGTGGATCTAAACGAGAAACTAAGTAATGTCTATGTCAAGAGTGGGATTCGAACCACCGACCTTCGGATCGGTGGACAAAAGGTCTACCAACTGAGTACTGTCCGTATTGTAAAAGTACAGATATCAGAGCAAAAAAATAGAAGTTAAAAGAGTTAAAAATATACTTAAGTAAAAGTATTCAAGTACCAGCTTAAAAATACACTTGAAAAATAAAAAGTAAAAGTATTTTTTTTAGATTTTGAGACCTAATGAAGCTTAAAATGTAGTGATTTTGTGCAGATTTTTTTTTGTATATATTTGTTAGCTAAAACCACACATGTTCAAAATAAACCCACTTTTCAGCAGGTCTCAGGACAAAAAATACTTTACTACTACTACTACTACTACTACATTTCAGTCCAGTTCAAAAATGTGGTGGAGTAGAAAGTACAGATACCTCCTCTCAAATGTAGTAAAGTAAAAGTAAAACATCTCCACTTTAAAATCTACTTAAGTAAAGTACAGATACCTAAAATGGATACTTAATTACAGTGTTTTACTACTTCTACTTTGTTACATTCCACCACTAGTTACCCCAAAACAACCAAACCCAGACTGTGCTCTATGTTACTGCCCATTTCCAAGTGTTAGGAGGAAGGAAGTTGCGTAATAGCACTTTTCCCTCTTATATCACCCGTAGCATTGTCCGGTCACACCTCGAGCAGCACCTGTGTCTGTCTCTGCGGCACAGGAGAGAGGCTGTATGGGATCATGGTTAAGCCTAATTGTGAGGCCCGCAGGACGTCCCATGTGAGTGTGGCTCTGTTTCCCTCCCGTTAAGTGGCTGTCGCGGCTAACTCCTCATAATCCCATCAGGAATTTGTCAGGCCGCCTTGTTCTGCTCGGCTACCTTGTTTTGTGGGGGTCCCTCGGTGGAGCGGGTTGGGCGGCACATGTGCAGACCTCGACTTTCTCGGTTTGTGGGTTAGATGGCGGATTGGTAATACGCATATTCTGAAATTATCTGAAATTTTGATCAAGGGTAAATACTTTTAAGAGCGACGGTAGCTGAGGGCGGTAGAGCGTTTGTCCACAGGTTGGTGGTTTAAATCCTGCTTTCAACATAAACGTCACAGATTGATCAATGCTGTTGTGTCCTTGAGCAAGACACTCAACCCACCTTGCCTGCTTTGAGTGGCTTTAAGTTAGAAAAGCACTGTATATAAATGTGTTACCAGGTTCTGTTTAAACTGAGATTAGCAGTCAATCCCAGATGCTAGAAGTGCCTACTGCCATTGTGTCCTTGGGCAAGACACTTAACCCACCTTTCCCGCAGTGTCTGAGTACACCGGTGTATGAACGGGTGTGTGATTTCTTCTTAAGCCCTGCGAATGCCGTTGGAGGTAGAATTTCTCATTTCCATAACGACAGGGTTGGTCAAACCTCGGCGAACTATGTAAAATACTACGTCAGATATGTTTTTGATTTAGAGTTTCAACAGTACAACAGTGTTTTAAATACTACAAGAGCTGTACAATTGGTCTTTTCTCTGCACCTCTTCCTGGTAACTGTGGACAGTGATATCAAAAAGACAAATTAGCAGTACGGCTATTGGCAACATGATGCTAACACATTTTTTATCTAACCTTTATTTTACCAGAAAATCCCTGACAATAAATTTTTTCGAGGTAGTCCTGGGCAAGAGGCACCTCGGCAGAGACAGTAAAACAATAGTGGAAGAAGTACATAAGAAGTAAGTCAGAAGTAGAAGTAGTAGGTAAGAAGAAGTGTTAAGTACCCACTTTACAATGGAATTAAAGAGTAAAAAGTAAAAGTATTTCACGCTGATTATGAGATCTATAAGCCTCAGCTGTAGTGATTTTGTTACAGATTTACATTTTTTTTTTTTATTTTTTTAAATTTGTATATTATTGTTTGCCTTTTCAGCAGGTCTCAAAGTATAATAAAAATACTTTTCCTTTTCAGTGGTGTGGTGAAATTTTTTTAAGCGCTGAAAAGATCATAAGAACCTTTTGTTACGTACATCTGAACGCTCCCTGTTTTGCTTTAAATGGTTTTCATAGATGGTTAAAACTCAGCTTTTTACATTAAGGAGATAACCTAAGCATAACTATCCATTTGTCATTGGTAAAAATAAAAAAAATAGCCTAAAATACCCCACTTTAAGAAACAATTTTTCTTTTTTTGATCTAAATGATGTTAAATGAGCATAGTACCATTGTGACTGCTGCAGTGACCTTTTCCAGGCGACCCTCCTAATGCCATAATTAACTTTCCTCTGCCCGGCCGTCAGCCAATGGGAAGGCTCCGCTCGCTCTTAACCACATTAGCCTGTGGACACAAAGGAGTCCAGTTTGAAGCAGTGTGTAGGAAATATTTGGGGAGAGTTCAGAGAATTGTCACTTAAAAGCATCTGAATACATAAACATTCAAGTTCCACATTGATAATGGATAATATAGAGTAAATAGCTGTAGATTCCACACATCCCATAGGCCGTACAAAGCAGCGGACTAAGTGAGTTTGCTCCAGTCAAATGAAGCTCATCAAGGCTAGCTGTCATATGGGCGAATTTGGAGCCAAGTTCCATGTTTGAAACTCCGACCGCAAGTATCATAGCAACCAAAGAGCCAATCCAGAGAGAGGCTGCTGAAGGTAACTCTCCGTCCCCACTCCTTCCCTTCCACTCTTACCAACGCTGTCGATCAAACCTATTATTGACACTAACAGGAACGACCTAGGGGAAAAAAGGCGCATTGATTTTTCTCTTATTAATGTTCATATCTTGAATCACGGACAAAATAGTGACATAAAAATACCAGGATCATGTAGAGCGGGTTAATACGAACATTTTAGGGCCAAAACAACAAGGCTCACTGAGAAGGGTGACAGTTTTTCAATGTAAAGTGAATTGGAGCCAGAAGCGCGCCCATGATCTCACTTCCTATGTGGAAGTGGCGGCTAGTCCATTAGCTATGTCCATTTATATATACAGTCTATGACACATACGCTCACCTTGTTCAATCTAGTTCATTTTATTTTCTAACAAAAGGCAGGCAGTACATACACTCGGTAACTAACTAATTTAATTAATTAATTAATTTAAAATATCAATACAGAAGGAAGGATTTTCTTTCCCTCTCACTTTTTAGAATTTTATTATTATTATCATTATTATTATTATTATTTAGTTAGTTTTTTTTTGCCTTTCCCATTTGCTTTTTCCCTTGGCCTCTCAATACCCTTGTTAGTCATAAGGTCTTTTTCAGTGCATCTTCCACATTGCAGGTTCACAGCAAAAAAAAAAAAAAAATCAAAATGAATCAAATCAACATTTTGGATAGGCACATTGAACGAAGGGTTTTTTTTTACATCCCAAAACTTCTATAGAACAAACGATGTGCACATTGTGAATGAATTGCCCCAATATAACTTGTAAAACCAGTATCTCATTTTACATTTTAAACATTCTCAATGCTGTTCACATCAGCTAACCCTGTTTCTAAAATTACAATTCCCTGTAAATATTGTTTATTTTATTGTTCTATTTCTACAGTTCTCATTTCTTTCACCATTGTGCACAAGTACCACTGGCATCATGCCGGTTGGATTATTTCAATACAATCTCTTTTCACCAAGCAGCAAAACCTTGAACAACCTCCATTCAGACTATTGCAAGAAGTACGGCTTATAACATCCAATTTTACTTTCGTACTTTTGTCCCTATCACTACATACTGCTTGCCTTGTGCGCTATTTATATTTGAAACTACATTGGGAAAAAAATATCACGTACTTGCTCGATGCTCGAACCCCCTGCAGTTATACAAAGAATCAAGCTCGACCAACCCCATTTATTTTTGCCATAAAGAAAGACGTTGTTGTTCCTCTATTGAATTGGGTAACCATTTGTAAGATAGATTCTCTGTATCCCGGGCAGTTTTGTTCAGTGGAACCCATTAAATCTCAAGTCGTGTTTGGTAAAATCGCCATGGCCAACCAGTCTCCCCTAGAATGTTCCATACGCTAGCATTAGCCCAGCGATGTAATGCGATTCCGAGTCCGGTTTAGGCTAATGCTACTTTGCAATAAAATTCTGTTCCAAGACATTGAAATTGAATGACTAGCAGGCTTAAAAGGTTTCTCAGTGGGCTAATAGTCCTAAACATATTCTATTATTTTGATTTATCGTGAAAGAAGATGGCCGCCCGTGCAGTGGAAACAGGCGAGCTGCAAACAGGATAAAAAAAAAATTGAAGCTAAGTTTAATTGAATCTGGCTCAACTTAAAGGAACAGTACGTAACTTTCTGAAGGTGTCACCTGATTCCATGGAAATATAAAGTTAAAACAATACTTTGGAATATTCTCCATGGAGATACAGTAGAAACCAGACATTTTTGTAAAAAGACACATTTTACAACATTTTTTTTCTTACTATCTGACGTGAAATGAGACTAAACTTTTCCTGTTTTAGGTCAAATAGAATTACCAAAATTATTTCTATTTGCCAAATGCCAGAATAATGTGAGATGGATTTTTTTTTTTGACAATTTTGCATTACTTTTTTCCAAAACTTGCATACATTTCATTAGTATTTGGTACCATTGTCCTTAAAATGTGTGACTTGGGTCAAATATATTGGATATACAGTGAATGTAAACTGTTTTATACCATGCGGTGAAATATTAGAGCCAAAGCAAAAATATTTCCACTGAAACAGCCGTTCTCCAGGCCAAATAAGAGTCAGGTTTGTGGAGAAGCAAGCCGGGTTCACAGTAAGGCTACATGTTTTTTTTAGTGCAATAAACAAAAAAAAAAACCAAAAAAAACATGCTTCTCTTTTCTTTTCTAAGTTACATACTGTGGCGTTAACTGCTGTTGTCTCATCTTTATTCATCTGCATTGACTAAAGTAGTTAGAGACAATCGGGGAGCGCTGATGCAATCGGAGTGAATCTGAGACAAAACAAAACAGTGGTAATATGATGAAATTTAGAAACAACATTGAAAAAGAAGAAAAAGCATACACCGCTGAATATGTTTTGAGCTCTTGTTTCCATGGAGATGTTATTGCTTTCTATGGAATGCTCCACAGTATGGCATAAAATCAGCCAACACCATCAGGCCAAGTTACAGGTCAGAGCTGTGGAGAGGCGACCCCGCTCACAGAGAGAGTGTCCGTTTACACCTGCCGTACTTGAAGTAATAGAAGAAGTTTAATTCCAAACTGTGGAACATTACAAAGCAACATGAAATCAGAAAAGTTACACAGTGCAGTTTTAATGTCTTTACTATTTGACACCTATATGGGCAGCAGATATGACATACATATACAGCACCATTACTGTTACCTAGCAACCATACTGTACAGAAGTAGTCTAAACTGGACAATAGTTATGATTAATAAAAATGAATTACTTAGTTAAATTAATGTTTAAACTGGCAGAATTTTCCATTTTAATGACACGTGTAGAGGTATTCTCTTTTAGAACTCACTGTATTTTTGTGCTTGTGTTTGTCCCACTGATCTGAAGGTTGGTGGTTCGAATCCCCCTCTCTACATAAGCATCATTGGTTGAGCGGTCAGATCCACCGACCCACAGGTTGGCGGTGTGATTCCAGCTCCCACAGATGAACGCTGTTGTTGTATTCTTGGGCAAGACACTTAACTCAACTCATCCCAATGTGTGTGTGCCTTAAAGTTGGAAAAGTGCTATAAAAAACATGACCATTTACATTTACCATTACTTAACTTATTTTACACAAACTGACACTTAACTAACATCAAACTATTATAAATATTCACTACGAGTACCACCAAACAAAGTAATAATTAGAAAAAAAACATGAAAACCTGTCATATGCACTTTTAACCTGTTTTAAAACTCATTTCGAATCCATCTAAGAAGCTTTTTGACATGCCGCTTGCTTTGAAATTCTGTGACATTAAGATGGCAGCGCGCCCTCAACTGGGAGCATCCATAAATAGCTTAAAAATGACTCTAAAACTCGTAAACATTATCTGGATTTTGCCGTTTGAACGCTTTTGAGTGTGTTTGTGTCAATTTTTGTCTGTAAAAGTTTCTGAAAAGAAGATTGCGAGCCATACAGGGAACTCCGAAACTTGTGAAGCTAAGGAGGAGATGATGGGAGAACTCTGAAAAGAAAAAGTGAATGCGAAAGAGTGGTTTGTCCTTGCAGAAAGATAGCCACAAAAGATGGAAAAAGAAGAAAAAGACAAGACATGCGTTGATGGGATTGGCTGCTTGGGTGTTTATTGTATTGCAACTTTGTGCAAGGACACTTCTCCATCTCAGCCGAAGTGTAGGGACAAAAGTTTCACACCTATTTGCTATAGAGTACAGAAAGTATCTGGGAAGAAAATGGAAGTTAGGCAGATGTGAATGTATGTGCAGCATGCCAGAGATAACGGCGTAGTTGGTAGAGCCGTAGAGCATTACACCGATCCAAAGGTTGGCGATTTCGAAACCCGTTCTCGACGTGGTTGAATAGTCGGATCCATTGACCCACAGGTTGGCGGTGCGTTTCCAGCTCCCACAGATGAATGCTGTGGTTGTGTCCTTGGTGTATCCTGGTGTATGAATGTGTCTGTGAATGGGTGAGTGCCTTGAAGCTGGAAAAGCGCTTTATAAAAATCTGACCATTTACCATAAGGCCTTAGTATGAAATTGTATGTGTCGTCTGCATTTGACCCATCCACCTACACCACCCTCCCCCCACTGTGGCACCTGTAATTCCCAGCGGTCTCCCATCCAAATACTAACCAAGCCCGGCATTGCTTAGCTTCCTCGATCAGATTGGTCATTTTCACAACCACACAACACACTTTTTTTTTTGGAGTGGATTCCGCTCCATGCCGAGTCGAATTTGTCGTTAAGGTGGCGGTCAGACATTGGCTCTGTGTAACCCGCTCCTCCTGAAGGTATTGATTCTTTGGGAATTGTTTTGAGGTAGAATGAACACAAATAGAAGGTCAAAAGCTCAGAAAGGCAATTTGCATAATGTGGTCCCTTTAAGAGGCAATGTGAACCAAAAAAAATTAGCTTTAAATTTCAATATATGGCTACAGTTGCCTCCAATATAGGCTCTCCAAATTAGCGTTAGCGTTGAGACAAAAAGACCTATCTTCCTAAATACAGAAGAATCTTCAAGTGAAGTATTAACCTCGTTTCTAAAGTCACATGATCTTTAAGTATTTATTAATTTTCATGTCACTCATAGAAATCCATAGAGATACAATCGGTGGTGGAAGGTAACAAAGTAAAAGTAGTAAAGCACTGTACTTTAGGTATCTCTACTTAAGTACATTTTACAGAGGGTACTTTTTACTTTTACTTCACTACATTTCAGAGCAGGTATCTGTACTTTCTACTCCACTACATTTTTAACAGGACTGAAAAGTAAAAAGTACTTTTCATCTGATTTCAGAGTTATTTTTACAATATTTGTGGTCACACCCTGAAGTTTTCCAGTTCAAGCTTTGGCTTTGAGCAAACAAAAATAAATACTCAAAACTCATTGATTCGTACTGTAACTGTTGACCAAAATACGTATCATTTTTAGTCAGTAGTACTATTAAAACTTGAGTGAAATACTTTTACATTTTAATCTCTAAGTACATTTTTAAACGGGTACTTAACTACTTTTACTTAAGTTGATTTTTTCATGTGATACTTTTACGTGACTAATTTTTTTACCTCTGTATCTGTACTTTTACTTAAGTAACAAAATTAAGTACTTCATCCACCCTTGGATACAACTGGACAGGAAGCAGTGAGGCTAACAGTGAACTTCGCTGTTGTGCACAGAGCCAATTCTTTACCTAAAAGTTTGCTATGACTTTCCTATGCATCTCCCCTTGCTATAGTACACCCCTTGATATTTTGTGCCTTTATCGCTCTATTTTTTTGTGTATTTCAACCAACCACAACAGCCCTGAGCGTAACCCAGAATCCCCCTCTTCTCCATCAGTGTCAGACAATCCCACACTTCTCCGGGACTAAACCAGGCCATTATCAACACTATAACGTCCCCATAGGCCTCGGTGACCAGCTGCAGGCCCTGAAGGGACACCTCATTTAGGCTACAGGAAACCAGGTGAACCAGGCTCCCAGTAATGTGGTATGAATCATGGAGCAAAGCGATGCCAAGGTCCAAGGTTGGCACATCTGGGCCAGAGTGCAATGTTAACCAGGGAGGTGAAAATAAATGTGAAGTGAAAGTGAAAATGAACCACAGTGGAATACAGCTGATGTATGGTGTTTTAACAAGCATTAATTACATGTACTTTGAATAGTAGTAGCAGGAGTAGTAGTGGTAGTAGAGATTTAGTAGCAATAGTAGTAGTAGTACTAGTAGTAGTAGTAGCACCAGCAGCAGTAGCAATAGTAGTAGTAGAACACTATTGATATCTGGCGCACTTGAATGTTTTAGAAACATGTAGTTTGAATGGGAATCTGTCTGAATCTGAGTAGCAATAGTAGCAGCAGCAGCAGTAGTAGTAGTAGTAGTAGTAGCAGCAGCAATAGCAGCAGCAGTAATATCAGCAGCAGGAATAGTAGTATTTGCAATAGTAGTAGTAGTAGGAGTAATAATAATAGTAGCAGCAGCAGTAGAATACGATTGGTATATGGTGTATTTTAGTGCTTTAGTTACATGTACTTTGAATAGTATTAGTAGTAGTAGCATTAACAGCAGCAGCAGCACCAATAGTAGTAGTTGCAATAGTATTAGTATTAGTATTAGTAATAATAATAGTAGTAGCTGCAGCAGTAGTATAGTACTATTGATATATGGTGCATTTGAATGGAGTTTGAATGGGAGTAAAAGTAGTCTTGAATCAGAGTAGCAGTAGTAGCAGCAGCAATAGCAGCAGTAGTAGTAGTAGCAGTCGGAGTAGTAGCAGTATTAGCAACAGCAACAGTAACAGTAGTAGTTCCAGTAGTTGTATAAATAGAAAGTAGCAGTACAGAACAGTTGGTATATGGTGTATTTTAGTGCTTTAGTGACATGTAGTTTGAAGTAGTAGTAGCAGTAGCAGTAATAGCAGCCGCAGCTATAGTAGTAGTTGCAATAGTATTATTAGTAGTAATAATGTACTTTGAGCAGTAGGCAGTAGTAATACGATATATATGGTGTATTTTAGTGCTTTAGTGACATGTACTTTGAATGGGAGTAATAGTAGTTATGAGTAGCAATAGTAGTAGTAGTAATAGTAGTAGTAGTTTTCTCTACTTCATGTAGAATTATCAAGTACACCTGTTTACCAAGGTCTTCAGAATATTTTTGTTGAAGGATTTTTTTCCTCTCACCTTGAAAATATCTGCTCGAACTGACATAGTAAAAATCAAAGGACTTTATAGAGATTTTTGATAAATATACACTAAGTTTTTTATTGTGTTTATTGTGTATTGGATTTAAATAATCCCCACTAACATACCTTCGTAAGTGAAAGAGTTTTCCTACTTCTCTGCACAATATACCATACACCATAGTTCCGTGTAGGGTTCTCAAAAATATCGAAAATCAGATACTAAAACAAATATCGACACTGTATATGCATTTGAGCAAGTATCAGTACTAAAAAAGTCACATTCACAGGACATTTCCAGAACAGCTTGAGAATGATCTTGAGCTGTATCAAGACATATAGATGAGTATACACCCACGGACCACTATGGAACCTACTTGGACGACACAGATATAAGGTCACATGGGAATATAAAAGAAAGTATTATGATTTAATGTTGAAAATCACATTCTGTTGTCTAGTGTTTTTTATTATCATTAAGGTATCGAAATCGGTATTGAGTATCGAGTCTATTCCTAGTTCCCTGTTTAACATTTTCACACGCTGCGTACATTCTTTACCTGTTTACAACATGAACTGCCATGCCAGCACCGTAACCGATCATATTTGTCATTTCAGCCTTTGCACGCTGCACTATAATCCAGTCTGGGCAGCTGAGATGTAGCTTACATTGATGGATAGGGCCAATGTTATTCCATTCCTCATACACAGTGTACAGGTGGATTACTGATGGTGTGAATGCGTGTTCCGTTTGCTAACATGAGAAGCGATCTCGTAGCTCGCAGTAGTGTATTACGCCAGACTTATAATGGTACAGAGCAGAAGATGGATACTGTTAAAGGTTAGGTGTAATCCCCAAACTAATAACACGGCAAAATAGTGAGTTATGTTCGATATGGCACAGCTGAGAACATATAGGAGAGTTGTGACTTTAGTGAGTGTGAAGGTTTATCGTTTAAAGGGCCAATATTACACTATTTTCTGATGTACTATATGTTATAATGCTGTTTCCTCATCACAAACATACCTGGAGTTGTGTTTTGTTTCATTCACGCATGTTTAACACACAAATCCTGCATATTTAGGCTGAGTTCTTCTCTCAAACTGAAACACTCTGTTCCACCTTGTGATGTCATGTGGTAATACAGGAAGTGCTCCACTGTCGTTTTAAACTCCATACACTTTCACTAGAATCACTTGGATGATTTCAGCTCTGAACTGCCCAATTACCCTTGCTGGTAACTGAAAACAGCTGATAACAGGTGGAACAGAGCATTTTGAGCTTTGGAGATGTAGACAGACTAATAATGAAGGATTACTCAAACATGTGAATGAAACACAACACAACTCCAGGTATGTTTTTGAGGAGGTAACAATTACATGGATAACGTAGCTTAAAGTAAGTTAGGATCTTCATGCCACCTCACCCTCCCAACATGCCACGTCACACATCAATCTGTCTTACCTATGTCTATTGTTTTAAAGTGTATATATGATGCAAAATTTACTTTTTTTTTTAATGTATTTTTTTTATACCATTATACACTACCTGGCCAAAAACCCTAACCCTAACCCTAAGCAAATAGGCACGAGCCTCCTCCAGTTGGTCAGGTCTAGGTTCAGCAACAGTCTGTGCTTAAAGAATGAGGTCAGCTGACTACCTGAATATACTGAATGACCAGGTTATTCCCTCAATGGATTTTTTCTTCCCTGATGGCATGGGCATATTCCAAGATGACAATGCCAGGATTCATCGGGCTCAAATTGTGAAAGAGTGGTTCAGGAGCATGAGACATCATTTTCACACATGGATTTTCCACCACAGAGTCCAGACCTTAACCCCAGTGAGAATCTTTGGGATGTGCTGGAGAAGCTTTGTGCAGCGGTCAGACTCGACCATCATTAATGCAAGATCCTGGTGAAAAATGTATGTGTTTTATCAAAGCGCTACACTGAAGTCATTATTCATTCACTCCACACTTGGTGATGGTAAACTACTATTGTAGCCACAGCTGCCCTGGGGTAGACTGACGGAAGCGAGGCTGCCAGTTTGCGCCATCGGCCCCTCCGACCACCACCGATCATTCACACACACCACTTTCATACTAGGCAATGTGGGTGAAGTGTCTTGCCTAAGGACACAACGACAGAACTTGGTCTGAGCTGGACTTGACCTCTGACCTTTGGGTTGGGAGACCAACGCTCTAACCACTGAGCCACTGTATGTGTGCCGTAATCAAAGCTAAAGGCGGTCCAACAAAATATTAGTCTGTGACCTCTTTTTTGGTGGGACTTTTTTTTTTTGGCCGGGCAGTGTATGTTATATTCTCATAAAAAACATACCCAGAGTTGTATTTTCCTTATTTACACTGGTTTCATTAACCCCTTAATCAAAAATCATCTTCTCTGAGCTCTCAGAAATGCTCAGTTTACTTTTTGCTATTACCAGACCATCATTTTATGGTCAAATTGTGTTCCAAACGAAGCGTGCTAATAGCAGCAGTACTTCCTGGTTCTCAGACAATAAAACACTTTAAAATTAGACGCAGACAGCACACAGCAGTCTCGTTTTGACCCTGCTTATACATTAACAGTGGCTGGATGCATTGTAACATGGAACAAAATCAGGTACGACCCCTTCAACTATATACTGCTACTTGAAACACCAGTATTCCTCTCCTGCTTGTACTCATAGCATCACTTTAACAACACTGCCATCTTGTATCATTGTTACTATTGTGCTCACTGTAATGATGGGTGTATGAGACACGCATGGGTGTCCTTACTTGCGATAGATGCTTTCTGCAGTCGTGGCTCAACACGGACCAGCAATAATAAATCCAATGTACTTTAGCTACTTCGTATCGATCTTGTCTCTGTGTCAATGCGCCTCGGGTTTGATGTTGCTCATCCATTTGTTTTCGTGTGATTGTGGAGAGATGAAAGAGCTATGCATAAGGTTAAGATGCATTGACTTGTATATAGCCAAGGGTCATGGGGTGGAAGTATGTGTTACAGTGCATCCATCCACTGTTAATGTCTTTATTTTTAAGATACCATTTGTCTATTTATGTATGGATCCATAAAGCCTAAATCTAGTCACCTAAAAGTTCTAATATTAATGGTTATGCATCAAAGGTGCTGTGTGTTACTTTTCTGGTCAAGGGTTTGCAACCTGATTGGAAATGATATTGCTTTGCCTCAAATGTTTTGCAGTATCATTCCGAGATCTGGTAAGATTTAGCGTTTTCAAGGTGGTGTCTGCTCGTTTTGAAGAACATTTTCGATTCTATACCCCTATCAAAAGCATCCCTGAGGTTGCATTTATCTTCATTTACAATTGTTTTATTAATCCATTAATCAATTTGTTAATCCAAAGTCGAACACTCAAAAATGCTCTATTTGGATTTTACCTGGATTGTTGCGTCCCAGGTAAAAAAAAAAAAAAAAAAAAATCAATAAATCATCACCAGGCTTGTTCTAATGTTCTGCGGTCAAACTCTGTTCACATTTCTGTTCAGAACTGGGCAACAGTGGCTCAGTTGGTAGAGCATTTGCCCACTGATCATTGTGTTCTTGGGCAAGACACTTAACCCCCTCTATCCCCATTATCTGCGTACACTGGTGTGTGAATGGGTGAGTGGTTCCTTGATGTAAAGCTCTTTGAAAGTGGAAAAGCGCTGTATAAAAATGTGACTTCTAACCTTTTTTTTTTTTTTTATCAGGGCATTGCATCCATGTTTTCATTGCTTATTTTTTTTTTTATATTTCTCATTCTTAATTTCCATTGCTGTCAGCAGAGGGAGCTTGTTTTCCAAATGTAAACTTTATTTTAGGTTAGCAAATGTGAAATACTTATCGCAAGGTGACCAAAAGCAAGTTTAAAGGGGAATTAAAGCCGCAAGAATGCTTAATATGTGTTCTGAGTTACCTCTATGCTTCTGGTTTTATGGATTCCGTTCCACTTGAAATTCCACTTATTGGTCATTTGCGCAAACACAGTATCAATGTATTTGATTTCCGCGCTGTTAGCTTGGCTCTAAAATTGACATTTCACTATAGTCCGCCTTCACCTTTGTTCCTGGTCGTACGCTCTTTTTTTTTTTACACGGCTACATTATATTCATTTCGTTGAGAAGGTCACTGGGTTCTCTGGGGAATCTGGTGTTTGGTTTAATCCATGACTTTTTACCCACAATCCCTTTCACCTCAAGCACAATATGATCTTACAAAAGCGGGCTGGAAATAGTAGCAAGTGGAATGTAATGCTAGGGTGACATTTTAAAGAAGATGAAGATTTTTTGATATTGTGGGGTTAGCTTTTTTTTTTTTTTTTATGTTCCCTAGGTTGCTAACTGTCAATCATGCATCAATATAGCTTACTCAAAATAGCTTCTTGCTTTTGTCTCAACTTGAACAAGCAAACTTACAATAGCAGGTTGAAAGTAAAAGCAAACGTGAAAGTGCAGAGAGTAACGCTAGGTAGGCATTGAAAAGCGATGTGTTTGGTATAGCTAGGTTAGCTTAATTCTCAAACTTCAATGCCCATCGTGAATCATTAGAGTTTACCTGAAATAGCTCCGTGGGTTTGTCTCAACTTGACAAATACAATATAAACTTGTTCAAGCGCAGTGTAACGCTAGATTTGCGTTGAAGTTTTGATATGGTCGAGTAATTTGATTTTCAAACTTCCTTAGTATTAACCGTCCGTCATGCATTATTATAGTTTAAAATAGATTCTTGCTTTTGCCCCAACTTGAACCAGCACAATACAAGTTTACAATAGAGGTTGGAAACAGGAGCATGTGCAGCGTAAGACTAGATGTACATATAAAAGTAAAATTCTGTGACATAGTTGGGTTAGTAGCAAAAGACGAAGTTTAAATCTGTCAAGTGGACAAATCGTTGTAGGAGTGAAGACGTTTTGCTGCTCGCTCAAGCCGCTTCTTCAATTCTGAACTGAAGATCTGAAGAAGCGGCTTGGATGAGCAGCGAAATGTCTTTACTACTGCAACGATTTGTCCAGTTGACAGATTTAAACTTCGTCTTTTGCTCTGGATCAAACCTGGACGACTGAGGGATTACACAGACATAGCAGGGTTAGCTCGATTCTCCAACTTCTCCAGCGCTGTCTAACTGCCCATCACGCATCAACAGAACTTACTCTGCTTTTGCTTTTGTCTCAACTTGAAAAAGCACAATACAACTTTATAATAACGGGTTAGGAATAGAAGCGAGTACAGTGCTAGGCTGACATTTAAAAGTGAAGAGTTTTGAAGTGGTTGGGTTATCTTAATTCTCAAAGTTCCCTAGCGCTAACTGTCTACGATGATGAATTATTATAGTTTACTCAAAATAGCTATTTGCTTTGTCTCAACTTGAACAAATTGAGTCTATTACTTTTGTAAACTATTTAGATTCAGATTCAAACAAAGCATAATAATAGAGTTGTGTGTTTGGATGGTGGTAATGTGCAATTTGTCTGATCACTGGACGGTAGCAATTCGGCCGAAAATGAGAAAAATACAGTGCTTTCAAAGGTCAAGCGTGTGAGAAATTATAAGTTGTTTTCAAAATGGTGCTACACACTGAATGGATAATTACAACAAGGTTACAGGTTCAAACTCAGAAAGAAAGCGGAAAAAGTTGGTATAAAGATATTTTCCAACTTTTGTTCTTCAGCGTGTCAAAAATTGTTGCTATAATTCCTGTTTTCAAATGCGTTTAGGTATTAGCTTTTGATTTAGGTTTGAATTACTTACTAGGCTAGTTACATTTTAGCCGTCCAGTGAATGTTGTGTCCTAAAAGATCAAATTTCTGCGTGGATTATGTAATTAGGCCGATTAAAGAGGGGTTATTATGCAAGATCGGACCTTTCTACCATATGTAATGTTGATCCCTCGCCAAGATCAGGCCTGAAGAGACTTTAGATGTTTGCCATGCAGGTTTCAGTAATTCAGAGATCTCTCCCGGGCCCTATTCAAGCTCCTCTTTAGTTTGCTGTAAGATTCTGACCTCTGCTCATCCCACAAGCCCACGTCACCCACGCTCCCACATGACAATTCTCCATAAATATACAAAAGTATGCCACAAAACAGTGTCAACAACTTCACAAACCTGATGCAATGTGCTGTAGTTTCATTAGCGGAATGCACGTCGATTGTAATGTGATAGTGCCGTGCGGGGGGGGGGGGGGGGGCGACTTAGCACGGAGAGGAAAGGGAAGGGAGACTCAAGAGTGTCAAAAATGAAAGTGTCGCAGTGGTCCACGGGTGTGTACTAGTCTATGTGATCTTATACTTGTTCTGAGACAACTCAAGGTTAATTTCTATTCTGTGACTTTTTTAGTATCGATGAGCTCAAATGAGTGTCTAGTTTTGATACTACTTTCATTGATTAGCATCTGATTTTTTAACAACCCCACATCGTACTCAAGTTATTATTATTATTATTTGAGTCACCACTTTTTACTACCACTACCACTGCTTGAGTAATAATATTCTGTAGTAACATTATTTTTACTTAATGACATATTTTAGCTACCCGCCTTTGCAAAGATCACATCCGTCGTAAAGTGTAACATGGCACATTCTTCATTGATAACAACACGCTGCATGCGCTCTTCCCAGGTGCGTTGTCATGGTGCCAAACGTCTGAAAACGATCCGCCGTCTGCTCCATACTTTTCTGTCAGGTGTTTTTGGAAGTTTCATTTTTCCGTGTTGTTCTTGGATCGACAGCCCATTACTCACCGTTAGCTTTTCATCAGGGCTAATTCTGGCTAGGCTACAATGGCCCGGGACGTGCAGGCACAGGTATTCCGAAAAGCGGCTATCATCACCTTCCGACTTCAGGCGTGTGCTTCCTTCATTGGCTTGGATAAGTTGTTTGGAATAGCCTTATAGACAACTAGCTTCCATGCGTGCTCCGGGCTACACTGCGCACCTGAACTTGGCAAGAGAAAAGGAATTTGTTCCATTTGAGTTGTTTTAAGCTTAATTTTTTCCTCCAGGTCATGATAAGGTTCGCTACTCACACATTTCTGATATGGTATGTTGATATGAAAAGAATTGTAAGAAATAAAGTTTGGTTAAAGGTAACTTTTTTTGTTGGGGGTTTGTAATACGCTTGTCTCCGTCCGTGGAGATGTTACAACTCGGCTGAAATGTCCCACAGTATGGTATTAAATCGGGATGCGATGATCCAGTTTTTCAGGTCTGATAAGATATTGATTCAAGATTCCAGGTGAATTGGCCTATATTACCTTAAACAGTATTTTTTACTGTATATTTCTAAAAATCTACTTTAACAAGCCCATATCAAATATTTAATATGTCCCACTGAGGATGTAAGCATGAATAAAGGTCTAGTGGTTCACTCTAACTTGTAGTAAACACACAAATTTGAAGTATTCACTGTATTGGCGACCAGTGTATGGCCCTCAATCGGCCCTCAGCTTTGTCTGTGTTTTTATATGTGGCCCAAAAAAGTTTGGACACCTCTGCCTGATCATAACTAACACCAGGGCAGAGAGTGAAAACAGCATTTCCTTAAATCAAAACAAAAAAAGACCAAACTGATCCAAAGTAACTTCAATTGCAGGTGTATTGCAATATCAAAAAAGTTACAGAATGCACATTTAAGATATTCTTTCTTGTTTGCATTTGACCCATCCCTCAGTGTCACTATAGTGAAACCCATCAGTGGCCGTGTGCAAACAGAGATGTGACCCTACGCCACCTCCCCGATTGATCCTAATGCACAGCGAAACAACTTTATTTTAGAAACTACCATTTTTATCTTGATTTTGCTTCATTCCTTAGCAGCTGCAGTCCTGCCAACCTCTACTGGCATTTGTACAACTTCAGTAAATAAATCGTAATACACTTTGCTATAATGGTACAGAAGTGCACACAGCCTGAACTTGACCAATGCTTAGAAAAGTATCTCGGATAGAGTTAAGCTGCTCCAGACAGTTTTATTAATACTCACTGAACTCCACGGCGACGATATTGATTCCAACCCACTGCTATAGCTAGGTGTTATATAAAAAGAACTTTACATTGAAAAATTCGATATATTTACAGCTATTGTGTATAATGTTGTGGTATTTAAATGGCGCTTTAGATTTTCAGTTTAAAGGGCGAATAAGGTGCTGACTGCAGTATGCGCTTGAACCAGGACAGAATCACTCATTTTCCTTGTACTTTTCTACACGCTTAAGCCATAACTATCTTTAACTGCTCGTCTGGGATCCATAATACTTACTTCTTCAATACTTTACGAAGATCTGAGTCTGGTCACCGGTGAATCTCCCTGTTTTCGTGATTGACAGGTGGTTTATCCAATCAGGGACAGGCATAGTTCGACCGTATTGGAAAAAAAATCACAGCGGGTTGAAAAACATAGCGGATTTCTGCAGAATCAATGAGCGAAGCACTAAACTCTGTTAATGTGAAATGAGATTAATTAGATTTTATTTGTAATCATAGGTGACCGATGAGCTCCTTCGTTTCACGTGTCACTAAAAAAAGCAAATCTGATTGCGTGATCACGTTTGACCAGGCTTAAGATGCAACGGAGGATGTTGGGACCAGGAGATTTACCCTGCCTTTACACTGCAACTTTTAAAAATCTATAGCTATCTTTAACCCCTTTAAACCTTATGACCTATTATTCTGGAGTAACCGTACTTTAGCTTCTTGAGTAATATTCTACCTACCTCTTAAACACGTAATCAAGCCCTATGTTAAATTAACTAACTAACTAAAGGTACATGATGACCACATTTTCAAAAGTCAAAAGTGGGACACACCCGGGTTGGGATGGTTGGTAAGAATAAAAATTCAGTTGTCATAATCTGAGGGGCTTCTGTCATTTGTGCATTTATTTGTTTTATGGTTATTTTCAAGTAGGTTTTCTGTAGTTTAGCTAAACAAATGACAATATATTCCCTGTTTTACTGTTGGTGGGGATCAAATTGGTCAAAAATGGGGATGTCTGGAATGTCTGTGAAATCTCTCAGTCGTCCAGGTCTGATCCATAGCAAAAGACGAAATTTTAATCTGTCAACTGGACAAATCGTTGTAGGAGTGAAGACGTTTCGCTGCTCGTTCTGACCAGAACTGAAGAAACGACCTGGGACACCTGGGATGTTTCTTGTATAAAACTGGGACAAATCAATGGTTTTGGATAAATCTGCTGGAACAGGGAACGCAGGGTTCAAAACTGGGACTGTCCCGGGTCAGTAGGGACGTCTGGTCACCCTATGCTAATGTTAATTTTGGAGCAAATGCTAAATAATGCCACAAACTGAAATAATCTAGATCTACAAATAATCAGGTAGGCTTCACTGCAAATACAATTTAACATTTTAATAAAAGTTAGCATTAGCATTGAGACTCAAAAATGTACCTTTTAGTGATGGGATTTTCAGCTCCTTTGTAGGATCCGAATCTTTTGGATCTATTTTCTTCAAAGAGCCGTTGAAAAGACTGTCTCTTTTACTATTTATTTATATAACAGAAGCCAATATGAGAACTCATTTTAGCTACAAACTAATCACAGAAAGAAATGACCAAGATATGTTTAAAATGACTCAAACTGAGAGTGGGAGTGTGTTTATCCACTGAAATTATGAAAATGCTAAATAAAATGTTCCACTACAATAATAATAGGCACATTTTTTATTAATTAAAAAAAAAAAAAAGTATTAATATGATGTTTTTATGTGCAAAATCTGTCACTCGTCGCCTGCTCTGCTTCTGTGCTAATTCTTAAAAATGCATAAAAATTGGAACAAACAAGATTAGGTTCTTTTAAAAATTGAGATCCGGTTCGAACAGTTCACATTAAGGAATCGTTCAAAAGAGCCAAGTAGTCCACGAATGTAGATGTATCCTATGGTGAAGTTTTCCTCGCATTTGTATTAGTATTTTAGTATTTATTTGTTTACAGATGTTATTCGAGCAAAGAGAGAGTTAATATAATTTTAGAAGAACAGGTATATTCAAAAAAAGACTAGAACCAGTAAAAAACGTCATTGTATTTCTGTTCTGTAGTGTGTGTAACAACCTTGATGATAAATTAAAAAGCTCCTACACAATAGAAGCATTTAAAAAGAGGTATTTAACATTACTTTTTTGAAAATTACAGGATTCAGAAATGATTCTTGTTTGTAGTTTTATCTTTTTTGTACATACATATTGAGTCATGTGTGTTATTATTAAACAGGGTTAGGCATTATAAGTCATTTTTACTTCAGCCTAATCCCTTTCGGTGATAGAAATGCTATATACAACCTTATACAAGTTGAATAATGTTTGATTTTGAATGTAATGACCGAATAAAATTAATAATAAAAAAAAAAAAAAAAAACACAAAAAAAATTTATTTATTAGGATTTTTTTTTTTTTTTTTTTTTTTTTTTTTTTTTTTTTAGCGTGACTACAAAAACCTCACAGACATTACATTACAGTGTGGTGCACAGAGCCAATTGTTCTGCTTCTTCCAACAGTCCAACAGTTATACATTAAACACCATTGACACGTGTCGCTAGGTGTTTCGATTTTGTGCGTTTACATGCATGAAAGAAATCTGATCTTTTTTTTTTTTTTTTTTTTTTTTTTCTGGCCATGCAAATATCCCCTGACACATGTTTCACTATTTCTACCATGTATCTCGCTGCCCAATTACCATCTCCGGTGGTGGATCGCATGTTTTGTTGTGTTTGGGCAGAAGCGGTGGCCTGTTTTAAATGAGGTGAGAGATTGGTGGAGCAGAGAAGGCGAGAGGCCGGACTACTGGAATGTCAACAAGCAGAGGAAGAGGGCTTTGTCTGCGCATGTGGGCTAAAGCCTGTTCTGCTACACACGACATCCCGCTAATGCGCATTTGATTACATGAAAACACACACACAATAGGAAATAACGCTAAGAAAAAAAAGAATATGTCAAAATTTAGAGTGTGGATGAGCTTAAAGAGTGGGTTTTACACGGGTATTAATTGTCACATTTGGATTATTTAGGTTTGCTCCCTACACTGAGTCGCTCCCCCCGCAGATCGCTATGACGTATATCCTGCTAATGAAGCTACTGCACATCGCATTACGTTTGCAGAGTTGTGCTGTATTGTTTTGTATTCTGCTTTTGTATATTTATGGAAATTTGCTCTAAAACCTCTTCAGGCATGTTTTTGATGAGGGAACAACATTATAACATGGTAGAATGCTCCAAAAAGTCTATTTTGCATAATACCCTCTGTTTAACTGACGAGAATTCAAATTAGGAATAGTATTTTTTTGTTTTGTGTTGTGTGTTTACTTGAGCAAGGTGGACATTTCATCCAGAAAGACAGAAAAAAGTATTAGTAAGAAGAACTGAACCACCCATCCTGCAGTTTCTGGTTAATTGCGTAACCCACTGCACCACTGTTGCTCCAGTAGATTTAGTTATTGCACATCGATTATTTGAATTGGTTCATTGTCAGTATCTTCTTATGATTATTATTATGATTTTAGTTTCTCGTCATTGGAGTAAGAAACTTAATTAAGAATTGTTCTGCTCCACCAGCAGAAAATGTAGCCCGGAAATTAGATAACAAAATAATGTTTACAGAAAAAAGTCAAATCATCTACATCAGTGATTCTCCCTCTGAACTATTTTGTACTGCTACCTGAGAAAATAAGCCGAATATAGTAAATAAGATCTATAAATTATTACAAGGGAAAGAATTGGGACCAAGTTAGGGTTAAACATGGAGGGGTGATCTCAGAATGAACCAATGCAAAACCAAATATTCAGTACTGCAACTTAAAAATGAACCCAATATTTTCTAGTATAAATTAGTACATTGTGTTTTCCCCAGTACATTGGTCCCTCACTATATCGAGGTTCACCTTTCGTGGTCTTTCTGTTTCATGGACTTTCTTTTTGTGCAATTTCGCATGCTTTTTTTTTTTTACATTGTATGAACCTGCATTGTGTTCTTCATCCTGATTGGCTAAGGGGCTAAGGTAGACCATGTCCATCATTCAGTCCGTGTACTGTACAGTACAAATTTACAATCGCAGTGTGACTCTAAAGTGCTGTCTGTTTGAAGGTTTGAACTTTGAGAGTGTTTAAACAAGAGAGAAATGTGAGAAAATGTTAATGCCTGTTGAGAAAAGTGTATAAATTGTGTGGAGAGGGGGTTTTACGGCCTTAAAACATATATAATAATTGCAGAAATAAAGCAGACTTAATTTATTGCGGGTTATTAGAACGTAACCCCAGCGATAAATGAGGTACCGATGTAAAAGTAAGGTTTGTGACAAATTCAGACCACTGCACGCTGTTTTCATGTATCGCAAACTTGTAAGATAGAGCCATGTGAGTCGCTATACGCAGAATTGGACCCTCTTCCTCTTCATTTACATTAGATTTACATTATTAGCTCCCAAATTTCTGTTGACTACTCTTTGAGATGAGAGCTGCTCGATTGTCTTTTCACTGCACAACTTGGCAGCCTCGCTTCCGTCAGTTTGTCCCAGGGCAGCTGCGTGGCGACAGTAGTATCTTATCACCACACCAGAGAGTATGGAATGCACGAAATTGTAAAGCGCTGTATGAGCATTATTGAAATTGACATTCTAAGGACAATCTGAGAATCTGAGGAGCAATTCAACCAATAAATAATCTTATTCTCAAGTCTAACACACAAGCGCAAAACAGCTGAAAGTACCAACTCTCCACTCCCCCTTCCTCCCTCCTTCCCTCCTTCCCTCCCTCCTCCTGCATAGTACGTGGTGACGGATATGGCGGTAGACTGGCTCACGAGGCCGTCCTGTTTTGGAGCTGCGATGAGCCGTGTAAAATGAAGAGCAAACATACCTGGATGTCATTAAAGCTCCGCTCCTCTCTGCTCCTCACTGTTGATGTAGTGTCTGCGCACATGTGGTTTCTATTTGGACCCGAGTCAAAGCTGCAGACATATTCCCACCAGCGAGGGTCGGTCTGGAGGCGGCTACGGTACACAGCGTGGGCAGTCATTTATAAATAGTGGGATTTTTTATTTTGTGTGTGTGTGTCAGTGGTGCATATGGGAAGTGGTGGTGAAATTATAGTTGAAGTTTGAATTCAATTATAGATGATAGAACTCCCTAAACTAACTAGCTAGCTTTAAAAAAACAAGTATTTTCAAGTATTTTGTGTTAAACTATAACATACATAATATTATTTTACTGTAAACTGCAAAATTTATTGAAAGTACATTGACTTTCTGTTCAAAACTATGTAACTGGTAGGCCCCACCTCTCCATAGTAGCGTTTCAGTGTAGCAACCAGCAGATTTCCGTTAATACATTTTTATTATTAAAAAGTGACATTTTAATGTGCAAGTTTGAGAGATTTTGGATTTATGGAATACTTGCAAAGTAAGTACAGAGCTGTGGGCGGAGATAAAGGGTAGTTGAAATGTGAACGCCTTGGGGTCCCACCGGAGGAGTTGGAGTTGGAGGACGTGTCTGGGGTGGGGGAAGTCTGGGAGTCCCTGCTTAGACTGCTGCCCCCGCGACCCCAGATAAGCGGAAGAAAATGGATGGATAGATAGACAATGCTGGACAATACAGGATTGCATGATTGAAATACAGTTGAGTAGGTGAATGATGAGAGAACACCAGCATAGCATGGTTTAAAGCGGCTCAAAGTTGATTTCGCATAACAAGTATCCTTTAAAGCAGACATGTCAGACTTAGGCCCGCGGGACAAATTTGGCCCTCGAGATCATATCAAACTACACTACAATCTGATAGTGTGCCAGCTTTGACCTGATAGAAGAAGACCAGAGCGTACAGGTGAGTGTGAACAAAGGCCAGGTGAGGGGAAGGGGAGAAGGGAACAGGTTTCACAGCTACTGGTAAAGAAAAAAAATCTATTAAACTCATGGATGGTAGCTTTAACCGATGCTATCAACATATCGAACATATCTGCACTTGTGTTTTGTTTCAATGTTGCCCTTTAAGTCTGTTTCTTTTTTAGCAGCTAAAAATGTGGTTTTCCACCTAGTGATGTCACGAGGTTATACATTTTTACATAATTATTGCAGCGCTCAAATTGCATAGTGAGCCATGTCAAAAAAAGTAAGTTCAGAACGTTATGTCAGTAAAAGATATATAAAAGTTGCATTCAAGTATATTAATTACTTTTAAAAGTTGATGGGGGGAAAGCGGATCACCTTGTACACGCATTGCTAGCGAAACAAACTTAAGCTAAAGTGCTGTTTAGTTACAAATAGAATACACAATATCAATTTGATTACCTTTCTATAACAGACATCTAAATGTTCTTGGGTGTAGCTCTTTCCCACTCGCCCCTAAATCAAACTGCGCCTTTGCCGTCTCCTCCCTCCTCTCCTCCTTCTCTTGTCTCCTCGTTCCCTCCCTCCTTATCTCTCTCTTCACACCCTCATCCATAACATGTGTTTTGACATCGCTCCTAAGCTGCAACAAAGCCTCTTAATTTCCCCCATTTAGGTGTCCCATTGTGGACGCTTTGACATTTCTGTGGTTTCAAAGTGTCCTGAAGATGGCCGACCTGTCTGCACAAGTGTAGAACTCAAGAGTCTTTTTGTCATTTTAACAACCTAGGAATCAATAGACTCAGTTATCTTTGTACACTAAATACAGCTGTGTATTTATTTTGTTGTGGCTTTTTCTTCAAATTGTGCCTTCAGTGTCTTCAATAATTTTCTACATTGTTAAACATAGATTTATACACTTGCACTATAGTAGTTGAGTAATAATGTGTGTGTGTGTGTGTGTGTGTGTGTGTGTGTGTGTGGGGGGGTGTGGGTGTGGGTGTGGGTGGGTGGGTGTGTATATATGGACTGGAGACCCTAAAGTCAAGGTGGGAAACACAAATGACCAAACCGAGATCCTGTGGGACTTCCAGATACCAAGTGATGGGAACATCAGGAAAAAGGAACACGAGAAACTAGAGAAATACCAGGGGCTCAAAGACGAGCTGGAGAAGGCCTAGAAGGTGAAGGCCTCAGTGGTGCCCGTGGTCATCGGAGCAGATCCCAGGAAAAACATCAGACATATCAGTCCAGAAAAGTGTTGTACTAGGAACAGCAAAGATACTGCGCAGAACCCTCAAGCTCCCAGGCCTCTGGTAGAGGTCCCGAGCGTGAAAAAAGGATGAGACCACCCGCGGCGTGTGAGGACAAGATTTTATATATATCAAAGTGTATTTATCTTAAAGTGCAGGAGCAGTGGCTCTACTCTGAGCTCCCCCCATGTTACTGAGCTCTATTATTTAATTTGATTATATTTTTAAAAGATTGTCTCCATTCCCTGATGTATTTTCCTCAACTACAGCATCACCATCCAAGCAGCGTAAGTGCAAAATTGGCCAATTGCGGTTCTAATGAGGTTAATTTGCCAATGGGATTTCAATATTAAGTGGTAACGATCAAAGCTGGCATGGTTTAACATCTTACCGCCTTTTTTGCTGTTCTTTTTCTCTACTAATAAAAAGACTCAAGGGACAACTTCAAACCTCCACAGTCTTGTTTTGGCTGCGTCCACTTTCTAGTTTGAACCGACTTTGTTTCTGGCTAGGAGGGAGCAGAGATGGGTAGTACTCAGTTACTTTTACTTACTTTTTTGTTCTATTTGAGCAACTTTGTAAATAAATTGTACTTCATTTGAGTTGCTTATATTGCAGTATGACATCACAAGACAGAGTGGTTTCTATTTGAGAGAAGAGCTCTTGCATTTTGTTTCATTTACACATCCTTAACACACAATCTCTGCATACAGCTCCGGGTAATAGCATAATATGGTGGTGGGGGGCTTGAGGGAGCACTAACCTCCCCTAGAATAGTCAGTGCACCCCCATAGCTCCCCTAAAGATTTCGAATCTCGACTAAAAATGTTCAAATGGCAACCACAGAATGTTCAAAATGAGACTAAATGAGAATAAAAATGAAGTTAGTTTTCATAAATCACTACAGGGGATACCGTATTTAATATTCGTATTTTTGGCTACTCTACCCACCCCTGGAAAGGAGGTATGACATGAAAGAGTAGACAGAGAAAGAGAAAGATAGATAGAATATGGCAGTGACTTTGGGGTCATTAAAGCAGACGTCTATCGATCGCTTGTCTCGAATTCTGGCTGCAACCTTATTGACCATGTTTTTTGTGGTCGTTGGTGTGTTGGTTATTTCAAAAGGCCACTGACTGTGCATACTGTAAGGCGGAAATAGCAGCCAGTACACAATGTTAATTGACCAAGCCGCTTTGAAGGTAACGGGCAACAGCAGCTCGGATAGTAGGATTCTCTGATCTGAAGGTCTGCGGTTCGAAACCTGCTCTCAACATAAATGTCTGTGTACATGTGTGTGGATGGGTGAGTGGTTCCTTGATGTGAAGTGCTTTGAATGCCTTGAAGGTGGAAAAGTGGTGTCTAAAAATCTGACCATTTTATCAAAGAGGGCTTTTGCCATTTGAGTTCATTTTAAATTCTTGGCATAGGAAAACAGAATGGTGTTTTTAATGCAGAATCTTGAAATTTATTTTTGACCGATCGGAAATGTCGACCAGTTTAGATTGAACTGCCAGGAAATATGGACAATAATTTGGCAGACCCCAAACACTTTCTCCAGACATTTCCTCAACATGACTCGAATAAATAAAAGGCAAGGGTGTACAAATATTTTGGGGATAAAATAATCAAGTGCGCTTTTTTTATTTTTTGTACTCTTAGAAGAATCCCATGCTCCACATTTAAAGAAACATATATCAACAAGTCTTAACGTGATAAAAAGGGCAAAAAATAATTTGTAGGGCATTGTATATAATCATGATCATGACAATCACCAACAGAGATAATCACCAGAATATTAAAAAAAAAAAAAAAAATTAAAATTTATTAAAAACTATTTTTCCTCAGGGGAGTCGACACGGGGGGACAAAGGGGTTTGTCGTCCCATACCTCAGGGACTTAGGGGCCCAGAATTGGAATCTCTTCCTATTAATTTGTATCCGATGGGGGCCCATGTAAAGCTTCTTGCCCTGGGCCCCCAAATTTCTGTTGACGGCCCTGCTGGTCCATAATGTTCTCCAACAAAGTACAATTATATAAAAGCAGTTGAAACATGGAACTTACTCTTAACATTAAAATGATCATTATGCCTATCCATAACATTTTTAAACTGTCAGCAACTTTAATCATTATCATATTATCATTAATCCCAAATTATGTTAATCGCAACACAAAATTTCAATATAGTCCCATGCCCAGTCTGAAATGAATAAATCTTAACTTGAATAAATCTCAAAAAAATTTAATAATACTCACATATACACAATCATTGTCGTTTTTTTGGGGTTTTTTTTTTACAGTCACAGCTCCCAGTAACCATATTTGTATTAGCTTGGATTAGCCTCTCCCTGTGGGCTCGCACTGTTCCCTGCGTTCTTACAGTCCTAATGATTTTTGTCCCGGGCTCATGTGGTTGGTCCTCTGCTCTATGCGTGTGTACTCTGTGTGTCTATGGCTTAGCTCTGCTTTCTTTGCCGCTGGCTTGTGTAGGAATGGTCTGAGAACCACCCATATGCTAACATACAGCATTCAGGAGAGGCTAGCTCAAACATACTGGGCTCACGCTGCAAATGGGACTGTTATTTATATACTATTGCAGCTGTGTAGAAAACGCCTGGAGGACGCTAGATACAATAGAAGTGAAATTCTAACTTTAGTACTTTTTGATTAAAGCAAACTTCTTACGTAAAATCAACTTTTCAGAGCTTTTAACCATGTTATAGTGGTTTTCTCTTCTCATTTACTCTGTTGAAGTTGTATTTGGTGTAATGCAATCCATAATCGCTATTTTCAAGACGCCATATTGCCAATTAACCTCCGTTTTCACCGCCACCGGCATCCGCCCATTGCTCTGTTCTTAGGACGTTCCCTCATTTTATTTTCTTAATCTTTGATATGTATAAGATTTGGCAGCGTCCTCGAGTCATTTTGGTGCGAATGGGGGAAAAAATCCATTACCCGCTAGTGTGGTCTGTAGTATGCAGACGAGGGACAGCTTCACTTTTTTTTTTGTCGTAATGACGTTCACGGCGATGTCAGCTCCCATTGAACACTGTAATTTTCTAATTTGGTAGTCAGGGGATTTGTTTCTTTTTTAAGTTGTTTTAGATGAATATTACGATTTTAAATGTGCAAATTATAATGATCCACAGGTGTTATAGCTTATAGACACAAGACACAAGCATAATAGGTCTGCTTTAAAGTGGAACTAAACACTAAATCCTGCTAAACTGTATATATGATGTCTGTGTAATCCCTCAGTCATCCAGGTCTGATCCATAGTAAAAACCAAAAGTAAAATCTATTAACTGGACAAAAAGTTGGAGGAGTGAAGACATTTCGCTGGTCATCCACACCACTTCTGTCCACCAGCAATCTGACTAGAACTGAGCATCGAAACGTCTTCACTCCTACAACTTTTTGTCCAGTTGACAGATTTTACTTTTGGCTTTTATTATGTATATGGTGTTTTATGGTTCCTAGTCCTTTCTTTCAACTTTGGTGCAAACTAGAAAAATGTGCAGCTCACTGGTCAAAACCCCCTAAATCTAAGTCTGTGCTGCCTCCAGTGGCCTCTGTAGTTTCCAGTAGTTGGTGACATCACAAAAGTTGGAAGTGTGGGCACCGGTTAGACCAGAGGTGCCCAAAGGTTTTTTTTTATCAAGGGCCACATCTCAAAACATATTCGAGGCGGAGATCCACAGACAGCTGTTTTTGCTGTTAAAAATACTGCTTATGATCAATTCGGCCAGTTCAGCAGGAGGCCTGAGGGCCAATAAAAACTGGTTTCAGGGCTGCATTTGGTCCCCGGGCCATAGTTTGGACACCCCTGGGTTAGACCAATCACACTGTTCCTAATACCTCCAGACCCTGCCCTTCTCCCTGCTCACTCTTTTCTTTAATCCTCCAGTTTAGCAGCTCTATTTGAAATGTGGTTAAGCAGAGGCATGGGGCTCTTTAAATATGTTACTGTCATGACGGTAATGTGCTTACGTTGTCCCTCAAAGATGACCAATCAGAGCGCAGGTGCCGCCAGTATTCTCCCAGTCAGTTATCTGATGTATCAAAGGAAAAATAAGGATAGATATGTAAAATAGGGGTAGTTGTGTGAAAAAAGGCCAAAGTACATGCTGATACTTCCTTCAACATGATTTTTACGGCTAAAAAAAGAAAAGTCTAGGGGAGCTATAATGGTCTATAATGTGCTCAGTCCTTAAAGGGTTAAGTTCCTTATATTTAACTGATAATTCTACTAATGTCACTGAACATGCTGCGAACACACACCACATTCATACTAGGCAATGTGGGTGAAGTGTCTTGCCTAAGGACACAACAACAGTGTTACGGTATTCCCAGCGGTCTTCCATCCACGTACTTACCAGGCCCCGCTTAACCTCTAAGATCGGACGAGATCAGGCTTTGACAAGGAGAACTCAGGCCGCTCAATTAAAATAAACGAATAAACAAAATAAAAATAATTTGATTGTTTTTTATACTGAACACACTGAAAATGAAATGCAGAGTCCGCTGATACCAGAAGAATAAATAAATACAAATACACGCATGGTTTGAATACTCAACAAACAAGGCTGCATTACTAGGCTGAATATAGTGAATCTGAGAGTTTCTGAATTAATTGATTTAAAAATGGAGTATTTGACATATTTTGATAATTTTTGCTCACTTATTTGTATTTATTCAGTTTTCTTATTTCTTCTTCAAGTAGCCGTGGACACTGAATAAGAAGAAACAGCTTTTTGACCTGCACCATTAGCCTACTGCTTCTTTGACAGTCCCCCCTCCAATATATAATGCATGAAATAGCTGTAAGTCTTGAATAATTATAATTTTCACAATTGCCTGGGTTGAACTTCTAACTTGTCCTTGCACAACGTGGTTATGTCACTCGCTATGTTTGAACACTTTAGTGGAGTATTTGTGGAAAAATGACAAGAATTATGCTTTTGTTACAATAATCATCATATCATATAAAACTGAGAGTTACTTGGGAAATGTGCCTTGAATTGAAAAACTTTTTTTTTTTTTTTTTTTCTCCATTTCATTTGAAGCCGCTGTGAGCATGAATAAGACATTGCAGGCCTGTATCGTCACACATTCTATAGATCTAATGCATTTTGATCTCTGGCCATAATTGGTCTCTGGCTCCCTTCTTGCTGGTCACCCTGACATTTGACACATTTTTTTTTTTTTTTTTTTTACATCAGATGCCTTCCATTATGGCTGCAGTAGGCAATCCAAGTCTATTTTATGTCCAAAAAAAACACTTTTTATGTAATAAAGTAAAATTAGTCCTGTATTAATAGTATTAGATACATTATAAAAGCAGTTTTTAAGGTCAAAATGTGTCTAATCATGAAGCTTTTTTTTCATCCCTCCACAATCCAGGAAGTAAAGGAGATGCGCTGTTGGCATGCTAGTTGCAAAGTTTGAACCACTGCGATCAACTAGTTCTGTCTTTTTTTTAACATTTATAAGATGTATGGTAGAAAAAAAAATCCTCACTTACCTTATGCATTCTGAGCATCCTAATTTGCCATCACAGAAATGCTAACAACAACTAGCAATACTAGCATGCTAATTTGACCCTTCCTGATTGTCGGACAGTAATGCTTCATAATCAGATGCAGACAGTGCACAGCGGACTTATTTTGACCTCAAGAGCTGTTTATACAACACACCTGTACTTTGCTCAAATACATAGGGGGAAATTATTCATTAACGGTAGGAGTAGGAGCAGTAGGAGTTCAAAATTGCAAATAGAGATTTCACCCTGTATCTACATCATTATTCCCCACACTCAGGAGGGGCTAGTGTGAGACTGTAGGTAAACTGGAGCTCCAAGGACACAAACAGCAGCGGTCAGCTTCGGGCCAGTCCAAATAAATGCATTTGTGTGCGCAGTGGGCTCCTCTCTGCTTATTTTCTCTACAGCGCAGGATTTCTCACTCTGGACGAGACAGGGGGCAGCGGATGTAATCTCCTCAGCTGCCAACATCGCACTTGTGGCTGGGTTTGGGCCTGGAATAAAGCGCTTGTCTCATATTACACCTGCGAACAGTGTGTGTGGCGCACTTGTAAAGGAACAAATACTGGGGATGTGGGTGGATATTAATGTTGTCACGATACAATATTTTCAAACTCGATTTTGATACTAAGAAATTAACTTTTGAAACGTGCTCTTGAGTGCATTTGCTTTGGCATTTCATGATTTTGAACTTAAAATAATGGCTAATAATGCTCCCCATACTCTGATCTAATACAGCTCGCCATCTACTGGCAGCAGAGAGAATTACCATTGGAGAAAACATTTAAATTAAACTGGGTAATGTGGATCATGTCCGGACATGTAAGCACACAGCAGTAATGAGGCGATTTGATGGCAGAAGTGCTTCGAAAGAGTCTGACAATGATTTATGGACTTGTGCACGGGTCTCTGTCTGTGTCATCACAATCTTGGGAATGTGAGGTTTTAGAGGCAAAGGGCTTTTTTACAGATGATTACTCAAACCAGAGCCAAGTCATACAGCCATTGTGTCATTGGGCAAGTCACGTCAGGAAAATGAGAACAAAGATGATATAGGTTATAAGTGGTGTGAGTATCTTGCTGGAGAATAGAACTACAACTTGCAGATTTCCTGATGACTCACATTTTTATTATTATTGATAACTCTTAAATCAAAATCATTTGTCCATTAGTTGTACCATATACATTTGGACAGTGAAGTTCATTGGCAGTCTGACAATGTGGATTTATATAGCAACTTTCATGACACCCAAGTGCTTTACAGTGCATTATTTATTCACTCCAAACTGGTGGTGGTAAGCTTCTATTGTAGCCACAGCTGCCCTGGGACAGACTGACAGAAGTAAGGCTGCCTATCTACACCACTGGCCCCTCTGACCGCCACCGCACTCACAACAGTTTTTGCCACTGGTGCAACACTGTGGCACCTGGAATTCCTAGTAGTCTCCCAAGTACTAAGGACCCGTCTTAAGATGAATTTGTCCCCTGGGGCCCCCGGCAGTGGATGCCTCCTGGCTCAGCTATTAGTTATGCACATTTGACAACATTTTGACTCTGCTCTCATCACCTTCACCAATCAGATTGTATTTATATGAACAACATCAGACTGAAAACATCCAAAGTGTCACAACTACCATAGTCACAAGAACAGTACAGAAACATATAAGGGGGGGTCAAGATTTTTGAAATTTTAGACAAGTTTCTGGTGGATTTGAATGTGTTCCAGTTGGTGACAGTGGGCTTATAAAGGGTCCTTGCACTGGTGTAAACACATAGCTGCCCTCACGTCTGCCCAACTCAAAAACATATGTAGCAGCAGCAGCAGATATTTGCTCCTACTGTAGATAGAACACAAATGTAATCGTTTGAGAGGGATATTTAGGCTGCTGTAAACTCACAAGCCCTGTGTACACTAGCTGCTAACTTTCCTTCACATTTGTCATTGAATCAGTCACTTACGTCAAAACTACTGCATCCAGTCATAATATTACGTGGTACTTCCCTCGTGTTTGTCTAGTGCACTTTTGGAGTCAACAAGACAACAAGCCGGTGTCCTCACTGTAAGTTGATTTTGCGCTACTTCCCCATTGTCACACAAGATTGATCGCCAGCGCAGACCTACTCATGTGCAAATCCCCAGATAGACTCAAGCAAAAAAAAAAAGAAAGAAATATACTGCATAGAAAAGGCATTCTCGAGCCTCCCTCCCTCGTGGCATAGTCGTTTTTGATTCAAATTACAATGAGAAAAAAAATCACGCTGGAAGCTCCCTGCGTAGTGCTGTGGAGAGCCGTGGATTTGTGCCCACACTCCATTAAGCTGCCCTGGCAACAGGCCTCCGGAGCAGGGCCAATCCTGCTCCGAGTGTGGGGGGACTGATGGATGTGTGGCAGCTAGGACCGCTTCAAAGCAAACTCTCTGTAGCTAACGCGAAAGCTGTGTGAGATTTGATAAATGGAGAAAATAGGGTAACTAAGGTCTTATGCGGGGGTAGAAAGTAATTACAAATACTCCTGTTACTGTAATTGAGTAAATTTGTGGGGTAATTAAACTTTTTAGAATGATTTCTAAACCTGTACTTGTAATTGAGTATAATTCTAGCCGTGTAATTAGCTACATTTTAAATCATAGAAGTTATACAGTACTCTACATTGTTCCCAACCCTCTACTGTCTTATGCAGATTGTGGTTTGAAACAACAAACTTCAATTTAGCATATTTTGTATAAAAGCACGATCTAAAATGCTTCTCAAATTATGTTTAAAAAGTATCGAGTGCGTTTCATTTGTACTTTTTAGCTTTTTGGTGTGTAATCCCACAGTCGTCCAGGTATGATTCATAATAAATGAAAAATTCAATTCTGTCAAGTGGCTGAAAAGTTCTAGAGCGAAGAACTTTTTGTCCACTTCTTCAGTTCAGTTCTGATATATTTTCTCTTGTATCTATCTGTATCAGAAGGAACTACACACCTATTGTTTTAGCTTTTACTTCAGTACAATTGTGGCAGCAGTACTTGTAATTGAGCGCATTAAGGGCCATCTAACTGTACTTTTTACTTGAGTTAAATTATTCAGGACTAAGCTAATTATTAAAATTTGCCGTCAAATTAAGTTTATGGTGATGAATGTAAAAATCTGTTGTAATTTTTGTGTTATGACGTCTGTATGACAAGGTTGCCCTGTTTCATAGTGCTTTTCCAAATGGTGCTTGTCCTGATTCTCTTGAAACATATATATCACCTGGATGTTGCAAAATTTGGCACAGCGGTTAGAGGGTTCACCCAGGTTTGACTCTCATCTTGTCCTTGGGCAAGACACTTCACCAAACTTACTAGATAGAAATAGCACTGTAGTCTGTCAGTCAACCCATGTCTGTGATGCTGGCTATTTTCCGCTCCGTGCATTGAGGCTAAAATTGATTCAAAATGTCTCTGCGATCCTCCAAGCAGCATGGACTCTCTGTGGAAAAGTTTGGTTGCTGTTGGTTGCTTTGGTGTGTAAAGTTCAGTAGAGCAGCTATATCATCGCTATATATGTCCGTTTCCCAAAAATTTCTGATCGCCGAACCCATCATTGTGATAATGAACGATGTTTGACGTTACAGTACAGGTGCATAACGCTAAAAACACATTTAAATAGAGGCAAAGTTAGCGTCATGATGAATGAAAAGATCATGATGAATTTAAAGGTCATATTTCAGTGTGTAATAAGCAAGGAGCGTGTGTTTCTCCGATTGGCTGATCAGTCTATCAATCACTGCCTTCAAAATTCTTGTAGAAAATACCCGATGGCGTCTTTTTAAAGTATAGAAAATGTGTTTAATTCAATTTTATTTTGTTTCACTTTCTTTTGTTTCATTTTATTTTGCTTTATTTTGTTTTATTTTATTTTGTTTTATTTATTTTATTTTGCTTTATTTAGTTTGATTTAGTTTGATTTATTTTATTTTGCTTTATTTTTTTTATTTTATTTGTTTTAGTATATTTCATTTTTTATTTTATTTTGCTTTATTTTGGTTGTTTTGTTTTATTTTTGCTTTATTTTGTTTTGTTTTATTTGTTTTAATTTATTTTGTTTAATTTTATTTGTTTTATTTTATTTTATTTTGCTTTATTTTGTTCTATTTTATTTTATTTTTTTACTTACCCATTTGTTTTTAAGCAAAACTTATATAGTGATTCAAACATACGTCTGTGTGTCTCCAGATGCCAATACTCACAGAGGTCACTGGATGTGCCTGTCGAGTTCACATTTTATCTCCTCCTCCATTACAGAACCTATCATAACTTTTTATCACGGGCGTTTGGTTCGCGTCAGAGTGGATTTTCCCCTACCTCTTCACTGTGACTTTGAAGGTCATGTGTTGATGAAGAAGCCAGGCATTTGAGTGGCTCTCCTTGGGGAACGCAGGGCCAGCGTCGTATATTACACCCCATTAATTAACCGGACCATTTTCTCTCCTATCTTCTGCTCTCCATCTGTATGTGATCACTCCATCATCTCGCTTTACAGACCACAATTTCTTCATTTGTGTTTCACTCATTCAGTCAAATAATTTCCAGGTCAAAACCACTTTCTTGCAAGATTGGAGTTTTACATTGCCTTAGGTAGGCTTCCATATTGAGGTTAAGGTACCTGGAAATTATATCTATACAATACATTTACTGATAACAAATAGTAAATATAAATGATAAACTGTTGTAACATCCGAAGGGACCAAAGATGCAGACTTGGAAAAACTGTTCAACAGAGTTTATTGACAATACAAAATGTGAAAGGAAGTTGTTGAGCAAGTGGTGGAGGGCTGGGTTGGCGGTGCGTGTTCGGGTACAGGACGAGGTGAGCTGGGTCGGAGGTGGAGGTGTTCCTACTGGTCGTGGTGAGCTGGAGCGGAGGCTGCGGTGCAAGAATAGTCCAAGGAGCAAAATCTTGAGGATACACTGATGAATAAAGGGGAACATTGCATGAAGGATGACTCGTGGAAATACCGGAAGATGACAAGATGATCTGGCCAGAACACGACATGAAGAACGACTTGTGGAAACACCCAAGACAGGGGTGTCCAAACTATGGCCCAGGGGCAAAATGCGGCCCTCAGACCAATTTTTATTGGCCCTCAGACCTTCAGTTGAACTGGCCCAATTGATACTACTCCAAATTTGAGTATTCCTATGAATATAACCTAAATAACATTACATAGATACATACAGATTGTCATACAGACCTAATATAAATTTTTCAAGCCTTAGTTAAAGTATGAAGTCAAAACTACATTAAATGCACCCATCTGAATTGTACTGACCACTGTACTGACCACTGTATTGACCACCGTGGCCAAATATTTTTCAAGATATGGCCCTCGGTGAAAAGAGTTTGGGCACCCCTGACCAAAGACAACAAGACGATCTGGCCCCGAGTGTCGCGTCCTCAGTCCTTTTACCTCACAGGTGCAGCTTGATTGATAATGAGTTGCAGGTGTGTGTGGGAGGAGCCAGAAACTCCACCCAGCTCCTGGCTCAAACATTGAAGGGAGGGGGAAAACAGCACAGAACACACAAAAAACCCATAATATTGAAACTAATTTATGCCACTGACTCAACCCAAGAGTTGATTTAAACCACAAAAACTATTCAAAATCTACAATATTGTTAAAAAAGCATGAGCTGCAATAAATAAACAGCAGAATGAAACACTTTAGTACTTAGTTTGCATCTGTAATGAGTCATAATAGTGATTAATTCAACCTTTGACGGCTTAAAGCTTATCATACAGCCAAAAAATAACCCAAAAATGTATTATGGATCATACCTGGACATCTGAGGGATTACACAGACGTAAGATTAAGACGGCAAGTTTGTGGAGCATATCCCAAACACCGACCATCTGAGATTATGACGTCAACAAATACTAGATCGTGAACCCACCACATTAGCGTCCACTTTGCAACGCTGTCTGCTTGGTAAAATAGGCGAACTCCACTTCGATACTAAGGAGTACAATTAATAAACTTTTTCAAATCTGACATTAGTATCTTAAGAAATTTCAAAATTGGAAAGGGGTCCCATCGGAGGAGGTGGAGGACGTGTCTGGGGTGAGGGAAGTCCCGGAGTCCCTGCTTAGACTGCTGCCCCCGTGACCCGGCTCCGGATAAGAGGAAGAAAATGGATGGATGGAGTAAAAATCGTTCGATATTGAATTTCCATTTTCAAATTTGGCAAAACACATAAATTCATCTGATAAGGAGGCCGAGAAAGAGCGAAATATGAGCGTATGAGTTTGTAAGTGTGCGATATTTAGATATTTGCTTCTCTTGACAAATTCACTGTATTTATTGCTTTTTTGACAAATAATCCCATTGCTTTTTAGTGACATTTGAACCATTTTAAAAGCCCTACAGGGGCTGGTGTTGTGTTTTAGCCCAACCTATAAACACTGTGATATCCACATCAAATTACTGAATTGTCTCGATTCAAATAAACAATAAAATAAAGTAAAGTAGCATAAAAAATGCTATATTTTAGTGTCATTTTTAGCAATATCTTAGTAGTGCAAAATGGGCTCCCCAAATTATACCTCGCTGGAATAATCTCACTACTTATTATTTCAACTCACCAATTTCGTTGGTCCCCTTGGCTACGATTTTGCATCTTTTTTCCCCACTTTATCTCCATATCTTGATCCATTCGTCCTTGGCTTTGTGGCTTTCTCCTTCCTCTGTTTTGGTATTTTCTCATTTTCTTTAATAAGCGGGTGGCGCTCGCAGCGTTAGCCTTGACCTTCGCTAAGTGCCTCTGGGGGATAGCTTAGGCCTGCGTTAGCCATGTTATTAACCAATACGATTAGCGCTTTGAGGTTGCTTTCCGACGGCTTACGTGTGATTATCTTTATTGTACACTCAACCTTTGGAGAATACATTTTTAATCTTTCGTATGGAAAGATAACAAACACGTCTCTTTCTATTGCGTCGTAATAGGTTTGGGTTCACGTAGTGTCACAGCAATCTATAGTTTAACATTGAGCTGGAGGACAGGTCAAACTCTATGGTGCAATTTACTGTTTTTCTGATTTGTTGACCTGGTTTATGGTTAATATCTCTGTAATTACTGCCTATCCACATGAAACCTGCCAAAAAAGTTGAACATCTTCAGTCGAAAGGACTTAAAAAAAGGGTATAATGCATTTTCTGCTATATTATAATGTTATCATCAAAAACATGCCTGAAGAGATTTTATATGTCATCCATGCATGTTTGAGTAATCTCGCAGTCTCTCTCGTGCCTTGTTTTAACCTTCTTTATGGTTAACAGTACAATCTTATCCAAAGCTCAGCCCATACGCCTATGTCACTCATGCTCCCGCACTGCCATTTTTCATAAATAATCTAAAGCAGGATATAAAACAATGTGCAGTGGTCCCTCGTTTATGGTGGGGGTTATGTTCTAAAAATAACCAGCAATAGATGAAATCCACGAAGTAGTCAGTTTTATGTTTTACAATTATTATATATGCCAACTTATATATATATATATCTGTGTAATTCCTTAGTCGTCCAGGTAGGTTCCATAGTGGTATATTAGTCTATATCTATGTGATCTTATATTTGTTCTGATGCAGCTCAAGATTATTCTAAATCTATTCAGGAAAGGTCCATTGTGTCCTGTTGATGTGACTTAGTATCGATACTTCAAATGAGTATTTAGCTTAGAGTTTAGTTTTGGTATATATTAGTATCTTTTGACAACCTCAGTTTGCAGATTTTGTGTGGGGATGTGACTATTATGTGGTAAGAATTTGAATGTGTCAACACAGAAGGGCGCACTTCATTTTTGTATCCCAGGAAGAATCCAATTAAATGGTGTTGTTGGAGCGCGCAGATGCAGCGGGCTGGAGTGTCCTGAAGAGGGGGTCAGCGGCTAATGATTTCTATAAATAAGAAATTATAAGTACTAGAGCAAAGAACGTCTGGTGAAATCTTAATTAAAGCATGAATATTGCATTTTACACAAGACTGGCCGGAGAGTATAGATGCAAAAATAAATGAGCGTTGGAATGAAATTATATCGTTAGTATTTAGTATAGCGGCAGTGGCTCGGTGTCTAGAGCGTTTGCCCACACACCCACAGTTTAATCCAAGCTCCGACCAGGGCAAGCTACCATTGTGTCCTTGGGCAAAATACTAAACCTTTGGTAAAAGTTCATTCTGTTCTCAGTTTTAAACGTACAGTTAATTATTCTTTTTGTCAGACAGGAGCGTTTGTTTACCAGCTTTACATTTTTCATCTACTTCTTGTCGTCTTCCTCAGTGGGGTCACTTGATGGTGTTGTGATGTGACTTTTAGGTTGCTTACCTGTTTTTTTTCAGAGAGTAGGAGAAGCTTAGGCCCTCTGTGGTCTGAAAACTTCTCCAGGATTTTGCCTCATGTGTGCGATAAGGTGTAGGCTCTCTCATCTCGGTTCATGCTCCTTGGACATGATTTGCAGGCCTCGATGGCCTCCCTGATCCGGCTGTGCCATATGCTGCTTTCGGCATGGATGACCCTGGCATTGTTCAAGTCCATGATGTGGTTTTGCCTCTTGCAGTGGTCGAATATAGCTAATTTGTCTGTGTATGATAGTTTGATTAAATGAGTGCATAAGTCAGTGATTTCACTTCATTCTTTTCATTTATTTATTTATTTCGGGCACATGTATTGGGTGCACTTAAAGCACATTTCACAAATAATCCTTACATAAGCTCGAAATGGAGTGGGAAGAAGAAAACTTACCCCCCCCCCCATCTTATTGTTAGTGGTTGAAGGGGCCAATAGGCACAAAGTGGCTGCCACACTATTGTCAACGTGCCTCATGGCAGATGTGTTTAATATAGCACTGAGCATAGGGGGTAATTTAGAATATATGAAATTACAGTGAGGTCATAGATATCCTTGGATAAAAGCTTTCAACCACAAACCAGAAGGTTGCTTGTTCAAACCTTTGCCCTGTGGGTTGAAAGAGCCGCATACATGAAGAATGTCAGACACGCTTAGGTCAGTCAGTCAAGGATGAACTGTAGCCTACAGACTGTGATTAAAGAGTGAATGAAAACTGCACTACCTTTAAGTAATAGTATGTAACTTTCTCGACATGGAAATTCTACTACATTTTCCACGATGGTTGATTCCATGGAAATAGAAGTAAATAAGTTAAAACTATACTTCGAAACATGGAGATATACTGTGGAAGAACAGGAACAACATTTCCATGGAAAAAATCTGGAAGAAGCCTTTCTCCAGACCAAATAAGAGTCAGGTTTGTGGAGGTGCAAGCCCACTCACAGTAAGAACACATGTTTATCTATGCTTTTAGTACAAAACGCAATGATAATGAAACCTGCCCCCATTTGACATGAAATGATCACCTTGTTGAAAATGAATGAAACTTATATTACAGTGTATGATTATGATCTTAAACATTAACATGGGGGTTTTATAATGATGTGTTACCGAGGATGTGGCAGTGCCCACTCTCTCCGAGCAGAAGGAGGGATAACAGTGAAACGATCCATTAAAAGCTCCACAGTCACGGGGGAAAAACAGCTTTAATGCACACTGCAGACTTCTCCCCAGGCTCTCATTAATTCAAGCTAAACACGGCATTATACACATCTGCCCATTATACACAGTCCCATAGAATAATAATGGTGTGTAATCGTACAACATGGGACGATATTAGAAAGAACACTAAGCTAATAGTCTCAAATGTTCACATGTTTGTTGGAGTTATGAGCATAGCGATATTTCTGCAGCTTATGAACTGTCACATGCAACGATAAAGTTAAAGTTTATTGTTTATTTTAGGGAACCAGTGTGACGTTACCTGCATGATTGTTGCATTTTATGCCTTTCTGCTGAAGATTATACCCACTGGAACAATATCTCCATAGAAACACTGTGGGGCTTTAAGATGGTTTATATCAGTGACGTGCGGTGAGGTTCATGGCTGGTGAGGCACTGATGTCGTCACAATCAGATTTACAAACATATAAACCAGGTGTCAGAACATTTGGCCCCGGGTCAGTTTCTCTCCCAGTGACTACGTGACCTACGTGCCTCACCTACGTCCCTCACCTGGCGCCTTTTCACAGCCGCTTAAAGCAGCAGCTTAGCACACAGCACAGTCAGTCCGCGGTGAGGCACAAACAGCCTGTGCCTCACTCCTCTCAGGATTTCAATGGTAAACGTCAAAATTCAGCGATTTTGAGTTAAAAAAAAAGAATAAAATTGCAAAGTTAAATAAAAAATAACTTTATAGTACAAATTATTGGATAAATATAACAATTTCATTTATTTTTCTCTGTGATGTCTGCCTCATCTGACCGCACGTCACTGGTTTATATACAGGTTGGCCCAAAAGTCACAGACAGTTTTTTTCAGAGCATGTAGAACTACCCTTCCGACATTAATCTGAGCAAATACAGCTCCGAGGAACGAACCCTCATTGTACAGTAGTACTTTGAGTCACATGGGTCAAATTCAGAAACCCAGCGGTGTTACCGTCGACATTTTAATACCAGAGATGCCCCGAGCATAAATGCCATTAAAGGAATAATAAGTTGTTTTCAAAGACAGGGGGCAGTATGTGATCTCATGAGACCTGACTAGTCCCGATTTCTTCCTGTGGGGCTATTTTAAAGAAAAGGTGTTTGTGAATAAACCTCAGACACTAAACGACTTAAAATGTAATAATGAGGATCAAATAAGAGCCATAAGCCCGGAAATGCTTTCAAATGTTCAAGTGTGTTGGACAGGGCTATTCAGTGTGAAACTGAAAATGGTGGACAAAAAACATTATTTTTTTAAAATTAGGTCATTTTTACTTCCCCTAGTTTAAGCAGTGATAAATTCAAGTGTAAGCGAACAATTAATAACCACATATATTGCCAAAAATCTTGGAAGGTTCAGTTTATCTACTGCTAAAATTTGGTGAATATAACTTAAGAATGATAGGAGCTATTGAAGATTTAAAAGTGTCAGTGACTTTTGGGCCACCCTGTATAACTATTGTAACAATTTCTCTTGTTTTATTAGTTTATTCTGAACATAAAACCCATGTATGACCAAATTTGTATTTTATGTCCAAAAGAAAAAAAATAAATAAATAAATAAAATTAATAAAATCAAATCACAATTTGAATTTTGGTTGGATTAAACATTAATCTATTTTACTAAACATATTTTTACATTTGATTTTCATTATTTTACTGTGTGTTCGTTGATTAGCCCAAAAAAAAAAACTTCCCATCTCTGTTTTTAGCCTTCTCCAACCCCCAGATGTTTCTGATCAAAGTGGAGTGATCCAGCTGTCTCCTGGCTCTTCCTCCGTACACCACTTCTCCTCTGGCTCCCAGGGATCCTTCTCTCCTCTCATCCCTCGTTTCACGACCTCTCTAATCTGCGCTTGTAAAATATTAACTGCTCCGCTCCCTGTCAACCATTCCTCTGCTTTCCTCTGCTCTCCCTTCTCCCACGTGTCAAACTGACTAGTCCATCTTAAGGCTCAAAGCTGGAATTAAAATTGAAATTTAAATGAATGCTATGTGCGAATCAAAAATGCTGCTAGGCGTTGTTTAAGTCTCTACTGGGTTTTGCAATATGTAACATAATGATCTGTGGGTGATGAAAATACAGCAAATTAAAGGCGCTGTATCTATGTTTAAAATGAAACGTAAAAAAAAAAAAAAATGGCTTGAGCATCCTAATTATTCACCATGATGAGATTATAAGTGCTTTTCTAACTCTCAGAGACCAGAATGGGTTTTGCAGTGATGGTACAACTAACAAAAAGGAGCATGTTAACACACAATCCTAATTTTCTGACAATCAAACACTTTACAATTAGATTTATTTATTTACTTATTATTTTGTTGGGACAAAGCGTGTTAATGAACAGACATGACATGACAGACATGAATGTAAGCACATCGATTATAGCTAAAGGCTAATTTCCACCTGTTGTCCCAAGGGCTGGGATCACAGGAGTGTCAAAATAAAAATTGCACAATTCTCATAGTTGCACACCCCACATATTGCATATCCACACATTTGCACATCCCATATGTTGCATATCCCTCATATGCACATCTCACATGTTGCACATCCCACTATTTGCACATCCCACATATTGCACATTCTAGTCATTGCACATTCCACTCATTGCACATCCCATATGTTGCACATCCCACATATTGCACATCTCACATATTGCACATTCCACTCATTGCACATGCCACATATTGCACGTTCCACTCGTTGCACATCTCTCATATTGCACATTCTACTCATTGCACATTCCACTCATTGCACATCCCACATGTTGCACATCCCACATATTGTACATCCCACATATTGCACATTCCACTCATTGCACATCCCATATGTTGCACATCCCACATATTGCACATCTCTCATATTGCACGTTCCACTCATTGCACATCTCTCATATTGCACATTCCACTCATTGCACATTCCACCACATTGCACCATCCAAAATATTACACAGCCCGCTCACTTCTCAGTTCCCATAATTGCACATTACATCCATTGCACAGATGCCATTATTTACACGCCCTCCATATTTTGTCCATACATGCAAAATATGTCTCTAAAGAAAAGTTAAAATCACATTGTCACAATAAATGAGTGCATGTTTTGTTTGACCATAACCAGTTTTTCATTTGTGCTTTAAAGGAACTGTACATGGGACAGTACATCACATACATATTTTGACCTCAAGAGTCGCTTACACAATGTATCTGCTCAAATGGTGGGAAAAATCGGGTAGAGGACCTTTAATACGTCTTCAACTCATTCTCCACTGTCTTGCAAGATTCAATACGACTTTCTATTAACTTCCGCAAGTTCAATTGCATCCATATTGCAAAAAAAACAAAACATCGACCTTGTTTTGGAGTCCTCCTGCCTCTTCTGTCACTGCCACATGACATTGGCTGTACAGTACATGTGTTCAGGGTTAGGATGACGGGGGTGTGTATAGATAAAATGAGGAAGAGGAAGTGAGTTTCTTGGAGCACCCGAGCTTGTACACGCAGACATATTGAGTGCGCACGGATGCAGCTGGCTCACTTGAAAGAGGAGGAGGAGGAGGAGAGAGAGAGAGAGAGAGGGGAAGGAATGAGAGAGTGATAACTTCATTCCAGCGTGTTTGTACAGGAAGCGGGCCAAAAGAGTGTGGCTTTGTTGAGATTCATATTTTTGGAGATTTGTGTGCTGTTAAATCGAGGAGATGGAAAAGATAAATGCGTGCATGTCGCATTATAAGAAAAAATAGATGCCAAAATTAATATGTTGGAGTGTCAGTCGTGTCATATGGCATGCAGCAAAAGAAAAGGAAATAGAAATTAGGAAGGACATTTATCGAGCCGTCTCCAGATCTTGAGCGAGTCTTGTCCGGACTACCTTAGCTGCAGGATTTGATGTATTGTGCATGTTTTTGGTTGATGGAGGAAACCAAGGGGATGGAAAGTAACCTACCCAAGCACAGGGATAAATGTAGAGAGCCTCTTTTTTGTAAAATATCACAGTCGTATGTAAAAGGATGAAAACCATTTGGGGTTCAATGTCAACTCCTTAAATGGCTTTCCACTTCTTTTCATTTTTGTCCCCTTTTTCACTTATGCTTCATACGCCAGTTTGGTTGTCCCTCCTAGCCAACTACGAATGGAAATTTATCTATGTTAAATTGGTTTGTTTAATCTATAGACATAAGCAAAAAAAATTACTGGATTACTTCAATGGGGGGCAAGCTTTGTGAACTCTTGAGGCGCTAACTAAAATGCAAGATTAGGGTTCTGAAATGTGGAATGGCTAATGGCTACTTTGGAATGGCTAAAATCTCTTTAAAAATTAAACTTTGCAGAACCTTTAGAGGTCTTATATTACGCTAAATTTACTCTTGTGAACTTTAATCCATGTTAGAATTCTGTTACCTCATGAAAAACATACCTGTAGTTGTGTTTTGTTTCATTCACACATGTTTGAGTAACCCTGTACATCGCCAAAGCGCAAAATGCTCCGTTCCACCTTGTGATGTCATACAGGGGTAGTTTTCATGTTAACTAATCTACCTTTTACCTTTAGTTCAGTAGAGATTGACAATTCCATGGCGGAAATTATCCAAATGATTCTAGTGAAGGTGTGTGGAGCTTCAAAACACAGTGGGGCACTTCCTGTTTTACCACATGACATCACAAGGTGGAACAGAGTATTTTCTGTCTGAGGCAAGGACGCAGTATATATAAATATGCAGGATTGTGTGTGTGAATGAAACAAAATACAACTCCAGGCGTGTTTGTGATGAGGAAACAGCATTATAACATAGATCAGAAATAGCGTAATATGGGCCCTTTAAACACAGACTCACGCTGAATTGATGCCACATGGGTCTCTTCCTCTACTATAGTGATCGTCAGTCTCCACATGAAGTATCCCGGTATCTACAGTACTACCGTCTAATGTATGCACAACCATGAAGATGTCAACGAGAGTTTACTGCCAATACTTATTATGTCTCGTGGCAGTTAATCGGATGTGGGGCTTACAAATCACCATGGGGTAGCTTTAGCTCGGGGAGTACCTTAGCGGAGGAGACATGTTAACCAGCGGTCTCACATGCTGACGCTAGCGAATATGCCAGTTTAGCAGTGAAAAAAGATTAGAAAGTAGGCTAAAAATGTTCCCCCGTGCAAGCAATTACCCTCCAAACTGGTATTTACGTGTACTTACAACTGCACTTTCCAGCTTTTAAATATTTACTAGTACCACTTGAGGGTTCAAAGTAACTACTAGTTTGATGTAATGTCCTCAAAACATGGAGATATATTTCATGGGATATTTTAAAATCAAAACCGGTCATTGGAATTGGGAAAGATGATTTACAGTTACGGTGTAAATGAGCACATCTTCTCCACATTATTGAGCCTTGTCACTTGTAAAGTATCACTCCGCTGCAGGTGTTCTTGCAGTGGCTAATTGGTCTGCAGAACTATTTACTGTACGTAGTAAATGACAAGTAAATGTTTTATTGGCACTGTTTACGACAAACTGAATATAGGTCAAAAGAACATCGGCAAATTACCTTGTACTTTCAAATGAATGCAGTGTATTAGTCAATTACTTCAGAACATATCCTGTTTTGACTTGAAGTTCTGCAGATGCTAAAAACACTAGCAATCACACAGAAAACGCGAGGGGTGGGACGCAAACTTTAACCTAAACTGCTTGAAACAATTTAGCAAGTAAAAAAAAAAAAAAAATAGTGATCCAGATTTTACAGCGGTGGATGAAGTACTCACTTTTGTTACTCAAGTAAAAGTATAGATACATAGGTAAAATGTTACTCGAGTAAAAGTATTACATAAAACATATCAACTCAAGTAAAAGTTTTTAAGTACCCACTGAAAAATGTACTTCACACAAGTAGTTCACACAAATGTAGTGATATTGATTAAAACATTATATTTATTTTTGGTCAATTCAATACATTTTTGTAGAGCCAAAAATCACAGCAGCAGTTGCCTCTTAGGGCTGAACATGAGAAGCAATTTAACTGACCAAAAGTTAGAAAATCAACAATGAAACAGAGAATAAGAGACAAGCAGATGAATCAACAGAAAACAAGTAAATGGAGAACTGTCCCAGATGTTCTGGAAGAACTTGCTCTTAGACCCTCCTTATCGGCAAAGAAAAAGTAAAAAAAAAAAAAAAAAAGAAATAAAACAGTGGGAAAAAGAGAAACCTCAAGGAGAACCACAGTGAAGGAGAAATCCACTCCCATGGATTAAACCAGAACTAAACCAGGACTGAGCCAGGACTGAGCCAAGATGGGCAGGCTGCAGATGTGTCCAGGACTAACGCACATCCATTTGCAGATAGAGTTTAAGTCTGTAGCACCAGAGCCCACTCAAGACCAAGGGACAGAGGAAGGCTTAACCACGGTAGAGTAGGGGTCATACATAGATCCAGATCCACAGGGTCCAGCCATCACCGAGCGGTCAGCGGCAAGACAGTCAATCAGTTTCTTAATTTTTCTTATGCATTTTGTATATTTACTTTTGTTTACTCCAACCCAAAGATTAAACTCAAAAACTTTAGTCACGATGTTACCGCGAACATTTTCAATCCTGTGCAAAAATGTAGCGGAGTAGAAAGTACAGATACCTGCTCTCAACTGTAGTGAAGTAAAAACCAAAGAAGTATCCACTTACCTAAAATCTCTGCTTAATTACAGTACTTTACTACTTTTACTTCATTATCTTTTAGGACACTAGTACATTGCCCCAGATGTGATGGCTGTATTGATACTAAATGCTGATGTATAGATATTGACTGAGTTATCGGAAAACGCCTAGGTAAAATTCTTGACAGTAGATGAGGTTTCAAGGCATCATAATAGTAAAAATCTGAAAAAAAATATTATTACAAAGATATTATTACTTGGTATCAGAAACAAAAATCACTGGTGTTGCCCATGACTAGTCCCTATATGGTTATCCATTTCAAATCATACTGTATCAAAAAAAAAGCAGCTCTTCCATCTCATATCTCTCTCTCTTCCTATTTACCAAGATTGAAGTCTTCTCACAACTGTACAAGTGTATATTGAACATACCCACTCTACCTCCCCCCTATCACCAGCTCTGTGTACTGTCTATAGTGTATTGGTATAGGCTCTTCTCAGCCTCTCTTAGTCTCTTATAGACTGTTTTCTGGCATATGGAGGGATGAGAGAGAGTCTTGAAAGAAACAAAGAGATTTTACAAGATACAAGCTAGTTTTGCTGTTTGTGTTGCAGTGTTATTCATTTTTAACGTTACTTTAGAGTAATATTAAGTAAAAGTAGCGGTCCCTAGTAATTATTCAAGTATTTGGAGAAACTACCACATGAGCATTGAAATACAGTTTGGATATAAAATATATTTAAAGTACTTTTTTTTTTTATTTATTTTTAGCTTTTAACCATTATATCAGTATATTCACAAAAAAATAAATAAATAATTAATTAATTAAAAAAAAAAAAAAAAAATAAAACATACCTGGAGATGTATGTTTGCGTCATTCACACTTGTTTCATCAATTAATCCAAAGTCGTCTCCTCTGAGCACTCGAAAATGCTCAGTTCACATTTTATCAGTATTGTTGCGTCACAGGTAAAAATGCAAACTTCTCCCACTTGTTTTTTAAGCCCATAAACCACCACTGGACTCGTTCTGTGGTCAAATTGTGTTCACAACAAACACATGGCTCTATTAGCGTAGCAGTCATCTTTCCCAAGAGCTTTGTTTGTTCATTTTGTCATTTTTCATTCCTGGTTCCTGACAGCAGAAGGAGCTTGAGCGCTTGAAAAACCTCATTTGAAACAGAAGTGAAGTTTATATGGGGCGACAGTAGCTCAGTTGTTGGTCCGACTGATCCAAAGGTTGGCGGTTCGAATCCCGCTCTCCACATAAACATGATCGGTAGAGCGTTCCAATCCACTGACCCACAGGTTGGCAGTGCGATTCCAGCTCCCACAGATGAATTATGTCATTGTGTCCACTTAAGCCACCTCAAGCCCAGTGTCTGTGGACAGTGGTGTTTGAATGTGAGTGAGAATGGCTGGTTTAAATTATAAAATGTAAACTACTTATCCCAAAATGACCAAAAGCATGTTTAAAAGGGAATTAAAGCCATAAGAATGCATAATGTGTTTTCTTTTAAATCTGAAGCTCATATAATAAAAAACTATAACTATAATTATATAGTCTTAATTACCTAATGTAGTCCTAATTACCTTTCAATAAGCAGATTTATTTTTATATAGTGCTTTTCCACCTTCAAAGCACTTTACATCAACCACTCATCCATTCACACGCACACAGTAAAACACCAGTGTGCATAGACACTGGGGGCCAGGTGGGTTAAGTGTCTTGCCCAAGGACACAACAACCATATTCACTGGTGGGAGCTGGAATTACACCATCAACCTGTGGGTCAGTGGATCTGACCACAGGTTAGCCCTATATACCCTTTGCTTTTTAGCCATACATTTAGCCATATACTGTATATACCCTTTGCTGGTGTTTAATATGCATAGACATAAGAGCTTAGATAAAATACCATGTTTTGCATTTTCTACATTATGCATTGTGAAACTGAGGCTATGTCTAAACATGGTCAACAGACTGAATAATGCATCTTATTGGATGTTCAGTATTCCTTATTCAGGTCAAGCCACAATCTATGCCTCAATTATTTACTGTTTGCTTGTATAAGGTTCAATGTATTATAATCTTTATACAACTTTGTATTAATTGCAGCCTATGTAACATTTTGAGTGGAGATGGTTGGCAACCTGCTTGTCTCCAGAGTGGTGTTACTGCTTTGACTAGAATACTCCACAGTATGACATTCAACTAATCTATGTCCGCGGAGACAAGTATGTGGAGCAACCAGGTCAAGTTAACAGTCAGATCTGCGGGAAGGCGACCCCAGTCACAGTAAGAATGCATGTTTCTCAAGTATTTTTGAGCCATAAAAGCACCTGTAATTGAATACGACAGGGTTGCTAAACGTAATGTCATGCTGCGGAACATTCTGAGCAAAGTAATAACATCTGCATGGAGACAAGCAGGTGGTAATTTTTCAACCAAGAAGTTACATTGTGCAAACAAGCCAGTAAAATATCCTGCCCTATTACAAAACCATATTATGATGACAATTTGAACAGTGTTCCAGAGTCGGTAATTCTGCCAATATTTAATCAGCTGATCAAACAGTGTGGTTGGCTTCTTATGAATATTGTCTTTGACTCCAGAGTTGAGTGAATGTAACCTCATTTGACCATTCTGACAAAAACAGAGTGTATTTGTCCATGTTCTTTTGTCTATACAGTAGTTTAAAATCTGCCAGTGGCACTGCGAGCATATTGGAGCCCCAAGGCAAAATTCACAGGGAATCCACCCCAACCGTATGTCACCAGATTTACAGAATGGTCACATTTTTTAATCACATTATACTTGGGGTGAGGTGGGTTAAGTGTTTTGCCTAAGGATAAAACAACAGCATTCACCTGTGGGAGTTGGAATCACACCGCCAACCAGTGGGTCACTGGATCTGACTGCTCTACCAGTGGTGATTATGTCAAGAGCAGGATTTGAATTGCCAACCTTTGGATCAGTGAACAAACGCGACCAACTGAGCTACTGTCGCCCCTGTTTCAAAAATTAGAAAACGCCTTTAGAGTATATTATACATTTGGCTGAAAAACGAGATAAGTTGTGTTCACTTAATATTATATGAGGATCACATAGTTACAGAATGATTGCTTGAATTTAGTTGCTGTTTCAGGTCATTCAGCACTTTGTTCAACTGTATGTTTTGGTTGTTGGAAACTGTTAACGTGACTTTAAATGATAGACGTTTACAGAATTGTTGTCCTTGCAGTCGCCAAGGCTGTCAAACATCATCGCAGACATACTCCTACCTATTTTCCATACTGAATCCAAGTCCATCTGTCTATGTTAGCACAGCAGTGGCTCAGTGGTTAGAGCAGTGGTCCCTCAGCATGAAGGATCTTGCCTAGTGTGTGAGTGACTGGTGGTGGTCAGAATGGTCAGTTTTGGTAAGTAACCACATTTTTATGGAGCGGTTTTCCACCTTCAAGGCACTTTACATCAACCGCTCACCCATTCACACACACATTCATACACTTGTGTACACAGACACGGGGGACAGGTGCAGCATTCATCAGTGGGAGCTGGAATCACACCATCAACCTGTAGGTCAGTGGTTCTGACCGCTCAACCAATAAGACTGCAGACTGGCAGCCTTGTGTGTCCCAGGGCAGCTGTGGCAACAACAACAGCTTACCACCACTGAGTATGGAGTGAATGAATAATCACTACAGTTTAGCACCTTGCGAGCCTTCTTTACCTAATAGCCAAGTTACGCCCACACACCTCCATTTCCATATAAACAAAAAATCATGCATGCATCCTTGTTTACCTCATATATACAGCAAAACTTAACCAAATAAGTCCCCAGTAGACCTATTTGTGTTATCCCTGGTATATATTTTTGCGAAATAATACCAGGTTTGCATAGGCGGCATCACATTATATATATATATATATATATATATATACATACATACATATATATATATACATATATATATACATATATATATATATATACACACACACACACATTGATATTAACAAACTGTAACTACATTCTCCTTTTCCCCACAGGACACCTGCTTATTATTCATTCGGTAACCCTGGCACGTTGCACTATGCTAGGAGATCTTAGCTTCGGTGACCCCATAGTGTAGCATGATGTGGTTGCTTATGCAAATTCTCTGCACTGGGAAATCATCATAGAAGAACGTTGGCCTTGTTGCACTGCAGACTCCAACTGGGAGTGAGGGAATGATGTAGACTAGAGTTAAGTCCCTCGGGTCTAAACATGTGACATTGTTTTTGCAGAGAAAAACAAGAGGGATTTTGCAACTTGTATGTTTGACCTAGATAAATATTCGGTTCCATGTTTCAAATTGTATTTAGTAAAACTGAATTGTCTGTTTATTTCAAATAATAATGAAGTGATTATGAGTATTTTGGGGGTTAACATGGGCGTGGTCAGTAAGCCTTCGCCTTTTGTGCAGTGGTACAGTTCTCAGTTCTTGGAGGGGCATCTGGTTTAGTCTTTGCACAAAATATAAGTTGTTTTTCACACTGTATCTGAATATCCATTATGGTATTGTAGAGCTTTGAAATATTAATAAGTGCCAAACATCTGTAATTCAATAGGATCAGGAGAACACGATAGGGCCACGAACACCACCCTGAGGGCAGCCAAAAAAAAAAATAATAATAATATGATACTGTTAATACGTGAATGAGCCTCTGGTTACTTTGCACTGAAAAAGTTAGACCCCACATTTTAAGTACACTTGGTACATGACATAATAACTACACAACACTAGCTGCCTATAATGCATCTGAAGTGCCAACTTAATACGTCAATAGAAATAAATATGACCTTAGATCATTTCAGATATATTAGATTATGGTAGACAACGCTTTACAGGTAGTCATCTGGACAATATTTTACAACTTAATCTGTAGGAAATGGTTGGAGCCCCTAGTATTTGTATGGAAGTGATTCATCAATAGTCCATTCTGCATTTGAGCTGTCATCTCAAAATCTGAAATTTCGTGTTTTCCCCTACCCCTTAAACATGTGTCTTGCTGTGTACGTGTAGTGTATTCTTAGATTCACTTATTTTATGTTGATTGTATTAGATTTTTGGGGACTTTTGAGACGTTTCGCTGCTCGTCCAAGCCGCTTCTTCAGTTCTGGTCAGATTGCTGCTGGACACTGCCTTATATCTATCTGAAAAGAGGAGCTAACTACACTAAAACTAACAGGTCTATTTGTTTGCTGGCTAGGTCTACTGAGCTACCCTGATGTATGAACTGTCCCTGAGTCATATTTAGCATAATCATACCATGAGCTGTAGCTATGCATAGTTGGGCCGTCAACATAGTCTGGCAGCTTTGTGATTTGTTGTGGGTGACGTAGTGTAAAGGGCAGGCAGTAATCAGCTCCACAATCCAAGATAATAATACATCATAATAGTTTGTAGACCCGAAAAGGAATACTATTTCTTTTTCACAATACAACAATACAACCCTTCAGAAAGCTATGAGGCGGTGTGCACCAGTGACCTGACCAGAACTGAAGAAGCGGCTTGGATGAAGAGCGAAACGCGAACAGATTTGTCTTTTACTGTTAATACAACTATAATAATTTCTCAACACCTATTTTTACCCTTCGAATTTTAATCATTTTGCTTGGTAGGACTTCAGTCACACCTTCAATCAAAAGGATTTTCCCTCATTTCAATTACAAAGTATAGTTGTCTGGCTTGCTAGACTACCATTACGCAACATCAATTTTTTTCCTCAACGCAGTAGCTTTCTGTTGTTCTACATGCCTCTACGCATTAATATCCCCGTGGCCGTGCGTTGTTGATTTACTAGCTCATTTGAAAACTGGCTCTCATGAATCATACAGGGCTAATGAGCCAAAGTGTGCGCTCAACAATTGCGCTTTTTGAAGGGCAGTAATGATGCCGTCCTGGTTCGGTCAGGGTTAACGGCGCTCCCCACGCTACTCCGTCCGATGCTTTGTCTATTAGCCGAGATCAATAGCTCTTGAGCGAAATGTCATTAGGGTTATTAGGGGGGCCGCCCAGACTGTATGTTGATGAGGGGGAGAGATGGTGGGAGGGTGGGGGGGTCTAGCTGTAGTACATCCGCCCATGTTTCCGTCCATTCATAAAGTGTATTATTCATGTGGATTGAGCGTGACATTGGAAGAGAGAGTGAATACAAAGAGCAGTAAAACGAGATATGAGAATAGTGAAGAGAATAGTTTAAAGACAAAGGATTATAATTATGTTTTGGGTTTTTTTGGTCAAAGCTTTTGTTAAACTTTGTGATCAGTAGTGTCTAATACAGGGTTTCCCAAAAGTCACTGACAGTTGAAACAAATTCATTTAGAACTACCCTTCCGACATTAATCTGAGCAAATACAGCACAGAGGAACGAACCCTCATTGTACAGTGGTACTTTGAGTCACATGGGTCAAATTCAGAAACCCAGCAGTGTTACCGTCGATATTTTAATACCAGAGATGCCCCAAGTATAAATGTCATTAAAGGAATAATAAGAGGTTTTCAAAGACAGGGGGCAGTATGTGATCTCCCGAGACCTGACTAGTCCAAATTCTTCCTGTGGGACTATCTTAAAGAAAAGGTGTTTGTGAAGAAACCTCAGATAATAAACAACTATATTGTTGCTTTTCTGGCTTGTTCTTGTTTCTCTGGGTATGACACCAATCTCCAGTTTGTCACCATTACATAACACTTGTATAGCACTTTTCATGACACTTTAAGATGCAACACACAGTTCAAGCCAAAACACAAATGAAAGAAACAGATATGCAAAACAACGATGCCGTTATTCGAAGGCAGTTTTGAACAAGTGCGTTTTCAGGGTTTTTTTTTGAAAGATGGTGAGTGTGGATGAGGCTCTGATGTGTTTGGGCAGGCAACTTCCAGAAAGGAAAATAAATCAATTAAAGCAGACCTGTTGTGCAAAATCGACTTTTCAGAGCTTTTAACCGTGCTGTAGTTGCTTCCCTTGTCATTTACCCTCTCGAAGTTGTATTTGAAGTGATTCGTGCATGTTTGAACAATCTTTAGCCACCGGTATAGACGCCCACTGCTTTGTACTTACTTCGTTCTTCAATTTTATTTTCTTAATTTTATATTTTTCCTTAATCGATGATACGGATAGGATCTATAGGAGGGGCCGACGGCTACACGGCTCTTGGTTGACGGATGATGTTTATGGCGACGTCAGCTCCCATTGGGTGACACAGTTTTCCAACGCAGAAGTCAGTAGACTAGTTTCTTTTATGAAGTCGTTTTAGGTGAATATTATGATTTAAAATGTGCAAATTATAACATAATGATCCACGGGTGTCATAGATTATAACTATATAGCAGACACAAGCACAGTATGTCTTCTTTAATAACTATGGACAAAAAAAAAAATCATTATTAATAAAAATGCCACCTATTCCGCTGGCTCATTATGGCTATCTCTGAAAAGTAATCATTTTGACCTATTGCCATATCCATTCTCACGCTCCTATATTAATGAACTTCCCCTTAAATGCCACGGACTGAAGAATTCAACATCATTAGAACTGAAGAAAAGGTTTTTATTCAAGATGGACTTAACTATATGAGAACTATGAAAAGTTCAAAGTTAGATTTATCCAAAAAGCAGATTCAAAATGGAAAAGTAGAGGTTGGAAAAAAAAAAAAAAAAGGAGTAAATTTTTCAAGTCCAAACTATTCTAGCAAAGTGTATCTCACCACATGCAGTGAAGATATTGTGTACTCAAAATACGGCAGCGTCAACCAGTAATCCGACCAGAAGTGAAGAAGTGACTTGGACGAGCAGCGAAACGTCTTCACGGCTACAACTTTTTGGCCAGTACAGATTTGAATTTTTCTTTTACTATGGATCATACCTGGACAACTGAGGGGTGTCCAAACGCCCAAATGCGGCCCTCAGACCAACTGCTGAACCGGCCCAATTGATCATAAGCAGTACTTTTAACAGCAAATTAAACTATTTCTACCACTATATCCTCAAACATCACATTACAGTGTGATACAGACCTAAAATGAATGTGTTTCAAGCCTTATTAATACACAGCGGCTCTGTCAAAGCTGTGTTTAAGGCTGTGTATTGATCACCGATCTGTGGTCCTACTCTTCGAATATGTTTTGAGATGTGGCTTTCGATTAAAAAAAAAAAAAGTTTGGGCAACTCTGGATTACACAGACATACTTAAAATTAGGTAAAAAAAATCAGCTGTGTACTGGCTACCTCTAATTATAAAGTGTTTTGCTGTCGGAGAATCAGGAAGTACGTGTTAGAATGGCAGTTGTTAGCCTTACCGTGACAGTAAACACCGCTCTGGTCTCTAAAAGTCGTGGAATGTGCTTATAAACTCATCATGGTGAGTAATTATGCTAGGAATAACTTTGGACCACTGCAAACCATTTTAGGTTCAGATACAGAGCCTAAAGCAGACAAAGGATACTGACTGCTAGACAATTGGCCAAATCTGAACTTTTTTTAGTCGCTTGAGGCCCAGAATGAAACTTTGACATCGCTTGGAGACAGATGGATATTGACTGGAGAGATTGCGAGAGAAAGAGTGATGTAACGTGCGCACATAAGATGAATGGGGCGCAACCAAAATGGAGGAATGTTTCTTTGGAGGTCACACGATCATGGCGGTGTGGAGAAAAAAAATAAAGTTAGACAAATGTTGAGCTAAGGTCGTTTCGCTAAATATATTCCCTCGGCGCTGGCAGGTCATGCAGAAAAAACTTTACATATTCGTATAGGGTGGCACCGAAGGGAAAAGAGTTGGAGTGTGGACATTTGTTTTGATAACAGGTGATGCTAGTAGAAGGCACTGAGGTGAACAGAAGTGGTTTGAGTTTAGATTGTTGTTCATCTTAGTTAAACCACTGAATGATAATGAATTGAGCCAAGATAAAAGTATGTGTAAGGCATTTTTCAGTTTTAGATAACTGGTTTCTACAGTTTCTACAATGTCATGATGTCATACTCCCAGATGGGGGCAAGAGTCATTATTTCCATTGGTTACATTGAACTTTCTGCACTACGACAAAAATCTGCATTTTTCATTTCATTTTTGCATCTGTGTTAAATATTACTGACCTATAGAATGTTACATCATCTGAAACCAGCATTACAAGTCATGTCAAGCTGTGTAGGTGCATCTCTAAATTGCTGCTAGCTTGAATCCTGCATTAGTCTGTTCACGGTGTTGTGTTCTTGGGCAGTACAAGTTCCCCAGCCTGCCTGTGCAAAAATTCTAACGTGTTTGTGGGGTTATCGATTAAAATGATTGGTCCTACAGTATGATGTCATCAGGTACTGGACTTAATTTGAGTTTAGTTTTAAGATAACGGTAAAAAACTGACTTACTGTAAATTTCTGACTATAAGCCGCTACTTTTTCCCAACACTTTTAACCCTGTGGCCTATACAACGATGCGGAGTGGATAATTTATAGATTTTTACTGGCTAACACCCACCGGGGGGCACTCTCTACCAGTAAATGCAAAAGTGAGACAGACGTGGCGAAAGTTTATGCGCTGAAGAATACACTAGTTTTAATTCTCGACTGTCATTTTCCCCATCACACACACACACCCTCGTCATGGAAAACACACGAAGAAATGACTATGACGCAGCTTTTAAGTAAATGGCCATCAAAGAATTTATAGACTTTTACTGGCGAACGGCCACCGGGGTACGTTTGACATTAAGGAATGAATGGAGCGACGTTGGAGGTGGCAGCGGGGAATAACTTAGTCAATGTAAAAAGACAACAAAAGGTTTCAAAGGAAATAAATGGAGATGGCCTGTGTTGGTGCGGTTTTATTTTCTAAACACGGAGGCATGTTCATATTCAGGTGCGGTCTATAGTCCGACATGGAAATATAATAGATGAATTTATGTGTGCTGTTAAGCAAGTCCCTCTCAAATAACACTGCCGTCAAAAGCCAGCATTAGTCAGTTCTAGTTTGTTTGTTTGATTGTTTCACTTAGTCGCACTTACCTTTTTCTTGAAAATCTAGAAGGCCATGAACTGGAAATGTGTGGCTTACATCAATTTAGATATTTTTTCTTGAATTTTCAGGCAACCTAAAACGTATAGCTGTTTCTTCGTGTATCTCCATGGTAACTAACCCCCAGCAGGACAAGAGATATTTACTGAAAACTATAAATAATGCATTAAACACCAAGGTTGAGGTCCAAATAGTTTATAAGGCAAATCTATACACCATATCAGACATTTAGAATTCAAAAATGTATTCAGATAGACTTGTTATGCATCACAAGAAATGCAAAAATCACTAAGGTTTTATGCTAGGTCCTACCGCAGGCACAGAGCCAGGCACCATATGAACTGAATGACTTCATATCATCCATTGACATTGACCCAGATATTCAGAATAAATGAGATTTCTCTGCCATACATTTGCACACACCAAATGACAGACTTTGTTGAAAGCACAAGGGCACAGGCCATTGCCTATAGTGGACTCAGACTTCAAAGTACTCTCTCCTAGTCACATTTTATGTAAATAAGGTCATGCTATGGTCCGCAACCTGACAGAGAAGCAGATCAAACAAGAGTACTGCAAAAATCCATATGAAGATGTATGATGTGGGCCAAATGGAGATGACTTTGCATGAAAATAAATAAATACATAAAATAAACATAAAAAGGTATTTGTCTTGTCTTGTGATTGGTCATAGTCAGCATTTGTGGGGTTTTTTTTTTTTTTTTTAATTAACTCATAATCAAGAAATAACTCTGGAAAAAGTCTATGAAAGTCATTTTATTTAGGTAAAACATAAATAAATAATAATAATAATTATATTATTAATTAAGAATAATAATTAACTCTTGACACTTTGTTGAATAAAACAAAAAAGTTGACAAAACTAAAAAATATAGCTGCTGTGTAAGCTCTTTGTAAACTGTCTAATTGCCATAATTTAACCTTATTATAATCTAATTTTACTGTAATAAAAAAAAAAAAAAAAATCTGAATAAAAAATAATAAATTTATATATATATATATATATATATATATATATATACAAATTGCTCCAGTGTGCTAAGGGTACAGACGAGGACTTAAAAAGCAATCGGCAGAACAAACAGTGTCAGCTTGACTGTAATGGGGAACAGGGAATGTGTCATATTAAATATAGATGGCCCTGTTATGCCATATGAAATATACATGAAACAGCATTGACATCTGTATCAACCGTGTTAACAGGGAGAGGGGGGGAGAGTGATGCATCTTGGGGAAAAAAATGAAGGCACAAAGATCTTGACAGTGTTTGATCTCTTGGCTCTTTTCTTCCTGCAGAATGGAAGGCCTTTTTGCTAAGATACAGATCGATATGTTAGCTTGGGCTAGCTTGATCCCCGGTGTTTAAGGTGCTAATCAGGGGCTTTTGCTCACACTGTTTAGAGTGGTCCCAAGGGAGGCTGGAGAACAGGAGGGATCGTAACCCCGGTGTCATGACTCAAGTCGTATACGTGTGTGTGGCAGAATGGGTTTAAGTGGAATCATGTTCTTAGCAGGTTATGAAAAGAGGCATTTAGTTAAAGATGTACTACGCAACTTTTCTGGTGGGGTGGGGCTATGGTTGTGTTTGTGCGGATGTTATGTTGTGCAAAAATATTTTGAAAAAGATGCATTCTTACTGTGAGTGGGGTCGCCTCTACAAAGATCTGAGTCGTAACCTTGCCTGGTGCTTACCGCTATAAACAGTTTAATGACGGCACAAAGACTAAAAAATGAGTTTCAAAGTAATGAAAAAAATAAAAAGTGTTACTGTAGAGATTGACAATTAAAACCAAAATATTCTACAGGTTGAATAGTGAAAAAAAGTACTTAGAGTGGCGCCTATGAACCGAAGCTGAAACCCATAGCTTTACCATATCAAGACGTGTGCATTAATAGGCTCTGTGCACATTGTAACTTTATGAGTTTTTTGCGGAGTCACGCTAAAATGAATATAAAGATCAAGCAGTGAACAGGGAGCTATTCATGGATGTCACTAGCAACATGTTAAGCACACTACGCAAATAAAATGAATACTTCACCAGAGGACACTACTGTGTTCAGAAAGAGATGATGATTGGGTCTCAGTGCTAATGAGGCAAAATAAATATTAAAACAACACCACAAACTGAAGTGTTCTACTTATAAAAATAATTGGGTAGTAGCTTTTATTTTAATAATTTGATTTTAATAGGTTGTTTATTTTATGTTTTCTGATTTTAATAAAAGTGACTGTTATCTTTGAGACACAGTGCACAGAACCTATTAGGGTTTTTTTTGTTTTTTTTTTTTTTTTACTTTCAGTTTTGCCAAATACTTCCATTTGCGAAATACTGCTTTCTGCATCTAAGATATTAACTAGTAGTAGGCAATACGAGTTTTTTTTGTTTTGTTTTTACAATCTCACATCAAGTAATATAGACAGCCAATACCAATTAGTGATTTTTAATTTTTTTTTTAAATTTATTTATTTGAGTGAAAATCTTCTACTATAAATAATTTGACCTTGACATATATAAATTACCATAATCTTTGCTCCATGCCAGTTTATGTACATATATACTACAATATAAGGATTGTATAAAAAAAAAAAAAAAAAAAAAGCAATATTTTTTGTATCACTAATCTCCGCTAGGGTTGTCAAAAGTATCAAACATCAGATAATAAATAATACTAAAACTAGTATAGAAACTAGATACTCCCTTGAGCAGGTATCAATACTGAAAAAGTCACATGGTAATACAGAAAATACTATGATTTATATGATTTAATGTAGAAAATCACATTCTATTGCCTAAAGAAAGTGTTTTTATCATCATGTTATTGGAATCAGTATCGAGTCTCGTGTCTATTCTTTGGTATCGAAATCAACTTTGAATTTAACATCGTGACAACACTAACCTCCACCTCTCCATGTGTTTGCTTTGCAGTGGGCAGAAACCAGTACGAGAAGATGGGCAGTGACGTGACCATGCTGTGCGGCTCTCTGGACAACAGCACGTCCGTCACATGGAAAGTGAATGGGACCGACGTGAGGGCCCCGCACAGAGTGGAGGGGCCCCGGCTCCTGCTCACCCAGGTCAACAGCAGCCACAACGGCCTGTACAGCTGTTTCCAGAACCCCCACGGAGAGAGACGTGACTCCATCAACTTGCGAATCGGACGTGAGTACCAATTCGCGTGTCTTTTTTGGCTGAGTTTCGGATGGCGGTTAGTCACGAAGGTCTGATGGCCTACCAAAGTGATCGAGTGTGCTTCGTCAATGTAGTTAGAGGCTTTGCAGTATATGGTAGGATTGTTGGCGAAGGTTGTTTGGAAAGGACATGTCTCGATTGTCTTGGTGCAATGTTGGCGATTGGAATTATGTCATTATGTCATTGTCATAATCTTGATTTATTACTAATTGTTCTATAGGTCAACTATATAACACTCTAAAGATTTTTATTGCCCGTAAAGGGAAAAAAGTTGTTGTGGTCAGCTGTCCCCATGGTTACACATTAGGCGTTACACGATGAAATCATTTGGAAAAGTATAAGTCGCACTTTTTTTCATAGTTTGGCCAGGGGTGCGACTTATACTCAGATGCAATTTATATGTGAAATATGTGTTTTTTCTTCATTTTTATGCATGTTTTTTGGCTGGTGTGACTTATACTTTTTTGGCTTGTGTGACTTATACTTTGGTGCGACTTATACTACTATAAAATACGATACATACATACATGCAGATGACTATATTACATGTCTATATTTTCAACTTCTTAGCAAATATTCAAAGGGTTACGGTTAGAATGACCGGAATAGTTGCCATACTATTTAATTTGAATTGTTGGAGAGTTCAGCATCACACCCTCCCCAAATGCCTTCCCTTTGTAAACTATTGTTTGCTAAAGTGGCCCAAACGAGCAGCGCTGTTAAACAAATTGCCACTATCCTATTTTCAGAACAATGAACCCACACAGATTTGCACACAGTGTCAAGTGGTGACATTACGCTATGCCGTTAACAGCACTTGAAACAATGCACTCCTAAATTACACAAATCATCAAATCATCATTATCATCTAGTGGCTTGTTTCAGTTGTTTTTCAAATTGATTAGAAACACGCCCACTTACTTAGTTTTTGCTTCGTCATAAAAATGCACATCCGATGGTTTCATTTGTTAGATGTTTTTTTTTAGCTAGAAAATATATCCAAGGTGGTGGTATGTCAACATAAAGAGGAGACTGAAGAAGGAGTGGCTGAAGAGGTTAGAGGTTCTGTTGCTATGGTGATATGGTCAATGGTCACAGTTTTATATAGTGCTTTTCAACTTTCAAGGCACTCACAGCACTTCACCCATTCACACACACATTCATACACCAGGGTGCGCAGACACTGAGGACGAGGTGGGTTAAGAGTCTTGCCCAGGGACACAACGGCAGCATAAATCTGTGGGAGCTGGAATTGCACCGCCAGCCTGTGGGTCAGTGGATCTGACCGCTCAACCAGTGATATTTATGTCGAGAGGGGGATTTGAACTATCAACCTTTGATGTACTGTTGCCCATGACAGATAGATAGTGGCAGAGCGAGGTTGTGGAATGTAGCTAAAATGGCAAGTTACTGCCGGGCAGTGATTCCCAATTTTGGGGTCAGGACTCTAACAGGGTCCCCAAAGCTACACAACACTGTGTGTATATCTACGGAGGAAAGTTCAGCAGTTACCATAGTGACACAATACACACATTAGCAAAGATACTGTTCTAAGTTTTTACATTGTCTGAAAATACAAAATTAGTTTAACCAACACATTTCCAAGAGTGTTCATGGTCTTGTTAACGTTTTTGATTTTTAACACAAAATGGTGCGACTGAAAACTGAAAAACTGTTGGTTAACGCTAGCTAGCTTGTGATTGTAATGTTATTTGAGACGGACTTGTTTAACAGCATAAAATCAGCTCACCTATTGTAGTTCCAACTAAGACGAAGAAGGACAGATTGCGTTAAAACTTGAGTAACAGAGCTTCAGACAGAACAGTGCCTCTAGTTAGCATCTCGAAGTCCACATTTTAAGATATCGAAAATAAACTTGTATTTAATGGTTTATAAACTCTAGCATAGTTTATTTTTCAGCAGATCAGTGATCCTCATGAGCTTTAACCAGTAATGAAGAGGGGAGGTATTTGTAAAAATTGCTTGGGAGATGATTAAAAGCAAAGCCAGATCTAACTTTCAGGTGGCGCCAAGCTAAATTTGGCTCGGGGGCCCTTGTCACTTCAGTGCCACTAGGGATAAGCTACTGATTATTCCAAAGATCCACCGCAGATTGCTATTTATGGCAGAGTAGTTGTAGTATTACTATCTCTTGGCCCTATAGTCCAGTCTTTTTCTCTTTTTGGTGCAGGAAGTGAAGACCTCAGAAAATCACAGGCTGACACTTGTGTAGCTTTGGCTCTGTTTAATCAATAAGTCACCAGCACTGCGCATTGATCCAGAACGACCACCCACTGACGCCCAGCTCAAAAGTGCATCAGGAAAAGACATGGAGAGGGAGGAATAAAACTCTTAAACATTTTGTAACTAGTTCATTTTAAACCGTTTGCAGTGGTCCAAAGTTATTCCTCACTTATGTTACGTATTTCAACCATCCTAATGATTTACTGTAACAAGTTTTAACCCTGGAGAACCCAAGAACCCTTTTCTTCTTTGGAAAATTATGAACATTGCATCAAATTACTGCTATAAGTTCACTCAACACTGAACTATTCACTTTTTCAATTTTAACCCTTTATTCCCTAATTTAGGACCAGGGCCAAATTTGACCCATTGGGCTAGCTAATTTATCCAAAAAGAATATAAAACATACCTGTAGACATTCTTTTTGTTTGTGTAGTTTTCCAGCTCAACAGGTCAGCCATCACCACTACCACTATGACTCATTTTAGTTCAATATTCATCCACTAGGTAGCTCTATGCAAGGGCCAGAAATGGCACTCTGGGCTTTTTGAATTTTTTGAATTGAAATTTGACTTTTTTTTTTTTTGTTTGTTTGTTTGTTCATTGTGGGTAGCAGCAATTAACTGGACCATTTATTTCGTATTCATTTTTAAACATCTGACTAGGCCCCATACGGAAATAAAGGGTTAAATAAATCAATATTAATGATTTGAATTCTTTTCATTTTCAGTCTATACATATTGCTTCGGTGTGGTGTACATGTAATTTCCATGCATTCTTGATAAATGGCACAGTACGCATATGTGGCAGTTTGGTTAATCATTGCAGTGATGATAAATGGCTGAATGCTGAAGTGATGAAGAATTAATGGGACTTTTATGCTGGGTGAGATTGTGTCACAGAGGTGAGTGATGCAATTCATAAACAGCTCACAGATCTGGTGCATGTATGAAAGATATGGGCTCGTCATAATATGCAACTGTATACGCAAAAAATTATGTTGATGCAATATGAAGGTATTAAGATAATTATGGTAGCGCAGGGGCGACAGTAGCTCAGTTGTTTGCGCACTGATCCGAAGGTTGCCGGTTCGAATCCCGCTCTCGACTCTTGAAAAACATCATGGGTTAAGTGGTTAGATCCACTGACTCACAGGTCGGCGGTGTGATCCCAGCTCCCGCAGATGAATACTACTGTTGTGTCCTTGGGCAAGACTTTTAACCCACCTTCTCCCCAGTGTCTGCGTACACTGGTGTATGAATTTGTGTGTGAGTAGGTGAGTGGTTCCTTGATGTAAAACGATTTGAGTGCTTTGAAGGTGGAAAAGTGATGTATAAAAATGTGGCCATTGACCATATCACCATAGCAACGGCACCACCAGCCATGTTGTTTTTTCCATTACAAGTATTTAATGCTAGATCAATGCAAACGCTAATTAGGATTATTATTATTCTTCAACTTAAAATGTCTAACAGACCGATTTTGTGGCAAAAACGTGACATCGAACATTTATTTTAAGAAAAGTATAAGTGAATGGTAGTAGTAAGCTAGAAGTAGTTTTCCTAGTAGTAGTAGCAATAGTAGTACAAGCAGTAGTATATGTGACAAATATAACATAATTTTAAGTAGCTATATTGATTTACAGTTAAAAAATGTCTTAATAACTGATGATTAGTAAAAAATAAATAAATACAATTAAATAATATGGTGTACTTTATGTCTATAACTACATTGTTAAATCCAGGGCTGTACATTTCATGGTGCCCTTCACAATAACAGGTACACTCCCTGCTTGTCTCCATGGAGATGCTTTACCTAGAAGGATCCATAGTATGGCATTAATCATACAGGTCAGATCTGTGGAGGTAATAACCCCCTCACGGTGAGAATGGATGTTTTTTAACGTATTTTTGAATAATAAAAAACACCAATGGAATGAATGGAACATAGGTAAGTTTAATGCCCTCGAGTGTAACATTCCAGCTAAACACTGATTTCTCCATGGAGACCAGAAAAGTTACAAAGTGCACTTTTAAAAATTGATAATACATTAATACATTTTGATATTATAATTATATCAAACTTTTAGTTTTTCACCAGCTTATTCCATTAGCCTCCACTGTTCAGCTCTGGTTTGTAAGTCGCTTCTCATCAGCGCTGATCTCTATGGTTTGTGCGTAATAGGCACGACCACAGCGCGCCGCATTGTGGAATTGTTCATTTGGGGTCAATTATAACTTTTGGAAAATGATACCTTCGTGGGCCTGGCTGGCAGTCACTGTAATTGCCACCGTAACAGTTGGAGGTTTTATGATGCGTTCAAGGCACACACTAGGGCGACATCAACTTTGATTCCACTTTTACTGGGCTCAGAACCCTCAATGTCATTTCACGTTTAACATCACAGATTTGGGGCTGTGGAGAGATGAATATTGCAATAAACAGATTTTTCTATGATGCGTCCTTGGATTGTGTGATAAAATTGTAATTTTTGTTTGGCCCCTCGCCGTGCGCTTGTTCTTTGGAATGCTATTGAAAAGTGATTTTTACTTTCAATGGGACTTTTTCTGGTTAAAGTCCTACTGCGGAACATTTCACATATAATAATAATTATTGTCCACGTTTTTTAATCAAAAAACGTTTACAAGGGTTACTGTGGGTTTTGGGGGTCAATGATAATTATTTCCGTTTTGTCGCAGTTAAGTTGGATGAAGTTTGATTGGAGCCAAGATTTGATTTCGGAGATGCAAATGGTAAGGGTCGGGTGTGTGGCCAGGGTTATTGATTTGGTGGACAGGTAGTTAACAAATATACATAAACAAATATTCAAGTGTATATTTAATTACTGCCGTTTATGTGTGAAAAATTTGTCTATCTTATGTTGGTCTTTTCAATGCAAAAATATATTTAAAAATTGTAAAGAATTAAAGTTGCACTACATAAGTTTTCTAGTGCGTTCACTGCCTGCTTGTCTCCATGGAGATGTTCTACAGTATGGCATAAAATGTATCTATCTCGAGGTACATGTAGATACCCTAAGACCAAGTTTTTATGTGTTTTTTTTTTTTAGCAGTAAAATTACCAATTCAAGATAAAGATTTTTAATGCGATTGGTCCTTTCAGCAGCTGACTATCCACCAGAAAAATTACGTATTACACATGTGTGATATTGCTGCGCATGTATTAGAGACAGATGGGCCGATATTTGCGCTCTTTAGTGTGTCAGCTATTGGTCTTAAATCTCCACCAGAGGCTGATATTTGGTTTGTGCTCACCAACTGCCTGAGAATATGTATAAAGCTTAATTTGAACACTTTAATCCAAAGAGGACACCAGACAAAATGTGACTACACTGTTCTGTTACCCATTAGATACAGGGTCGTGGGTGAGTTTTTAATAAACTTACATAATACTTTGGGTAAGATAATCAAAATCGGCCATTGGTTTCTCTAAATTCTAAACAATCGTGAAAAAAAAAAAACATGTCGGTCGATCTCTAATATGTATAAGCATTTTAGTCGTTTCTAGAGGCTCATAATCTGGGACGTTTCACAAAAGGCTTTTTATTTATTCATTTTCACGTATCTTTATTTATACAGGAAGACCCAATGAGAGCGCTTAGACTGTTTTTTCATGGGTTTGAATAATTAAAGAAAACACACTTTGTTTTGTTTTTCTGTTTGGAACAAGAGTATCATGAGACGGAACCTTAAATAAGACTTAGTTTCTTATAGCTTCTTATTCAGACACAATACGGCACAATACTGACAATGTTAGAACTCAAATGCGCTGGAAATCACTGCATCTATCCCATACACTTTGTTCACCTATCTCCTCTCATTTCCATATCTTTCCCTCTTGTTTGCCCAACATCTGCTTAAGCCTTTTGTTGGTATTATGACGAGTCTCACCTCTCAGAAGCGGGCGGTGTGCAGATGCGTCGCTGATAGCTCAGGCGGGCTCAGACACATGGTGTGATTTTCATTCTGACAATAATAGTGCTCATGCGGTGTTCATCACTGACACGGGGACTTGTTAGATGTGACATAAGAGGCCATCAGCATCCAAGCACGCCCATCTGTTTGAGACGATGCTAAAAAGGAGAGTTTCTTGTCAGCGGTTGGTTAGATTTGAAGGTGAATGAATTAGAAGTGCTGCGATATCGATAGGTTTCGGTCACAGTTCATGTCAACCTATGATTGATGATGGTTACGCTCATACTTGCTCATACAAATTGAGACTAAATTGGGATTAAACCGTAAGACTGAACTAGATCAGAAGTAAACCAGGACTAGAACAAAATGAAAGCGAGTCTACATTAGGACCAAATCAGGACTAAACTAGGAGTATAGAGGACCAAATTAGGACTAAACTAGGACTAAACAGGACCAAATCAGGACAAGTGGTAATGCACCTTAAAATGGCAATGATCCTAATTTTTGAGTATCAAAGCGGCTGCACCCAATTTTGTCCATGCAGTAAACTTACTTTTGCCACCACGGCCGGCCCAGCCTATAAGCAGAGTAAGTAGCTGCATTGGACCTCGAGGCCAGCAGAGGGCCCCCAAGAACCCATACATTTATATTAAAAATAAAATAATATATCAAGTTTTATTGGAAACAGCAGCCTAAATATCTCTCTAAAACAATTATATTTGTGTTATGTCTATAGTAGCAAAATATCTGCTGCTGTCTACATTGGTTTTTGAGTTGGGCATAAGTTAGGGCAGCTAAGTGTTTCCACCAGTGCAAGGACCCTTTATAACGTAAATGTAAGCCCACTGGGCCCACTAGGCCAGGAGACATCTACTGCCAGGGGCCCCAGAGACCAATTCAGCTGAGGGCCCCCTGAAAGCTAGGGCCGGCCCCGTTTGCCCAGTACAGATATATTGTAAAAGCAGCTGTTAGGGTCAAACTCAGACCACTTTGTGCTGTCCTCATCTCATTTTAAAGTGTTTTTTTTTACTTCTGCAAACCCTGAAGTGCACTGTTTGCATGCTAGTTGTTTTTAGCATTACCATAGCTGCAAAATTCTGCTCTGGCCTCTGAGAGTTGTAAAAAGGGCTTACATATTCATCACAGTGAATGATTAGGATGCTGGAAATGCACTGGGAAAGTGAGGGCGGCAGCAAAAATCTTTTCACATTTTGAAGAAGTAAACATTAGTAATTAATAAGCAATCTGATTTTGATTTTAATTTCAACCTCCCTACCTCATCAACTCCCTTTGTTGATGTAGAAGATTTGAATAAGTAAATTGTAGACTTAAGGCTGGTTTATAATCCAACGCCAAATCTATGTTGATGTCCCGTACCTGACAGCTAGTCACAAAGCTTGAAGTATTTGCAGTGCCAAAAAGTTACTGCATATTGAATTTCCACCAACACAAGGGCTGTGATTGGTTGATCCACAAAGTCTATATGAATAACTGATTAAAAACAGCTTGGAACACCTAAAGATTGCCACAGAAATGCCTGCGTATGAGCCTAATAATAGGACCGGACTATAAACCAGCTCTTAGTGAACTTCCTTGACTAAGAATGTATTGGAAAAACATGTTGAAATCTTATCTTCTCTCATTCTCTTGTATATCAACTACATCTGTTCCAGCAGCTGCAGTTGTTCACTGGTTTTCACTGTGGGACCAGTGGACATCACCCTATCCCAAGCCATAGAATCACCCGCCCGCCCGGCTTCACACGACTCACACAGTATATGTGATCCCTCTCCAGAACCATGTCAGCACCACTTTTACAGACCCCAGTTGTGCTTCTTGGCTAGATTTTACAAGCAAAGCTAAATCCTCTATGATGTCTTTTTCATTCTCAAGTTGTTCTACCAAGTGAAATCAATTGCTGCCTACTTCTGCGTCGAATTTCACTCCAAACGTTGCAAGTTGTGCAAACATGACTTAATTTTCATATCCTCAGATGTTATGCAAGTGTCAATGCTAAAGTGTTAGCGTGATGATAATTTCTATTTGAGGTGTTTCTGGCGTTTCAATTATTTTGGCATCTAATTTCACTGCAAAATGGTTGCCTGGCAAGTGCAGAATGATAGCTGTGATTCTCGAGCCAGGCCCAAACATAGCTGTGCAATCTGTTCGTTCCAGTGATGCATGTGAAACGAAGGATCTCATTGGTCACCTATGACTTTGGATAAAATGACATTTCTCACACCTCGTATTAACAGCATTTAGTGGTTCGCTCATTGATTCCACAGACATCCATCCATTTTCCTTCGCTTATCCGGGGTCAGGTCGCAGGGGCAGAAGTCTAAGCAGGGACTCCCAGATTTTCCTCACCCCAGACACGTCCTCCAGCTCCTCCGGTGGGACCCCAAGGCGTTTCCAGGCCAGCCGAGAGACATAGTCCACAGCCATCCACTATGTTTTTGATACCGATGGACCATTCATGTCTTTGATTGGCTAATCCACCTGTCAATCATGCTTGAACTCGGGGAGATTCACCGATGACCAGACTCACATCTTCCTAAAATATTGGAGAAGTGTGCATTCTGCATCCCAGACAAGCCAAATGGTGCAAACAGCATGACTTAATTTCCAAATCATCACATGTTCTACGAGTGTGAACGGTGAAAGTGTTAGCACGTTGATCATTTCCAAATGAGTTGTGTGTCATATTTCAAATGATATCACTGGCTCCCCATTTCTTCTTCTTTATAATCTCACTCCAGAAGCTGCAAAATGGTGCAAACATGACCACATTTCAAAACGTCAAATATTACACGAGCGAAGTGGTAAAGCGTTGGCATGATGATAATTAGTGTTTCATATGCAAGCCACAAATACAGCACATGACAACATCTACTTCACGGAAAAGAGAAAGTAAAGGTGCTGATGAAGAAAAATGTTGACAGAAAATTCATTATAATTTCATGGAAGCAAGTCTCCCAGGCCCCAGTGTCTTTGCCCAGAGTCCAACATCCTTTTTGTTGCTGCTACAAGGAGGAAGTTATTGCTGTCCTGGCCTTTGTTTGTTGGGTCCATTCTTCTTTCGCTCAATGACTTCTCAGTGGCCGTCAGCTAAACAATTTATAGGCCCGCTGCATGGACTGTGCCCGCGCGGCTAACGCTATATCTCCTGCAATTTATCCAGCCAGTCAGGAGCAAAGCACAGCACACAGAGGCCTTTAGTCACAGGGTGAACTTTTCAAAGTCAGTGAATACCGTTTTTTTGGTATGAAGAGACCAAACGATGAGCAAAGTATAATAAGGTAAATTTGTATCAGTCAAATTTGAGCTTGGAAATTGAAAATGTTACTGTTTTTGTTTTAATGTTTTAGCTTTTACCAGGGTGCAGTATGTGAGCGTCCATGGGGTTTGCTTTAAATGTTCAAAGTATGACATTAGACTTCAAATTACAGCTGTTATTATAGCTAAAAATACATGCATGCTTATGGTTACCAGCTTGCCAGTCCTCAGATCTGACCTCCATTACCCCGCCAAGTAGCGTCACATGCTAAAAAAGGCTAGTTCAGTGGTAAAAATACAGTACTTTTGAACCAATATGAAGCTAAATCTCATCCTTTTGAGCTCGTTGACAATGTTATAATGCATCGACATTGTCACAGTCCTGCCTGTTTTCTTGTTTATCTACACTCCACTCCTTCGTTTGCTGCCTCCCTACCCTAGACCCATTCATTTAGTAATCAGGGGGTTAGCCTATAAGTCTGACCACTGCACAAAGCTTCTCCAGCACATCCCAAAGATTCTCCATGGGGTTAAGGTCTGGACTCTGTGGCGGCCAATCCATGTGTGAAAATAATGTCTCATGCTCCCTGAACCACTCTTTCACGATTTGAGCCCGATGAATCCTGGCATTGTCATCTTGGAATATGCCCGTGCCATCAGGGGAGAAAAAAATCCAGTGATGGAATAACCTGGTCATTCAGTATATTCAGGTAGTAGTTGACCTCATTCTTTGAGCACTGACTGTTGATGAACGTAGATCTGACCAACTGGAGGAGGCTCGTACCTATTTGTTTCGTTAAATCCAGGTGGCGACTTTTTTTTTTTTTTTTGCCCGGTAGTTTTGCCTGCACTTTTGAAAAATAAAAATGCTTGCCTGCACTTTGTGATGTTTTCTAAGTGATTCAAAGTTAGCCAAGTTCCTAACATCCTACTTAGATCAGAATCCTGCTAGCGCGCCACACACATTAGCCCCGCTGCTAACTGCTCTGATTATGTGCAGAGCAGAAATGTCACCGATCACTCCCAATCTTCTGCGCACATTAGCTAACCACTCTGCCGTAGCTTGTGCCAATCCACCCACTTATCCCTGCCAGCTGACAACAAGCATCAAGAAGTCTTTTCCGCACCCTTTCCAAATCTGCTAACTCTCCCCGCTATTCCCCTAATGCCTGCAGTTTAAACATTTAGTCGAAGTAAACTGTTTGTAGCATTGATACGCTTCCTCCATAAATCATTATGAACGGAAAGAATGTTAAGGTTTGGCTGTGAAGCGCTGTTGTAAGCAGAGCATGAATGTAAGCTCAGCTGTCGTGCGGACTCACTTTTCTCTGAATGTTAAAAGCAGGGTAGCCACCATTGTTGTGGTTTTGCACGGAGCAGACTTGGCTATTGTGCTAGGCTTTCTTGCATTCAATTACTAGTTCAAACTGAGGATAAGCCCATGATATGAGAACCATTTCATATATTTTAATATAGCCTACTTTTTGACACAATAAGTTGAGTTAAAGTGATAGTATGCAACTTTCTGGAGGTAGAACATCAACTGCATATTTCCACGGACATTCGAATTAATGCCATACTTCCATGGAGATACGTTTTATGCCATACTGTGGAATGTTATAGCCAAAGGAGCAGCATTTCTATGGAAACAAGCAGGAGGAGTCAGATTTGTGGAGATGCAAGCCCGCTCACAGTAAGGACGCACATTTTTTCTGTTTTTTAGTGCAATAATAATCATCCATAACGCAAAGAAAACAAAAAAAAACTTTTTTTTGTAAATTTTTTGGGCAAAAAATGGCTGTAGTTGTAAATACAAATTTTAATGCCTTAATTTACAGGTAAAAAAAAAAAAAAAATTAAAAAAAATATGGCTGAAGTAGGACTTAAAAATAAGATTATGCCTTTTTTAACATTTTACTTTTAAAAACAGTACATTCCTACTAGGTGAAAATTTTTCTGTTTTTTTGCAATATTTTTTTTATTTTTTTTTTCTTGCAATATTGCTTATTGCATTTGTCCATATTGCAGTTTCAATAGTTTTGCCATATATTGTCCAGCCTTAAATTTGTCTCAATCGACCGATGGGAATAGTGGTGTTTCGCAATTTTGCAAGACCCATACTTGTTTTTTTTTTTACAATTTTATCAATGCTTCACCCCTGCTTTAAAAATTGGAACTCGTTGGAGACCTAGTTTACACCTAGTTAAGTCCTCAGTGTTCAGGTCGATTTGGCACTATGACCTCGTTTGGCATTGATTTACTCTTTGTCTAGCCTTAGTCGTAGGCCGACTTGGAAAGCTCCCATGAGGTATTCAAAGTTTAGTCCTGCCTTGTAGACCCCAGCGCCCCAATCCCAAAATCTTGCACATTTTATAATCTTTTTCACTTTCTCAAACCATCACCATGCATTCTGTCTCCTTTATTGTACTATATTGATAACGATAATGCTACTTAAAAGTCTTGCTTCCATGACTTGCAGCTCCAAGAGGGAAATGTTAAAACGGTGGAGCAAGGAGCAAGTGTTAGATTGATGCGTCTCTCTTTGCTACGGGCTACTTATTTAGACGCAATTGAAATCTATTTCCATTCTCTAGGCTGTTTTTCTTTTGTTTTTTGTATCTTCTTTCTCTTTTTTTCTCACTCAAGGGACCCACGCTACATCTCTCCGTAATGGAATTGTCTTGTCTTCTGGCTGACAGATCGCTACGGTGCAAGGCCGACGCGTAGCTTACTAGCTCCTGTGAGAGTTTGTGTTTGAACCAGGCGTCTACGTGTTAGGCTAGTGCTACAAGCGTCCCAGCTAGCATTTTAATTACTACTCCCAATGCTAGCTTTGTCATATTAAAGAGTGGATACCTGGATGCGACGTGGATGACATTATTTCAACAGTTTGTCAACCGCGGTGCTTCTCAAGGGAGGTGTTTGTGTCGAGGAAGATGTGAGAGAGATGAGAGCACAAGTGGTAATGAAGGGATACACAAAAACAGTTTGATTGACATGTGGGAATTTTAGCTTCAGGCAACTAAACACCAACATTTTATTTAATTTTAAAGCAGACCTCTTATGCAAGATCAACTTTTTAGAGCTTTTGACCATATTATGGTTGTTTCGCTTCACTATATACTCACCTGAAGTTGTATTTGGAGTGACTTCGTGCACGTTTGAGCAATCTTTAAGTTTTTTTTGTTTCAAGACGCCATATTGTTGATTAATCCTCATTTTCGCTGCCACTGCTCTGTACTAAGTCACTTGGTACTAGCTGGTCAGAGGTGCCGACTCTGTTGCGATGAGGTTTACGGCGACGTCAGCTCCCACTGGGCACCGCAGTTTTCTAATGCAAAAGTCAGCGGACTTGCTTCTTTTATCAAGTCGTTTTAGATGAACATTGCGATTTAAAATGTGCAAATCATAACGTAATGATCCACAGGTGTCATAGATTACATAGCAGACACAAGCACAATAGATCTTCTTTAGCAAACATATTGGGACAGAGGGACTGGCATGGATAGCTAGTTGTCGCAGTAAAAGGAATGACCATTTTAACATTAATGCCCCTGCACTTTATACCTACGCTATTGACTACATTGGGCATATATATATATATTCTTTGTCGTGATTGGTCTATTAAGACATAATTTCTTCTTCATTTGACTAACTTGACTGTAGCCTGAAGATGCAAACTAAAATAATGTTTGGCAAAAAACGAAATTTGAATCTGTCAACTGGACAAATCGTTGTAGGAGTGAAGACGTTTCGCGGCTCATCTTCAGTTCTGGTCAGACGCTGGTGGACCTGAACTTTGCTGATTGCTGATGAACTGAAGAAGCGGCTTGGATGACCCGGCGAAACGTCTTCACTCCAACAACAATTTGTCCGGTTGACAGATTTTAATTTAATTTAATTTATTTATTAATTAAAGGGACAATGCACATTAATTAACATTACCAAAAAAAAAAAAAAAAAAAAGTAAATGTGCCTCAATTTCGTCTTTTGCTCTGGATTAGACCCAGACAACCGAGGGATTACACAGATAAAATAAATGTTATAATTCATAAATAAAATGTAACGTTTACTTGACTCCCTCTGATATGTCATATACTCATCTTGTTTAATTTTAGGCAACTTGTCACTTGATCAAGTTCCAGTCCTAAGCTTGTTCCAGCTTCAGTCCTTGAGAGGTTGGTTTCTTGAAATGGATGTTCCCGGTGACACAGCGCGCCCTTGGGCCAGACTTTGACTTCTAAGGTGTCGCACAAATTGTGTTGTGGCTAACCTTTGACGTTTCAAGAGAAAATAGTTTTATTTTTATTTTTTTTCCCCTCAGAGAATCAATAAAGTAGAAGGTCACTCAATACTTTGCCTCAGTCCTTCCATGGGTAGAGTTTTTGTGAACAGGAAATCTCAATGACCTCAAGACAATAGATGCTCCTAGAATTCTATTACTCAGAATGAAGGAAAGAGAGGTCAAGGCTGATGCTTAGACAAGACCTTCATTTTTACAGAAAAGCTATTTAATTAGAAGTAGATTATTAAAGGCGCTGTACGAGATTTTTAGGCAAGGCAATTTAGTGCTTAACAGAATAAGACGTTAACATCACAATACAATACAAGAGACATGAGCACAGGACTTATGTGCTCGTACCTCCTGGTTCTAGTCAGGACCCGAGCAGCAGCGTTCTGGATGTACTGCAGCTGTCTTAAGGCTCGTTTGGAGAGGCCAGTGAGTCTTAAAAATGTGACACTACTTAATTTTAAATGGTCTGCAGTGATCCAAAGTTATTCCTCGCTTACCTTATGCATTCTGAACAGCCTAATTCTTCAACTCGATGACTTTGCAAGTGCTTTTCACAATTCTCAAGAGATCAGAGCAGAGTTTTGCCATAACAGTAAAGCTTACAACAACTAGCATGGCAACACACACTAACAGATAATTTATATGACATTAAAATAGTGTACAATCAGAAAACTTTTACCTCAAGAGCTGTTTACTATATTTGCGTACTGGGGCGAGACGATTTTGCTCAAAAACATGGGAAAATTTTGGTACAGGGCTTTTAATATCAATGGTCTCAGATTTATAATGTAAAATCAAGTTTCTCAACATGCCACAGTACGGTATTATTTGTTTAGTGGTAAGCTACTTCTCGTGCTATATCTGCCCTCTGGTTAAATGATATGAGATGTGACTGCACCAGCCAGCTACACTGTTTTTGTGTCCTTGAGCAAGATTGACTTCACGCACCTTGCCTAGATTTCAGTGTAAAGTGTGAGAAAGTTATTGATAGTTTGAGAGACAGTTGGTTCAGATCAGTGCTGAGGCTGCTGTGGCTATAGAGCTTACCAACACAAGTGTAAGGGTTGCAAATAATTATGTAGAATTTAAAACAACTTCAATGCAAGTGAAGTCCATTGTCAGCTCGGGTCTTCAAAAAATCTATAGCCAATGTTTAAAGTTTAGACTTTGGAGGAACTGGTCCAAAGTCTGTCTTGGAATTAATGTTGAAACATGAAAAAAAGGCAAGTGAAAACAATTATAAGCATGGTTAAAAGCTCTAATAAGTTGAATTTGCGTAATTGGTCTCAAACAAACAGCTTTTATGTCTACAAGCTCTTATAACAATCACGCGAACTATGGATCCCACCTCATTACTATTTGTATATCGGTGCTTGACCTGTATTACGTTCTTTTCACACTTTTATTTTTATAGCCAAAGGAAAAAAAAACTCTAAACAAGTAGGTGTATTAGTTTCTGTGTAGTGTCCACCAGAAATCTGACCAGACCTGAAGAAGTTGCTTGTATGAGAAGCGAAACATCTTATCTCTAAAACATTTTTCCACTTGACAGAACTGAATTTTTCTTTTGCTATGGATCACGCTTGAACGACTGACGGATTACCCAGACCTAATTTCATTTTATTTTACCTGGCATTGACAATAAATGAACCTAATCTAAACACAGTCTCGTCTATCATCATCTCAACCTCAAAGATTTTTGCCACATTGCCAATAACACACAAATACCACCACATGCCGGCTAAACACCTTGAACGCTTCGCAGTTTACACCATTTTGCCCCCAAACACCAAAAAGCGTAATGGGATATTTATAGCTTGCGTGATGCATTCATTCCCCGCTCGCGGTCCATTCCCTACAACTGTTTGCACTCTTTTGTTCCGCCCCATATCTCTGATCTCCCTATCCCTCTCCTCTCTCCGAATCTCCCTGCTCTATTTGCCAGACAACAGCGACTGCTCATCACTTTATCGTAGCCGACAAGCATGGCAAATGTGAGAACGGAACCGCTTTAGGAAGTCAATGGAAAAAGTCGACCGTAGACGGGGGGGGAAAAAAGTCACTGCACGGGCCTGGGCAGTCTTGTTTTGGTTTTATATCAATAGTAATCAGGCTAGACACACAAATTCGCCACTGTCTCCGCTCGGGTTTTGGGAGAAGATTGCACGGAAGGATGAGTTAGCTGTAAAAGAGGATCCTGTGGTGATTTTTGACAGGCCTCTACATTTCACTGTGTACTTAGAGGGGAATTGGATAATTAGATGTTGACATGCATGAGTGTAGGGGTAGCACGCTCAATAAAAGTTGCGTTGGATTGTTTAGCCTGTCTAAGGATGTGCAAGTGAAAGGGAGAGTAAGTCATAAGCGCCTATCGGGTTTAAACCTGAATAGGGCTTTTCGCAGTTGCTAAAAATAGATAGTATGTGTGTCCTCCTCCATCAGAACAACCTAATTTCCAATTTCAGTTCAGTTTGCTCACCACTTCACCGATATGACCTGTAACTTGTCATCGGCTGAGAGATCGATAAATGGAATGCCGTACTGTAGAGCATTCCAGGGAAAGCAATAACATTCCCGAAGGTCACATAGCGCACCGTTTAAAGTCTCTCCATGGTCTAGCACCAAAGTACATCTCCCACATGTTAGTGCCATAAGAGCCATCTCGCACTCGGAGGACTTAAGGGACCGGCCTCCTGCTGGTGCCCAGAGTCAGGACTAAACATGGAAACAGCATTTCAGTTTTGCACAGCTAAAACCTGGAACAGTCTTCCTGAAGATGTGAGACAGGCCTCTACTTTGACAATGTTTAAATCCAGGCTCCAAACAGTTCTGTTTAGCTGTGCGTTAAAGGGTTTTATTTTGTACACTTCTCTTTTAAAGTATATTTCATGATTATTTGTGATTATTTATGTTTTGACATGTTGTATTGTGATTTGAATGTCTTTCTTATTCTGTAAAGCATTTTGAGTTACTTTGTGTAAGAATCGTGCTATACAAATAACCTTGCCTTGCCTTTCCACCTGTAAGTTCAAGGAGTTGGCATAGCAATGATCGTCCACTGTTGCAGCAAGAACACAACTCAGATCAAAATAGTATATATTTTGAATGTGGAAAAAAACCTCACAAAATCATTCAAACGAAGGGAAGGAATCCTGAATATATGCATGTAGTGTTTTAGAACAGGGGTGTGCAACCACTCTCTAAAGAGGCACATGCGGCTCTTTAAAGCCTCCAGTGTGGCTCTTTGCACCTTCACTGAGGAAAAAAAAAAAAAAGTTTAGGAAAACATTTTTTGAGTATATTTTATTTATTAAGTTTACATTTGACAGTGTTTTTGTAGCACACAAAAGAGTATTCTTCTATCAAAGCTAGACAGAATAGTGATAATTTTGTGAGTAAATATTGCACATAAAATGCACCAGAATGCAGGATATTACATATAATTTACTGAAAATCCCCAGACCCCCTAAAAAAAACTCCAAATAAGTCCTAAACCTTATAAATACAAAATGTTACATATGGTTTATAATGTATTGATAGCTACAAACAGTCGACCTAATACTTTTAAAATTATTTATTAATCATTTTGTCTTTACTTGTAAAAAAAAAAATTTATGGCTCTTTCTGACTTTCATTTGGTTTGAAATGGACCAATTTTTGCTGTTTAAGTTTGCAGACTTCTGTTGTAGAATTTTTATTTGGTTGCTCCGATCACTCATCCAGCTGTATTTCGTTCACTCGTGTTCCCTATCTCAAACATTCACACAAAAACAATTTGGGACCAGTGTCTCCATGAAATGTTTGTAGCAATGATGGTCAAAATAACTCTGTAAAATTTGAAGGGAATCCAGCAACTGTGTAATTAGAGCTTTGTCGCTCCAAGCATATCATAGACTGCAACTTAATGTTTTTTCTGGGAAGGAAATGTCATTTTGAGCGTTTCCAAAGAAAGTTAGACAAGTCCACAAGTGTTGGTTTTAAAAGTCTGGAAAAGAGAAGCTCGAGGTTGTAAAACTTTAATTTACAGAATGGTAGCCTAACATGGGAAACAGAATTGGAAATTGCAGGGTTCAAATCTCAGGAGGATTTGAGCGAATAAAACCAAAGTTGTGATGAGGTGTTGCGCTGGAAAAAAAAAAAAAAAGTGGTGTAAAGGATGGATAAAATTACATACTTAAAAATGGTTAGCAACAGTAGCACTCAATTTGTAAAGCTATACCTCATATATTGCCTTAAAATGTTGCTTCAGAATATGTTTGTAGAGGTCTAAGCTACAGGGTTAACAAGTTTTATAATAAGAGCTTATTTAATTGCACAAAAATAGTCTTACTTAAAAAAGATACAGTATTTACATGACTAATTGCACTCATTTAAACTGCAATTTCAATTTGTTGTAGACTACGGCTGTGTCCGAATTCCGCCGTTTTAGTGGTGTCCAAATGTCCAGTTGGTGAAAAAATAGTGCACTCAAAATTTCCCACAATGCACCTTGAAAAGTAGTGGCTATCCGTCATTATAGACCACAGTGCATTGAGAATGTTGGAAAAACATGGTCGTGTTGCGTCCAGTTAAGACCTGTCGCCAAACAGGTCTTAAAAAAACACGCAACACGACTGAATAAAAGCAGGTAGAAGCACTGGTTTATCGCACTGTAGATCGCTGATTTATGAATAAAACACTCTGAAGTAAACCGTTAACTGCTCACCTTAGCTTGAGTTGTTAACAGATTGATAATTTCCGACATCTCAGATTTTAAAGAATGAGTACATCAATCAGTTTACGTGAGATCCAGCTTGACAAAAACTTGTATGGTTATTATTTGTCCATAAATACTTGTGTGCCAGTCGAATCTGATCATTATTTGTGACAGAATTCCGCAGAGTCACGTGACCCGGATGTAGTGAGCTGCGTGTTATGTAGGGTTATGTAATGAATGAGGGGTTAGGGGCTAGGTTTGGCATTCCCACACAGCCTATACCGTCTTACTTAGACTAGTTACACATGGAATCCAACCACCGACCTTCCCGTTTGATGCCTGCGCCATTTCGCTATAAACAGATATACAGAGCGAACCAAGGTTGTTTTGTCCTTCTTCGTACCCATTTTTCCCATAATTACTCAACGCGGCATGGTGGAACAAAGCTACTGACTGTATGATTATCCTGTCACCTCTTTTTGCCTTGGCTTTCTTTGACTTGACAGGCAGGAAAACAGAGCCGCACGAGTGGGTAGGACAGGGACTGTACGGAGGTGTTTTTTTGAGTCAATACAATTTTTCTGGGGCTTTTCAGATAAATTTGTCACCACAGCTTTACGGAGAGGTTGTTTACGCTAGCCGAGATGGGTAGTGCACGGCTGTTAAGATGGCATACAGGAAGTGGTTCGTTTTGGGGCTGTCCGGAGATATTTCAAGGAAGGTTGGTTGGGTTTTGCATTAAAATTTTGAGGAGAAAAAAGGGGAGGAAGTAGGTAGTTTAAACGGTTTGCTGTGCTCCAGAGTTATTCCTCACTTGCCGTGCCGTTCGGAGACGAGACCAGTTTTGCCAGCACGCTAATGCTAATACCAACAACTAGCATGCTAACAGCATTTTAATAGATGATTTTTTCAGACAAAGGTTTAGCTTGTTTCCATAGTTCTAGTTTCGGTTATTTCCTCAGAGTGGTCACGTGATGTTGCGGTGAACTGTCTGGTCAGCTGATTTAAAGAGGTTTTGGCGTCGTCTTCCTACCGGTGAAGGTAGGACAACAGCGCCATCTGCAGTCCAACTTCTTCAGGACAATATTCCAGGTGTGCGAGAGTAAAAAAAAAAACCCTCATCCTGGTTTAACGTCCAGTGGGCACGTTTTCGTATTTTAACTGCCTCCTTAAATCCAGCGACGATAATTTTTGTCCTCTGTCCCTGTGATGTTTCATTGGGAGCAAAGGTAATTTCATTCACTTAAACTTATTTCGACATGATGTTTATACAATATCTGTACTAGGACACAGTTTTGCTCAAATACATGGAAAAAACATCAACGCATGGGCTCTTTAAGACTGTATATGAGAAGCGGTTCTTTTCAAGGAAGGTCGCCTGGTTTTTGCATTGAAATTATGTGGAGAAAAATGAAGAAAAAATAGACTTAACCATAAAGTATTGGATGGGGAAGCTGAGGTTGCGCAGTTTCTTCCAATGACGTCAGTAAAATGGAAATTGGGTGACTAGATGCTCGAAAATGTAATTATCGGTCATTTTGATTATGTGTTGGTAAAAGGAATGAATTGTGCACTCAAGGTCGCCAAGTGCATTGAAACTGGCATCACGTACTGTTGTTGTGTCCTTGGGCAAAGCACTTGTGGTGGAGGTTGGAGATAGCCGGGTCAACTGAGATGAACTCCTTAGCTTTTCTATTCAAAGATGTTAGTGTGCGTTCTTGAAGGTATTATTTTGTCAAGGATCGTTGGGAGAGGTCGGAGAGGCCGAATGATGGCCACAAAACAGTCAGTCTGCCTCATGGGAGATGTGGTTACAAAAGTAGGGATTGGCTGCAGTGAAAAATGTCTGATCTTAAGTGCATGTGGTAGGTTAGTTAAGATAGTTATAGTTGAGATTATAAGATATAATCAAGGTCTTACTAAAACCTTGCCCAGTTTTTATTTCACTTTTTGGTTGGACACAGGCAGCCGATATGACATATGTGAAGGTAATTCCATAGCAACCATACTCTTAAGCATAGACTGTATAAAGAAGTTGACTAAGGGAGTGTGACGTCACCCATACCGTTCAGCTTCAGTCAAATGAAGCTCATCGAGGCTAACAGTTACAGAGGTGAATTTGGAGCCAAGTTTCATATTTGGTATTCCGACTGGGAATATCAAATCCAGAGCGTGGCTGTTGAAGGTGACGCCCCTTACCTTTTAAGACCAAAACGACGAGCAAAGGTTTCTCAATACAAACTGAATTGGAGCCAGAGCTGATGGAGCCAAAAGTGTGCCCATGCAGACTATATTTGGAACGTGGCGGCTAGCAGGTTAGCTATGTCCATTTATATACACAATCTATGCTCTTAAGTAGTGTCAGAACTTGTTTACCGATAAAAACAAATGACATCAATATTAAATGAAGGTTTAAACTGAATAAAATGCTTTCCTTGCGCGTAAATTGTTCTTGCATTTTGAATGGAATTTTCTGTATTGATGCCATACAGGTAGATGTATTCCATTTCAGAGCTCATCACAGCTTCCTGTATTTTTGTACTATTCTTTTCAACGGCAAATGTATATTAAAATTTGTCAACTGGACAAGTTTCAAGGTCCAATATTATGCAAAAATTAGTCTTGTGAGCTTTTAATCATGTTGTAATGTTCTCAAAAACATACCCAGAGCTGTGTTCTGTTTTATTCACACGTGTTTGAGGAATTCTTTATTATTACTCGTCATCTCCAAAGCTCAAAATGCTCTGTGTTCCACCTTGTGATATCATGAAGTGATAGTGAAGTGAAGTGTTTTCTACTTAGCAGCTACTTTTTACCTTTTGATTAGTACAGATTGGCAATTTCAAGCTTGAAATTATCCAAATGATTCTAGTGATGGTTTATAGGGTTTAAAAACACAGTGGAGCACCTCTTGTGTAACCACATGACATCAGAAGGTGGAACAGAGCGTTATCCGCTTGAAACAACACAACTTCAGATATGTTTTGTGATGAGGAAACATCATATAACATAGAACAGAAAATGACGTGATGTGGGCCCTTTAAAACTTTTAATAAATAAATAAAAATCATACTTCGTTTTGTAACTTGATATTATGTTTTTGTATTTAGTTTTTTCTGCAATGCATTGTCCTGAAAATATGCAAAACAATCTTTATACATACAGCATTATAGTATTAGCTATGCCTGCAAACCATTTCATATAAGCAATAGAGCAGCTAAATAATGGCAAAATAATAAAAGCTGACCTCAGATGAGCTTTCCAGTTTAATTTCCATTATGTTCACTTGAGTGTGTTTTCAGCCTTGAAAATAGCTGAAAACTTCTTGTGCGAGGCGTTCCACTTCCGGTTTTGACTCTTCATCTTTACCGAATTGCAAAGAAATAATAAATACACGTTGTATAATGAGAAAGAATAACATTAAACATTGCAGTGACATTAATACGATGTGTTAGCATGCATTTGCCCGCTCATGCATATTGTTAGCAGTACGGCTCTCGCCTCCTCTCCTGCGTATCCAGAAGTGTGTAATGGACTGACCCTAACCTCATTTCACGCTCGGAGATAAAAAAGACCTCTTGATTTACTCCGTTTGGCCTGCTCCTTCGAAGAGCTCAACTCAGCTTCCAGAGATGCTTTCATGCCCACTTATCAAACCTGCGCTAATGTGCCTTCTCAAGGAGTCCCAGACAAAGAGTTAGTGCAGTTGTCTTAAATCAAAAGAAGTTTATGGTTCAATCCTTTGGTCAGTGCGTACTGTTGTTGTGTTTTTAGGCAAGACCTTTCACCTAGCTTGCCTGTAAAGGTAGTTGGAGAGGCCATTGGCACAGATAAGCTGTCATGGGTTTGTCAGTCAGCCCTGGGCATCTGTGGCACATGCTTTGAAAAGTTTGTACATTTGTTTGATCAGAGTTGCAATTCTGGGTTAATTGGTAATGTTTAAGTAATTATACATCCAAAGTCACAAAGATACATTTATATTTTTACATTTAGATATAATAATTTTGGTGGTCTAAAGGAAGATGTATCGTAAAAGCAGTTAATAGGGTAAAAATGGTCATGGTAAATGGTAAAATTTTTTATATAGCTCTTTGGGGGCGAGCTGTGGTAAGTGTCTTGCCCAAGGACGGAGTCAAGGGATCTGACTGCTTTACCAATAATGTTTATGTCAAGAGCGGGATTCGAGCTGCCGACCTTTGGATCAGTGGTTGCGCTACCAACTGAGCTACTATGTACTAAATCAAGGGTGTCCAAACTTTGGGGTCATAGTCCTCAGACCAGTTTTTATTGGCCCTCAGGTCTCCTGCCCAATTGATCATAGGCAGTACTTTTAACAGCAAATTAAACAATTTCTACCACTACATCCTCAAACATCACATTGAGGTGTGATACAGACCTAAACTGAATGTGTTTCAAGCCTTATTAATAAACAGCAGCTCTGTCAAAGCGAGTTTAAAGCACCGCACTGCATCGATCACCAGTCTCGATAAAAAAAGGTTTGGCACCTCTGTACTAAATGATACCACTATGTACTGTCTCCATCTAATTATAAAGCATTGTGTCATCTCTGAACCAGGAAGCAAGGCCGGTGTGCTGTCAGCATGCTAGTTGTTGTGGGCATCGTGGTGACGGCAACACATGCGGTGAATATTTAGGACGCAAGGAAAAAAGGTGAGAAATAGGTTTGGACTGCTGCAAACAATTTAATATGATGTAGTTTTGTTTTTCACGTTTTAAAGAAATCAGTTGCAGTTCCTTAATTGTAGAAAGGAAATTAGCAAGCCAATTTTCTGTTATTCGGTTCACTTCAAAAACTACCCAAGACCAGCCATTGCATTGCATCTTCATCTCTTTTCACAAACTCTCACAATTTTCAGCAGCGTTTTCCCCTGTGCCTTCTCTGAACTGTGTGTTTGCGACAGTTGGGGGAGACCGGCGCTGGAGTAGAGTAGCACTAGTGGTGCGCTTGTTTGGGAGATGTCTCAATTACATGTTCAGCCGGGTCGCCTCCTCTCCAGAGAGTAGGCAGCTGTGAGACGCGCTGGTGGCTAAATGGAGCGCTCCCCAAGGTAAGAGTGGACTCCATTGCTCTATATCATGGGAACAGTGTGGACCCTAAACAGGCAAGAGTAAGAGGAGATAGTGGGGGAGAGAGTGGAGATAGTTGGCCTGGTTGTGAACTGACAGCTGTGCAGTCAAAAGTATGCTGTAGTTGGACTTGGACTTATTTCTGAATAGTTCTGTCACATTTGTCTGGTATTTTCAGAAAGTACCGCGCAATGAGATGTTCTTTTATGTATGAATTAGTTAGTATATGCGATTTTTGATTTGTATATTTCAGTAACACATGTGTAATGAAGGAGCTCATTGGTCACCCATCATTTGAATAAAATCAACCTTCTCTCACCTCAGATTAATGCTTTCCTTGATTCTTCAGAAGTCCTCAGTGTTTTTCCGTCCCCGCTGATGTATTTGTCCTCTTTTCTTTCCTCCTAAGCTGCCATATTTGTTTTGATATGAACAGACCATACGCGCCCCTGATTGGCTAATCCACCTGTCAATCACACTCATTAAATCTTGGCGCAATTTACTAGTAACCAGACTCACATCTTTGTAAAGTATTAAAAAAGTGTGTATTCTGTACCCCAAGCAGCTGTCGTATAAGCATTGCATACTGATGTTTTGTGTCCTTGGGCAAGACACTTATTTGTGGTGGAGGTTGAAGAAAGCTAGATTAGCTAACGTCGCTGCAAGGGGTGAATATATTGGCGGGGATCTGCAGTCGCATGTTCCCAAGTTCATTTTCATAACAAGTTCATAGCATTTTATACATTTCTCAACTATAATGTGTTGCTGTAATGGATATAGCCGTGTGTACAAACCCCCAAAATATTGTTTTGTGCTGTATAACAGAAAATATGAGAAAGCAGATTGCGCAGTGCCTTTTGGATATTTGGTCGGACTTGCACACAGCGCTTGAGCAGTGGACACATGAAAGGCGTCTGAGCTGAGCAGGCGTTGTATGCAATGGGTTGTGCGTAGTGTGGGAAAACAGTGGTGCATGTTAGTATTGGCCGGGCTGGAATGTAAGGACTCTGCGGAGGCTTAGGCTGCAGCTCGGACTCCTCTGAACGGACACATGCAGATAGTACAAACTTATCTAACCAGAGATTCCGCCCAGGACTATCCTCGTTATGTAACACGCTACCACGCTGCGTTGTTTTGTGGTAAGGACATTGCGTATAGTGTTATATGAGTACTACACATTCTGGATTTGACACTGCCATTATATATATATTTTTTCTCACCATATAAATGCTTTGGATAAGTTCTGTGTAACTATTTCATCACTTGCACTTGAATACATAATTACATCATGTATTTTTACACAATATGATGTAATTAAAAACCTCCCTCTGAAGTCTTTTAACATTACGGTTATTGAATGTTTTAAAAAATAGTGATTAGCCTAAATCACTTTGCCTGGCTGAGTCTCCCTGTGGTATTCCTCTGCTTCAGTGATGAAAAGAGAGGTTGTTGGCAGCGTGAATATGCTTTTGTCTATAGAATTAATAACTCTGCTCTATTGTGTTGGATATAAAGAACAGGATTACTCTCGCTGGCTTAAATTTCTAGTAGATAATAGTGGAATGAAAAAAAGATGTGCTGAATAAAATTCGGAGGTCAAAGTCAAAGAAAATAGGTTTTTTTGAAAGAATTTTTAATTTTGTCCAAACATTTAAATAATTCAAATATTAAAATTTTTTATATGAAAAATCTAATTAAAAGTTTCCTGGCTAAAACTAAGAATTGTCAATTTAAAAATTCAAATTTCAAATGGCAACACATGATCCAGCTGCTAAACACTGTAATGTGCACTTTTTGAAACTGTTAACTGTTATCATTTATATGCATGTTTCTATATATTTTATAAGATAAGGCTAGAATTAAATAAACTCAAAACTCTTTCCTCACAGAAGGTTCTGAATTTGATTCCTAGACTTTAGGGGCTTTTCGTGGAGTTTGCTAGCTGTCACTGTGTGTAGTTGGGTTTCCCCGGGGTAAAGTCTTGTCCCCCATCAACTTCATTTGCATTATAAACTAATCCTCTAGCTAGCTAATTCTCCAGACAGTTAGTAGGGCTTTTTTTGTATATGTTAAATGGCAATGAACGTGTTGGTTGAGTGGTCGGATCCGAGGACCCACGGGTTGGCGATGTGATTCCAGCTTCCGAAGATTAATGCTTTCATTGTGTCCTTGGGCAAGACACTTAATCCACTTCGCTCTGTGTCTGCATAAACTGGTGTGTGGATGTGTCTGTGTATGGGTGAGTGGTTCCTTGATACAATGACTGTCACCCTTTGCCATGTTTTTCAATTTTGCATGATAACTTTGGGGGTTAACCATATAGACTACAGACTGTATCTAGAACACTTCCGCCCCTCCTCAGCCCGGCCCATGCATCTCTGCTCTCCTGATAATCATCTTGACAGGCCTCAATGAATAATGTACATTTACCGTAATGGAGGACGTACACGCGCACACACGAACGAACACACCATACATGCTTTTGTACAGTACACACACACACACACACACAGATCTATGCTTGACGAGGAAACGCTCATATCTTTAATGAGTGCCATCGGGGAGAATGCAGTTATGTAAATTATTAATATGCACGGCAATTAGACACATAACAGTCCCAGGGAGATGATCGCACTCTTAGGCAAATACAACAGACAATGGATGCAAGACAAAGAAAACATTAGAGGTACTTCATATCAGAGCTGAGGTGAAGTGGTTGTCAAAGATTTGAAGATTTCAGATTAAAGTTCAAGGGCCTATTTTATGCTTATGCTTAAGCGTATGTTATATTGTTTTATCCTCATCAAAAACATACCCGGAGTTGCGTTTTGTTTCATTCACACAAACAAATCTTGCATATTTAGGCTGTTTTCAACCTTTTCTCAAACTGAAAACACTCGCCTTATGTGCTCCACTGTGTTTTTAAACCCCATACACTTTGACTAGAATTATTTAAACAATTTGCAGCCGTAGAACTGCCAAACTCTGAACCTACAGCTGTTGTTTAGAACCTTATTGAAACTACTTTTACGTCTAAGTGCAGTAGAAGATATTGCAGACTTTCTATTGGAAACCACTGAACAAAAGGTAAACTGAATTGTAGAGTAAAGCAGCTCAACTGAAGCTAAAAAAAACTTTAATTGTTTCTGATGAGATAACATTATAACAAGGCAGCTGTTTGTCTCCATGGAGATGTTCTTGCTTTGTCTGTCATTTTTGATAGCATGGCATTAAACATATCTATCTCATTCAAATACCTTGAAAAACATGGATACGTTTAATGACATACTATGGAACATTCATGGTAAAGCAACAATAGTCTAAGAAGCATGATAGACCAGACAAAAAAAATCTGTTTTTAAGTTTAAACAAAAGTAGGTTTTAGTTTTCGTTGCCAGTTTCAAGTCTGTATATCAAAAATAAGCACTAAGAAAGGTTGGTTAGTAAGCCAATATCAAATGTAGACTATTATTTCTAACTAGTTTGTTTTGGTACTTAAGCATATAGATGTACTGCTGAAAGCTATTGCAATACTGAAGTAGGTTTTGTGGCTTTTACTTTGTATTCTGTGTTCTTACAGAATACAGAAATCATACTTTTTCTCCATATTTTCTGGATATTTTCACTGAACACTCAAAGTTACAATTGTATCAACGTAGTGATGATAGTCCAAAGAGCTGTCTGAGGCTTCATGACATGTGCTAATGAGATTCCAGGAAAAATTGTGGAAATGTCAAGGAGCTGAAAATTACGTGTGATTTTGTTTCATAGCCGCGAAATGTGTAATTTTTGGATTTCACAAAATAAGCATCATGCTTTCTTTCAACTGTTGTTTGAATATTTTAAACCCATGTCTGTTCAGCTGTGTTCAGTTCATTTTATTATATAATGCTAGAATTTACATTTTAAAATATTTTCACACCATTATGAATTCTTAATAAAATACACAATAATCAGCAATCAAAAATACTTCAAAAATGTAATGGGGTTTGTCCAGTTTTTCATGAATCAGCCTACATAAAAGGCTAATCCTCATTCTCAGGTAAAATACTGATTCTCAAAATTTTTTCTCTAAAAAGCAGTTTTTAGTCAAATTTTCATTTTTCGTAGTTTTGTTTATCTGCATATTGAATTTTTATATCAGTTCAAGCTTGTTTTGGGTTGATGGGGGTTGATGCCCCATGGAAATCCCACCCAGACAAAGAAAGAAACATGAAAATTCGGCAACAAAATGCCTGGGCAAACTGTGAAGTGTAAGAGCTAGCCACTCAGCCAATGTAAGGTAAAGGGTAAGATACACTCTATAAGCTTCATAGTAGAGGACCATCAATACATTTTAATTCTAAACTCACTGGTATTGGATTGATATTATCGTATCGACCCAAAAAATCTATCGTAACACGTCATTACCACTTAGGTACTTCTGACCAAAGCTCTGACGAAGTATCTTGAAAAGGTACTGATCTTTGGACGCTCATCGCTTCTGATAGGTAGATCCCGAGTCTCTGAAAAATGGGTCAAATGCAGACAATAGATTTCACTATGGGGATGTCAAAGTACATTCCACTCCTGTTCAGTTCAAACTAGCTCAAAGTTCCAAAATGACAAACTTCACCAATAGCTTTAAAGCTCCAACTATCATTTCAAGGTTGCTCACTCAACCTATCCAGAATTAGCCAAGGCTGTACTTTGATTCCCGACATGTTCCCGAAATGCCTTCTTTGTCCCGCACCTCTGACCTGGGGGTTAATAACTGGCTCCCCTCTGTCACCTTTAGCTTACCTGTGTGACCCACTCTAAGAACACGTATTAAACTTGCTATTACATCTGCTCTGTCATTACACCATCCGATCCCGATGTTCCAACATGTTTACCATCTCCAGACACATTTCCTGCCAGACAATGTCATCTGTCCATTTCAAATATGAATTATTAATACGGTGCAATGCTACCACGCTTTTGGCTATATCTTCCTAGAGATCTGTGGGGATATTGAAAACTAGTTGCATGAAATAAAATGAATAATAGGTGAGAAGAATGGTGCGAATTCTGATACCGATATTTGATACTTGCCTTGGTGTTGTGGTAGATAAACGATTTGCCAATGTCCTTATAATTATTTAAAACATATTGCAAAGCCCGAAAAATGTACTACACAAAATTAAAGTTCACAGATAAATTTTTCACTTAAAAAAAAAAAAATAAAAAAAGTATTTACCTGAAATATAATATAAATGTTTGTACTTTTTATGATGATTGTGTGGAGATAGAGCTACTTGAGCTTCATTGCTCTTGTACAGGTTCTTGTAGGTTCTTGTGCTGAACCTAACAAAGTAAAAGTAGTAAAGTAGTAAAGTAGTAAAGTACGATACTTAAGTCTAGATTTTAGATATCTGTATCTGAAGTATATTAAATGGATACTTTTTTACTTTTACGTCATTACATTTGAGAGCAGGTACCTGTCCTTTCTACTCCACTGTTGAACTGGACTGAAAGTACTTTTTATTGTTTGAGATCTGCTGAAAACTCTGAAGGGTTTATTTTTAACACAGTCCTATTTTGAGCAAACAAAAATATACAAATAAAAATAGCTTGGAAAAAAATATTAATTTAATTGATTTAGTTGAAGAAAATTGTGCAAAAATCCTTCAAAATCACTAGATCTGAAGCGTCATTAGATCTGAAAATCTGCACAAAGTACTTTTTTACTCATTAAGTACACTTTTAAACAGATACTTTAATACTTTTACTTAAGTTGATTTTTTTATGTGATACCTTTATTTTTACTTGAGTATTTTTGATCTGGTATCTGTACTTTTACTTAAGTAACAAAATGAAGTACTTCTTTCACCACTGCTTTTGTATCACCATTTGAACTCACTAGTATGTTTTAAAGGTGCATTGTGGGACTTTTTTCACATGTAACTTCACCTGCTAGTGTCACCTGCTTGTCTCCATGGAGATAGATACGTTTAATTCCAGACACATCAATTGCACAAATCAGGAATGACAGCTAAGAAAAAAAAAAACAGATTTACTGGGATTTAAATATCAAGAAATGTTACCACAAAACCCACAAAAAAAACCAGAAAGGACAGTATTAGCACAGATACATTCTCCATATATGATTGCTACTTCAAAACTCTACGCCTACATCGCCCAAAAGATTCATAAGTTATCGAAAACCAGTTGCGTGCATTCACATTCACTCATTGGGCGATGGCGTCGAGGTAGTTATATCTAGCTTCGACTTCACGTGTGCTCATCTAGGTTTGGTCAGATCAGCACTTAGCCTCTCCGTGGCGTCCTCGGAGGTCAAATACATTAGGGATACATTGGGAGTATATTCACATGCAAAGCCGGGCTATTAAATTGGGATGAATGGGCAGGCGGGGTAAATGGGACGTAATTTATTGGATTACATGCTGATGTCATGGGCTAGAGGCACCAAGGTAATGCCGCGGAGGATGTCATTATTCATTTGATCTGAGCGGTAATAGCTGTTTGGAGAGGCTACATCCGCACTCGCAGACAGGCTTTTGGGCACCGGAGAGGGGAAGGTGGGACTCGGAGATGACCTGGATCGCTAAAGTCAAGGATGAAGAGCTTGTAATTATAATATGGACCGGTCTAAGTACAGGCGGTTTGTTCCGAAGAGGAAGGAACAGGAAATGGCGAATTTAGTTTAATGAGATACCAGTGTTTTGTTTACTTCATACCTACAGGGTTGTACTCACGACTTTCAGAATGATGAGAAGTGACGCAGCTGCCATAGCGATTGTCGACCAAAATATTTTTAGGGACAGCAGCTCAGTCGGTTTGTGTGTTTTGTCCACTGAGCCGAAGGTTGGTGGAATTCATGTGTGGTGCGATTCCAGCTTCCACACATGAATACTTTTTGTGGTGTCCTTGGGCAAGACACTTTGTCCCCAGTGTCTGTGAACACGCTTTGAATGCCTTGAATGCGGAAAAGCGTTATATAAAAATGTGACAATTTATCATATCTTTAGAAACGAAAGGGCTGCGATAAAATAATTGCTGGTGATGTAAATATCTGCGTTATTTCTGAAATTGCCACATAATGGAATTTAAAGGTGCATTATGGAACTTTTCTACCGTTGAATCCGACACTCGCTTGTCTCCGTAGAGTTGTGATTGCATTATCTCCATGGGGACAAGCAGGTGACGCCACCAAGCTGAGTTACAGGTCGGGTCAGTGAAAAGTCGAGACCTGCTCATAATAACAATGTAAATTTATGCAAAGTTATTTTTTTATGTCTTTTTCTTTCTTTTCTTTCTTTCTGATTTGCCACTATGTATCTTATTTGTTGGAAGGTATGCCGGTCTGCATGTTGTCTGCATGGAGATGTTGTTCCTCGGAATATTCCACAGTGTGATAGCCGACCTGTTCATCTTGTATTATTTAATCACAACTTTTATTGCTAAAAAATACCGACAGATCAAATTCCTTGTAGCCTTGTAGCATCACCTGCTTATCTTCATGGACATAGATACGTTCAAAGCCGCACTGTGGAACATTCCAGACAAAATAACATCTTCAATAAAGCAATGAAATATCAAACCCCCATCTGAAAAAAAACCTTAATATAGCTTTAAAGATCATATGGTACACAAAATTGACTGTTGTGAGATTAAAGCCATGTTTAATATTATTACCTCCTCAAAAACATACCTGGAATAGTGTTTAGTTTCATTCTCACATGTTTGAATAAGCCTTTATTATTAGTCTGGCTACATCTCCAAAGCTCAAAATGCTCTGTTCCACCTTGTGATGTCATGAAGCAGTAGTTTTCATGATAACTGCTACTTTTTACTATTAGCTCAATAGAGATTGGAAACTCCAGTTCTGAAATTATCCAAATGATTCTAGTGAAGGTGGATGGAGTTTGAGAATCCAGTGGAGCACTTCCTGTATTACCACATGACATCACAAGGTGGAACAGAGTCTTTTCCGGAGCCTAAATATGCATGGTTTGTGTGTTAAACATGTGTAAATGAAACAAAACACAACTCCAGATATGTTTTTGATGAAGACATTATAACACAGATGAAAAAACAGTGTAATTGCGTCCTTCAATGAAAATTCATGCTTTTTTTTTTTTTTGGTCCCTCTTGTGCATGACTCATTCCGAATGTTGCTTAGACCCTTCTGTGCCCTCAAAATGCATGGGCAACAAAGTGGGTGACGCAAGCCATACTCTTGTTTTCCCTTCATTATTTTAAAACAAAGCACACGTCCTTACTAATGCAGCCTCCTTTACATGTGAAACTTTGTAAATTATTCAATGCCAACTGCAATGAATGCCCGCCCCAAACTCGCATCATTTATTACATTTGTGTAAGGCCTCTGCTCCCCTAACCCTCTTATTGGAGCTGACCTGAATGCACAGTGACCCAGTGGGAATGGCGTCTTTTGAAGGTCTTATTTTAGGCTCGGATTAATGAGCTTGTTTGAGCGGCCTGTTTACGCATACTGCTGTGTACGTATAAGCAATAAGAAGAAGAAGAAGAAGCGGATGCTGTTTAGTTGCGTTTAGTTTGAGATTTTAAAGATATTGTCTCGGGGTAATGTCCTTCCTCGTTATTCTAAAGCAGACCTATTATACAGAATCGACTTTTCAGAGCTTGTAACTACGTGATTGTTGCTTCCTCTTCTCGTTTACCTCTCTCAAAGTTGTTTTTGGAGTGATTTGTGCAATCTTTAATCGTGTATTTTTTAAGACGCCATATTGCAGATCAATCCCTGTTTCTAACGCCCACAGCTCTGTACTTGCTTCGTTCGTAAGTTTTATTTTCGAAATCGATACGCGTAGGATTCGGCAGCGATTTGTAGTTATTTTGGTAGAAATTAAAGCTTCATGGCGCTTTGTTGTGATGATGTTTACGATGGCGTCATTGCCCATTGGCCACTGCGGTTTTCTAACACAGAAGTCGGCGAACTCGTTTCTTTTATTAAGTCGTTTAAGATGATTTTTTTGCGATTTCAGATGTGCAAATATAACATAATGATTCACGAATGTCGTAGATTATAACTATATAGCAAGCTCAAGTACAATATGTGTTCTTTAACCCTTGCTTGAGTAATATTTTTATTGAAGTAACAGTACTCTTGAGTAACAGTTCCTAATCCATTTTAGTGTGTGTAAGTCTAAAACTCAGGATTTGTACATGATTTTTTTGATCCAAACTTCACCTGCTTGTCTCCATGGAGATGTGTTTTTTTTTTTACATTGAATATAATGTTCAACAGTAACATAACATTAACATTATCTATCTCCATGGCGACAGGCAGTGGACACTTCCAAGCCAAGTTACATCAAGTGGTGGAGAAGTACTACATTTTGTTGTTTAAGTAAAAGTACAGATACTGGAGCAAAGACATACAGAAGTAAAAGTATCACATGAAAAAATCTAAGTATTAAAGTACCTGTTTTAAAAAAGTACTTAGAGAGTTAAAAGTAAAAGTATTTTGTGCAGATTTGAAGGTATTCTAAGGCTTTGAATGATTAAGATTTGTGCTGAATTTTGTGTTTAACAGAATCTTTTTTTTTTTTTTTTTTCCTAGCTGTTTTTATTTGTATATTTTCACTTGCTCAAATTATGAGTGGGTTAAAAATAAACCCTCAGACATTTCAGCAGGTCTCAAACAATAATGAAAAATACTTTTACTTTTCAATCCAGATCAAAAATGTATTGGAGTAGTAAGTACAGATACCTGCTCTCAAATTTAGTGAACTAAAAGTACCTAAAATGTATACTTAAGTGCAGTACTTTACTGTTTTTACTTGTTACGTTCCACCACTGCCAAGTTATAGGTCAGATCTGTGGAGGGTCGATCCCACTCTAATGAAAAACGCACATTACAGACTTTGTGAAGGGCCCCTCCCTGCACTGGGCCCCAGGTAAACAGCACCCTTTACCCCCCCAGTCCAATGCCCCTGCTAAGAATGCATGTCTTTTCTACTTTTTTAAGCAATAAAACAACTATAATTTAACAAATAACAGGTAGATATGCTTAATGTCATGTTGTGAAATAACATCTCCATGGAGACAAGAAGGTGGTGTACCCTCCAACAGAAACGGTACATATTGCACCTTTAAAAATCAGATGCTGAGTCCAGACTTTTACAACTTACCTTACTTGAGTAGTGCTTCCCCCAGATCCTTTTTTTTAAAACGTAATTTCTCAGACCATTACTTTTCACTCCTTTTCGAGTAATATTATTTTGAAATATCCGTACTCTTACTTGTGTACAGTTTCTGCCTACTCTACCCACCTCTGATAACAACACATGCAAATTACCTCCATATAAAATCCATACTTAGGAATTTCCCTTGGCAACTCTCAAACTAGTCATTTAGCTTTCATAGGGAACACACACACACACAGATGGAGGACCGGAGCGCCAGGCGGAGTGTGTGTTGGGGTTTTTGGGTTGCGTTCAAGGCCGTGATTGTTGCGCGGTGTACAGAATGTTGACTGTTTAGAATGGGCATGTGTCAGGAGGACGTCTGCTCACATAATGATAGTGCTGCAGTCTCTGGTCAGGCCACACAGTCAGTTAGCCGCAACGAGCGAGCAAAGTACAGGGAGGATGGGGTCAAGTGCTCACGTGTTGTTGTGTGGGGAAGATATTTGTGTGTTGTTTATCATATACTGGATATTTAACCATGGACTTAAAGTTTCAGTTTTTCTGTATTATCCTAGTCATTTTCTAGTTTGTTAAAGGTACAGTATGTAACTTTTTCGGGGTGGAATTTCACCTGCAGGAGTCCAAGGAAATAGAAAGCTAAAAGAATACTATGGAACATTTTCCATGAAGATAGATACGTTTTATGCCATACTGTGGAATATTATAGCCAAATGATCAACATTTCCATGGAAAGGAGAACCCTACTCCAAGCTAACATTTATGGAGATGCAAGCCTGTTTAGAGTAAGAATGCATGTTTTTCCTGCAATAAAAAATGCATTTAAAAAATAAATTTAAAAATAAAGTTATACTGTAACTTGAAAATGAATAAATAAAATAATAATATAATAATAATATAATAATAATAAAATAATAATAATAAAAGACAGAAGAATAATAATAAGAAGAATAAGAAAGAAGAAGAAGAAGAAGAAGAATTAAAATTAAAATAATTAAAATAATAATAATAATACTAATAACAATAATAATAACAATAATATTTTTTTTTGATACACATAAGACTCTTGAGGCTTAATATCTCATTTTCAAAAGGGACCTGCTTGAAAACTGTGTCTTTAAAATATAACTTATTTTTCCATTACAATGTTATTTTTTATAATGGTCCAGAGTTTCCCATTATGTGTATACTTCAAATATCCATGGAGACAAAAAGTGACACTACCAGACCAAGTTGCAAGTCAGATCTGTGGAGTGGCCAACCCACTCACAACAAGAATGCATGTTTTTTCAAGGTATATTGTGTAATGGGAACATAGAAAACATATATGTCTACTGCCATACTGTGAAACATTCCATATCCATCCACTTTGCTTGTGTGAAGGTTACATAGTGGACACTAAATACGCAGTTGAACCCATTTTGTATTTCAAATGCCACACAAACGCACAAATGTGTTCTCTGTCACAGTCGGTTTCGTGTTTGTCCCCAGTCCGGGTCCCTTTCCAAACCTATTCCGATCCATCTTTTGCTTCGTCATTCCCTAATCATCCCGGGGTACTCTATATATACTCCCTCTGCCCATTAAGTCTTTGCTAGATTGTTGACCAGTTAAGAGAGACACTTAAGCTCCGTATGTACAAATCTGCTGTCTGCAATTGTGCATTCTCAACCTGCATTTATCACTGTCTGAGGGACCTGTTTATTAATGATTCCATGAATTTCATGTTTCACTGATATTACTTATTCCCAGTCTATTTTCTGATTGGAGATCCCCCATTGTGGAAGAGATTTAAGTTGATGTTAATAAGCACATTTTTTCCTTTGTTCATTTGCCTGGTATGTCTTATTCGAGAATTGCCTGTTTGAATGACACTTTCTGTTGAACTTACTTGCGTTTTCTTTATATAGCGTTTTTCCACGTTTGCATTAAGAACCCAGTCACCCATTCACACCCACATTCACACACCCACATACGCAGACAATCGGGGTAAGGGGGGGGGTAAGTGTCTTGCCCAAGGACAGCATCTCCACCAATGATGTGTATGTCGAGAACGGGATTCGAACCGCCAATGTTCGGATCAGATTTTGGATTTTAAGCAGTAGAAGTATACATTGTGAAGACAAAAGTAGTTTGTAAAAGTGAATTCCATCTTCCAGACTAACCAAAGTAGCTGAATTTGAACCAGATCAGTCAAAATTGAAATCTACTCCCGGTATACGCTATATAATCTACTAGTATAACCTCACCATGGCGCGATATTACCAACGCCATGGCGGAACTCTCCCCTTTCTGAGTGCTCCTCGTGATATCACTTTTCAAAACCCCTGCTCTGCTCATATCTCCAACCACTTAGTTTGCCATTTTCAAATTCACTGGCAGCCCGTCTCCTCTATCTCATCTCTCCCTCTTTCTTTCCCTCCTTTCCCCCTCCCTCCATCCATCCCTCCGCTCTCCCTTCTTCCTCTTCCCTATCTCCGAAGCGATTTAGTATCATGTGATTAATGACGGCCATTAGAGGCTTCAATATCACCGCGTCCAAGAGTTCACCAGATAGCCCGTGTAGCATCTGGCCAAGCGCGTTCGCGAAAATTAGCCGTTAGCAAAAGCCGAAATGGAGGTGGCGTTAGCATTCGAGCTAGCTAATTTGTTAATAGGAGTAAACGCATAGTAGACCGGCATGCCAAGGGGCTTTATTAAAAATGTAATTAAGATTCAGACACCTTGAAATGGAGCCACGCTATTTTGTTTACCGCAAATAAAAGCTAAAATGGTTACGCTTTGGATAGCTGGAATAACAGCCGTAATTGGAGAGCCAAGTTTGGTTGTGTGAATGGCAGGAAGGCTGTAGTCCAAATCCCAACTTAATTAAATGTTTTTGTAAGTTAAATACATTCTAGAGTTTTAAGGTAAACAATATAAGATAGTATGCAACGCAATGATTAGTTTCAGCTCGTACATTTTGCTGTTGTGCTGTCGGCCAAGTGGGTCAAGTGTGAAGTGTTTGACCATGGAGTATGTTTGAATGTTTGTGTGCCATATAGTGTTTGATATGAAGGAATAGACTCAATACTCAATACCGATTCTGATACCAAACTAATAATAATAAAATAAAAAAAAAAAAAACTCTTTATTTAGACCAGGAGTGTCCAAACTATGGCCCGGGAGCCAAATGCGGCCCTCAGACCAATTTTTATTGGTCCTCAGGCCTTCAGGTGAAATCGTCCAATTGATCATAATCAGTACTTTTTACAGCAAATGCGATTATTCCTACCAATATAACCCAAATAACAGCACATGTCATTGTCATACAGACCTAATATTAATATTTCAAGCCTTATTTAAAGTATGAAGTCAAAACTTTGGCCCTCCGTGTCAAATATTTTTCAAGAAATGGTCCTCGTTGAAAAGAGTTTGGGCACCACTGATTTAGACAGTGGAATGGTAGTACTTTCTTTTATCTTACCATGTGACCTTATAACTGTGTAATACCCCAATCGTCCAGGTAGGTTCCATAGTCTTCCATGGGTGTATACTAGTCTATGTGTCTTACACTTGTTCTGATACAGCTCAAGATCATTGTAAAGCTCTTCAGGAAAGGTTATTTCTGTCCTGTGAATGTGACTTTTTAGTATTAATACCTGCTCAAATGAGTATGTAGTTTCAAAACAAGTTTTACTATCAATTAGCATCTGATTTTCAATACTTTTGACAACACTAGTGCCATATATAATCAGTTATTTCAACCATATATATCCATTCCAAAGTTTTGCATAGTGTAACTTTCATATAGTTAGGTAATGAATTATATTTTGTATAAAAAGGTGCAATATGTAACGTTTCTGGTGTGTGGTCTGACACCTACTTGCTTTGCTTGAAATGTTCCAACAGTATGGTACTAAAAGTATGTTTATATTGCAAAAACAGTGCAGTGAAGTACATCCATTTATCGTGAGTGAGTGAGCCTCTCCACAGATCTGAGGTTTGCCTGGTGTTATTTAAATCCACATTCATTATATTACGTTGTATAAAATGCCTGGTGTATCATTGTTAACAGTCCGGGTTTCGTGTCAAGTACCCAGCCTTAAGCAGCTGTATCTCAGGTTGCGTCTTATACCTGTACTTTTCAATTTGTATTCATATATAAGGCTTTTGAAGATCGGAGTTACGATTGTGAAAAAAACAGGACACGAGGGGATATAGCATTGGCTGTTTGTGAAAATACCGAGCTTAAACATAATAAATTAATAAATAAACGTCTCCAGCGTCTTCTGGGGGGCGTCTGATAAGAGGATTTGAATGAGCTGAAGGCTAAAATATTTGAAGCTTGTGGATTCTGTTAACTTCAGTCTACTTTCAGACTTCTTTCATTTAATTACATTTCAGGCCACTGTAATTAGGAAATGGCTTTTTATTTCCGACGATTTGAATATTTTGTTATGAAAATTGTGCAGTTGGAGCCGTTATAATTTATTACATTTTAGAATAGATTTTTATTTATTTATTTAGTTTTATTAATTAAAATTCCCTAAACAGCCACTCCGTAAGAGTATGTACCAACACCATCGTAAGAGCTCCTCGGGACCCCAGTCTGTTGTGCATCTCCATCTCAAAGCCACTAACTCGTTAACCACTAACCACTCGTTTGAAGATAGTAAAGTTCAGATCTTAGCCAAATTAAAGAAATGGTTTGAGAGGGTAGATAAAGAAGCAATTTTTGTTTGGAAAGACAATCCTTCCTTGAATAGAAATGAGGGCCTTAGACGTCATCTATCTCCCGTCTATAACTCCATTCTCAGACCCAAAGTAAAAAAAAAAAACTTAAAAAAAACAATAAGGCTAACCAGGATGCCAATAGGTGTGAAATCACTCATTAGGGGCTTGAATGATTATCCTAAATATGACTCGGGCACAGTGCACACTTTGTAAGCTAGATCTATTCCACTGCACTAACAGAAACTGTAAAAAATGGGTGATTTTAGCTTCAGTGTAGCTTCCCTGCAGATAGATATAAGGCAGTGTCCACCATTAATCTGACCAATCTTTCACCAACTGAAGAAGCGACTTGGATGAGCAGCGAAACGTCTTCACTCCTACAACTTTTTCCAGTTGACAGCTTTTATATTTTTTCTTTTACTATCAAATTCCCAAAGTCGTTTTTATTACAATGGTATAATTACAGAAATCACAGTCTGAAATGCACAATTTTCTTTTATCTGATAATATTATCTTGACAGTTTTCTAGCTCCAATTTCCAAGAATATTTTTTTAAACAAATCAACGCTGTTAAAATGATGAGAATTGGGGATTTTTTCGCTAAATGCTAAATATCAACTCCATATCAGACTCTTCAATACTGTCATAACTTTTAAAATGACCTTCCTTTCTGTTTTTCTTCCTTACAATACAATTTTAATCATGAATTTCATAAAATTTCAACTTTCTCACTGAATTCGAACTCTGGCCAGAGTATTTTTGAATAGGATCCGCTGGCAAACGGCTCTTCACGGATGTTTTTTTTTTTTTTTTAGCCTTAGGAACATGTCGTGCACACACACTTTCCCGCTTTGAAAACTTGCAAATATATTCTATTCTGTATAGCGTTTCATATTTAGGGTGAAAAAGCAATTGCAAGCTTTTGAGAGCAGAGTGGAGTGTGTTATTGGAAGATGGCTGTGTGAATAGTGTCAGTGGAGATGGTGAAGAGTGCCGATGCCACGATGGATTCTGCCTCGGTATTCCAGCTGAAAAGTTTTCCGTAAAATTATTCGCTTGAGCTGTCAAGGAATAATTTGCCACTTGTTGGAATTTGGCAACAAGTGTGAGAATCTTGTAAATATGTGGGGATCATATATCTTGACTTTTTATAACCGCAACAAAAAATGTTTTCTGTCAAATTTAAAGGTGAATTCTGAAAATTTTTAATAGTATATGTTGTTATAACTTTGCTCAGAATGTTCCAAGGTGTGGCATTAAACATATCTGGAAAAGACATAACTGAGCTTTAGGTTGGACTGTGATCCATTTTTAATTTGTATGATAACAAAATCAAGATTCCCTCTGACCCTCCAAATAAATAAATAATAATCCCAATTCTCATTAATTGATTGATTGATTTTATTTTATTAATTTTTTTTTTAATTATTTTTAGTTTTTTTATGTAACTATTTTATATAGATCCAAAGTAACCATTTACATTTTAGGTTAATCTATTGAAAATACAATGTAACATTTACAACAGAAAAAGGTGGCATATTTAAAGCCACAGTATACAGTATAACTTTTCAGACAATTTTTTTTTATTTTTTATGTTTTTATTTTTATTTATTTATTATTGTTGTTATTATTATTATTATATTATTATTATTATTATTATTTTTTTTTTTGTGTGTGTGCTGTTTTTGTGTTTATTGCACTGTAAAACCCTGGAGGAGGACCTATTCCTTCTTGTTTCCATGGAAATGTTGTTCCTTTGACCATAATCTTTCACAGTATGGCATAAAACTCATCTATCTCCATGGAGAATGTAAAATTGAAATTGAATTAAATTGAATGATGCATGTGACGTATCATCTCCAGAAAGTTACATAATGTACCTTTAAAATGGGCCAACATTTCATTTTATTTTTTGAGTTGCGTTTGAACTAATGTACACCGTTGGCTAACTGGTAATGCAGATTTAAAATAATAACAATCATCTTTATACAGTTTATCTCGCCATTCAAACCCCAGTGAAACCGCCAATTAACACACAGTTGAAATAAACCTAGCCTTTCATTCCAGTCGTACATTCTGGTACTTGTTCCATGCAATAGGCCGATATGATTGCTTTTGATGTTGTGTTTCATGCACTGTTCTGTCAGGATAATTATCCTCCATAGCTTTGTGTATAGTGTGAGTGAATGGGGACTCGCTGCAGGAGGCCCTAACCCACGCCGGGGTAAAACGCAGTCTATTCGCCCCCTCTGAGCCTGGTTTTGACAACTCCAGTCTCCAGGACCTTTTTCCTGTGGGATAACTACTGTGATAGGGCTAGCCTCAATAGATTTTCCGTGGTTAAAGGAAAGCTGTATTTTGGTTGTTATAGAATCGTCAAAGAAGTTCGAATTGGGTTTACTGTAATTTAGGCGATGTTTAATTAACGTATGGGAAAGTTCAGTTTCGATTTTATAGTTAACAAAGACCTACTGTGCTCGTTTCTGCTATATAACTGTAATCTATGGCACCAGTGGATCATTACGTTATAATTTGCACACTTGAAATCGCAATATTAATCTAAAACGACTTAATAAATGAAACAACGAGAGCTGACATCACTGTAAATCTCATCACAACAAAGAGCCGTGGAGCTATCGGTACCTCCTATAGACCGCTGCAGATCACACTAGTACAGAGCAGTGGGCGTATAGCGATGGTGAAAATGGGGATTGATCGGAAATATGGCACCCTGAAAATAAGCTAGAAAAAAAAAATCACTCCAAACACAACTCTGAGAGAGTAAATGAGAAAGGAAACAACTATAACATGGTTAAAAGCTCTGAAAAGTCAATTTTGTATTATAGGTCTGCTTTAAAAATTTATTGACCCTAGGACTAAACCAGGGCTCTAGTAGGTCAATACATTGGTTCTAAATCAGGACTAAGCCAGGTCCAAACCGGGGCTTGTATTGGGGGGAAAAAAGCATTGTTCAGTCAGACACATCAGATTCTTGTCATTTCTCTGTATCTAATGCCAATGATGCTAACAGTCCTAGTGTGCAGAGCAGAACAATTTGAATCTTTTGTGTTGCTTCTCTTTGCACAAGAATTGCTTGACTGCGATCTTTTAAAGTGCATAACAAAACTGAACCTGGTTGAGTTCATAATCAACAAAAGGTCAAAAGGTCTAAACCAGGACTGAAGACGGTCTCAACCAGAAATAAACCAGTTCTAAACTTGATCCAAACCAGGACTAAGCTGAAATAACCCAGGAATAAAGTAGGTTTTAACCAGGAATAGCTCTAAATCCATTCTAAACCAGGCTTATACCAGGAATAAATATGCACAAAAGCAGAAGGTCCAAATCAGGCCAAAACCCAGATTCTTGACTTCCTTTTGATTTCCACATTATTTACCACCACATGTTGTTCTGTGTTTTTCTTTAAGTGATGCAGGGTCACGGAAGAGGGCTTCAAACCCCAAACCACCATGTCAGTCCTGGACAAGTGCATATGGGCCGGACATAAACAGCTCTACATTCTGGCCACACATATGAATAACTAATGTATTCAAGTGCTGGAGAACTGTACCCTATCTCATACACATCCGTCCAGGAGTGATGTGCTTTAGAATAGTTGTGCGCACAGCCTGCTACCATTATCAGTGTTCTAGCCCATTCATTTTAACCAGGCAGCAAAATACAAGCATGGATTTTAAAGAGGGGGTATTATCTGAGCGGTAAAAGACATGGTAGAAAAAAAATCTCCCAAAATGATCAAATTTGGGGAGCTTTCGACCATGTTGTAATGTTCTCTCATCTAAAACATGCCTGAAGAGGTTTATTGTCATCCATGCATGTTTGAGCAATTTAGCGATCTCTCCAGCAACTATAAGCAACTATAAGCAACTTCTGCTTATAGTAAGTTATTGATGTAGGCAGCTGAACACAACTTATTAAAAGGAGTTGTATCTGATTTTTACTTCCTTGAATATGTTCATTTTTACATGTGTTGCAGTCATTCCTCAATTAGCTTATGCATTCTGAAACATCTTAAGTAATCACAGTGATGAGTTTATAAGCGCTTCTCACAACTCTCAGAGACCAGAGTGGAGTTTGCCGTTATGGTAAAGCTAACATCAACTGGCATGCTAACATGTACTTTGTGATTATTGGACAATAAAAGTCTTTCTAATTAGATGCAGAAAGCAGGCTGCTGACGTGTTTTAATCTTATACAATCTCTCTGTACTGGGGCAAGACAAATTTTCAGGTACAGGGCCTTTATTGTGACTCTAAATACACCTGGATTAGAGCCTCCTCTTGCTTGTTTCCATGGAAATGTTCTTGATTATGGCATGAAGTGTATCTCCATGGATAATGTTCCAAATTATGGTTTTCAGCTTTCTATTTCCAACAAATCATGCAGGTGATGTGCCACCTACAGAAAGCTTCATACTGTACCTTTCAAAGCTACAGTGAAGGCTAAAATAAATGCATACTTTGTATTGTTTTTCATTTTGGTTGTGTTTATTGCACTGAAAAATATGTGTCCTTACTCGTAGTTCCACAGTATAGCCTGACACGTATCTTCCTGGAGAGTGTTCTGCAGTATGGTTTTACCTTTTGATTACCATAGAATTATGCAAGTGACATGCCAGTTTCAGATAGTTTTACACTGTACCTCAAGGCCCTGCCAAACAAACTATTTCCTGACCAAACAATCAAAGCACACAACAGTATTTTTCATTATTGTTGGCGGGCAGCGTCAACATGAAGTGCCTCTAGTACAAAAACCACAATAAAATCCAGTGTTTAATTAAACCATGTCCGCAGCTCACTCACTCAAAGAAAAGCCTTCACAAACGCCCCACTGTCAGGTATAGAAAAAAATCACCTCTTAACCTTATCCTCTGCGAGCTGCCTTACTCAATTTATTGCCTTATTTCGGATGGAATTGCACTCTGGCAGCGCATGCAAACACGTCTATAACGCTTGAAGGATTTATATTAAAACGTGGCCGATTTTCTCGCGAGCGGTATAATTCTAAAGGACACCTGCGTCTGTGCCAAGATTACATAGCGTTCCTCACTCACTTTTATATATTTTTTTTCAAAGTGGAGAGCAGTTTTTGTGGATATGTTTGAATGCCTAATGGACTGGCTGTGTTGGGCGTGAGTACTCTTACACGGGCTGCATGTGAGATTAGTAAACAGGCAACATCTGCTTTTATCCAGCCCAAAGAATAGCACTTGTGTGGGGGTAATGACGCTCCAAGCCATCCATGATGCAAAATATAGTACCAGGTTTGGAGTGGTAAACAAGATGGAGTCGTTACCGTTGCTAAGGGATATGAAGTGTCTGATCATGTTGAATTACAGGCTGATCAAAATTATTATTGAATTTATTTGTGTAAACATGACATCTGACAGAGTGGGATCGCCTTTCCGCAGATCTGACCAGTAATTTAGAAGGGTATTGTTAAAGCTTTGTCTCCAAAATCTATATAACTGGATAAAAAGTTGTAGGAGTGAAGACGTTTTACTTTTCATCCAATCCGCTTCTTCAGTTCTGGTCAGATTACTGGTGGACACTGCCTTATATCTTATATCTACAAGGTGGCCCAAAAGTCAGTGACAGTTGAAAAAAGTTCATAACTCTTTTACTTCTAAATATTTTTTTTTATTTATTTTTTCAGAGCATTTAGAACTACCCCTCCGACATTAATATGAGCAAAAATAGGACCGAGGAATGAACCCTCATTATACAGTGGTCACATGGATCAAATTCAGAAACCCAGCAGTGTTACCGTCAACATTTTAATACCAGAGATGCCCCAAGCGTAAATGTGAATAAACCTCAGACAATAAACGACTTTAAACGTAATATCAAGGATCAAATAAGAGCCATAAGCCGGGAAATGCTTTCAAATGTTATGCAAAGTGTGTTGGATAGGGGTATTCAGACACTTCAAAAACATAATTTTTTAAAAATTAGGTAATTCTTACTTCTCCTAGTTTGAGTAGTGATAAGTTCAAGTGTTGGTGATCAATTTCTGTATATACTGCCAAAAATCTCAGAAGGTTCAGTTTACCTACTGCTAAAATTTGGTGAGTATAACTTAAGAATTATAGGAGCTACTGAAGATTTAAAAGTGTCAGTGACTTTTGGGCCACCCTGTACTAGAAAAGTGACATAGTAGCACTTTAAATGAAATGATCTTGGAACCAATTACAAACACCATGAGACAAGTTATATATTCTGTCCTGTCATTTGGTTAAAACTATCAAATTAAGCTAAATATGTAGCATTCTAACTACGCTAACCAAGACCATATTTATAATTCTAAGTGAGGGAAGTTAAGTTTTTGCCAAAGCACTTCCAGACTAGATTACTACGAGAATATCAGATGGCTGTTCAGACTAAACTTGTGTATGAAATATGCCGATATTAGACAACCAGCTGTGCAGACTGCTTAAATGTTCTTGCCAACCTAAGTACTTGGATTAATATTAATAGGTTTCATCGGACCATGTGTTTGGAGGTTAAAGTGTCGCTTCACTTACGCAGGATTTGTGCTGGTGTGCTTTCCGGTCTGTGATTCAAAGTTAGATCAAAAGAATAAATGAATGAACAAGGGATTACGCTGACATAAAGTTGATACTAGCAATTGCCGTCGCACATTGATACCAGTGCAAGTAATTGTAGGCTTTGGTGGTTTTAGGCTAAATCTTTGGCTTTGTTGTGGTCACATCAAAGTTGGTGTAAAACGGTTGACAACGAGATGCCTTGAGACGCTTTTCCTTCTCCAGTTTGACAGACCATTCTTTGACATGTTTATCGCCATTACAAATTAAGGTTGTACCCGTCTTTAAATCATTTTTTTTAATTTATATATTCGTTCTCCAGGTGTAAGATACCTTTTTATGCAAGGACTTCTTCACTGACCAGCCAGTGAAGAACCTCAGTCCTAACTTGGGACGGTCCCATAGCCACCAATTTTTCTATCACCTGACTCTCAAATGCAGAAGACATCCCTCCAAAATTCTTGTGTCATTGTAAGATTGTGGATATTCTTTGGCCTCTTACTAGCCCCAGAAAGCTGTAGCATCCAAGGGATCTAAAAAAAACAAGACACTTTTGTGAGCTCTTCACCTTTTAATTGACCGCACCATCACAGATCTGACAGACAGCATCTCCCCAGGACAGTGCAACAAAATCCTAAACCACTAAGCCCCAGACAAAGGTAAATTTAGCTGTAGAAACAGTAAAATTTACTCTTTTACTTATACTATTTACACATTATGCACATTTAGAGATTATTACAGCAGTGATATTTTAGCATTAGTGGTTATGTTTAATATGATTTCATGTATGGTTATTAAAAATTCCAGCTAAACCTTCCCTCCCCAAGCAACACTTTGCAGAGTCTAAATCAGGGCAGTGTTGTTCATATGGCCAAATCAGTGCCTCCACCAATCACCGCAAAGAGAAGAAAAATGGAGTGAAACAGGGGAACCAACATGGCAACTTACTTATGCCTAAACTAAGGATGTCTCTGATATGGTTGTGCATCATATGAAATATTCACATATAAAACAAACATGAAGGTATACACCTGATAAGTGAGGGCGTGGTTTACAGCTCCCTCACAGTCATTCAGCACAAAATATATAACTTCTTGTCCACTGATACGAAGGTTGGCGGTTCAAAACTCGCACACGACATAAACATCATTGGTTGACAGGTCACATCCACTGACACAGGTTTGCGGTGCGATTCCAGCTCCCACAAGTGACTGCTGTCGTTGTGTCTTTGAGCAAAACACTTAACCCACCTCGCCCCCAGTGTCTGCCTACATTGGTGTATGACTGTATGTCTGAATGGGTGAGTGGTTCTTGATGTAAAGCGTTTTGAGTGATTTGAAGGCAGAAAAGCGCTATTTACCATTTTAGTCCTTTACTTAAACCGTTATGTTTGTTTTGACACGAACTGACCATGCATCTCTCTGATTGGCTAAACCGCCTGTCAATCATGCCCTTCAGAATCAGACAGTACAGGATACGGTTCCAGACCTGCTCATCTTTGTAAAGTTTTGTCAAAGCGTGTGGTTCGGACTTGCCAGGTAGAGGGACTCCCAGACCCAACCAAAATGAGCTCTGCAACTATAGCCCATCACTGACCTCCAAATCGCATGCAACTCAGACTCCCTAGTACCGGTCAGCCTCCCCACCCCACCTTTCCCTCCCTTCCCCAGAGCACCAGTCCTGGCCCGCCGGCCTCTGAACACCGCGCCGCTGTTGATTGTGCGGTTGCTTTGAAGGGCAATTTCATCTGGATGTCGGAAACCTGCCTGCGTGAGGGGGACTGGCTGTTTTTCCAGCACTGGGGGGGTCAGTCACCTGGAGCGCGGCGGGAATTTTCTATCCAAATATCCCTGTGTAATTGAAGACATCGGAGCTGTGTGCCTCGCCGTTCATGCGTGGAGAGGTTTCGTCGAGTTCTTGGGTTAGCGGAGATGCTAGGGCAAGTGTGTGTGCGTGTGTTGGATGGGGGCCAAAGTTAATAGAAGACTTGTTAGTGTTTTAAATGCCTGCTTGGATCTAAGGGGACATGCGCAGGCAGAAGGGCATGCCAATGAGGTTTGCCAGGAGTGTAGGGCTGACGAAGGAGTCTTTCACCGAATAGGGAATTGTCCATCAAAGTCCAGTCGGCAGAAGTCAGTTGAATTTTCAGTAAATTTGAATATCGTGTTTAGTAAGAAAATGAAAAGTGCATAGCATATTCTTAAAGAAGACGCATTGTGCTCGTGTTTGCTATATAGTTCATAATCTAGGACACCCGTGGATCATTATGTTATAATTTGGACATTTAAAATTGCAATATTGATCTAAGATGACTGAATAAGAGATTTATACTTGTACCAAAATGACTCCGCGGTGCTGCCAAATCCTATGCGTATCACTAATTAAGGAAATAAATTTGAAGAATGAAGTAAGCACAAATCAGCGGGCATGTACCAGTGGGGTTGAAAATGGGGCTGGTCAGTGATGTCTTGAATACAGGAGCTTGAAGATTAGTCAAACATGCATGAATCATGCTAAATACACCTTTGAGATAAAGGTTCAAGGAAAATGAGAATGGGAAACAACTATAACATGGTTAAAAGCTCTTAAAGAGTCACTTTTGCATAACAGGTTTGCTTTAAAAAGGGACTAGTTGTTGTAATCTCTTGGGACAATCATTGTCCTTTGAAATTACAAGATTTATACTCAATTTACTTTTCTGAGCTTTTAACCATATTATGACATTGTTTCCTCATAATCAAAATCACACCTGGAGTTGTATTTTGCTTCACTGAACCATATTTGATGAATCTTATGCAGTTAATCCGCTCCCCCTGGGCTTTCACAAAACACTTGGTTTGAATTTTACCAGGATTGTTGCATCACAGGTAGAAATCCTGCACAGTTTTTCAGTCCCTAAATCATCGCCAGGCTCTTTCTAAGCATTTCTGCTGCCAAATTACAATTATTACTACTGCATTCTTACAGAAACTTGGTAATTGCTGCTAGTAGACAGAGACCTACACCATATACAGCCCTAATTAGGTTTTTGAATAGGAAAATTGGAAATCTAAGCGAAAGTTGTTAAGAATGGACCCTCACAAAACTATGTCAATTTGGATTGCAAGACCTCCAAAAAGGTCACTTGGGTCAAACATATTTCTCTTTCATTTATTCAGCTTTGGCTATTGAACTATATATACCTTGAAAAACATACTGTACTGGTACACCTCTCCACAGATTTTGACCTTGGGCGTGATGCTTGTCATTTTGTAGATACATACATTTAATGCCATGCTGTGAAAATTTTAGGCAAAGCAATATCTTCTGTTGGGACAGGCAGATGAGGGACTCTTCATCAGAAAAGTTACATAATGAACTTTGCTATAGCTTAACGGAGCTAGCTATATAGGATTAAAATCAGCCTGCTGCTAAATAACTGGTCACATTGTTCTAGGAAAACTGCTTACGTAACACCAAAAATGAAAATGAAAAATGAAATTTCAAACCTCATCATCCGAAATATCCTCACATTGTTATATTTAAAACCATTTTTTTGGTTAAGTCCATGCTCAGATGCGAAGTCGGGACAATACAGTCTTTGGTCTCAGCTCTAAAGAATTCTGAATCATCACTTTTAATAAGCACCTCACCAGGCTCCTTCCTCCTCTTTGGTAATGTGATCTATCGTCCTGTTCTACATCTCTGCCTCTCCTCTGCACTCCGGAAATGAATATGAGGAACCATGCAGCTGTTCAGATGTAGCTGTAAACTTAAGAAACAGACCCTACAATGAGCTTCTGGCTATATTGTATTGAATTCTTTAGAGGTGTTTTAGTGTAGATACCTTTAAGAAAAAAGTAGTAGATCTGACCTGTAACTGACCTGGTTGATGAACTGTTACAAAATTACAAAATGCTGAACATACTTATTTAGGGCTGCAGTCCTTTTGCGACGCTCTCTTTTTAGCTGACTAATCGATCGTCAGGACATGTTTTTAGTCCAACAAGAATTTCTTTAGTCGATTACACCCCCCACATACTTAGTTGTACATCTCTGCCCCTCCGGAAATGAATATGAGGAACTCTGCAGCTGTTCAGATGTAGCTGTAGGCTTAAGAATAGGCCGTACAATGAGCTCCTGTCTGCTCAGTGTAATGAAAGCACGAGACACAAAGCTGCTCAAAGTGTCCATATTAAGCAGCGCTGGAATACGACCAGTGGCACAAAAGAGAAGATTCAAAGGAGATGGTGTGTGCACGAATGCTCCTTTCAAGTGTCAGGTTTCTAATAGAACGAGTAATCATGTAGATTTGGAAGATTGTGTTGGTTGTACACAGTGTAATAGGTTTGCACACTGTCTGCTGTTTTTTTTTTTTTTTTTTGTGTCTAGATCTTGTTGGTGGTTGAATGCATTTAAAAGTTGATTCCACAGGTGATTCGGAAGCATGAGTCTTGACGTATTAAAAAGGACAAGGCCTAATTGACGGTGTAGTAGTTAAAAACGGGGTTGTTTAAAAAAAAAAAAAAAATGAATAGACTTTTTGCAGCGCAGTGCACCGGCGCGCTCACTGTGTCTCAAATCTAATGCTTATTTTATTAAGTGTAAATTAAACAACCAAACTAAATCAAATAAAAAATTACTTCACTTTGTTATTATACCTCAAAATTAGTATTAGCATTAGCACTGAGACGCAATTACCACCAGGATTCACCTACAGAAATACAATTAGACAGGGAGTAGTGCTGCTAATTGTGAGCTAGCTGTGAACTGTTCAGTGCCAGTTAATTGAGTTATTGCTTTGCGTGGCATACTTCACACTGTGGCATTAACCTTTATCAACATTGCATTTAATCAATTACAGCTGATTTATTATTAATAGGCTAAATACATTGAAACAAAAACATGCAGTCTCCCGCTCACAGTGTAACCTGGCCCAGTGGCATCATCGCCCGTCTATCTCCATGGAGACAGATAACTTTAATGTTATCCTGCACAACATATGGCGCTATTAATTATGATCTGATAATTATTATCCGTCTCTGCCATTCCTTTTTTGGAACTCAGTGTCGAGACGAGTGTCCTTCAAGAGTTCTTCTGTTTCACGTTCTCATCGGCATCATTTAACACATGTCTGAGTCGTTCTAAATATTCAGTCTGTCTTATTCTCAAGGGCTCAACATCTTTGCTTCCAATGCATAATGTCATTAAGTGGTAATCAAGCAGTGGTCCTCTGTGTAGACTCATTTGGATCATTTAAATTCTCTAATTGTCGTAATTTTACAGCTTATTTTGATGTTAGCAGCTATTGTTGTAGCAGTATTTAAACCCAAAACAGTCACTCCCCTGGGAACATCCTTGCACCAACATGTACCACATATCTTCTGAGAGGAGCCGTGTTGGTTTGACATCTCCAGACATGTGGTCCGGCCCACACCTCGATCCCCTGCCTTGTCCTGGTTCTGGCTGTATTGGTAGCCATTAGACAACATCCAGAATCAGCCTCCGCTGATCATTTTAATGCTATCCCGCAGAACATTGCTATGGGGGGTGATCTTTTACTACAGTCTTACCGTCTTTTAGTTATTCACACCCTGTGGCAAAGACAAGTGTCCTTCAAGTCCTTCATGTCTGAGTCGTTCTAAAAATCCAGGCTTATTCTCAAGAGCTCAAAACGTCGGTTCCACTGTATAATGCCATTAAGTGATGACCCAAGTAGTGCTCATGTGGATAATTTTAAAGATCGTATATTACACAAAATGGGCACTTGACTCATTCATAACTACAGTTGCATTTCGTTTAATTCACGCATGCTTGAGTATTATTCTGTCTACATCTCCAAAGCTCAAAATGCTCTGTTCCTCCTTGTGAAGTGGTATTTTTTAAGTCAACAGCTTACCTTTACCTTTTTTTTTAGTAGAGATTGTAAATTCCTAGGCTGAATGATTCTAGTGAAGCTGTATGGAGTTTTAAAACATAGTGGAGCACTTCCTGCATTACCACATGACATCACAAGGGGGAACAGAGTGTTTTCCGCTTGAGAAAACAACCTAAATATGCAAGACTTGTGTGTTAAACGTGTGAATGAAACAAAACACAACTCCAACGTCTTGAATATTGCAGGACTCGCTTTTACAAAACACAGAACATGCTTTTTTCAACAGTCGCAGCCCAGTTAAGTACAAAGTCGCTTGTTTAGTCTCCTCTGTCCTCACCACATACACGAGAGGAGCGGTGTTGTTTTGACATCTCCAGACGTGTGGTCCGACCCAGCCTGTCCCTGCCCCGTGGCCTTGTCCCGGTTCCTCTGCTCCATGTAGCTGTTGTAGTTCCGTGGGCCCAGCGGTTGTATCGGTGGCAGGTAGTCATTAGACAACACGGACTACACTGACCAGCAGACCGCAACATCCAGGATCAGCCTCCAGCCAGACAGAGCCGGATATGGGCTTTCAATACTAAATAAGTGAAGGGTGGATGGTGGACTCGGAGGCTAAACACGCAACTGGACAGTTCGGTTCAAAGCGCTGGAGCAGACTAGTAATTTGTCACAAGGTCCATTGGTTTTTTTTAAAAATTATATGAGTGCACCGCCCCCATATCCAGTGCCACCGGGTCCGGGCCCCGTGTTTTTGAAATCGCAGATGTTGTGAGAAAGTACTATTCTTTTATTCATTTGCCTCTTAAATATATGTCGTTATATTATTAGAACTGAGTATATTTTACATGAATACATAAAAATACCATGCATAACTAGGCAAGGCAAGTTTATTTGTATAGCACAATTCGTTCACAAAGTAATTCAAAGTGCGTAACAGAATAAGAAAGACATTAAAATTACACAAATCAAAACATAATCACAAATAATCATCATAAAATTATAAAAAAGAGAAGAGTGCAAAAAAAAAAAAAAAATTCAGTCCCGTTTTGAGCCTGGATTTAAACATAGTCAAAGTAGAGGCCTGTCTCACATCTTCAGGAAGACTGTTCAGGTTTTAGCTGCATAAAACTAAAACGCTGATTCCCCATGTTTAGTCCTGACTCTGGGCACCAGCAGGAGGTCGCTCCCAGAGGTCCTCAGAGTGTGAAATGGTTCATATGGCACATAACTATTTATTTCTACATTTTTATTTTGGCGAACATAGAGGTGAGATCCCCTGGGAACACCTTGGGGTCCCACTGTAGGAGCTGAAGGACGTGTCTGGGGTGAGGGAAATATGAGGGAGTCCCTGCTTATACTGCTTTGCCCGTGACCCGGCCCTGAATAAGCGAAAGAAAATGGATGGATGGCCAGTTAAATTTGTGTCTTTTTTTATAACTGAAAAGGAAAAAAATTGAAAAAATTTACTATTATTCCTCCATCCATAGAGCACACTAAACCTGTATTGTCCTGTACTGCTCTTGAGTCTATATGATCTCCTGAAAAGCCATTGTACAGCTCAATCTGGGACTTGAACTTCGTCTGTGCCATATTTTCATAGATTCTGTTTTCAGACCAAGGCTTAGTTCGTTTTCATAGTTTCATTAGTTTCGGTTACTCGCTAGCGCTCTTCCTCAGAGTGGTCACGTCATGTTGCTGTGTTGTGTCCGGTCCGCCGATTTAAACCAGTTTTGGAGCTGTCTTCCTACCGATGGAGGCAGCACGACAGCGCCATCTGCAGCGTGACTTCTTCAGGACAGCATCCCAGGTGTGTGAGAGTGGAAAGGCCCCCTCGTCCCGGTTTAAAGTCCCGTGGGCACATTTCTGTTTTTTTAGTTTCCTTTTTTTTTTTTGATGTTTGTTGTCCCCGTCCTTATGATGTTTGCTCTGTCGCTGTCCATAATGCGGTTCTTTCTTTTACATCGGTCAGAAATGGCGATTTGAGGTGCTGCTGTTGCTCACGTTCACGCCTTTGCTGTTTCTTTCTCACATTCTGTCCTATGTTCCTTTCTCTATTAAAACACATTAACCAAACACCAGATGCACCTCACTGGACTATTCATCTGTGCTATTCTTTTTATATCCTGCTATGACATCACCTCCCATTTATCACCATTTTAATCCCCAAACTCTATTCATTATCATTTCATTATTCCACCAGACATAAGCCACTTCCATCAAATATACAGTCCACGCACGAATAAGGCGACTACACATGCTACGCCAAGGAAGAGAAAAGGCTTTATTTGCGTTGACAATAGACTGAGCTAATCCCATAGAGATTAAATAGTATTCGGGGCCAATTTTAGAAACAGACTGTCTGTGTTTGAAGGAGTTTGAGAAATCTATTGTGGATTAATGTTTTGTTTAAACAGGGTATGGTATTGTGTAATAAGATCACAACATAGGGAATGTACCTGTAGGAATACTTGCTCACCGAGTTTGACCCATCCTTCAATTAGAATCATAAGGAAAAGTACAAAGCTAAAGGGATGCTGTTTTGTGCATGCTACTAATGAAAGAGTATTTTTGTTAAAGCAGCATTATGCAAAATCGACTTTTCAGAGCATTTACCCATGTTATAGTGGTTTCCCTTCTCATTTACCCTCTCGAAGTTGTTTTTGGTTGTGATTTGTGCATGTTTGAGCAATCTCTAATCGCTTATTTATAAGACACCTGTTACGAAAGGTTCCTAGGAAGAAAGGAAGTAACACAACCCAGGATGTAAAGAAGGTAAATAATAAGTAGCACTTTAATACTGAGATAAACGAGGGTTACATTGACCACAGACTTAAAATTACATGACAAACAAAAAAACTAATAAAGTAAGGCTCAGAGAGTACAAAACACATAAGATCTAATTTCTCAGTCTCAGATTTAAATCAAATCTACAACGGTTTCAAGGTTCAGAGTCATCCAGAGTAACAAGTGGCATGTGATTCAGGCGAAGAATCCAGCAGCGGGGAGTGGCAGGGGGTGGGTCCTTTTAAAACCCCTTACCATTCCGGGTATTTTTGGTGAAATTGCCTACGTTCTGACCTCTCCAAATTAAAATGATTACTGTTATTGAACCGTAAGTATTATTTACACAAGTTTGGGGTCTTTGTAAAGGTAACATCCTCTAGTTTCACACTCAGGTGTCAGAATCACTGTAAGTTTGTCTGGTAAGTATTTATACACTTTGGAACACACATAAAAAATGATTTTTCTCATCCTCGCCTAAATTTTTTTTGTAAAAATTAAGGGAAGAAAGCTGCAGTAGGTAGCTGGGGACAAAAATACACCATATTTCAATTGAAAATGTTGTTGACCTCTCACATTTCAGATTTGAGGTCAATCTATAAAAAAATGAGATTTTTACACTTATTTTATTATGACTAAATCCAGGCGCTTTATGGAGGGACTTTTGATGTATCCAAGTTTATCCAAACCTCTCCAAATGGAGACATTTGGAGAACGTTTGGAAAAAGCAATAACTTTTGAATGCTTCAACCCACAGACATCAATGAGGGCTCTACTGAAAGCTCACACTTAGAGCAGCTCAGTGTGCAGATACAGATTCCTCTATTACTTATGCAAATTTATATAGCATATCAAAACATACTATAAAATACATATTTGTTTATGAAATATAGTCAAAACAAGTGGTAGGGGTCAAAAATAAATATATATTTACAAACTCCACACACTTCAAAAACAATGAACAAACACACACTGTAAACAGCAGTGAAAAGCTCACTGTACATGATTATGACTTGTCCAAAAAAATTGTGAAAAAAATGTCTTTGCCAAAATGCCATTTCTTTGTTTTGTGCAAAACCTGGTAACAGCGGATGAGAGCATCTGATAACGTCACCCACGTGCCTAAAGAAAAACACAAACACATTAGTAACAAGAAAGTACAAAATTGAGAAAGGGTGAAGTAATATTATATCATATACATATTCTAATTTTACTTACAATACTGTAAACTGCAGAATAAAACACCTTTCAATCAATAGACAAATGAAGTCTAATTCATACAGATAAACACAAATGTGCCAGACGCATGGTTCCAATGTGCACTATGCACAGAAGTGATGCTAATGATTACACACGATATATTTTATCTACAATTATGTAAATAGCAGAATAAACCAGGCTTACCGACCCAGAACAGCATCCAGTCCATCAAAGAATATGCTCCTCCACTTCTGAGTCCACCGTGGAATCTGCCACGGACCGCTCCGGGTCCGAGATGCCTCTGGTATAACTTGTACAAACATCCACAGTGTCCTCCGTCGCGTACTGCCTTTGTTTTATCCGTTTCGTCGTGTTTAGAACGCAAAACTGTTGCAAAATCACAGTGCGTCATTTTACGCACGCTTTACGCACGAAAAGCCGTGATTCATTTACTTTCGTTACGCACTGGGCCTGCTCCGTGTGTTTACAGAAAACCATGGCATGTCATACATCCTCGTGTTCAGCTGCTCATTGGCTGTAAGGAGAAAATGTCACTACACGTGTGTGATGTGACTGGTTGATTCTACACGGGGGAGAGTGGGGCGTACACTTTCAGTCACCTGTAGCACTGATTCGCTGTCTGGGGCTCCAGTGACCCTCGACCCCCACCTTATTGGCCAAACTTGGTGTCAATCAGAAGCTAGCATGTTTGTCTATCACTGAGAAACAAAGTTGGCGCTGTCTGAAGTTTGTTATATGCCTGAAATTGACAAAAGAAATGCAAAAAAAATCACGGAGCAGATTTCACTTTCCTGCAGCAGATTGGACATGGAGGATCTAACTTATTTTGTGGACATAATTTCTGACTGGATTATATTCTCTGGACCTCTACGGAAAGAATGAGAAGATATTGTGGAAATATGTTGATGTTTGACAGAACCAGAGCCCTCAAAGGTAAGTGAAGTCCAAATAGGCATTTTTGGCTTTTCTGTAAAAAACGGCTTTCCTGACAGCACTGTGGTGACTTTAGGTGAAAATGGTTTACATATTCGGAAAGATGAGATCCGTAGCTTTCATTTGATGTGTATATTGTTTGTGTGGGTGACGCAGAAGTGATGTACATTGCTGTAAAGTTGTAAAGAAAAGGCGACGGCCCGCGGGCGGGCCGTCGGAACGGTAAGTGGTTAAAGGGGTGCTGCTGCCACAGGTGGAAACAGGATTGGCCAGGCTCTTGATTGTAGCTCCAATCACACGCAGGACCCTTCAGTCAATCAGCTGCCAGCTGGAGAAGCACACCTGAGAGGTCTGTGGAGAGACAGCAGGGACAACACATGGGGTGTGTAGGAGGAGGTGGAGCCCAGGGTCGTAACAACGCCTTTTTAAGATAAGATAAGATAAGATAAGATATGCCTTTATTAGTCCCACAGTGGGGAAATTCTAGCATTGTACCGCACACACACACACACACACACACACAGAAGGAAAATCGTACATGCAAAGAAAAATAATAAAACAAGATAATAAATAAATAGCTAGAAATAATTTAGAAATATACTCAAAAATAAACTCTAATATACACACATATATATATATACATATAGATACATCTCCGTAAATTATTGTTATTGTCGATCAACACCGCTATGTCGATATATACGCCCACTGCTCTGTACTTTCTTCATTCTTCAATTTTATTTTCTTAATCGATAATACATATAGGATTCAGCAGCATCGTGTGGTCATGTTAGTACAAAAAAAAGCTACTTGCTGGTGTGCTGTGCAGTTATCCATAGGAGGGGTCAACTACATACTGTAGATTATATAGATTATAACTATATGGGAGGGATAAGCACAGCAGCTCTTCTTTAAAGAAATCAAACCTGTGACCATCCTGCAGTGAGGTGGAACTGGCAGCTGCTATACTTTACTATTTTATACAGGACTTCATGTTTCTGTGTTGTGTTGCCATGGTGACGATGGTTCTGGTTTCTAAATAAAGACACCGTTATGATAATATACTATTTGGTATCAATATTCAAGATATTTTTTTAGTGCCTTTCTGAATTAGCATGTAGCACAAGTTGACCACTCAGAAAATTCTTAAGATTATTAGATTATTTGCATATGTATATTCTAAATAATTTATGCAAAGTAGGTTTTGAATACCCGCCATTAAAATGTATTTATTATTTTACAAGATTTAAAGTTTTTGTTTTTGTCTTCTGCATTCACACTCCTATTCCAGGATGGCAAGGACAATAATTAATTAAAATCAAATAAAAAAAATAACTTAAACCAAACAATGCTGCGTTCTGAATCTCATAAGAAATCATTGCACCCTTTTGGATATATTTACACAGCGACTTCTGAGGTACACTCGTGCTTGTACCATGTAAACGTGGCCAGTCTATTACGTAAAACCGCCCTCCATAATTCACTCACCCAGACCACTTAAGATTATTAGGCTACAACAAAGATTCATATTTCAGAGCCATAAACAAGCAAACAAACAGAGAAGCCACGAGAGCACCATAACTCAGGCCCGGACCACTTAACCTTATTGTAAAGCAAACGTTAATATTTCAGCCCATAAAGTAGAACTAACAGAGGAGACTTGGGGCAGCAAGGTGGCATTCGGGAAGAACTGTCGGACAAACTGGACACGAGAAGATGTCATTGAGCGCAGGTGTTACTGCTGATGTTAAACGTGTCAGGATTTGATGCAGATTTGAGCCCAGTTTAGTCTCGATGAAGTCTCGGTTTGGTTTTGTTCTAATCTTGGTCTAGTCCTGTTTTAGAGCAGGTTTAGTTCTGAGTTTAGTCCCAGTTTAGTCCTGATTTTGACATGGTCCATGTGCAAGCGTGAACCCTAAAATATTGATGTATTTCTGCTTTGTGGATAGGTGCCATTTTAAACACTTTTCACCATTCAAAAAATATAATATTTGGTTTGGAATATTTGGAAATCCACGATACTTGTCAGATTTTATTATACACTACACAGACCTTACTGACAACCTGTAATAACTCATAAGGGTTACTTTTAGAGATAAAGCTCTAACGATATTTTTTTTTTTTGCAGATGTGCAGGTCCGATTTAGATAATTTTCCTCCAGTTATATCATTTGAATTTACTAAAGACTCACCCACCACCATATTTTACTAGAAAATGGAGAGATGTAGTCACATTTTGTTAAGTGTTAAATAAAGAGATTCAAGGCAGATAGCCAACATGCTATTAAGTGCAAATATTGCCCCAAAATATTGGCCCACCGACCGTTTAGCAGGTAGCGGGCGCATAGCAACGCTGTCAATCAAATCTGCTGCTAATGCTAGCCAGAGCAACCTCGAGGAAAGATCTGTCTGTTATAAATGTCCATATCTGGAGTTACGGACACAGTAGCGAAATAAAAATACCAATGTCATGTAGAGCAGGTTAATACGAACATTTTAAGACAGAATTGACAATGCTTGCTGCAGCAGTTGCAAAGGGAGGAGCGACAGTTTTCCAGTGTGAAGTGAATTGGAACCAGAGTAAATGGAGCCAGAAGTGCGCCCATGTTCACTTTCTATCTGGAACACGGCAGCTAGCAGGTTAGCTATGTCCATTTATATATACATATAGTGACACATCTGGAATGTAGGTACAACGTTTCAAGTGTAGTGTGGAATTTAAAAAGATAAATGGACGATATTAACATAGTCTTATTAGCTAAATTCATAAGAACAGGGGAAGGTAACACTTTATAATAACTATAGCCTATTTAGCCTTAATAAAGCATGAACAAACACTTAATTAATGATTCATGCTTAATAACTACTTAATTACAACCTTAATTAACAATGAATTAGCAATTAATTGGCCTGTGTTGTGTATAGGTACTCATACTTATTTCACACTTAGTTACTCCTTAAATAAGCATTTACAAATGGTTAGTTAAGTATTAACTCAAACACTTGTTAATGAAGTGTTAATTAAGGCCGTAATTAAATAGTTATTAAGCATGACTCATTGTTAATTAAGTGTTTGTTCATTATTAATTAAATGTCTGTTCATGCTTTATTAAGGCTAAAGAGGCTATAGTTATTATAAAGTGTTACCCAGGGGAAAAAATGCAATACTAAAAGCAATACCCATAATTAAAGAAAATAAGTGACAATAAATGTTACTTTTTTATTATTATTTTTGGCATAGTTTTTGAAGAGATTCCTAAAATACAAAGTCTGTTTCCTGGGCTCACAATACTGTAGCGTTCTGGTGTAAAGGAAATGTCTTCCGGTTGTCTATTTTCTGAACACAAGGGCTACTGTAGACCGTAACCCACGACAAAACAAGAGCAAAACAACAGCAGCTCAACTCACTAGAGCCAGTCTCCAAAAACAGACCAGTAACTCACGACTAAAACCTTCAACTTCACCATCAACTCGTCGGCATAGCAACCAAGTGTCACATACAAAAGCAGTTACATTTAGTGATGTGACGTTCGTGAATGAATCGACTCTTTTGAACTGTTTTTTAACGTGAGAGGCTGGAAGCAGATCAAATTTTTTTTAACCAGCTCTTTTCTTTCTACTTTTATGCATTTTTAACTGACTAACATTAAACCAACACAAGAACCAGGGCAGAAAGAGAGTAGACGACACAAGTGAGAACCTTTTTCACAAAAAACATCTGGCATCATAATAAAGTTTTTTAAAAGTATTATCTTTGTAGTGCAATGCAACCCTTGGTCATTTTGTGGTTTAAATTATTTCTCACATTGGCTTCTGTCATATAAACAAATGATAAAAGAGCCAGTCTTTTGAATGGCTCTTTGAAATGAACCGATCCAAGATTCGGACCCCCGTAAAAGAGCTGAAAATTCCATCACTAGTTACATTAACAGCACAGAAACAGTTACAAAAGGTGTCTACCCTGAACTAAACACAAAATATCAGACCATTACAAAACTAATCTCTCACAGATCTATGTTTCCAGACCCAAAGCAAAAAAAAAAGGAGCAAAAGAGAACAATAGTAGGGCCATTAAAGGTTGAATAGGGCCATTAAAGGCTGAAACTGGAGACAATAGTTGTTTACAGCTTCAGTGTAGCTAGCTTCTCCTTTCAGATAAATATAAGGCAGTGTCCAACGAGCAATCTGACCAGAAGAAGAAGCGGCTGGATGAGCAGCAAAACGTCTTCACTCCTGCAACGATTTGTCCAGTTGACACATTTAAACTCCGTCTATATTTTACTACTAATCTACACAAAAGCCATGCATTTTACCAAATTAGAACTGTGATTAATAGTGCCAATGAGTTTTGATTTTGATGGATCTTATTTCATATAAATAGCTGTATTTTTATTTTTTTTTTTTTTTTTTTAATGGAGGGCCAGAGCTGCGAGGGATGTGTGTGAACGTTTCCTGACTCAGACCTGCACAAAAGAATGATGCGCAAAGACAGGATGTGAGCAGGATATTAGAGAGCTGTGTCTTTAAGAAGATGAATGAAGCAGCAGAGGAAATGGAAAGAAGAGTGAAGAACAGACAGAATGAAGGAGCAGAGGTGTGTGTTTGTGATGGAATAGTCGACCCGGCAGCAGGGGCACGCTGGCCGCTCCAAACTTCGAAAGGGGCCCAATGAAGGATGCCATTAGCTCACTGAAAATGTACTAATATATAGCAAGAACGGGGTATGCAAAATTGGTTTTGTGGAGCTTTCAACCACTTCATAACATCCCTTCATCAAAAACATGGCTGCAGTTTGAGTGATCTTGAGATCTCTTTCAGGCACTATTTTAACCCTCCTTACGGTTAACAGTACCATCCTGTACAAGGCTCCACCCACAAGCCTACGTCGCTTATGCTCCCACACTGCAATTTCCAATAAATATACAAAAGCATGATACAAAACAAAATACTACAACTTCACAAACCTGATGCAATGTGCAGTAATAACATTGATTGTGTTGTGAAAGCGCATCACAAACAAAACTGAAAATATGTCGTGCGTAATACTCCCTCTTTAAGTTATATACAGTGCATTGTTATGGATTCCTGTATTGCAGGTTCATAAAAATACTGCAGTGAGGCGGCATTGGCTCTATACTGCTGTTGTGTCCTTTCATTTAGCACAATATGGGGCTCTTTAAGCTAAGGCTAATCAGCATTTTATCACCCCCGCAGTCCTCACTTTTGAAATCACCTCGTACACAACTCGTCCTCTGTGGTTGTACTCATTGCTCCCATAGTAGCAGTAGCGAGTTGCGCCGCAGTATTGTAATAGGCTAATGTGCACACCCTTGTTGTCATTTATAAAAGTATGTCATTATTAGGGTTTTATTGATTGGATGTAATTGGCAGTCGCACATGCGCCACCTGACAGCTGCGTGACAGTGTGGGCCTGGAACCTTCGACAAAATGATCATTATTATCATAGAGAGCTATTGATTGTAGAATGAAAGGGGTTTTACATTTTAATTTTATTCCCAGATGGATAATGGCTGTAATTATAAGATCTGTGCCTGGTTTGATGAAGGAGGCAGATGTACAATGTTCGTGTTTTTTTGTTGTTTTTTGGTTTTTTTATGTTGGATTTTCTATTGGAATTGCAGATTTCCTAATTTTGGGGAAGCAAGGGAAGAGGAAGAACTATTGGACAAAGTGGACACAAACTGGACACAAACTGGTCATTGAGTACAAGAGTTTTGAAACATACTTTTTATGTTAAATGTGTCGTGATTTGATACAGGTTTGAGCCAAGTTTAGTCCCAATGAAGACTCGGTTTGGGTCTGTTCTAGTCCTGGTCTAGTCCTGTTTTAGAGCAGGTTTAGTTCTGGGTTTAGTCCCAGTTTAGTCCTGATTTTGCTGTGGTTCATGTGAATGCACCCTAAATACTGATGGGTTTCTGCTTTCTGTTTATTGGCGCCATTTTGAGCACTTTTTACCATTCAAAAAATATAATAGTTGGTTTGGGATTGTTAATTGCCATGGCAACGGTGCAAATTTTCCGCTCTGAAATCTAGAATGACTGTTAGATTTTATTAAAAGCTACATACGAGACCTTATACCTACCTCACTGACACCCTGTAATAACTTGTAACTACACTGTGGAGTTAGTAACGGGGTTAGTTTTTACAGATTGATCGATGTGAGTGTTTTCATGACCAATACCGATAACGATTATTTGGAATCCAGAGCAATCAATGCCCGATAAGCGCTGACGATATTTTTTGCCAATATGTAGGGCTGATTTTGATTATATTCCTCCAGTTATATCACTTGAATTGATCATCCAAAACTATATTTTTTTATAGATTTTCCTTTAAAATAGCAATTTCCCGATGTAGTAAATAGTAAATAGTTGTAAAAAGTCATGAAAAAATCACAAACAGGGATTTAAACATTTTTAATACCTTCACTTCACAACAATAATTTCACTTTTAATGACCTTGGAATGAAAGCATGTCTTTTTATGGAGGCGGAAAGCAGCGATGGGACTTTTGGCTCTTTTATGGGATGTGAATCTTTTGGATCTGTTTGCATAGAAAGAGTCGTTCAAAAGATTGGCTCTTTCTAGATTTATGATTATGACTGATGTGAGAACTCATGTAACTAGATGCGAGATAAGTAACGAGGCTCAGATATGATTACAATGGTTCAAACTGTGCAGAGTTCTGTGCCGATCCTTGTATTGGTTCAGCATTAATCTGCGTAAAAAAGCTTAAAAATTGGAAAGTAAAAGAAAGTAAAAGTTCAAAAGAGCCAATGCGTTCACAAATGTCACATCACAAGTGGAAAGTCGACAGCATGATTCCCTAAACATAGAGTGTTAAAGATTATAGCTAAAGGAACAACATTTCCATGGAAACGAGCAGGAATAGGCCCTCCTGAAGAGACGCGAGCCCACTCCAAGTAAGGACACTGTTTTTATACATGTTTCATTGCAAATAATAATGAAAAAACATGCATTTTGTCTATTTTTTGGCCAAAAAGTTACATACTGGGACTTTAAGACTTTATTCATAAGGAAGAAACTGCTAATTAAGAATGATTCAGGCTTGGTTAATACTTAATTAACTCCTCTTACTTAAGTAGTTTTCTTAAGTTTGTTCATTATGGATTAAGTCTTGGGTTTAAGTTGTAGTAATTGCAAAGTAGTAGAGGTAAGAAGTAGTGTTTAAACATAACTTAATTTTTTAATAGTAATGTATATAGTAAAATATGCACGTATATAGGTCAGATCTGTGGAGAGGCGACGCTGCACACAATAAGAATTAATGTTAATCAAAGTATAATTTATGTCCAAGAAAAACACCTCTAATTGAATATACGCAACCACTAGAAAGTTACGTATTGCAGCTTTAACCACATCAACAGTCTTGCATATAGGTTAATTAAGAGGCTATATAAATCCATTACTGAATGAGAAGTTTATTTTGCAGAACTGCTTTGCTCTCTATGGCTGTTTTCAATGTGATAATGACTTATTGATTGGGCAGTAAATTAGTTTGTCACCAAAAAAAAAACTCCCTGATATGTCCTTGCATTCCAACTTCATTTAACTTTTGCTGGCATCTCCTAGCAACACTATATTACGCCGTTATCTGATCTGATGTTGTTTTCTCTTCACAAACAGACCTGAAGTTGGGTTTTGTTTCATTCACACACGTTTAACACACAAATCCTGCATATTTAGGTTTTCCTCTCAAACTGAAACACTCTGTTGCACCTTGTGATGTCACCTGGTAATACAGGAAGTGCTCCATGGTGTCTTTAAACTCCACACAACTTCATTAGACTCTCTGACAATTTCAGCATGAGAATTGCCTATCTCTTCTGAACAAAAGGTAAAAGTGAGATGTTAATTTGAAAACTATCACTTCATGACATCACAAGGTGGAACAGAGCATTTTGAGACTAATAAGGCTTACTCAAATGTGAATTATAACACGGATTAAAGCTCATAAGAGTCAGTTTTGCGTAATATAGGACCTTTACATTTTACTTCAGTTTTTTCTTCGTATTTTCTTTAAATCTCTTCTCCATCTGACAGGCTGGTTCTTGATGTGGCCGTGCTTAGAAATCCGAGACAAAGCAATGGGTCTTGCGCAATTTTGTGGTTGTAAAGTTAACGTTTCATTTGACGCTAGCCATTGTATAAGTCCCCACTTCCTCTGTCTAGCCCACTTTGCTAGCTTTAAACATGTAACCGCTATGGAGGGCCTCTGCACCCTGTAGCTATCCTCACCACAGCGACCACAAAAAAAAAAAAAAAAAAAAAAGAAACAAAAAAATGGAAAAAAAATGGAAAAAAATAGCCAAACCTCAGCTGTATAAGTATATGAATATAATAATACATATATATATAAAAAAAAAAAAAAAATTACTTCTTGTGAAATACCTAACCCTGTGCTAAGTTAGGGACATATTATAATTTCCAAAATAATTCCTCCACATCGCATAATTATTCACCACTTTTAGTTTATGACCACTTTTCACAACTCTCAGCGACCATTGCAGACTTTTGCTGTGACAATAAAGCTAACAACAACTAGAATGCTAACACACACTTCCTGATTGTCTGGCGATAAAATGCTATTTCATTCGATGCCGTCAGCACGCAGTGGATTAATTTTGACCTCAAACGCACTTTCCCCACCCACCCCTTTTGGGCCTCGTCTTCTCGCTGTGAAAGGGTGACAGGGTGAGTGAAGGGTGAGTGAAGGGTGACATTTCCGAAGCAGCAGATGGCTTTAGTTCCCGGCCACGGCTGCTCAGTGGTGAGAAGCTTTGTCCACCAATCCAGCGTTTGGTAGTTTGATCCCGGCTCGGACTGGTTGATATTGTTGCCGTGTCCTTCGGCAAGAAACTTCACCCTGCTTTTCTTAGGCCTCGGCGTTATCATTTTTATAGACTATACGACGGTCAATAGTAATCAAATCAAAATTGCTATCTAGGCTTTATTATGAAATTTAACTGATAAATGATGTCTGCACTGTTTCTCAGTTCTATGAATAATTCTTATCCTACCCGTCTCCCCGTCTGTATTCTTTATATAGATTGATATCAGTCTGGTCCCCACGCCCTCCACTGCGTCTCATGCCCGACCGAATGAGATTGTGCAAAGGCGATTCGTTTTTTTTTTGTCGACGCGTGTGAAACGAAGGAGCTGAACGGTGACCTATGATTTTTACATTCTGCAGAAATACGCAGCATTTTTCAGCCTCCTGTGATATATTTTAACTTTTCCAATATGGATGGAGCATTCGTGTCTCTGATTGGCTAATCCACCTGTCAATCACGCCCATTTGAAAATTGTTGAAGAAGCGTGTATTTTTGATCCCAGACATTCAAATTGTATTCGTAATTGCATAAGCCGCCATATTGTTTTTAATTTGTCTTTACACTTGTCAATCTCACACATATTAAAGTTCATTGACTTGGATTGAGACAAGAATTCAGACTGTATTGTTTCATATTTTATCAATGGGGGAAAAAAATATGAGAAAAAAAAACATAATTTTGGCGACGAGGCTAAGTCTAAGTGGTAGCAAAACTTGATTAGAACTACATTTGTGAACATTAGGCTAATTTCCTCCTGAATAAGTCCATTTTGTGAGCTTTTAGTAAGACGGGCGCGCTTGTTTCTTCCACTTTCACGTCCCATCCTATTGCTTTCTTTGATGTTACGGCATTTTTCTAATAACATAAAGTGCATTCTAACAAACTTGTCCAAGCTACTTTAATAAACAAGATGTGACTTCGCATGGCACCTTGAACTCTGATGCTAGTACATATATAGACTTTATTAGATTCCCCATGATTCATGCTAATGTTGCTATGTGGAGGACGTCTTATATAAAACACGCGCTATAAGCAATAAAATATGGACTGGCTAGAGTTAGCACTACGGAGCTACAGACATGGCATGAGCAGGGTTACTGCATGGCAAATATAGTAGCAGAGAAATTTATAAGAGTTTTATGGGAGATCGTATGAAAGAATGGAAAAACTGAAATTTTAATCTCCGTAAAGTAAAGAGGACTTGCGGGGACGTCTTGCAGAAAGCGCTCGATTGGTTGTAAAAAGCTGAAGAGAAGATATGAATGGACAGAAAGAATTAATTTTTGAGAGGCAAAATCAGATGATGTTTCAAATTCTCAATGCCTAATTCACCTTTGACATGGATTGATTAAAGTGTTCATAAATTCAAAGAAAATAATAAGTTGGCGGGTTTAATTGACCTCGATTATATGAGGCCAGTTCAAAATTGGTCCTTGTCTCGAAGACCAAGAGATATCCATAAAAACTGATTGTTAAGATAGAATTTTATTACACCCACAGTAAAATACCGTCAGATTCACAGTTTAAGAATTAGCAAGTACTTTTTACAAGCAAATTCTTCTGTATAAGTCCCTTTGCTAGCTTTAAACGTGTAAGCACTATGGAGGACCAACCTGTAGCAACTTAATCTGTGTGAAATACCTATCCATATGCTAAGTTAGGGAAATTGTTATTGTGATTTCCAACATAATTCCTCACTTGCATTCCGAGCATCCTAATTATTCACCGCTAATAGTTTATGAGCATCTTTCTCTCAGAGACCACTGCAGAGTTTTGCCGTGACACCAAAGCTAAGAACAACTAGATTGCTAACAGACGCTTCCTAATTGTCTGACGATAATACACTGCCTGGCCAAAAAAAAAAAGTCGCCACCTGGATTTAACTAAGCAAATGATCTGGGGTTGCTGCAGTTGGTCAGGTCTAGGTTCAGCAACAGTCTGTGCTCAAAGAATGAGGTCAGCTGACTACCTGAATATACTGAATGGCCAGGTTATTCCATCAATGGATTTTTTTCTTCCCTAAAGGCACGGGCATATTCCAAGATGACAATTCCAAGATTCATCGGGCTCAAATTGTGAAAGAGTGGTTCAGGAGCATGAGACATCATTTTCACAGAGTCCAGACCTTAACCCCATTGAGAATCTTTGGGATGTTCTGGTGAAGGTTTGTGCGGCGTCAGACTCGACCATCATCAATGCAAGATTATGGTGATAAATGAATGCAACACTGGTTGGAAAAAAATCTTGTGACATTGCAGAAGCTTATCGAAACAAGGAAGCTAAAGGTGGTCCAACGAAATATTAGAGTTTGTGACTTTTTTTTTAGTGGCGACTTTTTTTTTTTTGTCCAGGCAGTATATGTTATCTCATTAGATGCAGTCAGTATGCAGTGGACTTATTTTGACCTCTAACGCACTTTCCCCGCCCACTCCTATTGGTCCTCATCTTCATGCTGTGAGTGAGTGAAAGGTGACATTTCAGAAGCAGCAGATGGTTTCAGTTGCTGGCCAGCGTTTGGTAGTTTGATCGCTCGGACTGGTACTTTTTATGAGCAAATGCTTCTGTATGACCTGTCTTGGTTTAAGCATGAGTTTGGAAAGTTTGGTGTATTTTAAAAAACGGCCTTTCCCAGACGAGCCCCATAAATATGTTATTACCCCAAAGCAGATCAAGACGTATTTAATAAGACCACAGGAAGCATATATATGAGGTTTTTATTACTTTTTTTCTTGTTCACTTTTAAAAATGCTGGAAAAAAAAAACTTAACAAACCCCAGGCAGAAAGAAAACAAAGTAACAAAGGAAAAAGACTACAAAAATGGCAACCCCAACTACAGAAAATAAAGATCGAAAACAGGACAGCCGGACTCACCAGGCTAAACAAAAAGAAGCTACGCTAACAAAAAGCAATAGCATAGGTGTGCCAGTGGGGGCGCTAGCAGGGATCACGCTATTTAAAGGCTCGAAACAGAAAGAAATGGGAGTAAAAACTACAAAAATAGTACTTTACTAAATATAAATAGATACAGGAAAAATTGGGACTGGGACTAACTTCGATGAACTGAAACTGGGAAAAAAAAAAATACACCCATTATAATGTCCTTTATAAATCTATGGGATTTCATTAAGATCATTAACTTCTATGATAAAACATCTATAGGTGCAGATAGGACGATGTTTCCACGTGAAAGCTTATATACTGAGCGAACAAACGAAACTTCCAAATTGCATGTAAAATATTTTGCCACTCTTGGATGAAATACATCGCCCAAACATTATAAAAGCGAGTAACCGTTCCCTCCAGAGCTATTGGACTTCTGTGGACCACCAAAATCTCTCCTTTAGTTCTGCACGTTTCCTGGTGTGAAGGGCTAGCTTGGGTGCGCCACAGCATATCATTCATGTCGGCTTCTTCTAAAGGAGATTAATGCGGAGAGTACACAAACAAGGCAAGGAGGGGGCGGACTGCTCCTTACACCAACCTCATTCATAGAAGTGGGTAGAGTAGCCAAAAAAATGTAATAAAGTAAGAGTAACGTCGCTTCAAAATAAGGTTATCCAAGAAGAAGTGCAACGTAGTGGTCCAAGAAATGACTTAAGCGTGGGAAAGTATTTGGGAAAAGTACTACACAAGTACAAACGTAACATCTGATTTATAATTTGAAGTGAACGTAATCAAAAAATGAGACAATTTAAAGCATATCTGAAGGAGCGTTGCAAAAAACTTTCAAATAATTGCATAGACATGAAGTCACAGTGGGTAAAGTAACCAAAACTTTTACTCAAGTACTGAAAATGAAGTACTGTTACATTAATTACCCAAGTACGTGGTAAAGTACGCTAAATGTAACTAAGTACGACCCATCTCCATCAATTCGCACCATTCAATCAGACACATTCTTTACATTTTACTGTTTCGTTCTTTCAACTTTTGTTTTTCCTCCCTCCGTTCTTCTATCCGTCCATCTTCATCATCCGCTCCTTCATTCCGCCGTGCTCCCCGCTCTCCGAATTCTTCCCATTGCGTCTTTCACAGCTCCGGCGTGTGATGTCATCGGGGACAAAGGAACGCCGGATTGCCAAGAATGTACCCGAGATTAGGGGAAAAAAAAGTAGTAAGAACGAGTCAAAGAGGGAGAAGAAACTGGAAGATTAAATGTCAAATGTCATAAAAATGTCAACACAGTGAATCACACGCGACGCAGACAATGGCGGCATTATCGGTTAGATCCATAGAGGAGGTTTTAATGAAAGAAAATAGTCTCCATTGGAAGCATAACTCTTGTGAGAATTTTGGAGGTTTTTTTTGGTACTTTTATCACACCATCTGCAGATAAAGAGCCATTCAGTTTGGCCAAAGAGCTCGAGTGCGTCGCTGGGTGGTACAGAATGCGCGCTACAGTAAAAGTTGGAGTTCATGACCTGCTGAAAATGCTAAAATTGATTTATGGCAGCATTTAAAATATGTAAGAACTTGAAATTTTTTTTTTTTTTCCCCCCATGATTTCACACCCCACACACTGTTTTTGTTGTAATTATTACTATGCAGGTTTCCCAATCCCTCATACCTGTATTTAAAGGTCCTATATTACACAAAATTGACTCTTGTGAGCTTTAAACCATGTTATAATGCTGTTATCTCCTCAAAAACATACCCAGAGTTGTGTTCATTCACACACATGCTCGAGTCGCCCTTCATGATTATTCTGTCTCCAAATCTCAAAATGCTCTGTTCCACCTTGTGATGTCATGAAGTGGTAGTTTTCAAGCGAACAGCTATTTTTTTAACTTTTGTTTAGTAAAAAATGGCAATTACAAAGCTAAAATCATCCAAACGATTCTAGTGAAGGTGTATGGAGTTAAAAATGCAGTGGAGCACTTCCTGTATAACCAGTGTTCTCTGTCTGAGAGAAGAACCCAGCTTAAATATGCAGGGTTTGTGTGTTAAACATGTGTGAATGAAACACACAACACAACTGCATGTCTGTTTTTGATGAGAAAACATTATAACACAGATCAAAAATAGTGCAATATAGGCACTTATGGCATGTTTCATAACTTTACAATATTAACACATTTCTGTTCATACATGGTCTGTTGTTGCCAGCAGAGGGATGCGGTTTAAATGAGGCTAAAACAACTACGGATACATGATTTGTAAAGCCAATGTTAGATCTGAAACGGTCAGACGGACTTTAAAAACACAGAGGATCACTTTAAGATGGCACATTAAACCACAATTAAAGGCACAGAAATTAGGATTATAAGGGCCCCCAAACTCATTATTGAAAGTATAAATGGCCCAAACAAAAACAGTTTGCAACTTGAGTTAAGCTACATGTGAAGAAATGACAGCTTCATAAACACAAAGGGGGAAAGAAGTATTGTGGAACTTTTTGTAACAACCAAATGAGGATAATTTAAGGTATAAATAACAACCCAATGCAAACAACAGATATAGTGCATATAGTTGTAGAAATTCAGTATCACAATGCAATGAATAGCTATCCAAACTCGTATTATTGGTGTAACTATACATTTTTGATGTAATTTTCATATTAATGTGTTCTACATTTTAAACATAATTAAAGACAGGGATGAGTTAGTTAGTAGCACCCAAAATAGATGTATTAAAGAGGAAGTATTATGAGAAAATGAACTTTTTGGGAGCTTTTTACCATGTTCTAACATTGAAACAGGACGTTGGTTTAAAAAATGAAAGTGAAACTAATTACATTGTACGTTCTGGTGAATATAGCATTTTCAAAACAGTCAAAGGTAACACAGTGGTCTGAATATGTTATGTGTTAGCAGTTAATACCCTACAGAAGTGTAATACCTCCTCTTTAAAGAATTGAAGAAGAATAACTGCAAAAAAACCCCAAAAAAATCCACTTTTTTGCCAGCCATAACCTGTGACTTTCTCCTCTCTGGACAACAGCACTTGTAGTTTTAAATGTTCCCATAACAAAGACCAGTGTGAATGAAAAAAATGCACTCAAACATACAAAGGTCATCCCGTCCCTAACTCCGGGTCACCTCCGTCTTTTGGGCTCTGTTGCCGAGGAACTGTTTCTTGTTGTCTCCTTGGGAACTATTTTGATCGGGTGGAAATGCTTGCATGGTCTGTCCTGGTAGATTTGGATACTTTTAAAGAGAATGACAAAGATATCATTTGGGACAAGAAGTTCCCAAGGTTGTCAAGGAGAGGGATGAATGGAGATGCGTGGTGGTGGATCAGGGATGAGGTAAAGTATGAGTATATGGTCGGCCATATTTGTTGTTGCAAATGGGGATTTTACTAATGCCAAACGTTAAATCCATGAGTTAAATATAGGGCTGGAGTATATATCACTATTAAAGTTATATTAAGAGTTGACGCAAAGGCTACTATTTCATGCAAATGTTGTTAATTAAAGTTTAAATGTAGTGATATTCATGGGAATCAATAATAATATTTTTTTCTTATGAATTTTTTGTATTTTTGTGTATTTACCACAAGCATGTTAAAAATAACCGCTCAAATCATATGAAAAGTACTTTTTACTTTTCAGTCCAGTTTAAAATTAAGGTAGAGTTGAAAGTACAGATACCTGCTCTCAAAAGGAGTAAAAAAAAAAAAGTATCAACTGTAAAATGTACTTACGTAAAGTGCAGATACCTAAAAATCTACTGAAGTGCAGTACTTACCACTGCGTATTATCTACCAACTGATAAAGCGTCAACTATAGGTACTTACACTGATACTTGGGGTCAGAAGAAGTGCTTTGGGATGTAGACCTGCACCAAGGCAATGTCCTTATCTCGCAATTGTAAAAATAACCCAAACCCCAAAATATTGTGAGGGTTTGAAAGTTCCATTAAGACAAAAGTCACTGGCTACACTTGTCATCATACTGACCCCTTGTGGCTAGAAGTGGCATCTCCTAAAGTTATTCTTACTTAATTATTTATTTTACCTACAAAGTATTCCTCCAAAATGTGTTTGTTCTTGGTCCGATTTCTGAAACTGTATCAACATATTATTTTAACTTCTCTCCTAGTACTTTCCTATTTTTATACATACATTTTTACCCAAGAATAAACCAATAAAAAACACCCATCCAAGAAGATGTATTTTTGCTTTTACTGGAATGTTCCACAGTATAGCATTAACCATCTGTCTTCCATTCAGTCAACTGCTGAAACATTCACTGGCTTCTCCACAGATCTGACCTGTACCGTGGCTTGGTGGCTTCACCTGCTTGTCGCCATGGAGATAACATTCCAGGCAAAGCAATAGCAAGACAAGCAGCCATCTTTTCACTCGTAAAGTTACACATTGCACCTTTAACACCAGTTTACATAACACATTTTGAGGCGTATACGCTCTAAAATAGTACTTCTACATTTCTTCGTAGCGGGTCGGACTCAGCCTGTAGCAAAGTCATGTCAGTGAAGGAGAGAAAGTGGCAGACATGAAACAGACGAAGACGGACACGGGGCTGGCGTGTATAGAAAAATAAAATGGCGGAATTCTCGTATAGAATCCAGATTGATTTAGTCGGTCCCCGTCACATTCCCGCACATGGTCGCACACATGGGCACATTTGGCGGGCGGGCGGGAGGCGTGACCCTAGAGCGGCGGCCTGTCCGTCACGTTGGCCGGCGAGCTGATGGATGAAGCTGTCAGCGGTCCGGGTGTCGCGCTTATCAGACACTCGGAGCCCTCTCCACGGACCACACAGGCTGGGAGTGGAGGCGGAGAGGCGGGGTGGGGGCGTTGGGGGTGAGGTGAAGGGAGAAAGGGAGGAGTGAGAGAGAGAGAGAGAGAAAAAGAAAGGGCTTTATTTGTTAATAGCCGGTAAAGGGAAGATAGTGGGAAAGTGCGTTAACGTGGAGATATAAGCCGGTAAAACTATGGTAAGTGATAAATGTTCCCGTTTTTATATAGCGCTTTTCCACTTTCGAGGCACTCAAACCACGTTAAACTGTAGGCGAGGTGGGTCGAGTGTCTTGCTCAAGGACACAGCGACACCATTCATTTGCAGGAGCTGGAATCGCACCGCCAACCTCTAGGCTAGTGGATTTGACCGATCAACCGATGATGTTTAGGTCGAGAGCGAGATGCAGCCCACGTGTAGTAATTCAGAAATCATTTTGAACTGAAATCTAAAGTACATATAGTAGAGCCACAGAAAAAAAAAAGAACAGTGGGAAAATGAAATTAAAAGTGTACTATTTTGGTTCTCCACGGAGTTAGAAGGTTAAAGGTTAAAACAGACCTATTTTCAGAGCTTTTAACCATGTCATAGTTGTTTCCTCTTCTCATTTAGCCTCTCAAAGTTGTTTTTGGAGCGATTCGTGGATATCTGAGCAATCTTTAATCGCCCATTTTCCAGACGCCATATTGCGATCCAATGGGTAAAGACGTCAGCTCCCATTGGGCACCACAGTTTTCTAAAGCGGAAGTCAGCAGTTGTGTCTTTTATTAAGTCGCTTTAGATGAATATGGCGATTTAAAATGTCTAGATTATAACATAATGATCCAAGGGTGTCATGGATTATAACTATGTAGCAGAAACAAGCACATTGGGTCTTTGGTCATTTAAACAAACTATATCTGCAATATTTTGAAACTGTTGAGATTGGGGTTGCTATAATAGTTGCTAGCATTTCTGAAGCCCTTCTGTAGCTTGACACAAAGAAATACTATGTTTACATCCCAAAGCACTGACTTAGGGCGTTTCACACGTTAGAGGCTTTATGGACCGACCCCAGAGCACACTAGATTTACTTTTGATTACTTTACTTTTGGGTCGGGTTTGTTCACACACACGACGCATCATTCACCCCAAAACAAACACCATGAGCCATGTGTGAGTTCATCAGCTGATCAGCAAACTTATTTCTATGGCAACGGGGTTCAAGGGACAGAGATGCTCACTCTCTCTATACATGGTGGTCTTTTCTTTCACCTGTGGGAAAAAAGTGTCAGACAGAGGCAGGAGGGGACTAGTCTCCTTCTAGAGACTGATATTAATCTGATCCAAATTGCCTGGTCAGACGAACGTGTCAAACAGTAACTCTGCAGCGCCCATTCATACAAATATACATGATCCCAGCGACTTTTGCCCAATTCTGAGCACTTTTAAGGTCACAGCGGACTGCGTAGGATGGCCCGAGGTCAGCCGTGTTCACAAGTGCCCTCGGACCGGCCATTTACTGCGGTTCAGAGTGAGAATGTCGTGTTCACACCGGCCCACGCAACACCGCTCATGGAGTGAATGTTCTTTTACGTCGACACATCTAGTGGCGGTGTGAAAACGACCTTAGTCCTGGTTATTGTTTAAGTGGATTTACTTTTACACTGAGGTCACCGTAAAAGAATGTCGTGAAAAGGCTCATTGTGCTAAATATAAAAGGTTTACCATACAAAACAAAGGCTAGCTTAAAGGCTAGCTAACCTTTTACTTAGCCAGAGTTAGCCATTTGGGTTAGCGCTGACTATGAATGTCTTTCCTATTTTACCGTCAGTCCTCTACTGCTAGCATAGCTCATAGGTTCTTCTTTTTGCCCTCTTAAAATAGGCCTACATGTTGGCTAACAAGTTAATTAGTGAACCCCATTTTTTTCCGGTGCTAATTGCTGCTCCAAAACAATTACTCATAAAATATATATATGTTTTTGTTTAGTTAATCAATTTTTATAACTTAAAGCTGGTAACATGATTAGGTCAAGTCGCACATCAGATATGTGAGGCCTTAAAAAAAATCTGATAAAATGCAAAATAGAATGTTGTATTGTGTATTGGAGGCAAAGCAGCAGCAATCTAATACATTCATAGCTCAAATTGCCTAAAAGTATTTCAGTTTTGAAGCCAACAACTATTGCTTTTAGCCACATTGAAACTGCTTAACTTCTGCACATAAAAAAACAGTAGTACCAATTCATTGTTGGCTTGCACAGTGTTTTATATGGCCATACATCAGAACACAATTGGTTTTCCTTGTATTCCTAACATATAAGACTACAATGTTTCAAAGTCCGGCACAGGGATATTGCACCATTCCATGTTACAGGTCAGCTAGATAAGCTCCACTATGGCTCATTCCAGGCAAAGAACCAGTTTCAGAATGATAAGAATATAGGACCATTGCCATAGCGATTAACAACTTAAAACAAAGTATTTTTAATCCCCAAACTGTTGCATAAAAGGAAGCTGAAAAGACATGAATGATATAAGGTACAAGACCTATCACTGGGAAAGTTAAATATTTCACTTTTAAAGGAGCCATGTTACACTATTTTCTGGCTGAGCTCTTCTCTCAAACTGAAAACACTCTGTTCCACCTTGTGATGTCATGTGGTAATACAGGAAGTGCCCTCACTGTGGTTTTAAACTTCATACACCTTCACTATAATGTGTGCATGAAACGACATACAACTCTAGGTATGTTTTTGATTTTAACCTAGCTCAAAGCTCCCAAGACTCAATTTTCTGTAATGTAGCACCTTTAAACTATCCAAATTAGCTGAAGCTGAAACAAAACTATTTTACACAGAGACTGAAGCAGTGTGTGGTATACGCTATAATTAACTTTACATTTAACATGCATGACCTCTTCTGTAGCGCTGCGGTAAAATCAATATTCCACCCGCCCTGCTCCACCGCACCAGCAGGGGGCCTCACCTCTGTCCCGCGGCGTGTCCTTGTTTACACCAGCACTATTCGGCTCCTGGTTCATTATTGACAGCAGAGCCTGATTATACCATCTTTAATTTAGTCAAGGAGAGTTCAAAACATAGTCATCAAGAACTCCGGAGGACGCATGGAATATTGACAATCCGCTTTTGCTTTTTAATCGGCTGTTTTCCAGTTAATGCGGGCTTGTTTTTCCCCTTGCAAATTTTAATTAAAGTTTACAAAGCAAGGACGCAGCCAAGGACATTCTGTACAAATGTTTGTCATTCGTAGTAAAAAGTGGTTATATAATGTAATAGTCGTAGTAAATAAAAGCAGAAATGAAAGAAAGTATAAATAGTAGCCAGCTTGAATACCCATAGCGAACTAGAAATTCCAAGGAATGGGGTTTAGTCTGAGGTCACATGATTTATGCAATTTCAAATGTTTGCAGTAGATTGAACATGGCATATTGTCAGCTATAATTTCAAATCATTATGCGTTTTTACAGTTGGCTCCTAGTTAACAATCAATAAGACGACTTTGCAACTTGTCATAGCAAAGTGACAGGAAGAATAGTTTGAAAATGTATTTAGTTATGGAATACTGAATAGCAGTTCTGTATTTTGAATACTTGGAATATAGAAGTTAAAATTACATCTGCAATTCACATCAAGAGCTATATTTTCTATTTTTATCACAAATTCAGTGTAGTTTGAAGCCTAAATCCATCCATCCATCCATTTTCTTTCGCTTATCCTGGGTCGGGTCACGGGGGCAGTAGTCTAAGTAGGGACTCCCAGACTTCCCTCACCACAGACACCTCCTCCAGCTCCTCCGGTGGAACCCCAAGGCGTTCCCAGGCCAGCTGAGAGACTTCCCCGGGGCCTCCTCCCGGTGGGACGTGCCCGGAACACTTTCCTAGAGAGGCATCCAGGACAAATCCTGAACAGATGCCTGAGCCACCTCAGCTGGCTCGCCTCGACGTGGAGGAGCAGCAGCTCTACTCCGACAGTGCACCGATCTGCCTGTCAATCTCACGCTCCAAATTTTGTGATCAAATACCACAATGTGTTCTTCTGATTTTAGGACAGTAACTGCATTCTGAATACCACAGAATGAAAGAGTAACTGTACTTCAATACTATTATTCAAGTTAGTATTCAGTTACTTCCCAAAACTGAAGTAATGACCTATCAGTGACTACCAGTAGCTCCCAGGTAGCGCATACTTAAGATAGCAACAGCTCGCAATATCAAAATGTATACAGGGGGGCAAGAACATATTAGCTACCCAGTTTGACACCTGTGTAACATGGACACGTAGTTAAAACGAGGCAATAACTCGACTTGCAGTTTGTTGTCTTGCCTAGCGTGTCATGCGATTCAAAGTAGCTTCCAAACTACCACTTAAATCAAACACAAAACCCTAGTCTTTTATAAACTCATCTGGCTCTATTCCTGTTTAACAATTTTCCCATCTGCAGCTTGTGTGGCTCTCCCACTCTACTCCGCTATCCTCCAAGGGTCCGGCTAAACGAGGATTACACTGGCATCCCACTTAAAAAAGTAAAATAAAATACAAAAAAAACAAACTCGCTAGCTAACCAAACGCACGCTAACCCACACTTGGGCAAACGTACCACAAGGCAAGCTAGCTTTGGAACGGCTTTGCGTTTCAATTTTCAGCTCAATTACATTCCACTGTTACCTATTCTTAATCCCAATCCCTTTCCTCTTTCCCCAAGGACTTGCACATTTATTTAACACCGCTGCATCCTGAGAATTGTTTAGTTTCGTGAGGACTTTCAAGAACTTTCTTTAACTGAGTAGTACGTGTGAGATTTAGGTAGCGTACTGTATTGGTCGGATTGGATGCCTTGGTGGGAGATGTAGTGATAGTGAGGAGTATCTATGGGTTTTGTTTGAACATTGGATCGAATTTGGCGACAGTTTGTAACCTAAAAGGCCAAAGAACGTCATATATATCGGACGAATTTCAACAGAACCTTTGTGGTCTGGTTGGGTTTCCTCAGTGCCTGACGAATCCACTAGCTTTTGCAAATAATGGACTTTTCCCAACTATTTTGCAGCATTCGCATCTGTAGTTAGAGCTTTTCGAAGAAGACTTTCAACAGACTATGGTCATGCAGAAGTACCGTTTATATTTTTGCAACATCGCTCTACATTCAGTCAATGCTGTTTTTGTGTCTTTGGGCAAGACGCATCACTCCTTCTGTCTGTAAGTGTGCTTTGGTGTAGCTAAAACTCACATCAAGAAGGTCCCGAGTTGGATTTCCTTTGGTTACTCTGGTGTTTCCTCAAGCTAACCCGGGCTAGGCTAATCCGGCAGCTAGGTACTGTACTTCCACCCAGGATTTCGTCTTCAGATTAACTAACTTTTTATCGTTGCCTCTATCATAGCATCTAATTATGCATAGCTGTATTGTCCAATAATCAAAAAGTGCACGTTAGCATGCTAGTTATTGTTAGCTTCACCATCAAACTCTGCTCTGATTTCTGAGTTATGAAAAGTGCTTATAAACTTTTTGCGGTGAATAATTAGGATGATTGGAACGCATACGATAAGCGAGGAATAACCAGCTCTGTTTTTCACGTTTTTAAGACAGTAAAAATCCCTCAACATTTATTCAAGTTGCTCTCAGCTGGTTGCCATCGGAATTCATGCCTCAAACAGTATCTAATTATCACCTCCAAAATCGATGACGCTGCTCTACAAAAATAACTGTAAAGATCGGGGGTATAATTCTCTGATTGATCTCCAAAGACTTACAAAACTACACAAAAGCAACCCTAACTGGCACGAATGAACGGTATGAATAACTTAATTTTAGCTAATCCCCCATAGCGCAAATTATAATATCTGACAATGTGATTTGATAAGCACATTGTGTTTCTCATTACTTAACAGGCTGGTTATAAAATGTAACAAAAACGCAGTGACACATCCTTTTGTCTGCTCGACTGCAGAGTTAGTTATAGCTGGCTCTTTCTTGAATTAACAATGAAATAGATTGTGTGATTTTATGACTGAATACAACAGTTCACAGGAGTCAGAAACAGATTTGAATGCCAGATTGTCAGACTTTCTCATATTGCTTAGCGACCAGCTCCGTTATGCTTCTGCGAGCGTTGATTCGAATTGATTGACGTAGAAATACAGGAATGAAAGAAATGTGCAAAAGCTGTAATCCAAAGTTATGCTACTTGTTGTTTAAGGTCAGTTAAGGACAGATGAGTTTAAACAGCATTGCACAACTCCATGTGTATGATTAGACTTAATGACTTTTAATCAGTACTGGTGTTATTCACTTTTGCACTATTAAATTGTCACATTTTTATATAGCGTTTTCCACCTTCAAGGCACTCAAAGCGCTTTACATCGAGGGACCACTCACGCAGACACTAGGGGCCCGGTGGGTTAAGTGTGTTGCCGAAGGACACAATGGCAGTTAACATCTGTGGGAGCTGGAATCGGACCACTCAACCGATGACGATTACGTTGAGAGCGGGATTCGAACCGCCAACCTTCAGATCAGTGGACAAACACTCTACAAACTGAGCTACTGTTGCCCTATTCGATCATTTAAGTGCATTTATCAGAATATATTTTATTTTTTATTATTGCAAGAACACTTTTCTTATTATGGACACTTTAGTTAATACAAGCTTTATACATGTTGTTTCTACTTTAGGATTGATTAAGTTTAGCTTATTTTATTTGACACAACTTTTGAGTGTCATCACCTACTATCATAAATGTAAAAAGACACTCAACTTAAGGTCGTCTTTTGTAAATGCTTAAGTCAATGCTTTAGAATGTCATCTGATGTTAAAAAAAAAAAAAGTTACAGCTTTTGCACATCCCGCTATGCTAGCAAAAAAAAAAAAAAAAAAAAATCTGTGTCTCATTAAAAACCTGGTCAGTAAAGGGTATCAACAAAGTCCACCCATTGACGCTAATAGCATTGGAAGCTAGCACAAAACCGGTAACACAACTGCGCATAGACAAGGTGGGTGAAGTGTCTTGCCCAAGGACACAACAGCAATTTATGGTTTTGGTTTTGACAAGCCGTAGAAGTAAAGTCAATGCTTTTGGAATGGCATAAAAAAGCAAAAAAAAAAAAAAAAAAAAAAAAAAAGCCAAATCCACTAGCTTTTGTACATTCTGGTATACCTACAAAAAAGTTCAGACTCTATTTGTGTTTCTGCAGCAGTTTCCAAAAGATATAGCTTATTTTCTTTAAAGTTTTTAGCCACTATGGTCCAAATTTTTTAAATCATTCTCACCAGAACGTACCCATGACTTCATCAGATTCCTCCTTCCTTTTAGCCGGTGGAATGTATCTACTTAAAAACCCGGGCAGTAGAGGCTATCCACACACTCCCACTGGCGCTAATAGCATTGGAAGCTAGCGCACAATGGGAACAAACAGCCATGTAATGTGGCTGTTCCCTCTCATTGACACTGGGCAGCGGAATGCGTCGGCGCGGGGGGGGAGTACCATCCTGTCAGATTAGCCTAGCGATTAGCATTACTGAGAACTGACAGCCAGGCAAGGAACAATGTCCGTCATTTATCCCTTTTTTCTTCCCCCGTTCACCCTTTTTTTGGTTTTCTCTTTTAATCTCGGGACCCTTACCCCACCTCACTCCACTCTCTCTCTATCCTCGCCATCTCTCTCGCTGCGTTCGTTTAATGGTTTGTTCCTGTATAGAATGAATCGCTGTACACTATAATGGAATTAAACTGTATAGAAAGTTAAAAGCGGAGAGTTTCTTTGGACCGGCTGCGCTTGTATGGGCTGTATGGTCGGTACAAACCCAAAGTCTGGGGAGCAGGGACATTCAGGGGCTGGGAGCCAAATGGGGTGAGAATGGGAAATGTATATAGTGGTAAATCTGGGAACGTTTCGGAAAAGAGCTTACTGTATAAAATCTGTATATTTGTTTTTGGTTGTCTTTTTATGTGAAGCTCTTTAGCCAGCTGAAGTTGCTTTTAAATGTGCTTTAAATTAGAAATATTGATCATAGCTTCTTAATAACAGAATTTATTGAAAGGTCCCGTAGACTATTTTATGTAATAATCTGTTTAAGTACTTTTGGACGCCTGAACTAGCAATTATGTTAGTAGTCGACTTAATTTTTCCAGTTAGTTGACTAGTCAAGTGGTTATTTCTATTGCATTATGTGTTTTTTAAGGACATAGATTCTTGTGAGTTTTACCAATGTTTGGAAGTTTTTAAATCTACCTGGAGTTCATGACATCACAAGGTGGAACAGAGTGTTTTCTGTTTGAGAGAAGAACTGAGAGAAAGGTTTGTGTGTTAAACATGTGTGAAAAAAAACACACACAACTGCAGGTAAGTCTGTGATGAGGAAACAACAACATTATAACATAGATCAGAACATAGTGTAATATTGGCCCTTTCAATACTTTTTTTCAAGCAAATACAGGTTGAAATACTGTGACTAACAGCTTCTAGATAGGGAATATGTATAGAGAATTTTTGACATTTTTATAGCATAAGTCTTTGTTATAAAAGGTGTTTTTGAATGTGTTTTAGAGTTGGTATAGTCCAGATAATGTTTATGATAATGAATATACAATTTTTTTTTTTTTTATAATAAGCTAGTTCGTGGTTATTCCATTCATCTTTCAACCGTGACTTTGGTCTTTCTTGTCAATGTATAAACTAAAATACCAAGAACATAACCTGTTTTGAATAAGGCTACATGCAATACTGGCTATAGCAAGTATAGCGCTGAGAGATATTAAGATATTTTTTGTCAAAAAAAAATGTCAAAAAATAAATAAATAAATAGCATTTCTTTTCTAAATGTCCTACACTAATTTATTTTATTTATTTATTTATTTATTTAATCAGGGATATTAGTAGATAGCATACACAGCATATAGAACTTTTACACAGATTACAGAATGTCTTTTTTTCCTATTTTGTACATTCCAGTCTTGCTTGCACATCACATCCCTCTGACAATGACATGACCAGTGGCAGGTGGAAAGTCGCCCTGTCGTTTTCACACAGAGAGTCAGGAGAGGTAACAGGGGTGAGATAGAGGTGAGATAGAACAAGTCTGCTCCAGCCTCACATGGACACACTGCCATATATAAAATATATATAAACTAGTTATGTGTTGTCCACTCTTAGCAGAAAAGGTAACAGTGCTATGTCTTTATGTACAGTCATTTATCAAGCCCAGATTTCAAACAACCATATGGATTTAAATTTCAAAGAACTCAATTGTCAACTTGTCTTTAGCCACGCCCATTTTGCTAATGTTTTCCTACTCAATCAGTGACAGCACACATTCTTAATAATCAGTTGGTGGTATTTAAAACAAAATCAAGATTGAATCAAAAATACGTGCAATTTTAAATTTCCCGGGATTGTTACGTCACAGGTAAAAGTGCGAACGTCCATGCATTCAAATCTGAGCATTTCCACCATCAAATCACATTCATTACAACTGCATGGTTGTAATGCAAGTAATTTAAAAATTCCCGGGATTGTTACATCACAGGTAAAAGTGCGAACGTCCATACATTAAAATCTGAGCATTTCTTCCGTCAAACCACATTCACTACAACTGCATGGTTGTGTGAGGATATCGGAAAATCTGATTATCTGGTAATACTGGTTGTTTTTCAAATGTAATTCCCTCCACTACCATAGATGTCGACTAAACCCGTTCCCCAGTATAGAGGGTGTACATATATAAATAGGATGTCGATTGTCATTAGCCATTATTTTTAAAGGGACTATATTAGTTATCTTGGTTTTCTGATGTTCTAATGTTGTTTCCTTATCAAAAAACATACCAGAGTGTTGTTTTGTTCCTTTCACACATGTTTTACACATACATTTTGCATATGTATTCTTATTTATTATATGTATTACAAAAAAACTCTGTTCCACTTTATGATGTCATGTGGTAATACATGAACTGCTCCACTGTGTTTTTAAACTCCACACACCTTTTCTGGACTCATTTGGATGATTTCAGCCCTGAAAATGCCAATCTTTACTGAACAGAAGGTAAAAGTTAGCTGCATTATCACCTGACTTAAAGCTAACAAGAATCCACTGTGTGCACTAGAGGAACTTCAAGGATAAATTTGTTCGATATTGGAGATTTGAAGTAAGGAGCTCTTCAGAACTGAGTTGATTAGCTGTGATAGGGCAGGCGTTGGTTCAGAGGGTTAGAACAGATGGTACAAGGACCCAAGAAACACACTGTACCCACAACGGACTCTTAATGCTCCAACAAGACAAAATGTCGATGGTTACGCAGCAGTCTCACCTTTAAAATCATGAGCTGTCACCGTGACACTAGAACAAAGCACTGCGCTCAGTTTGAAATGCTTGTTTGGAAAAGACAGGTGAAAATGGATGCATTTTTTTCAGACATAGAAATAAACTTTGCTAAGTTTTTTGCTGCTTTTGTCATATTTACTCAGAGGTCGGTAGAGTAGCCAAAAATTGCAAGTAAGAGTAAGTAAGAGTAACGCCACTTCAAAATGATATTACTCAAGTAGAAATACAAAGTAGTGGTCCAAGAAATGACTCACATAAAAGTAAAAAAATATTTGGGCAAACTAGTACTAGTAACTATCGGGGTGTAACATCTTCTACTCAAGTAATAATACTGTTAATTCAATAAAATATTACTCAAGTAGAGGTAAAAGTATGAAAAGTACTCTGAAAAGTATGATTTCTTTAAAAAGTTACTCAAGTGCAGCGGTCCCTCGTTTATCGTGGGGGTTACGTTCTAAAAATAACCCGCAATAGGTGAATTCCACGAAGTACTCTGCTTTATTTTTTACAATTATTATATATGTTTTAAGGCTGTAAAACCCCTCACCACACACTTTATACACTTTTCTCAGACAGGCATTAACATTTTCTCACATTTCTCTCTTGTTTAAACACTCTCAAAGTTCAAACTTTCATAGATTTAAAAAATAAGTACAGTATTATACAATGAAACCACATTATTTTTCTCCTTTATGTAACAAACTGAAGATTAATTTATTCCGTAGTGATGCCCTATAGCCATGTAACTTCTTCCTTCCTCCTGTATGTCCAAAAGTCTAACTTCTACTGCGATGGTTAGCATTTTCTCAACCTTCTAGGTGCGACCACAGGTGCCTTTATCGGTGCAGAACGTTTCATCGACATTGTGGGTTTTGTCGGGAAGAAAACTTGCAAACATACAACACTTCAGAGTTACACTGCGATTGAACATTTATGTAACTTTGGCTGAACACATTCTGTACTGTGCAGGAGACAGAATTGCACAAAAAAAATCTGAGAAACAACAAGGTGAACCACGATATAATGAGGGACAACTGTAAATGTGACTGAGTAAATGTATCTGAGTACTACCTACCCGTGCATTTACTCACCTTCCCATAATATTACTGGCTGAGCGTAAAAGGAGGACTATGTAACTTTTCTGGTAAAGAGTACGCCACCTTCTTGTCACCATGGAGATATTTATGCTTTGCAAAGAAAGTTTCGCATGATGCCATTAACGTTATGTATCTTGGATTTATTCAGTTATTCAGTCAGTATTTTATTCTTCAAAAATACTCTGAAAAACATGTTAAAGGTGCAGTATGTAACTTTTCTGGTTTGGAGTATGTCAGATGCTGTTGTATTTTTGTAATGTTCTAAAGTCTGGCATTAAGATAATCTAACTTGTATTTATTTAATTACATTTAAGTACAATTTTTTAGTTTTTTGGGTTGTTTTTTATTAACAATTTGCGTTGGCCCGGCAACCTTACTGATAGTGTCACTACTTTCTGTCCAATTGTATCTTTATGTTGAAAACTACACAAATAAAATGAATACTTAACCACAGTGACCTAGGTAGAAAATTATGACTTTTTAAATGGAACTTTCTTAAGCTGCTGACTTTTAATAAATAAATAAATGTATTAATATATATCAAGAAAAACTAACTACATGTGCTCTAAACAGAATTTACTTCCAGTGCTAAATGTTACATTATAGGCTATAGCTACTACATGCAGCACTTTGGAAACTATCGTGTTTCATAAAATGTGCTGTAAACTCGGATTGGAAAATGAACATTCAAAATCCAAGCAATTTTCACTTGTTTTTACAGTGCGCCATTTTATCTCAAACCACAAATTTACCCAGAATTCCTTTTCAAACCGAAAAACCCTAGCATGCCTCATCTCAAGGGCATCTGAATGGAATTTTATGATTACTTAACATTCTCACTCTAGCGAGTTTTACAGGACCGATGATACGTCCAAGCTTTCATTCTGCAGTTTGTCATTTTTCGAGTGTGTCTGGATCTTGACACATAATAAATCAGCGGGGGACAGTCGTTTGAAACACGGGCGGGAGTGAAGGGGGCAGCTGGAGAAAAGGTCACATTAGATTTTGGCATTTGTGTATGGGCTGCGATGTTTATCTCGTAAAGTGTAATACCTTTAGAGCAGGTGCTTTACAAGGCTGTTATGTGGGTGCGCTGTTAGCTTCTGTTAGCCATGAGTTTCAGGGGTAGCGAGGGTTACGACGTGAATTTATTGTGGTATTTTGAAAAACAGTAAACTTCGAATCTTGTTACACACGCTGCTGCTGTTGTTAAGTCAGTTGATTGGCCAGTATATTTAATCTATCTAGCAATTATAGCAAACAAAAGCATAATAAATAATAATTGTGTGCTCGCCTCTCCACATATCTGATCTGTAACCTGGTCTAGTGGTGCCACCTAGTTGTCAATAGTAGGGCTATTAAAGGGTGAATAGGGCCATTAAAGGCTGAAACTGGAGACAATTGCTGTTTGCAGTTTCGGTGTAGTTAGCACCTCTCTTCAGATAGATAAAAGGCAGTGACCACCAGCAATCTGACCAGAACTGAAGAAGCTTGGATGAGCAGCCAAACGTCTTAAACTTTGTCTTTTGCTGTAGATAAGGGTACTGCCTGCATAACATTTCCATTGAGACCAATTCTACAGTAACATATTCATGTTTTATTGCATGTATTTACGCTAAAACAATGTGCTCTGTACCCCTGGGTTTCATCCATAGACTGTATAAAGAAGTGGCCTAAGTGAGAGTGACATCACCCATAGTGTTTGGCTCCAGTCAAATGAAGCTCATCGAGACTAGCGGTTATAGGGGAGCTGAGTTCCACATTTGGAATTCTGTCGGCGAGTATCATAGAAACCAAAGAGCCAGTCTTGATCAAGGCTGTTGAAGGTTATCCTCCTTCCTGTCTGCACCGCTGGTTTTGCAAGGAGCAGGTACTTAGCAACACTGTCAATCAAACCTGTTGCTTATGATAGTGGGAGTGACCTCGGGGAAAGAAACCAACATAAAAATATGAGGATCGTGTAGAGTTAATCCATCTTCTTCCGCTTATCCGGAACCGGGTCATGGGGTCAGAAGTCTAGGAAGGGACTCCCAGACATCCCTCACCCCAGACACGTCCTCCAGCTGCTCCGGTGGGCGTTCCCAGGCCAGCTGAGAGACATAGTTCCTCCAGCATGTCCTGGGTCTTCCCCGGGGCCTCCTTCTGGTGGGACATGTCCGGAACACCTCCCTAGGGAGGCGTCCAGGAGGCATCCTGAACAGATACCCAAGCAACCTCAGCTGGCTCCTCTCAACTTGGAGGAGCAACAGCTCTACTCCGAGCTCTGAGTGGGTTAATACAACCATTATTTATGAATGAGTCAACTGCAAATTGGCACTCTACATTTCTAAATGACCCCAAAATGTCCACGATTTTAACTCTTTACCCGTTTACAGCTTTGTCTGGTGCTGTTTTCCTCTTCAGTCTTAGCTCGTCTGAACCTGATCCAACCAACAACACCTCTCCAGCAGCGTTTTCCCTCCTCGCTCCTGTGGCATGTTAGCTACTCTGAAGAGGTTCAATCTCATAACAGAGTGTTTCATGCTCCAAACTCTACAGCACTTTTTACTTAATGAAAATAAAATATGTGATAAAACATTTGGGGTGACAGTAGCTCAGTTGGTAGAGTGTTTGTCCTCTGATTTCAAGGTTGGCAGTTCAAATCCCACTCTCACATAAACATCATTGGTAGAGAGTGTGAGAATGGGTGAGTGGTTCCTTGACGTCATGATAAACACTTAAGCCTGTAGTGTTTGTACTGCTCTGCTGGAATCAGACCTCAGCGCAAATCTGTAGCTGATTTTGTTTTATTTTGCCTGTGAACCAGCTCCTTTTTGATAACTCCAACCCTAACCAAGTATACCCAGACAATTTATAGCTATATGATAAATGGACTTTTTCAGTTCTCTTTTGTCCACCTTCACTCCCCAGTCGTATTACGCTGTATATGATAAAAGTAGCTAAGAGTTGCAGTGGGCGCAGTAGGATCCCTGGTGCCTCTCAGTAATGTGACACCTCTCATAAGAGCACATGAGAGGAGCTGTGCGTACGAGGACTGCCTCATACTGTGTGGAGAGATTACACATGGCCCCGAGCTGCCCTGCCTCTCCTCCGGCGTCTCTCTTCTCCTCTCTTTCCTCCTCTTCTCTGCCTTTTCTCTTCCCTCATCTATCTCTTCTCCTTTTCTCTCCTCTCTCTCTCTCCTCTCTTCTCTCTTCCCTCACCTGTCTCTCCTCTTCCTCTCCTCCCTTCCCTCATCTCTCTCTCCTCCTCTCCTTCTGTCTCCTCTCTCTCTCTTTTCATTCATTTATCTCCTCCTCTTTTCCTCCTTCTCTCTCTCCTCATCTGTCTCTCCTCTCCTCGTCCCTCTCTCCTTTCACCTCTCTCTCCTAATCTTTCTCTCCCCACTCTTCATCCTTCTCTTTCTCCCCTCTTCTATCTCCTCTCTCTCTCTCCTCCTCTCTCCCCTCTCTCTTGACTTCCTTTGGTTTTGGGCCCTATTCTCTCTCTCCTCCTGCTCCTTCTCTTTCCTGTCTTCTTCTCATCCTTCTTCTGTCTCCCACCCTCTCTAACTTTCCTTCATTTTCCCTCTCCCTCTGTCTTCATCTGTTTCTCTCCCCTCCTTCTTTCACCCCTCATCTATCTCTCCTCCTCCTCCTCTCCTAACTTTCCTTCACTTTGTCTCTCTCCTTTCTCTTTCTTAATATCCTAACTTCTCTTGGTTTCTCTCTCTCCTTCTCCCTCCTCTTCCTCTCCTATCACGGCTTTGGTTTCTCTCACCTCCTCCTCTTTACTCCGTCTTCATCTCTTTCATCTGTCCCTCTTTTATATTTCCCTTGCCCCCCTCCACCCCTACCCCACACCCACCTCTCTCTCTCTCTCCGTTTACTTTCTCCCCCTCCCTCGTCCTCCCTCATTCTCTCCCCTCTTTCCCTGTGACAGCTCCATTTACCAGCCCGGCGCGGTGGGGTATATGGGCCTGGTACCTGTCTGCTTTGTGCTCCCTTCTTTGTGATGACTGACACTTGGCGGGTGGAGTCTGACACCTCTGATTGGTCGGCTCGGATCCATCACTCATCTTTTTACACGCTTCACGCACATGCTATAGGGGGACGGATAGCGGGACAGAGGGAAAGAAAGACAGAGAGACAGAGCAGAAGGAGGAGGGCCAGAGGACATGGGACAGAATAGACAATAATGGGGCTATTAAGACTATTGTGTAAAGTCTTGACAGTGCTTATTTAAACCCAATGCTGCCCCCTTGTGGTTGTAGATATTAAAAGACCTGTACCTTATTTCAAACACTACGCCCTATTCCCTAGTTAGGGCAGTTTTTAGGGTTATGGCATTTTTAATGGTGTCCAAATATCCAGTTGGTGAGAAAATAGTGCACTCAAAATGTCCCACAATGCACCTTGCAAAGTAGTGGGCGTCAGTGGACATTAGACAGGTCAATGTAGACCACAATGCATTGCAAAAACCGGAAAAGTCGAAGACATAACAGTGCGGCAACAGGTCTTTAACTCGACACAACACGACTGAATTAAATCAGATAGAAGCGCTGGTTTATCGCACTGTTGATGACCTCTGCGATTTCAAGTACTATGTGACATCACACAAGACTGCCCTGATTACGAATTATGAATAAAATCGCTCTCAAATAAACCATTTTGTGGAAAGTTGCTAGCGTTAGTCACTTACCTTATCTTGAGCTGTTAACAGGGGGATTATCTTCAACAGCCTCGCTCCTCGCTCTTGATTGGCTCTTTGGTTGCTATGATACTCACGATCGGAATTCCAAATATGAAACTCACCTCCAAATTCGTCCCGTAACTGCTAGCCTCGACGAGCTTCATTTGACTGGAGCCGAACGCTATGGGTAATGTCATGCTCACTTAGTCCACTTCTTTTTATACCGTCTGCGGTCCAACCCTAACCTTCAAATACAATTTTAAAATTGCTGTTGTTTGGAAGAGTTTATCCCCCTTTAGAAGTTATCTGGTTCGATTCTCACTACTCCCAGTGCCCACTCCCATCCCCATAACGCGGCTGTATTTGTAACTAGAATGGCGACTGGTTTGACCTTTCCTCAAAAAAGCGAACAATCACGATAAATGAACCATCTCAATCCATTGTAGAGATATAGATTTCCATTGCATTTGGACATTTGACTCCCGCCCATCAATTCATTATACTGAATATATCTCCAAGTTCAACGCACTTAACTTCCAACTTTGCACTTTGAAAAACGATCCCCAAATCCCCCAAGATGGCCGGTCTAGCTCCCCTATAATAGTGACAGGATTTTGGGTGACAGAACAGCAATCTCTTCTTTCATTATTGCAGCGACTCCTCACTGACCTCAATTGCTTCACCCTCTACATTTTCCCTTTTAATCTACAACTTTATCCAAGTGTTTCAACGTTGACAACCCTTACTTTGTTCTTTAAAGGCAGATTTTTTCTGTCTCGCAAACCTGAAAAACAGAACCAGTTCATTTCAAACGGTTTCCAATGGTCCAGAGTTACTCTTCCCAAACTTTACGCATTCCGAACATCCTAACGACTCACCACGATGAGTTTATAAGCACAACTTTCAGAGATCAGCGTTTTGATGTCATGGTAAAGCTAACAAAAACTAGCATGCTAACGTGCACTTTCTGGTTATTGCACAATTAAACGTGCAGAGAGAGCACAGCAGATATATTGGGACCTCAAGAGCTGCTTATGCAATATACCTGTGACTAGGGCAAGACATATTTTGTTTAAATAAAATGAATATATAAAAAGTTATCAAGAGTTTGGAAATAGTGATTGAACAGCCAGAAGTAGAGGATGATGTAGGTCTTAAGGTCTAAAGTGGCAGTTGTAATGGGTTTTTACAGGTATTTTTTCCCTGTCTGAACGATTGAGGTGTCCCTTAAAAGCTATTCAACTTCAGACACGTGTGTTGTCATGGAAATTTAAAGAGAAAAAAAAAGATTTGTGACCTATGAAGTGACAAATCTGACTGGAAAGAATAGTTGTAAATGGGTGACAAAAATGGACAGTTTGAAGTTTGGTAGAGAGCTGAAAATAGGTTTGAAATATCATGTAGGTATAGGGAAGATCATTTCTTTCATCTTGAATTTTAAATGCAGCCGAATTTCTCACTTTCAGTTAAAATTTTTATGTGTTTAAAACTTCACCAAAAAACAAACAACAAAAAAAACATTTTAAATCAGCTTTTAAATATTCAGCACAAATGCTGTATGTTTGAGCCCTCAAAGTGAGCAGTCAAAATTCAGAGTGTAAAATTCGCTTTGTAGTAAAGATCCAAGATACCAAGTCATAATCGATCGATCCTAAATGAGTTTATCAAACTTAGAAACAACCAGGAAACTACAACCTGTAGAGAACCAGTGTGATCGGTCAGAATTAGCCAATGAAAGCCTCATCTCTTTTATTTCTTAATTATAAGCTCCGTCCTCAGTAGAAAAAAGGCCCTGCTCAGTCACACACACCGATTGCTTATGCCTTTGCATTTTGTATCTTTGTAGCATTTTTTTTTTTTTTTTTCACTGCAAATTCTCCACTCAAAATTTTGACTGTAGAATTTTTTTTTTGCTAAATATTTTAAAAGGATTTTATTTTATTTTTTTGAGAATTTTTAAACACATTGAAATAATAAATAAAATAAATTGGATAGAGTCTAGTGGGGCTGTACGGATTTTGAAAACTTTTTTCAATTTTTTTTTTTTTTATTCTCATCTTTTTTCAGAAAAATAAAGTAAGTTTTGCTCTGCTCATGCATCCATGGGCCTACTTGGTACTCCATATTACATTATGTACTACTCCATACTTAGCCTTGACACATCCCAGGCCCAGTTTTAGTATGATAAAGTCTTTATAGTGAACAAATAACTGTTGAATGGCACTTTTGCTATTCTCCAACTTTCCTGGCTGACTCCATTGAGCTGTCAGAGTGAATAATCATGACATCCAGCGTCAGTGAAGTTGTTGGAAAGGAATGCCTCGTAAAACGCTGGATTTATGCTACTAGTTTCTGCAAAGAGTTCCAAAAAGCTATGCTCACAAACCCCTTAGCTTTCAGGTATTTGGAGTTGCTTCGCCACCTGCTCTGGCTGTAGTCTGTAATAAAACAAAATGAGTGGAATGAGTTGTTCAAAATTGGAAGGGGCTTAAGAAAAGGGAGAGAGGAAAGTTGAGAGGGGGAAGATTCTGCTCTCCTGGTAAGATGGTATCACTTAATCCCATATGTCGACAGTAGAAGCAGGCTACAGGGTGGATAGAGTGTGCTCTTACCTATAAGACAGTGGATTTTATCTATAGACAGTGTAAAAATGGATGTCTGATTACTGTCTAAAACTTGGAATTTTGTAATTAGAATTATTATGACTATATACAAGTGTACTGCTCAAACCCAGTGTTCAGTATGTGCTGTTTTAATAGTGTTATCTACTGTCCCTAATGCTTTTCGGTGATTTCAGTGCAAACTTTGCAGCTTTCTGGGGAAAAAAAAAAAAAAAAATTTAAAAAAAAATGCAGTGTGTTGGCTCCGGTGGCCACTGTGATTTCAAGTACTATGTGACATCACACAAGACTGCCCTGATTACAACCAACTGTTTCTGATTACAAACACCTGGCTGTAGGGCAGAGTTTGAAGTGTGGATATCTGGAGTTTGTATTTTATCTCACTTTAAACATAATTATACTGTAACTATGAAAACCGAACTATTATGTAAAATTGTTTTGTTTTGTTTTCCTTTTCTTTTGCGAAAGTCAGCGAGCTTAAGTTTCTTGATTTGTATGATTTCAATGTCTTTGTTACTCTGTAAAGCAGTTTGAATTACCTTGTGTACGAATTGCGCTATACAAATCAACTTGCCTTGCCTTCTTTTATTAAGTTATTTTAGATGAATACTGCAATTTAATTGTCCACATTATAATGAAGTGATCCACGGGTGTCATAGATTACAACTGTACAGCAGACACACTAGCACAATACGGCTACTATTAGGTAAGATTAAATAAGGTGAGAAGTAGATATGCTCGGCGCATTCAAATTTGGGTTAAAAGTATTTATTAGGAATGATTAAAATGTTAAAATGTATACTGCTAACAGCTAAGCACAAGTATCAAATTTTTTTTAAATCCTTGATGTCCTCATTCACAGATCATTAAAATCATTAACACTGCATAATTGCCTCTTAATAATAAACTCTGTAACTTTTTAATTATCTGTTGGCATCGTCTGATCTATCTCCATGGCGATTACCAGGTTTAACGCCATAATCTGGAACATTCTTGGTTTAGCAATAACATCTCCATGGACACTAAGCAGGTGGCAGAACTTACAGCTGAAAAGTTACACAGTTCACCTTTAAGTACTGTACTAAGCAGCAAGTTAAATGAGGGCTTTAGTTATCGTCATGTAGGCGAGTAACAGACAAAATCACATGACTAAATATATCTTTATAACTTTAAAAAACATATTTAAATGTTACAGAATTTTTAATGACAATCACATACATGTCATCTTCCTTAAAACCTTTTCAGCTCTGAACTTTCCCCTCTGTCAAAGTACCATATATTCACTCCTTTTGGTCATATCTTCCGTCTTTAACACCAGAGCTTTCAGATTACAGCGACGTCAGCGAGGTGTCAGCTCCATTTTGCGAGAAGTGCTTGAAGTCAGACTGTGTTTACATCCACCAAAAGTCCTCCAATATCTGCTTTGATTTCCTGTGAATGAAGGGCCACTTACGGCGGAGGCTCGCGATGCCAGGTGTGGGCTAAGAGACCGCGAGTGATGGGGCGAATGGAAAAACACAAAAAAAGAAGGTAAAGAAAGAGGAGCAGGGCAATTTACATGTCCCGCTGTAATGGCCAACTTCCTGCGTCTGACCCTGGGAAGGTCAAAGGTCGCGCGCAGCTTTCAACGAATACTTATGGCGAGTTTCCAGACGTTTATTTGCTCGGATGCAGCTAGAACCTTACAGCATGGTTCTGTTTAAGATTGGGCCGGTCGTTATTGAATCAATGTCCAAGTGCTTTTAAAAAATGGTGCACATATGGCTGCTGCTGTCCAAAGGAATACTTATCGCTTAAGTCTGAAGAGAATGCATCATTTTCTTGTAAACATCTGTATTTAAAACAATAGGGCAATGGCTATTTACAGAGTTAGAGTTATCTACCATATTTACTCAAGCATAAGAATTTCATTGCTAAAAAATACCTAAATATATCCATAATTACTGTGAGCAAGCTTGCTTCTCCATAGACCTGACCTGTAACTTGGCCTATTTTTTGTGACAATGTGTCTTCACTTTTCCCATTATATAAGTACAATATATAGTGTGATCTGCTTGTCTCAATGGAGTTCCATCCATCCATTTTTCTTCCACTTTATCCGGGGCCAGGTCATGGAGGCAGCCGTTTCAGCAGGGAGGCCCAGACTTCCCTCGCCCCAGACACGTCGTCCAGTACCTCCGATGGACGCCAAGGCGTTCCCAGGCCAGCTAAGAGGCAAAGTCCCTCCAGCGTGTCATGGGTCTTCTTTTCCCCGGAGCCTCCTCCCGGTGGGACATGCTCGGAAAACCTCTCCAGCGAGGCATCCAGGAGGCATCCTGAACAGATGCCCGAGCCACCTCAGCTGGCTCCTCTCGACGTGGAGGAGCAGCGGCTGTACTCCGAGCTCCTCCCGTGTGACTGAGCTCCTCAACCTATCTATGGTCTTAATGGAGTTAGACTAGTTTAATGCCATACTGTGGAACATCCAGTTAAAGCAGCCAACATCACATTATAAAAACTAAGATACTTTCGAACTGAAAATTGACATAGTTGAACTGTAATTAGTAGAAGTTTGCAATCGCACCAGATGGTCAGTTTAAATCTTGCCTGAAATGTGTTCGGTTGTTGTATCCCTCGGACACTTTTATTGTGACAGGAAGAACATCTGACTGAAAAATAGAATGAATCAAATAGTAAAATAAAAGAGGCGATTAGTAACATCAGATAAGCAAAGTCACAGCTAGAAAATACATTTAAAACCTGCACAAGTAGCCAAAGTTCGCTCGTATAACATTTTAATATGTCACTCTTGACTGATTTTTATTTAGACTAGAATTGATTTATTTATTTCAAATCAATCCTAAAATTGTGTCAAAACGTTCTCATTTTTTACTGGAGTTTTTGCACTTTCCCCATGTTTTACTGGGGCAGTTGTTTTATCTCTATATAATGCACTCTGGCCCCGTTGAGTTGTTTACAGTGTGGATCATCGTTCGAATGCTTTACAAACATCTCAGTCTTGTTTTATGTCGCCGCGAGCAACGGGCTGGAGCTTAAATCCTAATAAAGTCATATTTCCTCTGACTTTTTTACGCCGTTTTTTTTTTTTTTTTTACAACCAAGGTCACTTCAGATCAACAAAAGTTCTGTTGTTGTAACTCTTCAAAGAATTATATTTTACTGTTACTGTAGGTGACTTTTTATTTCCGTAGATTTATGACGGCAGATGTTTTTTGTATGTACTATCGAGGGATGAATGATACATCGGAATGAAATACAATTGCATTTTGAATTGTTTAGCTAATTTAAAGACTATTCTTGACTAGAAAGTATGCACCCTTCTTGTCACCATGGATACGTCCTTGCTTTACCCAGTTTGTTCCACAGTATTGCCTTAAACTCTATGGCCATCAGGAGACACAGGAGATTTCCTGGTTAGTCGCAGCGAATGTGGGTCAGTGTCGAGTTTGTTTGATGCGAGATGGGTGACACTCGAGAAGGGTGTGCCGCAAGGCCGCTAAGTGCCGAATTGTGTGCGCTAATTCGCATATATAGCCCAAAAATTCAGTAGAAGTTCCTCCAGCGCATACGGCTATGTCAACTTTAACGAAAAACACTTCCCATGGCCCTTTCAAAATAAAACCATCTGCACTAACAAACTGCAGAATGGACCTTATTGTGAAAGATGTGTTAAAATGAGAAAAGGTAAATTAATCCTTTACTTAAAATACATTACAGTGGTACCTCGTTTATTGCGGGGGGTTGCTTCTAAAAAATAACCCACAATAGGCGAAATCTGCAAAGTAGTCAGAAGTCAGCTTTTTTTTTTACAATTATTGCATAAGTTTTAAGGCTGTAAAACCCCTCACCACACACTATATACACTTTTCTCAGACAGGCATTAACATTTTCTCACATTTCTCTCTCGTTCAAACATTCGTAGGTGCCTTTGTCGGTGCAGAACGTTTCACCGACATTGAGGGTTTTGTCGGGGAGAAAACTTGCAAACATACAGCACTTTAGAGTCACACTGCGATTGAACATTTATGTAAATTTGGCTGAACACATTCTGTCCTGTACAGGAGGACACGGCACGGAGGAGACTTATGGACAATGGTCTACAGTCCTTTAGCCAATCAGGACAAAGAACAAGAAAAAGAAGGGGAAAAAAATGTAATGCCATACTATGGAAAATTCCACACAAAGCAGTAACACCACACAAAGACATAATGTGAATCAAGCCCTGTAGTTTGGATTAATGCATAGGATTCTTATATTATTTCAATTTTCACTCAAATACGACTACTCCTGGACACATAATATCCTCAGTGCGAATTGAAATTTGATTCAAAATATTCCAAATTTAATCACTGTCATAAAAACACCCAAAAAAGTACAGCTGCACCTCTTTATTTCTCTTCACTTCTCCGTTCCTGGTTCTGCTAGGAGGCGTCTGTCCAGTTTTCATTCATTCATCTCAAACAAGACTTCTGTTTCCAATTGGCTCGCAGACATTCCAGGGATGCCAGAGCGCGATTGTTTCATACCAGCTCAATACAAAAGTGTATGCGGGTCGTATTCGTTCACACAGAAGTGGATCACACCAGCTACAGAAGGAAAAACGTAGAGCGAAAATATTTCAGTTCTGACTATTTATATGTTGAATTTGGTGTTGTGTTCATGTGAAGTTTCAAAATTCCAAAGAGCCTGTAGGAATTAAACGGCTAAGATTTATTTTTTTTTTTTTTTTCCAGCACAGATAAACAAAGATGTAATTAGCGGTAATAATTAACCAGAAGGTTGGTGGTGTAACCATAACAAGAAATCACTTTGTTTTTTAATTAATTTTGATTACAATCGATTAATATTCTTGCTGTTGTTGCGGTGGACCCCCCAAAAATCTAACTTGGCTCATTATTCATGGATTTATTTGCTAATTAATAAGGAAAGGAAGAGCTTGCCCACTTACCAGAAGGTTGGTGGTGTAATCCCGGCTACCTGCATTCCATTCTGCTGCTATACCTTTGGGCAAGACACTTCACCATCCGTAATATATATTGTCACATTTATGGTCACATTTCTTACATAGTTATCCATCTTCAAGGCACTGAAACCTCTTTTACATCAACACTGGGGGCGAGGTTGGTTAAGTGTCTTGCCCAAGGACACAACAACAGCATTCATGTGAGGGAGCTGGAATCGCACCGCCAGCCTGGATCTGCCTGCTTAACCAATGGTGCTATATATATATATATGACGATAAAATGTTTTAGGTTTACATTTGACATTGAAATATGGGGTTATTTTGCAACTTTTTAAAAAAAAAATTAAGATTTTTTTTTAACTAGGCGAGAGTAATATTTTTCAATCTCTAAAATGAGCTTACAGGATGTGTCTTATACTCAAACTTGGACAAAAAAATGGAAAGCTGCATTATAAAAACAAACCCCTACCTTTGAAATGAAGAGGCCATTGCCTTGATTAACAATGCAATGTTCTGGTCCCTGAACATGCACTAACACAAAGCTCCTTAGCCCAGTAGATTACCTCTAATAAATAGAATCTTTCAATCTTTATTTTTCTGTTTTTTCCACAAACATGAACTTGGAAGCCACGATTTGAAATTCACAGATATAGTTTGTTCCAGTAGCATACCCAATCTGAAAAATTGGATCTTAAAGGTCCTATATTACGCAAAATTGACTCTTCTGAGGTTTAAGCCATGTTATAATGCTGTTAAACCATACTTGCCTTTGCGTTTTCTTTCATTCACACATGTCTGAGTAACCTTTTATCATTAGTCTGTCTACATTTCCAAAGCTTAGAATGCTCTGTTCCACCTTGTGATGTCATGAAGTGGTAGTTTCAAGCTAACAGCTACCTTTTACCTTTTGTTCAGTAGAGATGGGCAATTCCAAGGCTGAAATTATCCAAATGATTCTAGTGAAATCAGTTTGTGGAGTTTAAAAATGCAGCGGAGCACTTCCTGTGTTACCACATGATGACATCACAAGGTGGAACAGAGTGTTTTCTGTGTGAACGAAACAAAACGCAACTCCAGGTATGTTTTTTGATGAGGAAACAACATTGTAACATAAATCAGAAAAAAGTGTATACGGGCCCTTTTAACTGTGTTGTGAAGTGACAGTTGAAAGAAGAAAAACATGATATAAAACGGATAGAGATTGATGGACACGTGGAAAGATTACATGGTTTTATGGTGCAAATGTGTTAACAATATGTAGGCAAAGGAACTGACAAAAAACACGACACAGTTGGTTACCGTCTGGCGGGTTACGCAACCGGTTTGCTGTGGTGAAAAGGAAAGAAGATGAGTAATGTTCATCCCCAAAAAAGTCTGAGTAGGTCGTTTTTCCTTATGCATAATATGTATATTTGGTTCAGAATAAAAGTAATATGTAAGTAATAAGTATGCACACTTGCTTTACGCTGTGAGGTTCAGTTTACAATTATTCCCGATTTGGAGTGAATGTTTCGTCCAGTTGGTTTTCTCTAATTTGATCTTTTTTTTTTAGCATTAGACTCTGTAAGTTTAATGCCATACTGTGGAACAATCCAGGCAAAATAACACAGAGACAAGCAGGTGACAGATAATTTTATTTACTTTTTTGTTCCCTAATCCTTTCGCAATCCTCTATTAACTCAGGAATGCTCAACTCCCAACTATTTTTCTCTCTTTTTTTTTTTTTTTTCTCCTCTGGCGCCATTTGAGACATTCAAACATATTAAGCTCTGTTTGTTTCTGGAACTCAAAAAAAAAAAAAAAGAAAAAAAACACACACACAAAAAAAGAAATGAATGCAACAAGTGGAAGAAAGCACATTCATCTTTGTTGTCATAGCGAAAGAACACACAAACCTCTTCAAGACACAGGGAGGCGACCGAGGCACCGAATAGCAATTACCACGGCGTCTGTCACCTAGCAACCGGACCACTGGATGTCATTGTCCCTCTCATCACATTTAGATTTTCTTTTTCTTTTTTCCGAATATTTGGGTGACAGGTTTTAGAAAGAAGAAAAAGTTTGGCTTACGAGGACGAGAATGGAGAGTTTGGGAGTTTGAATAAGCTGTTGGCGAAGGCTTTGTCAATTTATTTAGATCAAAGTGGTTGGAAGGGAAAATGGGGACATTACAGGACACTGCCACTTTAATCATGTAAGCTAATGGCTGTAAAATTGAATTGTTGCCAAGAGCTGGTCTCACGTGAACCCTGCTAGTGTTTCATGACAAAATGAAATGGAGAAAGAATGCAAGATGAAAAGATTTTGGGGATGTTTGTACCATCATCAAGGTTCTGAGTTCTGAAGATTCTGTAATGTGAATAATTTTGAGAATACAGGATGCGACTTTCTTTTGATGAAACAAAATGCTTTTTTCACTTTCCATTTTAGGTAACTTCATTAAATACAAATTTAAAAATAAGCATGCCATCATTTTTGAGTTCTCTGGGAAAAAAAAGTGTCTGCTATTCTGGTGCTATGGGCTAGATCTTTCATATTCACACTATGGTATAGGGGCCAATCTGCTTTTTTGGGTTTTAAAAAATTTTTTGGCCTCCAGGCTTCCTATTGTTTTGGCCTAAATGACCAAAAGCAGTACTTTTTAGTTTTATATTCAGTGGTCCCTCATTGATCGCGAGGGTTACGTTCTAAAAATAACCCACAATAGGCGAAATCCGCAAAGTAGTCAGCTTTATTTTTTACAATTATTATGTTTTTGGCTGTAAAACCCCTCACCACACACTTTATACACTTTTTTCAGACAGGCATTAACATTTTCTCACCTTCCTCTCTTGTTTAAACACTCTCAAAGTTCAAACCTTCGTCGGTGCCTTTGTCACTGCAGAGAGTTTCATTGACATTGTGGGTTTTGTCGGGGAGAAAACTTGCAAACATACAGCACTTCAGAGTCACACTACGATCGAACATTTATGTAAATTTGGCTGAACATATTCCAACTGTACAGGAGACGCGGCACAGACCCTACAGTGCCTTAGCCAATCAGGACACAAAACACAATGACCTTACACACGCTGGAAAAAAAAAAAAGCATGCAAAATTGCCTTCAAAAAATCCACGAAACAGCGAGACCGCGAAAGGTGAACCTCGTTATAGTGAGCGACAACTCACTTACCTCATTGAAGAACGAAACATCTTCACTCCTACAACGATTTATCCAGTTGACAGATTTAATTTCATCTTTTGCTATGGATCAGACCTGGACGACTGATGGTTTACAAAGACATTATCTCATTCAGGGTCTCAGCCTAATTTAAGGTTTGATGGCTCAGTCTGACCTGTTTTAGATGCACAAATCTGAATTATTCCTTCTACTGACCACGTGCTTATGACCCTTGATCGGCCCTCCGCTGTATATATACAACCCTTGATTTCAAAAGTCTGGACACCCATCGGCTAGACACGACGAAACTTATCGTCCCAGGTTTAAAAGCCAACACACTGTGCAACGTGCTGCAATGGCCAGAGAGGGAGATCGCAACTCATTTATTGGCCACAAGTATGAACTGCCACAAGGTAAATTGAGTGAATTAATAATGTTGACTCTGCTTCAGGGTAAACACTTTTTCGGCCATGAATTTTGTACTGAGGTAAAAAAAAAAAAAAAAAAAATAGCAGCAGCCATTTTGGGGAAAACATATATTTTATACAAAGATATTTCACAGTGACATAACTAAAAAGTAAAGTTTAAAAAAAAAGTTTTTTTCAGTCCAAGCCAGAGTCAAACTGACACGGCAAGAAGGATTAGATGCCATGTATATGCGCTACAGCTCTACCACTGAGCCACGTAATACGCACATTTTGTATGGCGATATCTATGGTGACCCCCTAACACTAGCAGCAAATAATATCTAGTATCAAAAATTAAATATTTCTCATCAAGACAGTTCACCGACCCCAATCTTTTACACCTCTACACGGACATGCATTGTCTTTCCATAATTATCCTCCAGACACAAATTCAGACATCGCCAAGATCCCTTTAATACTCTTCTCATCAGCATTTACGAGCGTGCGGCCCGTAATTAAACCAGCAACCTTTTAGCATTTAAAAGTGACCCAATCTGCGCTCACAAAACTCTACGGGCATATTTCATCAAGTAGCGAACGAACGCCTCCGAAAATCATTCTCTGTTTTGCAATTCAAAGAGCGTCGATCCAAATAGGAAATTCAAAGGCGATATGGGGTCACCCTGTCAGACTGATCTGTAATGTTGTTTTATGTATTTGATTATGTATTTTCTTTGTAGCGTGCGGGGTACAGGTGTGTTCTATATGAGGTTTCAAAGTGAATAGAGGAAATCAAAGCGGCAAAGGTGCGTTGAGGTTGTAATTATGTGGGTAGAGTAAACAGGAATCTAATAAGCTTTAATGAATGTTGGTCTGCCTGTTTCCTCAAGTATAATTTAATGGGTTGGTGTAATGTTGTGTTGAGGCACTTGGTAAAGAAAACATCGCATACCTTGATCTATAAAGGTGTACTGTGGAACTTTACGGTGGAACTTTACATGTTTCGGTGCAAATGAGTGAAATGTGTCGTAGGACTTAAGCATTTAACTTATCTAAATCCATTGAGACAAGACGGTGATGCCACTATACATGTAATTAAAAACATGCTAAATGCCATACGGTCATTAAAAACACATCGCCGTGATGGATCCTCGACCAGAAACACTACACCTTTATGCAAAATTGACTTTTCAGAACTTATAACCATGTTACAGTTGTTTCCCCTCCTCGTTTACCCTCTGGAAGTTGTTTTGGGAGTGATTCATGCATGTTTGAGCAGTCTTTAATCGCTTATTTTCAAGACGCCATATTGCAGATCAATCTCCATTTCCATCGTCATCGGCTTGCGTCCGCTGCTCTGTACTTACTTCGTTCTTCAGTTTTATTTCCTTAATCGGTGATATGCGCAGGTTTCGGAAGCCTTGCCTAGTCAATTTTCCGCAAAATCCGCTCCTCGCTAGTGTGATATGCAGCTACGCAAAGGAGGGGCCGACAGCTACATGGCTTTCCATTGTGATGACGTTTACGAGGTTGTCAGCTCCCACTGGGCACTGCGGTTTTCTAACACAGAAGTCAGCAGTCTTGTGTCTTTTATTAAGTCATCCCATTCGTTTTCTTCCGCTTATCCTGGGCCGGGTCACGGGGGCAACAGTCTTAGCAGGGACTCCCAGACTTCCCTCACCCCACACACGTCCTCCAGCTCCTCCGGTGGGACCCCAAAGCGTTCCCAGGCCAGCCTTATAAAGTCATTTTAGATGAATTTTGAGATTTAAAATGTAGAAGTTATAACCTAATGATCCACGGGTGTCATACATTACAACTATATAGTACAACATACGGTCTCTTATAATAACTCATGGTAGTATCTATACTGGTACAAGTTCCCTGGGATCGTATTGGTCTTAAGTCTCTCTTGAATGGATGATCAGATCGTTGGGTGGTCAGCTTGATTGAAAGTTCATAGCTACTTGTTTAACATCAAGCAAATGTTGCAATTACAATTGTTCCCTTTTTCAAATATGCAAAAAAAAAAAAAAAGCATTTTATCTACGTTACTTTCTATCTCCGTCCCATACCTTTTTTGCTTGGTTACAACAATGACCTCAAATATACACAATCAGATTTGTCCTACTGAGTACTTAACCAACTCTATGGTGATAAACGTAAGCGCAGTGACTAGAGTGATCCCAGTTTGGTAGTTCACTTCCAGTTCCCACTACTGCATATGTTGTGTTCTTGGGCAAGATACTTCAGTCGGCGATGGGAGGGGCATTAGACTCTCTTTCCTTCATCGACGTGACGACTGGACCAACTTTTAAAAACTGAACGGAATGAATAAACATAGAAGCGGTCCAAAAATAGCCGTTTGGTTTTGCCCTTTTCACGCTGCTGTCAACCGTGGACAGTACAGCTCCGGCCAGTCTCTTAACCTTTTCTGAAGCAACATCCAACTTCTTAATAAGTTTGCCTGATTGATTTTCGGACGAGAATTGAGTCCGCCGAGCGCAGAGCGTGGACCACCAGACTTTGAAGTCTTCTGATGGGGGAGCCAATTGATTTGAATGGCCCCAATTAGACGCCATGATTAATTGAGTGTGATTGGATGTGGTGCCACGGTGCATCGTCGTTAATGTTATTGACAGGCAGGCTAATTGGTTCCCATGGCGATGGATTAAACACTGCAGAAACGCATGAGACATAGGAGGGACCAAGCACGAACTGAAACAGGATAGCAAAGGTGTTAGCTAGTTCACTTGAACATAGAAGTTGTTTCGAAGACAAACAAATAGAACTATGCAAAGACAAAACAAAAAGTTTCTATCTATCGGTGGTTGTTCTCATGCAGTTTTTATTTTTATTTTAGTTGACAGCAGTCTTATTGTTCAAGTAGTTAAACAATAAATCATTGTTTTCTTGTTTGTTTATTATGGATTGATAGATAGATATGCACCAACAACCTGCATTATCCAAGTTCTTGCACAGCCATTTTCCATAAATGTACAAAAACATTATACAAAAAATACACTACAACTTCACAAACCTGATGCGATGTGTAGGTATTTCATTATGCATGGCAGTTGTAATGTGATAGCGTTCTGAAAAGGGAGTGACAGCGCAGAGAGCAAAGAGAGGAGCGAGCATTTTCAAACCAACAAAAGTCTAAATATGTAATGTGTTAGCAATTCACAACTCATAGTGTGTAATACCCTCTCTTTATGTTCATAAAACCAAATGTTTAATATGTTCTAATCTCTGTCTGTCTGTCTTTTTGCAGTGCCTCCTGGAGATCTTACCATCACCTGTCGGTCTAACACATACCCCAAAGGCTTCTACTGCACCTGGACCCTGATGCATCGCACCTTCATCCCCACATCCTTCGAAGTCGACGTGCAGTAAGTCCATGTGCCGCTCTATGGAATGTATTTTAGATAGTAATATGTGCGAAGCATCGTAGGAGGAGGCGTAGGAGCCAATATTCCTACTACAATATTGTATAATTGACCTCATTCCGCCCTGCCCACTTTTGCCTCTAAATGCACTTGAACTGTATTTTGTTGTGGTGGTACTTCCAGTTAAGTGGGAATCCCATTTATTTCAATAGAGAATTTGAGAGAGGTTTCAGCATTAGGATTTAGGTAGGGTTGGTTTTAGGATTAGGTTTAGGGTTAAGGTATATGGTTAGGGGTTAGGTATAGTATATATCACAATGACCCTCCCCATCCAATCTCAACTAAAGGGGTTAGGGCAAGGGTGTCCAAACTATGGCCCGGGGGCCAAATGCAGGCCCTCAGTTGAACTGGCCCAATTGATCAAAATCAGTCCTTTTTACAAAAAATTTATGTAATCCTACTAATATAACCTAAATAACATTACATTGCATTGTCATACAGACCTAATATTAATATTCCAAGCCTTATTTAAAGTATGAAGTCAAAACTATGCACCCATTTGAATTATCCACTGTATTGACCACTGGCCCTCCGTGTAGAATATTTTTCATGACATGGCCCTCGGTGAAAAGAGTTTGGGCACCCCTGGGTTAGGGTTTAGTGTCTAGGGGTAGGATTAGGGTTATGTTTAGGGTTAGATGCAGACAGCACACAGAGGACGTATTTTGACCTTAAGAGCTGCTTGTACAATACAGGGTGTCCATAAAGTCTCTTTATTTAAAACATGTATTGCAAAGACAATTGATATCTTAATCAGACTTGTTCTGTTGTACTCAGTGGTTTCAAAAGTTTTTTTTTACCTCATTTAATACACTTCTATATGGGCACCAGTAGTGGCACGGAGCACACCCAGACAGTACTTGGTTTCTTGCCACGTTCGCTGTAGCATAACCTCATCAATGGTTGCAATCGCATCTGTTATCTTTTGCTTTAGTTCAGCAATGTTGTGTATCTTTGTTTAATACTCAACATCTTTAACATCCATACAGCTCCATACACATTGTGCCTTCTCTTGAGGAGTAGCCATTTCTTAGGGGTTCATACAAAAGGATGCCTCTTTAATCAACAGGATGCCTGACATTTAAAAATGCAATGTGATTAAAAAACTCTTAGAACCACTGAGTACAATAGAACAAATCTAATTAATCTATCTTATCAATTGCCTTTGTAATAAAATGCTTAAATTGTAAAGAGACTTTATAGACAACCTTTATATTTGTAGTGGGGTGAGACAAATTTTGCGCAAATACATGGGAAAACCTTGGGTACGAGACCTTTTAACTGTACAGATCAAAAAACGATGTTTTATGTACTAGCCTTAATCAAACACAAGTACTGACCTTAATTAAACACAACTAGTTCACTCTATTCAACATTTTCAAGCCCTCTCCACGTCCCCTCTCCGCTGCACCTTTCTATGAGTAAACATGAAAGCATGGCCCTTTGACAGGCCCCGCGCAGGGCCCCTGTCATGTTTAGATCATAGCACGCAGCAGGTGGACTCAGCTCCATTAGAATACTGACAACACTGACGCACAAAAACCATTCACTTTGAACATAACCAGCTGTTTATTTATTTCATCTGCATATGAACAGTTTGTGTCCTTCAATATTACCTTAAAGGCCCAGTACCAGATTTTTCCCCACATGTTTGAGGATATTTGCGTAATCTTGCTTCAGTACAGCCACTTGAGGTCAAAATAAGTCCACTGTGTACTGCCTGCATCTTATTATAAAATGTTTTCTTGTCCGAGAATTAGGGATTGCGTGATTAGCATGCTAGTTGTTGGCGTTATGATGGCAAACTCCACTCTAGTATCTGAAAGTTATGAAAGGTTCTTAGAAACTCATTGTGTGAGTTGTAAGTGAGTACCCTATTACTATTTATTATGAATGGGCTCCACAAACATTTAAAGTCCTTTCTACTGACAACAATCACGTCTTTGGGGTTGAGTAATGGCACCACTTTCTGAAGCTACTTTTTTTTTTATACTGTATTTTTTAAGTTTTTAAGTATTTTAGTAAATTATCATTTATTCCAATTTACAGGACATAATCAAATACCAAATTTTTTAATGTAACAAAACCATTTCTCCTGATATCTTGTTAGCAGAAAGTCTGAATGAAAAGGCTAATAATATTGACATAAGATATTTGTCAGATCTCTGCATCCCATGTGAAATGTTACTCAAATAGATTTCAGTAAATCCCCATGTCAAGCCAGGTTCAAATACACCCTGGATCGCTTCTATCACCGATGACCAGTGAGGTGTAAGTGAGGAATAACTTTGGACCACTGCAAACCGTTGAAACCATGAACTTCTGTTTTTCACATTTTAAAGACAGTAAAAATCAGGTAGAAAAGTATACCCACTTAAAGAGTGGGTATACTTTTTTTTTTTATCTAGCACAATGCAGAAGTTGCTGTCCCTACAAAACAAAAACATAATATATGAGTAATTGTAACTTCAAAAGCTGTTTTCTGAGATTAAAGTTTTTTTTTTTTCTCAAACTCTGATATCCCATTTAACTAACACATTCAGGTACATGTTTGTTTGTTTGTTTTTCCACTCTTGTGCTTTAAGACACTGTACCTGATTTTTACTGTCTCAAAAAAAAAAAAAAAAAAAAGGTTGTGTCCTTGAACTAGAATCTCAAGCTCTTAGCTCCATCTCTGGGTGTTTGTGCGACCAACTGACTAAAACATTAAAGGCATTAAAGACATAAAGAGACAAAGCAGGCAGAACAGAACAAAAGCACTTTGCAGTATAAGTGGTATTGCCGCTACACTAAAGAGGTCAGCTAAGGCAGGCTGTGGTCTACTATTTAAAGATGGTAATGGGTAACAGTGCCACACTCCACCCCTTTTTTCCTTTCAAAAAAGCAAAATCGAGATCAGTATAAAGCAAGACGACATAATCATCAATCATTCATTTTTTAATTCACTGAAATTTCTATGAAGTTGATAATTTCCCAAATGTAATTGCTGAATTTCAAATGACATCACAATATTCTACAAGCCAATATTGTTTAATAGAGATGGGGTTTAGTTGAAAAGAATGTTGTTAAAATGCAGATTTGTGTTGTAGTATAGTGAGTTCTGGGGTCTAGTCTAGTAATGGGACTTTCGGCTCCTTTTCGGCTCCTTTTCGGCTCCTTTGTGTCCGATTCTTTTGGATCCGTTCGTGTCAAAGAGTCGTTCAAAAGACTGGCTCTTTTATTATTTATTTATATGACAGAAGCCAATGTGAGAACTCATTTTAGCTACAAACTAATCACAGAGAGACACGACCGAGGCTCAGATGTGTTTAAAATGGTTCAAATTGAGAGCAGGAGTGTGTTTAACCTTTGGAATGATGAAATTCTAAATAAAATGTTCAGCTACAATAATAATAATGTTAAAAAGTAAATGTTATTATGTTATGAAATATGTTTTTTGTGCACAGATTACTCACTCGCTTGTTCTGCCTCTGAACTGATTGTTGGTTCAGTGTAATCAGTGCGAAAATGCATAACAATTGGAAAGAAAAAGATTTGATTCTTTTAAAAATTACATCAGGATCCAACTGTTCACGCTAAGGAGCCATTCAAAAGAGCTGACTCGTTCATGAACGTCACGTCAATAGCCTGATCCTGGATAGAAATCATCAGATTGAACATTTTTGCATTTACCTTTTAGATATTGCATCGAAAAGTACAGTGTAATCAATAGGAAAATCTGTTTCTTGCCCCCCATCTGAGTATGACATTAAAACATACACCGCCTGGCCAAAAAAAAAAGGTCACACATTCTAATATTTGATTGGACCGCCTTTAGCTTTGATTACGACATGCCTTCGCTGTGGCATTGTTTCGATAAGTTTCTGCAATGTCACAAGATTTATTTCCATCCAGTGTTGCATTAAGTTTTCACCAAGATCTTGCATTGATGATGGTCGAGTCTGACGCTGCACAAAGCTTCTCCAGAACATCCCAAAGATTCTCAATGGGGTTAAGGTCTGGACTCTGTGGTGGACAATCCATGTGTGAAAATGATGCCTCATGCTCCCTGAACCACTCTTTTACAATTTGAGCCCGATGAATCTTGGAATTGTCATCTTGGAATATGCACGTGCCATCAGGGAAGAAAAAATCTATTGTTGGAATAACCTGGTCATTCAGTATATTCAGGTAGTCAGCTGACCAGGCGGTGTATTTAACAAGAACACAGGAAAACTACGAAACTAGCTGGTTCTTTTTAGTTTTTTTAAAGATGTTGGAAAAAATCCCTTACCCAGACCCTAAAAAAAAACTAAGTAACAATGAAAAAAGATCATGGTGAGCTGGCCAGTCCTATACAGGGCTGTCGGAGCTACGAGCTACAAGCTATGAGCCTTGAGTACGGGAGCAAAACTACGAAAGAATACTTTACTAAACATATAGAAAAAAACAGGCAAAAATTCTACATCAACTAATGACTAGCTATAAATTACAAAAATATACAGGGAAAAAATGGGACCAACTTCTGAGAACTGAAACTGGAAAAAAATACTACAAAAATTTTGGCAAAAAGTACACGGGAAAAAGTGCCCAAATGTAACAATCACAATCTAGACTCTACCAACTACCAATTGAGGAGGAAAAAACAGTTAATTTACAAAAACAGATAAATGGCATTTTAAGAATCCGTTGGGGCCTTGCAACTCAAACTTTCCAGTGATGTTTTCAAAAGCCAAATGTGTTTTACTGCAAGCTAAATATCCCATCCCTCCTTGATAAAATCTACTAGACATTACGGTACTTTTATTGATATCTGTAGAAGGTGGTGACAGAAAGGAAAATACTGAGATATCTGTTTTTGCTGCTTAAAAAGAATATCAAGTGAGGCTTGTTATCTCAACTTTAGCTACTGTCTGTGGAATGAATATATAAAACTTGAGACCTATCCTGCGAAATGGACTTTTCAGCGCTTTTAATCATGTTTTTGTTATTTCCCCTTCTCATTTACCCTCTCAAAGTCGTATTTAGTGTGATTCGTACATGTTTGAGTAATCTTTACGCACCTGTATTCAAGACGTCGTTGCTCCTACCAACCCGTTTTCACCACTACAGCTCTGTATTTACTTCATTCTCCAATTTTACCTTTTATAATTGGTCATAAACACAGGATTCGGCAGCATTGCGTAGTTATTTTGGTACAAATATTTTTAAAAATCCACTCCTCGCTAGCTATCCATCGGAGGTGGCGACAGCATGGGGGTGTACCATAAAGGGGCAGGCGTTAATCGAGTCCTAATACATCATTGGGCTGCGTAATTTTCAAACTCAAAAATCAGTGCGCCCCTTTTTTCTGTATTAGCTCATTTACCTCAGTATTGTCTGTAATCCCAGTAGAAATCGTCTCCCACACGTTACCCTCCACATTCCATTCTTAATCTTTCCTCTCCTTGTTTTCAGACACAATCAGCGCTCTCTGGAGGTGCAGGCCGATCCCTTCCATAAGAACCGCTGTCACGTGCGTTTCCCCGAGGTCTTTTCCAGCTTCCGCTACCTGGTCAACGTCACCGCGGTCAACGCCCTGGGCAAGGCCGCTTCGACATACTCGTTTGAGGAGTCCAGTATAGGTAAGAAGAAGTTAGAGATGGGGTAGGCCTTTATGCAGTACTGATGGACGAAGCAAAGAGTCGTATCATTCGGAGGGTCTACAACTGTATGTAACTTTTCTGGTGGATGATCCATTTACTTTTTTATAAATATTGGGAGTATGACTACTTATTTGTTGATACTAATGTTGAGGGGTTAAGGAAAAAAGCATCTGGTTTTATAAATTGAATCCTGACTTTGCCTAGAATATCCCACAATATTACACGTACTCTATGACTCTCTCTTAGCACTACACACACTGGTAACTAATGTCAGACAGATATGTTTAATGCCATACTGTGGACGATTCCAGGCAAAGCAAAAACATCTCCATGGAGACAGGAGGTGGAAGACTCGCCACCAGAAATGTAACATTTGTGCACTGAAGTTGTGTATGTAAATGTATTTAAGTATAAGGGAAGATGAACGTTTGAAAGTTGTGAGGTTATTGCTGTACAGTAGTTCCTCTCTATATCGCGGTTCATCTTTCGTTGTCTCGCTGTTTCGAGGATTTTTTTTACTGCAGTTTTTCATATTTTTTTACAGCATATGAACATGCATTGTGTTCTGCGTCCTGATTGGCCAAGGGACTGTAGATTTGTGTCTCCAGTATAGTACAGAATGCCAAATTTACATAAATGTTCGATCGCAGTGTGACTCTTAAGTGCTGTATGTTTGCAAGTTTTCTCCCCGACAAAACCCGCAATGTCGATGAAACGTCCTGCACCAACAAAGGCACAAATCTATGAAGGTTTGAACTTTGAGAGTGTTTAAACAAGAGAGAAATGTGAGAAAATGTTAATGTCTGTCTGAGAAAAGTGTATAAAGTGTGTGGTGAGGGGTTTTACAGCCTTAAAACATGTATAATAAAGCTGACTATTTTGCAGGTTTCACCTATTGCAGGTTATTTTTAGAACGTAACTCGCACAATAAACGAGGGACCACTGTATTTATTGATCTGGTTTCGGAGAACAAAGCCTGTTATGAACAAAAACTACAGTGACCTTATGTTGGACCATTATTAATCTGTTACTTCATTTACTCAGTGTTAACGATTACCGCCTTGATGAACCTGGCACTAATTTAACCATTAACTATTTCAGTGTATACACAAACATAGCATAGCGTGACATAGTGCTCATGTTCATAGATAACTGAATAACGCCACTCCTGTTTTAACGTTAGCATTCAGTCGCATTTATGTGGAGGGACCTTTTTTTATTAGGGTGTGTTCCAGGGTATGGCCTTAAATCTAATTACCAAGCATGGCATTTTATTGCTCAAAAATACCTTGAAAATCACATTAATACCATGAACTGGTCCGCTTCTGCACAGATCTGACCTGTACCATGCCATACTGTCGTAGTTCGGCAGTATGGCATAACATCCCTTCTTTAATGTTCTGTGTTTTAGTCCAAGGCAAACTCAAACTGGGCTCATAAGTCGTTTATCGCAGCTGTTGTCTATTGAAAATGAGCGCATGATTCATACTTTTTCAAATACCTTTAACCAAGACAACAAACAACTCCAAAACAGGTCAGCATTTGTGGAGCGACCTTTTATCTTTGTTGAAAATGCAAATTGAGGAATGCATCATTTCATAAAGAGGACGTTGTTGAACAAAGTTAAAATGTCACCCATCGAAAAAGTTTACTTATCGTTTGAAATTGCAGACTGATTCTTCACGAATGCTCTTTACGTGTCGAAAAGCAAACTAATTTTGACGTAGATCAGCGACAAAACTAAAATCACTTTCTGCAAACAAGGTGCAAAGCTCTACACTGTGGAATGCCAACCTTGAAGCGCGTTAATGCATTCTCTTCGTTCCTCATTCTACAATGCTCTTCATTTGATTCTTTATTAAAAACATTTCACGCAAACTTGTGTAAAAGACAAATGGAACTCTCAAAAGCCAAATAAATGACATCGCTCTGCCTCTAAAAGTGCAAAGTCGTCCATTTGATGATAAACCCAGCGACCGGACGCCCAAGTTATTACCAAATGTATCCCAAAAAAAACCATATTCAATACTAACGGCACGGAAGCTACAAAGTCGGAACGCAATGCTTACTTAAACACAAACAGCCTCTTCAAATGTTGTTCATTAATTTCTTTAAAAGACAGATAGTAGCTTTAGTTTTTGACCATGTTGTCCCCTTATCAAAAACATACCTACAGTTGTCTTTTGCCTCATTCATTGTTTCATTAATCCAAAGCTGCCTTCTCTGAGCACTGCTTGCATTTTGCCCGAATTGTTGCATCATAGGTAAAACTCTAAACTTCTCCTGTGCGGTTATTAAGCCCATAAACCATCACTGGAATTGTTCTGTGTTCACAACGAATGCATGACTGTTGTGGCCTAAGATCTTCATTCGCTTAATTTCTCATGGTTCATTCCCGTTGCTGACAGCAGAGGGAGCTCCAACATCTAAATCAGACATGTCCAAGCTGTGGCCCAGGGACCAAATGCGGCCCTCAGACCAATTTTTCTTGGCCCTCAAGCTTCCAGGTGAATTGGCCCATATTACCATAAACAGTACTTTTTATTGCATATTTTTTTTTTTTAAATCTACTTTAACAAGCCCATATCAAACATTTATGTGTCCCACTGAGGAAGTAAGCATGAATAAAGGTCCAGTGGTTCAGTCTAACTTGTAATAATAACGCAGATTTGAAGTATTCACTGTATTGTGACCAGTCTATGGCCCTCAATCGGCCCTCAGCTTTGTCTGTGTTTGTATATGTGGCCTCTTAATGAGAAAAGTTTGGACACCCCTGATCTAAATGTTTCATTGGAAATAAAGTGTGTTTTCTTTCTTTTTTTTCGTTTGGAACTTTCTGGAGGTGGAAAATTAACGACACAATTCCATGGAAATAAAAGTTAAAACCGTACTTCGGAATATTCTCCATGTAAATAGACATGTTTCTGCCATGATGTGGAACATTATAGCCAAAGTAGCACAGTTTCCATGGAAACAAGCAGGAGGTGGCTCTATTCCAGGTGAAATATGAGTCAGATTTGTGGAGATGCAAGCCCACTCAGAGTAAGTGCAAAAGAAACGAACAAAAATAAACAACAAACAAACAGTCTAGTTTTTGGCAAAAGTTACATACCGTAGCATTAAGTTAGAGAATGTGAACTACTAATCCCAGGGTGACAAAAGCATCTTTAAAAGGGAATTAAAGCCAAAAGCGTGCATAATATGTGTCCTTTAAGCCGAAAGTAGTTTGTTGTGAAGAAGTCCTTATAATAATAACGGCCGCTGCTGTTATTACAGACATGATAACTCGAATGCAGTGAAGGAGAAAGAAACTCATTTTAAAGTAGGAAAGAGGAGAGAGTGCTCAGAAAGATAAGGGCTAGTTGTATTGCGGCTAGCCAGATAGCAAAGAGCCATGTGTATCCAAATCAGGCAGCGACATGCTCTGCCAAGCCACGGACACAGTGCTCATGAAAATGCTAATGCTAGCCGGATTAGCGCCTTGGCTCAGGAAATAGCCCTTAACTATGGGAGATAGCAAAATACCTCACTACTCCGGTCTGTGCCTATTCATTTTGCTTCCGAATTTTTTGTTCTGTTCTGCTTTTTTTGCAACTTTTTTTTAGTGCTGTCTGCTTTTAAGATGTTATTACTTTGCTTGGAATGTTCCACCGTATGGCATTAGAGTTATCCATCTCATATTTAGCCAGTTAAGAAAATACCTTGAAAAAACATTCTTACTGAATGGATTCGCCTCTCCGCAGATGTGACCTGTAACTGCCTCTTCAAAGTAGAAAAGTTGGTGCGCCTATATATATGTTTATTTCATCACTCCGTCTTCCTTTTAGTCTGATTCCCATATCATTGTGACTTTTATTTTATTATTATTATTTTATGTTCTCATCAAACCGAGCTGTCATGCGTCGGGAGTTCAAATGCTGCTGCTGTGGTGGTGGGTTAAACGCTGTCGGTTCTTTGATCTGAACAGTTCTATTTTTCCAAAGACTCCCTCTCAAAAGGTTTTTCAAACTCTTCAAAAGTTGTCATTGTTGGTAGAAAACATTTCCAACAGCGTTTAAATCCTGGGCTTTCTCTTAAATGCAGATTATCTCCTTATTTAGGCTATATTTACTAAAGATAATGTCTATAATTATATTCCAGTTTTTTTCCGCACGTGTTATATCAGTATAAAAAGCCACAGTGTGTAACTTTGTAATCAAAAAAATAGACTAAAAGAAATCTCCTTGCTTCTTTCCATGGAAGTGTTGGTTGTTTGGGTATTATCTTCCGCAGTACGGCATGAAACATATCTATCCAGGAGAAAGTTATACATTATCACTTTAAGAAGGGGCAGAAATTTGGCCAGGAGAAAGTCAAACATCTCTTTCTCCAAAGTAAAAAATCTTAAGGCGCTTCTGTTTCCGTGTTTGTATCTGCAAGGGATCACAATAGCCCGAATATAATTGACTGTATTTTCTGGACTATAAGTCGCTCCAGAGTATAAGTCGCACCACCGAAAAAATGCATAATAATGAAGAAAAAAAAAAAGTTGCACTGGACTATAAGTCACATTTATTGGGGAAATTATTTTACAAAATCCGAGACCAAGAACAGACATTTTATCTTTAAATGCAAGTTATAAAAATTACAATAAAACAGAGAACAACAGGCTGAATAGCAGTACAACACACTAACGTAACACATTTATTGAAATATTTATTCAGCTACAAGAAGCACAGACACCGAACTGAATACATGTCTGATATGTTAAAGTAATATATTAACAGTTAATCAGATAACTAAAGCATAAATAAACAAGCTAACAAGTTCACTCTCGATCTCTCTCCAAATCACTAAATCCATTGAATTCTTCATCCTCAGTGTCGCTTCTGAACTTCATCAACTTCGGAAGTAGATGAAGCGCCACTTCTGCTTCTGCTTCTGCGTGGCTGTCATACTGGTAAACAAGCCTAAAGTGCCTTTGCGCGGTTCTCAGAATAAGAAAGATGTGAAATTATATATTTGAATCATTTCACATATAAGCTGCATCTGAGTATAAGTCGCACCTCTCGGCCAAACTATGAAAAAAGTGTGACTTATAGTCCAGAAAATATGGTAATTGTGAACAAAAATCACTGGTATAGCCCATCATTAAAGAGGTATTATTGCGCAAAAAAATGGCTTTTTGGAACTTTCTGCCATAACATTGTTTCACCAAAAAATGCCTGAAGAGGTTTTGGATATCAGCCATACATGTTTGAGTAATCTGTTAGCATTATTCAAACCCTACTTGTACAGTTAACAGTATAACTCCACACTTCTTGTCCCAGGGTCAGCTCACAGGCGTATATATATAACCAGGAAGCCCTCTGCAGCATAAACATAACTTATAACAAGTTTTAACATTAATAACTATTCTAAATGCCATGTGAGCTCATACAGGGTCAAGCTTTTCCGTATCGTTTAACATTGGAACCACTGTAGCATAAAGAACACTGCGCTCTCGGAAGTCCTAATAAGACCTTTAGACATTCTATTCGTCTTCTTCTTCCCATTTACCCCTCGCCTCTTCTTCCTGATTGTTAAAAGCTGCTCTCATGCCACGTTCAGGGACAACCAGGCAGATCGTAAATAAATAAAACAATTTCATGCTTCTTAGGCGAATGCCGAGTGGGAGTGTGATACGCAACTGTCCTTGTTGAACCGAGCAAAGAGATGAGATCAGATTGTATGTGTGTTTGTGCTGTTAAATGCGGGGCTGTCTTGTTGAGCTAAATAAAGTATAGGGAAATAATGCTAGAAAGGAGAAGTATACAGCAAAACAGAAGTGAGGAGATTACACAATAACAAACAAATCTCCCAAAATGGTACTGTACGACAACTACAAAAATGTACTACAACTATTCCCACTGGAAAGACTTGTTTTATATTAAAAGGAGATATAGGTGATTCTTTAGTCTGTGTGTTAAAAAAAAAAAATGAAATGGCACAGATTTAATTTGAATATTGTTGTGAACATGTCCAGTGTGCATGCCCTTAAAACAAATTTTTTTTTTTTTTTTTTTTTTTTTTTTTTTGAAGGACACAAATAAGACACAATTCAGAATTCATCATATTTTGAACAGACCTAAAGGTTATGTATGTCTCTGTAAGTCATCCAGGTCTGATCCATAGCAAAAGACGAAGTTTAAATCTGTTAACTGGACTGTCAACTGGAGTTGTTTCCAAGCCGCTTCTTCAGTTCTGGTCAGATTGCTGGTGGACACTGCCTTATATCTATCTGAAGCGAGGGGTTAACTACACTGAACAGCTATTTTCTTCAATTTTAGCCTTTAATGGCCCTATTCAGCCTTTAATGGCCCTACTATTCTTCTCTTTTGTTTCTTTTGTTTGCTTTGGGTCTGAGGATGGAATCATAGATCTGTGAGAGATTATGTCTCAGGCCTCTATTCCCTGTTTAAGGGAGGATTGCCATCACTCCTACAACAATTTGTCCAGTTGGCAGATTTAAACTTCGTCTTTTGCTATAAAGTTTATGTATATTATATTAAGCTAGCATTTAAAAAGCTACCAACCCTTTGAAAAGAAAATGTTGGTGTCATAATTTCTTTTAAAAATGTATAGGTGAAAGCGGGCTGCCTCGTCTGATGTCTACATCTTTTCAGTTCTCAATAAAATAAAAGTGTGACAATATTACTCATTTAAAATACTAATGTAGAGACAAACTTTTTTTTTTCTTTTTTTTTTCTGAATTCATTTTTTGGTTTAAAATAATTGTTGTTTTTAATGTAGATTTTTTTTTTTTTTTTTAAATAATCACAATTACTATAACAGTTTACTATGCCAGCACTTTTCCTGAGGTAGCCAAATTATTTTTGAAACCTTACTTAACTAGTAGTTGTGTAAAACAGCTTCATTTACCTGTAATCTACTTGAGTGTTCATAACTTATTAAACCAAAGTCACCTCTACTTCTACTTTTTCTCGCCCTTTCCCATTATTCCTCATGACCAATGCCAACGTTAATACTAATTCAAATTTCTCTGCTACGAACTGCGCTAATAGCTTTGCATCCATCTCCCTCACTCTATAGATTTCCTTTATTTCTTTTCTTCCTTCCTATGACAACCATACAAAAATATCCCTCTATCTTTACCATATTTTTTCATTCTATTCTTCATACATAATAATCCTTCTATAATAATTACCAATCTATACCCACACCTTCTATCACTGTACAGCTGTTTACACGGATTTTCCCCGTGTCTTATCAGCGGGCCCTATCCGGAGATTCATGTAGTAATCGTACCTATCAGTTTTCCATTGTAATGTAATGCGTATCTCGGTGAAAGGGAGATTCGTGCAGCTAAAGTGGTGCCGCGTTCCCGTGGGGTAGTGAGCTAACAAAGACGAGGTCATTCAATATCTCCACCAAGACCCACAATAGGAGTCCATGATTGGTATCTATGATCACTGTATGAGCGTGTGTCTCTCTGGGCGGACGTGAATTGGATTTTTCTGTATTTATTTATTTTCGGGATTTCAATGTGAGGCTTGTTCCTTGGATGTTGAGTTTGGGCCAGGACCACTGCGAATAAGTTAGTTATATCTGGCTGATTGTTTGCAAGCTCGGGTATTTTTCTCCTCAGATCTGGACTTAGAACTGCCATTTGCAAGTTTATTTGACTCTCCCATCCCTGGAATGTTCCACAGTATAGCATTTAAAAGTATCTATTGAGTACCGTATTTTCTGGACTATAAGTCGCTCTGGAGTATAAGTCGCACCAGTGAAAAAATGCATAATAATGAAGAAAAAAACATATATAAGTCGCATTTTTTGGGGGAAATTTATTTTACAAAATCCGAGACCAGGAACAGACATTTTATTTTTAAATGCAAGTTATAATAATAGTAATAAAATAGAGAACAACATACAGAATAGCAGCACAGCACGCTAACATAACACATTTCTATTTATTCAGCTGCATGAAGCATAGACAATAAGCTGAATACATGTCTGGTATGTTAACGTAAGATATTAACAGTTAATCAGATAACTAAAGCATAAAAAACAAGCTAACAAGTTTACTCTCACTGTCACTCCAAATCACTAAATCCACTGAATTCTTCATCCTCTGTGTCACTTTTGAACTCTGTCAACTCTTATATATTTTAATAATTTCACATTTAAGTTGCATCTGAGTATAAGTTGTATCCCTGGCCAAACTATGAAAAAAAGTGCAGCTTATAGTCCAGTATTTATTCTGTTACAGGTGTTTTATTGCACATAACACATTGAAAAACATGCTAATCTCACTAGGAGGACGTACAGGAGGACTATGACTAACCTACGACTTGGGTTGGTGGCGTCAGCTGCTTGTCTTTATGAAGATAGATAGTTAAATATCACGCTGTGGAACATTCTTGGACAAAGCATTAGCATCTCCATGGAGACAAACACATTTCAGACCCTCCTCCAGTGAATGTATATAGTGCACCTTTAAGAAATTATCTACTGGTTTTGTTGTATTGTGTATTGACGTTGTTTTACCAGTATATATTACTTTAAGATGTTAACCTGCTTCCTCTTGTTCCACAGTGAAGCCCGACCCCCCTGAGCGCGTGCTGGCCACCCCGGTGAGGAACAACCCTCGCAGGCTGGAGGTGACTTGGAACAGCCCCTCCACATGGCCCGACATCAACAGCTTCCCCCTCAAGTACTTTCTCCGCTACAGGCCCCTCATCCGGGAGCAGTGGCAGCACGTGAGTCCCTCTGCTACCTCGTATGGGTGTGATGACTGGCTATATATGGTCCAAGAGATGAGTTAGAGGTTCAAGGAGTCTTTATTATCCCCGAGCGGCAATTTGGTTCAAGGAAAGCCAAGTCTATATTTTATTACTATATTTTATTTAAAGGTACAATATTTAACATTTATGGTAGATGGTGGGTCCATGTGGTAATATTATTGCTATTCTTTTACCAGGCCAGCCAGAGCCATACGCTTTGACAAAACTTTACAGATGAGTGGGTCCATAGAACCATATCATGTCCTAATTCCAGTGGGCGTGATTGACAGGCGGATTAACCAATCAGAGAGACACACGGTCCCTTCATGTTAATACAAACATGGCGGCTTGCAAGTAAAAAAGCGTGGATTTCTGCATCAACCAAAGTTATACATTTTTGTTCTGAATGATGCGAGAATTTTTGAATAACTAGCATCTGTGTTTGCACCGCGTTAGGACTGAGGTTTGTCACCCCCTATTGTCCGATTCTAGACCCTCCCTGGAGTCTACAAGAATGTAAAAGCGACTGACTGGCAGGATTTTCTTTGGAGTGATTCAAATCTTGTATAGAGATTAGGAAATTCACTTAAGGCCTGTCACAATGACACATTTTGAAGATATCCTTAATAACTATTCTAAATGTGTAAGATTGTTGAAAAAACATGAGCTGCAAAGAGTCTGTAATGAGTTAAAAAAAAAGTTATGAACAACTCAGAACAGGAAAAAAAAAAAAGTTTCCTATTGGTACAAAGAAAATGTACCCAAGATAAATACTGACTCCCCAAAAATGTGTATTCCAAGTCAATATAGTATTTATTGTGACAGGCTTAATTCCTGTCACACAGAATTTTTTAAGCTGCTAATACAGTTGTCCCTCGCTATATCACGGTTCACCTTTAGCGGTCTCGCTGTTTCGCAGACTTTTTAGTGGATTTTTTTTTTTTTTTAACAGCGTAAGAACGTGCATCGTGTTCTGCGTCCTGATTGGCGAAGGGACTGTAGACCATTGTCAATCAGTCTCCTTTGTGCCGTGTCTCTTGTACAGTACAGAATGCATTCAGCTAAATTTTACATAAATGTTCGATCGCAGTGTGACTCTTAAGTGCTGAAACCTTTGCTGACAGCGATGACATTCATGACAGCGAGGAGGAGGATGATACGAGTACTTTTCACGCAGTACCGAGCCCATTTAGTGCTGGTTTGGGGCCGCCTCTGTGGATACTGCTGGAACAGAGGCATATGTGAACAACATATTTAAAGCGATTATCGAGGAAGGAGGATATAAGCCTGAACAAGTAATTAATATGGATGAACATTGAGAGTGTTTAAACCAGAGAGAAATGTGAGAAAATGTTAATGTCTGTCTGAGAAAAGTGTATAAAGTGTGTGGTGAGGGGTTTTACAGCCTTAAACATATATAATTGCAAAAAATAAAGCTGACTACTTCACAGATTTCACTTATTGCAGGTTATTTTTAGAACATAGCCCCCGCGATAAATAAAGGACCACTGTAGTACGACTGAAGTACAGGAAGTCTCCCCCACTGTGTGACTGCTAAAATAAAAAATATATGTATTAAAAAATTAATTAAAAAGAAGTTTTTCCACTACGATGATGAAAACAATCCATCACATACCAAAGTTGAACTTCTTTTTTATGACGGCAATTCTATCTGTTATATGAGCATAATACGAAACTCCCACTGATTTACGCATTCGATTAAAACTCTACACAATTTTAAATCATTAAATTCATTAACTTTTACGATCTGCGTCAACCCTCTCTTTTACCTTTCTGTTACTAATAACCCCACATGTGGCATAATTAATCTCAGGGTTGTCCCATTAAAATGAAATGCAGACTTTTTTGGAGCGTGGAGGGGGGTAGTAACAGGAGCAGGAACTGGATCTGTGCTGGGCCAGACCGGAGTGATCGGGCAGTTCTACAGTATCCTCATGTCTTAGTTTCACCCCCAAGGACTGGTCATCAGAAAAAGCAGATGTGTGGAGAGAGAGAAGAGGAGAGAGGAGAGGAGAGGGAGATATAAGAGGACAGAAAGACGGAAGACAAAGAGGGAGAGGGGGATAGAGACAGGGAAAGAGAGAAGGGAAAGTTAGAGAAAGAGGAAGGGCGAAGGAGCGCAAGGGAAGGGGACAGAGGGAGACAGAGATAGATGGAGAGATAGAAAAAGAGAGAGGTGGAGAGAGAGGGAGGGATAGAGCTAGATGGGGACAGAGAGAAGGGAAAGTTAGAGAAAGAGGGAGGGCAAAGGAGAGAGAGAGAAAGGAGGGGTAAAAGAGTGAGAAAGCTGAGATAGAGAAAAAGAGAGAGAGGGAGATATATAGGAATGGAAAGACATAAGGCAAAGAGAAAGAAAGAGAGGAAAAGAGAGCGGTAGAGGAAAAGAGGTAGGAGAGAGAAAGAGGGGGGATAGAGAGGGAAAGAGAGAAGTAAAGTTAAAGAGGGAAGGTGAAGGAGAGATAGGGAAGGGGACAGAGGGAGACAGAGATAGATGGAGAGATAGAAAAAGAGAGGGGTGGAGAGAGAGAGGGAGGGATAGAGCTAGAGGGGGAGAGAGAGAGGGAAAGAGAGAAAGGAAAGTTAGAGAAAGAGGGAGGGCAAAGGAGAGATAGGAAAGGGGACAGAGAGAGATAGAGGGAGACGGGGATCGAGAGAGGGAAAGAGAGAAGGGAAAGTTAGAGAAAGAGGAAGGGCGAAGGTGAGATAGGGAAGGGGACAGAGGGAGAGAGAAATAGATGGAGAGATAGGAAAAGAGGGGGATGGATAGAGAGATGGAGGGATAGAGCTAGATGGGGAAAGAGAGAAGTAAAGTTAGAGAAAGAGGGAGGGTGAAGGAGGGATAGAGAAGGGGGAAGGGGGGAGGCATAGAAAGCGGGGGATAAAACTAAATGGGGCAACTGGAGAGGGGAAAAAGGGGGAGACAGAGGAGGATAGAAGGAAAGGGTGAAAGAGAGAGAGAGAAGGTAAAAGGTGGAGAGGAGAGAAAAACAGAAGGGGAGAGAAGAGGTGAAGGGAGTGTGAGAGGAAAAGGAGGACAGTTAGAGAAAGCAGGAGACAGAGAGTGATGGGAGGGGTCTATACAAAAGAGAGAGGGGGAGAGAAAAAGAGGGGGGTTCCTGGGATGAAAGAGAGAGAGAGAGAGGAGGAGGAGAGAGTCTAATATTTCCACTGTTATTATCATGGAAGTCATTGCTGTGCAGAGGTGTTACAGAGAAGGGTAGGAGTGTTTTCTTTCACTCTTTCCTCGCAGTGTCTGGCTCTGCTTATGTCATTTTCAGCCTAATACTTTGGCTGGAAGATTCAAACCTTTGTCTTTAATACTGGATAAATTAAATGCTACATTTGGGATTAAAAGCAATTAGAAGATGAGAGCCTAATCTGTACCTGTCACATTGTCAGTCGGGTTTGTGGAGATGCAAGGCCAGGTTTTCAGTGCAATAGAGATGACCATAATATGTCTTTTTTTTTCTATTTTATTTTTGGGTTTAAAATCTCAGTTGAAATTACCAGGATCCACACTTAATCCCACAAAGTTAGTGCAATTTAGGAGAATTTACAGGCAAAAATGGGTAGGCGAAACATCTATGAACTCACTTTTTTTTATATATATATTTGTTTTTTTAAAGAAGCAATAGAAAGAGCCCCAGGTTGAATTGAAAAGCTCTGTTTTAGAAAAGAAATACATCTGTTTTAATACCATTACGCATTTGCTGTACACCCCATTTCTTTCCATATGGATCTATCATTGTTGGTAATGACATGGCGTGAAATGAAAATCCTAATATATACAAATGAATTTTTGATCACTTACGCATCAGATAAATGAACCAACCCAAGTCGAATCATTTTAATTACATAAAACATAACATAATCACAACGACTGGAGTAGACCCAACATGATGCCGGCAAATTGCATTCCTCTGCATGCACAGCTCCCAAAATCCCATGGTGCCACTTAAGTAATCTTTCACACAGAAAATGTCTAAATAGAGACAAAGACCGAAGTGGATTTGAATGATTTTTATAATTATAATAACAAAATTGCTTTCCTTGCTTTATTCATTAACTTTAACAATTATAATAATGTTCCTGCAGTTTCCTGACGAGTCGTAACTACATTTTGTTCAAATCCAGAAGAGTCTAGAATCAGACAACAGCATGTGACAACCCTCCATCTTCACCTGGGACGGTCCAATCTGCCACGTTTATTTTTACATGAATGGACCATACATTTCTTTGACTGGTCACGACCATTCGGAAATTGAGGAGACAGGATAAGGTTCCAGACTCGCAGATCTTTGGAAAGTATCAAAGCGTATGGGTTTGGCTGGTCTGGAAACCTCTGTAGTCACAGCTGCCTGGGGCTGACAGAGAGATATGGCCTACAATCTGTACTAAGGCCCTCTCAGAGTAAGTATTGTTGTAAGTGTACTTGTCAAAGCTGGTATGGAACGGCAGCCATTCCGATTATGTGGACAACTCCATCACTAAGCCACTTTCAACCTATTTACTTGAGTAACTTTGTCAAGAATCACATGGTATGTTTTACTTAGTATTGTCTTAGTGCTGTGCTTGAGTAAACTTGTTAGCTACTGTTTCCACTGTGAGTAACGCTATGTCTATAAGCTCTATATTAAATTACATACATCAACATTCGCAAGTCTTAAACTTAAAGAAGACACATTGTGCTTGCGTCTGCTATATATTCTAGTCCGCGGATCATTATGTTTTAATTTGACACTTAAAATCGCAATATTGATTGATTGATAAAACGACTTAATGAAAGAAACAAATCCATTGACTTCAGTATTGGAAAATTGCAGCGCCCAATGAGAGCTAACGCCGCTGTAAACATCATCGCAAAGGGCCGCACGGCTGTCGGCCCGTCCGATGAATACCTGCACATACCGCTTACGAGTAGAGGATTTTTAAAAATTTGACCCAAAATGACTATGCAGCGCTGATGAATTCTACAAATATCACTGATTAAAACATAAAATTAGAGAATGAAGTAAGTACAGTGCAGTGGGTGTGTACCGGTGGTGAAGACAAGGTTAGATCGGAACCTTCTTCGTGTTGAGTATAGGAGTATAAAGAAGGCTCATACATACACGAATCACACCGAATACAACTTCGAGCGGAAATTGAGAAGGAAACCAACTAACATGGTTAAAAGTCGATTTTGCAGAAAGGGCCTGCTTCAACTTTCAGATGTGATTTCCCTTTTCAAATCTGTATGCTGTTGTTTGTAAAAAAAAAAAATTGCATATTATTTAGCATTTATGTAACTATATCCTATTCACATAGCTCACAAAATATGTGCTGAAATAGCCGTTCTCATTTGCTGTGTACCTGGCTGGCTTCCATATGTTTCACACATGTACGAGCGCTACATAATCAGTCTTTGTCAAGCCTACAGGGCCTCATGCCTTATCCATACGACGCAGCTGAAAACCCAAGACCCCAACCCGGACTTAAGATCTGGAGATGAAATTAATGATTAGAACTGACACTCTCTCGTGGATAATCAATCACTACAAGAAGAGCTTTTAAAAACGAGGGAGTGGGAAACCTAAGTCAATATTTGCCCTGGCTAAGAACATATGATTTGGAAATGACTTAAATGGGTTCTTCGACAGCTTGAAGTCTCTGGTTTTCAGTCTCGGTGCAGAGCTTTGATAAATGTTGAGTGGTGGAGTGGTGTTGATTTGGGGGCTGAGGTTTCAAAAAGAGGAAGTGAAGAGTTGTTTAGACATTTGATTTGATGTGGTTTAGTGGAACAAAAACCTGCGTACATGGACACACAAGGAGAGGATGCAAATTCTAGAAAGGTACCAGAATTCAGGATCTTCTCGCTGTGAAAAGGAAGCACCTGCACTCTGTTTGCGTTGTATCCATGTCGCTGTCCAGTTGTAGACGAAGGAACTTTAATGTTTGCCATAGTGGTGAATGGATGAAAGATATAGGCTCATGCAGTCAATGATCCGATTGGTTCTTACACCAGGCAAACATACTTTAAACCTCTGTCCTTTGCAGAGGTAGTGTGAAGGAGTGGGATGAGTGAAGGTTGATTGAGTGCAAAGTAGAGAAGGTCTGATACTTTCAAAATGGCTTCTGGATGAGAACAAAAACATCTTGATTACATAAACAGTGTCCACGTGACCACCGCTGAACCTTTCTCCGCACTGAACCCCACCTAGACGAATGACAGATTACACCGTCTCAATTAATTTAAGTTATTTTTCTGGTGCTTGTGCAGTTGAAGAAGTGCTACAGTATGTGCTACGTGGTGATAGGCTCTAGTGGAAGCGTTCATCTTCATATAGGAGTTCAGCCACTTTGCGTAGCCTGTGAGGAGCTGCGCAAGGTGAAGGTCTGTCGCCGAGGACCACGTTTGGGCTGTAGATGTCGCTTGCTTCTCGGACCACTGTAGTGTGAAGCTGATGTTGAGCCGTACTCGTCTTTTCTCAGGATGGAGTACGATTAGGAAAGTTGGCATGAGCAAATATGGCTGATGTACTTCAGGCTGGGCGTAGGTGCCAGGTAGATCCATGTTGTACGTACTTCCCATCCGTTCTTCCAGGTGTGCGGAGTTTAATTTTTGAGGGGTGGACTGTAAAATCCACAAGCAGGCCAGTGCTTTGTCTGCTGTGCTGCTACGAGTCATTGAAAGGACAAGAATGGACGCTCCCTAACAGATGAGGAATGGTAACCCAGGTGGACCTCAGACTAAAGCTGCTTCTTCTCCATTTCGAGACAAGCCAGCTGAGGCGAATTTGATGGATAGATGGAAACAATTGAATTGGAAAAAAATAAAAAAAAGTGAATTAAAAGCCGCAAAAACTTTGACGATAATCAGAACTATGGTCATGTCAGTGGCAGAAACATACGAAAATTGAGAATAAGCACATGTGGATTTTTGCATTGACCAGGAACACAAAGAATCCGCTTTGTCTCCCATATCAATAATAGCCCCGAGGTAATAGTGGTGGTTAGTGTCAGTCAGGGATTAGCTTTCATGTGGCCCGAGACGGAAAAAAAAACGAGAGGAGAGAAGCAGAGAGGTGGAGGAGAGAAAAGAGAAAGAGAAGAAGAGAGAAGGGTGAAAATGAGTTGCAGGTCCAGCTCTCTCAAACTCAAACGTGTTTCCAGTCACATGTGAGTGGGGCTGTGATCAAACCAATCTTTAGAAGGATCCATCCATCGCGGTGAAGAATGAGAGGAAGAACAGACTACGGGAGAGGAGACAAAAGAACCACGGGGGTCAGAGGAGACAGCTGCATGGGAAATGGATCAGTGAGGAAAACAGACTTTGTAGTACTGTTTCTCAAACATAGTGGTAAGATGGTATTTTAATAGCACTTTTAGCAGTGTACGTGTCAGTGCTCGGGTAGGAGACAGTTGTATTATCATACGGCATGAAATATCAAAAGTTCACAATGTTGAGTTTCATCTACCACAAAATGTTCTGTCAACAATAGATATTTTAAATGTTTTCTTTTTCTTCGTAGAGTAATCATGGGTTTCAGCTTCCAACAGAGATGGAGGACTCGAGTCAGACTTGAGTCACTGTTTTGATGACTTGAGGCTTGACTTGATAAAATGGACTAAGATTTGGCACTTTGGACTTGAAGGACAGTGACTGGGGACTTGACTTGGACTTGGACTTGACTTGTTCTTGACTTGGACTTGACTTGGACTTGGACTTCACTTGTTCTTGACTTGGACTTGACTTGGACTTGACTTGGACTTGGACTTCACTTGTTCTTGACTTGGACTTGACTTGGACTTGGACTTCACTTGGACTTGGACTTCACTTGTTCTTGACTTGTTCTTGACTTGGACTTGACTTGGACTTGACTTGGACTTATCTTGGACTTGGACTTCACTTGTTCTTGACTTGGACTTGACTTGGACTTAACTTGGACTTGGACTTCACTTGTTCTTGACTTGGACTTGGACTTGGACTTAAACCGTATTTAGAAACCACTCTTCTTAACCCTGCTTGATTTTAAAGTATTTAGAAACCACTCTTCTCTGCTTGATTTTAAAGCAAACTGAAACTTTTCCCTCCAGCTTCTCAACATTTTTAAGAAGGATCATGGACCAGGACAAAAGTGAAATGAATTGCAAAAATATGAGCTGTATTTGGTACTTCAATTTGAGGACTTGAAATAACTTGAAGCTCAAAACAGAAGACTTCGACTCGACTTGGACTTGACTTGGGATTGAAAGTTTTGTTAAAGGTCCATGGTGTAACTTCTCTCATGGAGGGTTCGGCACCATTTTGTCTCCGTGGAGATGTTACTGCTTTGCGTTCAATATCCCACCGATGTATCTCCATGGACACAGCCACCAAGGTAGATGTTGGTCAGATCGGTGGAGAGGCGACCTTATTCAGAGTAAGATTTCAAGGTGTTTTGGAGATCTGTGACCGAAAAAGTGCAAGATAGATCCGCTGAATACCAAAATCCAGATCCTCCACCTCAAAAGTTGCACCACACCGTTAGATTTGGGTTGTTTTTGTTGCTACATCTTTTGATAAGTTTGAGAATAACTTTTTAAACTGAAATGTTTGGAATGTCTGGGGGATATTTCTAATGAAAGGAGTTGTTTGGCATTTAAGCTTTGCCAACTTGGAGCTGACAGAGTTTAAAATTGAAAAACGATAACACATTTTTAAAATAGTTTACTGCGGACTGACCTTGGACAGGTATATGGATAAAAGATGAAAAGAGAATGCACAATCACTCGATATGAAGGAAGACAAATGATGGCCATTTTGAGCACAGTAACTTGGCACGAAAAACTCTTTTTGTGAAATCCATCTAGGAATTTGGACAGATAAATCAATAAAAAATGAAAACAAAAGGCAGGAAGAAGTTTCAGTACTTCTCAAGCTGAGGGATTTGGAGTTTTTTTTTAAATTGTGAATCGTAAACTGTATTAATTTTAAAATGTACTGACCAATTAATCAAATAAATTAAAATGAACCAACATGGATAACCTGAAGTGACTAGACTATTACAGATGAGTGCAGTTTGGACATTTTGGGGAGAGTTACAAAATTTTGCAATGAAATAAATGTACGCAGGATGAAAAAAAAAACAGTAGAAGTTGATTAAATGTGCCAAGAAACAGAAATAGGAATCTTGTAAAAATTGTCAGTTTGAATTATTATTTTTACTGTAAAGTGCTTCAGATTTTTCGTTTTCTTTTTACTTTTTTTTAAGTAAAAACTTGGAGCCAAAGAACAGAAAAAAAAAAAAAAAAGTGTTTCATTGTATAATCAGGAAACGCACTGTTAGCTTGGTAGCACATCGCCATGATTAATTAGGGCGTTTGTGATGCATAAGGTAAGTGAGGGATAACTTTGGACCACTGAAAACGAAATCAAGTCTAGAACCTTTAACATATCTCGCAATGCGAAGTTGTATCGACATTTGAAGACCGAAAATTGTATTTGAAAACGACTTTGGAAATTCACAAAAGATGGAGGAAAAGAAAGGGCTACAGAGAAGCCTTGAGAGCCTCGAACGATGTGATTTACAGTGTATGTGTGAATGTGTTTTGTGTTAAAATGGAGAGATGAACGATCCGATGGGACATATTCAAAGACATGAAAAGGCATTCTGGGATATGTTAAGCACAGAGCAGAGGAGACGTGGGGACGAACCACTCCATCAAAAAGACAAGGCCAGCTCCGACGGAGTCAACGGAAGAATGGAGAACTGGGGAATGTTTGAAGAATTATGGAAATATGGAGTGGTCATTTGTCACACAGCGTTTCTCAGAAGTTGGGTATTCTTCAACTGAACAATCGAGCAGTGAAGAAATTTGATTTTGTTGCGAGAAATTATTTTTTGTTATGCAAGTAAGTCTCAGAAGGTAAAATACATGAGCTAAAGGTGCACTGTAACGTTTTGGTTGAGGGTCAGTTAGCTCTTTGTCTCATGATGTTATCGCTTTGCCTGTAATGTTCCGTAATATAGAATTTATTTGATCTAACTTGTACAGGGTGGCCCAAAAGTACTGACAATTTTAAATCTTTAGTAGCTCCTATAATTCTTAAATTATACTCAACAGATTTTAGCAGTAGGTAAACTGAACCTTCTGAGATTTTTGGCAATATATACGGTTAGAATTGTTCACTTACACTTGAACTTATCACTACTTAAACTAAGGGAAGTAAAAATGACCATAATTTTTAAAAAAAATGTTTGACATGTTTAAGTATCCACCATTTTCGGTTTCACACTGAATAGCCCGATATCAACACACTTCGCACAACATTTGAAAGCATTTCCAGACTTATGGCTCTTATTTGATCCTCGATATCACGTTTTAAGTTGTTTATTGTCTGAGGTTTATCCACAAACACCTTTTCTTTAAGGGTTTCTGAATTTGACCCATGTGACTCAAAGTACCACTGCACAATGAGGGTTCGTTCCTCGGTGCTATATTTGCTCATATTAATGTCGGAAGGGTAGTTCTAAATGAAAGTATTTAGAAACAAAACAGTTTTTTTTTAACTGTCAGTAACTTTTGGGGCACCCTGTGTTTATTTCATTTTGGTGGCTTTATTGATCAAATGACTTATTACCTCTGTACTGATCTGATCTGTCTCCATAGCAAAGGTAGATATCTGTTTTGAAAAATTGCTGAAAGTGTCATTCTTTTTGTTACCATCTACAGGGATTATCAATGTCAATAATGAACAGTGAATTTTACCAAGAAGACATGAAATAATATTTTGATAGCAGTAAAATACATTTGGCATTTGAAAATATAACTACACTAAGAATAAACTGCAAGCCTCAGATGACTTTTTCAAATGGCTTCTGTTTTTGCAAATGAACTAAATGAACTCTTAATGTGGAAAATTCCAGATAGATCTACTATTACATTATAAAAGTTGACGGTTTGAGTTTTGTATATATGAAAAGCATTGAATTACAGCTGCAGACTTTCCACCTCTGCGACTGTGGCTGCACCCTGTACTGTGCTGTATTGTGAGGCAGCTGACACTCATCATTCTACAGGAGAGCTGTACACAGCACTGTGTAAAGGAGCTATGGGACAACAATAACTACTTCTGCTCCTTCTGCAAGAGACATTGGTAAAAAAAAAAAAAAAAAAAAAAAAGAATAAATAAATAAATAACACAAACTAGATAAGGGGCAAGACACTGAACCCAGCTCACCCCCAGTGTCTCTGTACACTGATGTATGAATGTGTCTGTGAATGGGTGAGTGGTTCCTTGATGTAAAGCGTTTCATTGCCTTGAAAGTGAAAAAGTGCTATACAAAAATGTGACCCTTATATTACCTACAATTTTATTTTTTCATGTAATACTTCATTTATTTTATGTATTTTTGTGCCTGAGTTTTACATTAAAAAAGTCAAATAAATAGATAAATAAATAAATATGAATTAATAAAAAACACACACACACAAAATGCTTACATAAAAATGTACAACTGAATAAATTCATACAAAATTTGAATGCTAAACATCATGATATACAGTTACGTTGTGCAATAATAAATAAAAAGATATTGCACCAACTTTAAAAAAAAAAAAAAAAATTATTTCCTTTTTATTTTTATTGTCTATTTAATGTATTTATTTACATATCTACGGTGCTAAAAAAAAAAAAAAAAAAACATAACAAAAACATATAAAACATGTCAGAAATGATAAATGTATTGACATGCTTAAGATCTGTAAACATATATATGGTCACATTTTTATATAGCACTTTTTTCATCTTCAAGCGCTTTATATTAAGGAACCCCTCACATATTGACACACTCATTCATACAACAGTGAGCGCAGACATGGGGGGTGAGGTGGGTTAAGTGTCTTGCCCAAGGACACAATGACAATAACCATCTGTGGGAACTGGAATCACGCTGCCAACCTGATGTTTTAATGTTGAGAGCTGGATTCGAACCGGCAACCTTTGGATCAGTGGACAAACACTCTACCAACTGAGCCACTGTCGCCCCAAGTTGTACTGTTTAATGCTGAAAAAATGCCTAATCAGAAAATAAACAGGCAAAGAAAAACAATATATGAAAAAAAATGCAAATGAGTAAAACGTCCCATATTATAAGCAGTAGAACCAGTGGAGCAGACTCTGATAGAGGAGTGTACCATGTATTTCTATGTCTCTGCCCCATATACTCTGAGCGCACAGGCTGGGGCTATTGATTCACTAAGTGCTCACTTTGGGCGGCCATTATAGAGCACTGGTGTACAGGAGGGGAAGAACAGAGAGACAGACAACAGGAGGGAGTGACGGAGGGATGGATGGATGAGGGAGGAGAGGAAAATGACAGAGGGAAGGAGGAAAAGAGGTGGGTAAAGTATTAGCGAAATAAATGCAAGAATGGGCTAAGGTAGGCTATTTTGGGAAAAAAAGTGCAAGCTGTATAAGGGAGGGGAAAATTTCAATCCTACCTTTTTTTTTTTTTTTACAATGTGTCTATATTTAAGACCCTAGATGAAAAAGTAATAGTACATACTTTTGCATCAGACCTCGCAGAATGTATAAAGAAGTGGACTAAGGGAGGCCAGCAGTTAAAGCAGCAAATTTGGAGCTGATTTCTATATTTGTAATGTAATTTGGGATTGAAGGCACCTGATTTTGTCTCTTATTAATGGTTACATCTTGATTTATTGACACAATAGCGAAATAAAAACACCACGATCTTACAGAGGTTAATTCGAACATTTTAAGACCAAAATGACAAGCCTGACAGCAGCAGTTACAGAGAGAAGGGTGACAGTTTTTCAATAGGAAGTGAATTGGAGTCGATGGAGCCAGAAGTGCCCCTATGTTCCTATGTTGTTTCCTATTTGGAACGCTTGCAAGTTAGCTATGTCCATTTATATATACAGTCTGTGGATGACATACAGAAATGGCGGATATTGGCTATTACATTTTTTGTTTTTATGTCTAAATTAAGGGCAGTAGTGGCTAAGAATGATTGTCTTATAAGAAAGGTTTTCGGTTTGATCCCAGCTCTATCCAGTTCATAATGCCGTTGTGTGTCCACCCTGAGCACTTTACCTAAACCTAGGGTGTGATTGAGTAACTGGTGGTGGTTAGGAACTAGGTGCATAGACTGCTGTTGTCTCGCTCTTGTTTTGGAGTGGGTTACAGCCTACGGTAGCCCTAGTGTTCAAAAGTAAATAACCAGAAGCATGCGGTGTGCTTCCTTACACTAGAACTCTACAGTATATCCAAGTAAGTGCGCTTTGACATGAAGTCGGGGGCAGAGAATTGATAAAAATGAGCTGAATTTTGCGTTAGACCAGCAGGAGGATGTCTCACAGGATAAGTCTTCAGGGCACGTGTCTCCAAAGGGAGGCCCCGGGGCCAGCCTCGAGTGTATGTGTGTGCGGCAGATTGGAGCAGGTTTATCTCCTGAGGGACTGGAGGGAAGGAGGGGTCTGGGAAGGGAACTTTATGTCATAGTCAAAATCTGCGTATCAGGCGCTGTTGATAAATGGTGATAAGTGGGAATACAACTGGGGTGGGTCAGCCTGTCTAATTACAAATGGCAGCTTTAACCCAGGGGTGTCAAACTCAAATTTACAGAGGGGCCAAATGTTTTTTAGAAGGGGTGGATTAAATTTGAATGAGGCGACAGGTAGCAGATGCTAATAAGTGTCAACAGAACTGATGGGGGCCAGCGCCAACACATTTGCAAGGCATTCTGGGATTCATAGTATTAGAGGTGCATGTGCTATACTTGCGTGACAGTCGGCGGACCAACTCTAATACATATTTGATATGATCTCGTGGGCCAAATATATTTATATCAAGGGCCAAATTTGTCCCGCGGGCCTGAGTTTGATATGTCTGCTTTAAACAAATAAAATTATATTAATTAAAAAAAATTAAGCTATTAAAAAAAGTATAGGCACTTTGTATTATTGAGCAGACCTGATTCTTAACCTCAACATGGAACACTCCGAAATGTTAGACGGATCAAATGCAAAGAGTGAAATACAAATGATAATCCATATGGGGGACATCTATGACTTAACCTAGCGTTCACAGTGAGAGTAAAACCGACAAGCAAATGGGCCGAGAACTATTGCACGCACAACGGTGGTTGAATCCAGCTGACGTTACATTGTCCCTGAAGTCTGCTTGTTTAGCACTGACCTGTGACAAACCCAATGCGAGTGAACCCATAGATATAACATGCAAAACAGCTGCACCTCAGTACTTTAAAACAACTGGGTCTCAGCCGTATCCCCATAGGCTTAATATTTTTGGCCTATCATTTCAGATTGCACATTCCTATCACGGTCAGTGGAGCAGGTTTAATTGCGGTGAGATTTGGCGTTGCGCACGAGGCGTGAACCTGAGGCCATGGGAAAGACAACGCTCACTCAACTGATGCGGTCACAAACGGAGAATTTATGGACAGTTTTTGTGCCGATTCTGGTCCATCTGCATTGTCTTGTCGTGGGAATACCTTTCACAAGAGGATAGGGAGTGGTTAAAGTAATAGTAGTATTAAGCCAAGCAGGAAATTGTCCATAAATACTAAAATTTGAGGTAATGTGCTTGTTGGTACAATATATTGCCCTCAATTCCAGGGCTGAAATGATCCAAATGATTCTAGTGAAGGTGCAAAAACAAAACAGTGGAGCACTTCCTGTATTACCACATGACATCACAAGGTGGAACAGAGTGTTTTCTATTTGAGAGATGAACTCAGCCTAAATATGCAGGGTCTGTGTGTTAAAAATGTGTGAATGAAACAAAATGCAACTCCAGGTTTGTTTGTGATGAAGAAACATTATAACATAGATCAAAAAAAACTTTTACTCAATTTTGTATAGTAATTTATTCAAAGTGTGGTTTAATATTATACTTAAATGTTAAGAAAAAAAAAAAGACAGAAGGAGAACCATGATAGACAGTTTTGCCACAGGAGGGTTAAAGAGACAGATAGACAGATAGAGAGAGAGAGAAAGAGGAGAGAGAGAGAGAAAGAGAAGGGAAAGAGACAGAGAGAGAGAAGGGCAGATAGAAAGCCAGACCGAGGATAGTAGAGAGAGATGGATAGACAGACAGAGAGAGGTAGAGAGAGAGAGAGAGAGAGAAGGAAAAGGGAAAGAGACAGAGAGAGAGAAGCATAGACAGAAAGCCAGAGCGAGGATAGAGAGAGAGAGACAGAAAGACACAGACAGAGAGAGGTAGAGAGAGGAGAGAGAGAGAGGCAGAAAGAGACAGACAGAGAGATAGAGAAGAGAGAGAGAGAGAGAAGAGGAAAGAGAGAGAGTGGGAGAGAAAGAGAAGCATTGACAGAGAACCAGAGAAGGAGAGAGAAAGTCAGAGAGGATAGAAGAGAGAGAGAGAGAGACAGAGAGAAGGAAAGAGAGAGAGAAAGAGAGAGAAAGAGACAGAGAGAGAAGGGGAGATAGAAAGCCAGAGTGAGGATAGAAGAGAGAGACAGATAGACAGAAAGAGATAGATAGAGAGGAGAGACAGAGAAAGAGAAGGGAAAGAGACAGAGAGAGAAGGATAGACAGAAAGCCAGAGCGGGGATAGAAGAGAGACAGATAGATAGACAGAGAGAGAAAGAAAAGGGAAAGAGACAGAGAGAGAAGGAGAGACAGAAAGCCAGAGAGAGGATGGAAAGAGAGAGAGAGAGAGAGAGAGAGAGAAGAGAGAGAGAGAGAGAGAGAGAGAGAGAGAAAGAGAAAGGAAAGAGATGGGGAGAGAGAAGGATAGACAGAAAGCCAGAGCGAGAGAGAGAGACAGACAGACAAACAGAGAGAGATAGAGAAGGGAAAGAGACAGAGAGAGAAGGACAGACTGAAAGCCAGAGAGAGGATGGAAAAGAGAGACAGATAGACAGACAGAGAGAAAGAGAAAGGAAAGAGACAGAGAAAGAAGGATAGACAAAAAGCCAGAGCGAGGATAGAAGAAAGAGACAGACAGACAGAGAGATAGAAAGGAGAGAGAAAAACTGGAAAAGAGAAAGAGAGACAGAAGGATAGAAGCAGAAGGAGAGAGAGAGAGAGGCTCAGTAGGTTTGATAAATGATCTGTCGCAGCCCATGTCCTTTGGATGGGATGTTTTCCCCAAACAAGGTCCATGCATTCATCACGCGCCCACAGACCCAAGCGCCTTCTTGAGGGATGGCTGCGGAGAGGGGCCCGGCTGCGGACACGCATGGGGCCGGCGGTAAAACGGTGGGTGGGAGGCGCGTGCATGCACGGAGGGCCCGGCAGAACGCTGGCACCAGATAACAGAAACCGATTGGCTCTCATATATTTCCTCATTATTTTTTTAGCTGAGCCACCGATTATGATAATGTCTGAACGTGATTTATGTCCATTTATTTGTAAGCTGATGGCTTTAAGGTCTTTAAGGAGAGCTGACTCTGCGGCCAGTGTAACAGATGAGGGTTTGTCGGGATGCGCTGTAATATTGTGAAATGGTTTGATTATTTTATGTCTTTTAGTGATTTGAATAAAGCAATGGCGCCACAAGATACATAGCAAAACTTATTTTGATGGTTGAAAAGTAATAGCATTGGGCAAGATGGTAATAATGTATTGTTTTAATGTACCAAAGTAATGTTATATGTTGTGTACTCATTTCTGGTTTAGTCCTGATGAAGATTTGTTTTGGTCCTGCCGGTTTAGTTCTGGTCTAGTCCAGGTTTAGTTCTGGGTTTAGTCTAGTTTTTATGTGGCGTTTGCGAGCTGAAATAACAGAAATCAAATCCCGTGACACCACCAGTCACAATCATACACTGTCATACAAACTGGTGGAAGTTTCTCGCAACAGCCCCACAATATGAATACAAATGCTAAAAAATAAGAATAGTTTTGTTTTTTTTTTTTTTTTTCCATGTTGCTCTGAGTTTCAGATCTCACTCTGTTTAAAATTTCCTGGATTGTTACGTCATACTTTCCTTTAAATTCTTGAATGAAAGCTCTCTGTATTTTTTTCACCTCAAATTAACAGTGCCTTGCTCATTGATTCTGGAGAAAGTTTTTTTTCAATCCCTGTTTCCCTTCTTTTTTCCTCTTAAGCAGCCATATTTGTTGACAGACCATGCGTGTCCCTGATTGGTTAATCCACCTGTCAATCACGCCCATCGAACTCAGAGAGATTCAGCTGTGACCAGACTGAAACTTCTCTAATACTTTGCGAAGAAGTGAATTCTGGGTCCCAGGCAAACATCACAGTGACCTTTTCTTTATAAGCACATGCATATATTTTTATATTCATCTTACCCCCAACGTCCTTGAATGGCGACTATGAATGAGTGACCACCAAACCCTCACGGTCCGATCGCTCTCCAAAACGGTGCCGCACAAATGCAGTCCATTTAGCCCGGTATTGCTCCATACATCACTGACAGACAAACCAAATGTAACACAATGTTTTCTGCTATTCCCTCAGATTTGTTCTGTGGGTGCAGGGCGGGCTAAATAACAGGAAGAATGGCCATGTCAAATATAATAACACGGTCCATTTTTAAACCAAACTTGGAAGATTCCCGTGCCAAAATTCCACAAACTTTTAAAAGCTCTCATTGAATGCCTTATCCTGGATTTAAAGACTTCAGGGCTTCTTAAAATGGGTGACTGATGTACATGGAGGGAACAGGGGTTTGAAGTATTTGCCCTCTGCTGGCCAGTATAAAGAGTGACAAAAATGTTGACGTGGGTTTGACGAATTCGCAGCAATGCTTTTGTTAATATGATTCTAAAAGATAGGTGAAGGCATTTCATTTCTCGAAATGATCCACACAAGTCAGGTGAATTACAGTGCTGCTGAAATGGCTGAACCTTGAAACGATTTGTCAAATGTAATTTTTTTCTTTCATTTTTTTTTTTTTTTTTTGTTATTGATTAAAACCCGCAAAAGTAATTAAGAACTTAAACAATGACTGATCATCTGACTAATGACTTATTTTATCAAAAACTACTCTCTCCTCCACTTTTTTTCACATCTGGTTTTTCATTCAGTATAGCACGGTTTACAATCTGAATCTGGGTTGCCAGTGCCTAAACCTGCAAATAGAGGAAACATACAAGTTTTTTAAAACATTCTCAGTATCTGGCCAGGTCATGCTTCATGTGAAAGCTCAGAACCTCCAGAATTCACTCACTGAGCTGCAGCGGCTGCACTAGCACTGATTCATGATTGGCTGCAGGTTCTGGGGTTTAAAAAGTGATAATTCGGGTCAGAGTCTGTGTCCACACTATTACCTATTTAGGGCACTAGGTCAATATAGACCACAATGCATTGCGAGAGTCAGAACAACTGCAAAGGGCAGTCTTTAATTGGACACGGCTGAATTGAAGCAGATATAAGTGCTGCTTTATCACAGTTGATCACTGATTATGAATAAACTACTATTAAATAAACCATTGCTGTGTAAAGTTGCTAGCATTAGCCGCTTACCTTTGCTTGAGCTGTTAAAAGAACGACAATTTCCACATCTCAGACAAATATTTTAAAAATCCAGTCCATTCATGTGAGATCCAACACGGCAAAAACCCATACGATTATTATTAGTCTATCCATACTTGTGTGTCAGTCCAGTCTGATGGTTATTTAATATAGAAATCAAGTTTTATCAGAGTTAAGCTGAGTTTTTTTCACTCAGTCTCCAGAGTCACGTGACCCGAATATAGTGAGCTGAATGTGTCTGAATCGCTCTGTGAATGAGTGCACTATAGAGTCTGATAAAGAATGCAGGGTTACGTCGTGAATGAGGGGTTAGAGACTAGGATGGACATTCGGGCACACCCAGAGAGTCCTTTTAGGCTTAAACTAAATGGATTTCAGCATTGAAACTGGCAACCCAAATGAGAAACTCATCTGAGGCTCACTCTGCTTTGTGATAATCGTCGAACCAAAACACCAGATTATAATTATTACTATACATAAATGAGGCGTCTTGTTCAATGTGTTCGTAATTAAGAATAAACCAACATTACCATTGTTATCAGTAAAAGTTATGTTTGATTTGAACATGTACCTCATATCTGGGGACACAAATAGGTCATATTTACGGAATTTTAAATCAAGATCTGTTCCTTTAAAGATTCTCTCTTTACAACACTCTCAAAATCTCTCTTTCTCTCCTATCCTTATCCATAACATATCCCACTCCAAACGTCCACTAGCACTTTTCCTATAGCTATATATGTTAGAACACTTAGCCTCCAGCTCCTTCTGCCATCCATCTTGGACTGACATCTCAGACATGACAACCTAAAGTCGGGTTAATGCTTTGTCACCTTTCGTGCAATTCTTTGCCCACTACCACATGCTGTTTAAGGGTGCATGGCTTTGCTACGCGGACTTAGCGTCGGATTTAGCTTTTCCCTCCCCATCTATTTTCCGTACTGTAATTGCCGGACTTCGAGGGGCTTCAAAGACCGTAGGAATATTGTGTGTGAGAAATTACCCTCGGACTCTACGTTCGCATGCATTTGTGCGCTTAAATGGAACGGCGAGCATAGTGGAAAAATGGGCGCTGTCAGTCAAGCTAATGAGAGCTAGCTTCCCTGCACGGACACAGACATTCGTATATGGAGCGCGCCATCGGGATAGTAGTAGTGCTATATAATTGGGTTTTCCTTCCAGGACAATGGGCATGGTGGCTGGATTAGATCTGACCACTAGCGCCACTTTCCTCAATGCCCATCTCACTCTGAAATCTCTGGCTTGTTTTTGTCTGGCTCTGGCTTGTTCACCTTCAGACTAAAAGAAAAACAGCTTACCATCACTTGTTTTTTTTTTTGTATTACTGTTTATCATTGTGGTTTAAAATGAAAAATTGTTAAAGAAATGTCAAAAATCTCTTAAAAGTCATGGATTTGCATAGTTTGATATTTGTGTGTTAATAACGGCATGGCAATGGCAACTGAAAATACTCTGTTCGACCTTGTGATGTCATCTGGTAATACAGGAAGTGTTCCATTATGGGTTTTTTTTTACTCCATACACCTTCACTAGAATCATTTGGATGATTTCAGCCCTGGAATTGCCAATTTCTACTGAACTAAAGATAAAAGGTAGCTGTTGAAAACTATTGCTTCATGACATCACAAGGTGCAACAGAGCATTTTGACCTTTAGAGATGTAGACAAACTAATAATGAAGGATTACTCAAACATGTATGAATGAAACAAAACACAAGTCCAGGTATGTTTTTGAGGAGATAGCAACAAGGCTGAAAGCTCGAATCAATTTTGCTTAATATAGGACTTTTAAACAATAATATACATAGATCATTAAACATTTTATCCACTAAAATGGCCTAATAAGAGAAACAGATCCCTCGACTTCTTGTTCAAAACTGCAAAGCTGATCGAACCTGCATCTTTATTCAATTCAATGCAATTTCTCTTTATTGTCACATGTGCCTATACATACAAGATATATAGCACAGATAAAATTGCTGTCCTCTCCCACCTCAGTGCAAACATATTAAATGTGCCAAACAACAAAAAAAGAAATGTGCAAACCAAGTAACATTCAATTTATTATTTATTATAGCGTTTCAAATGGTTTTTATTGTTGAAAAAGAGCTATGGGACGATTTTACCTGTACATGTTTAACCCAGAGTGAGTTTTTTTTTTTTCTTTTTTCTTTTTACAATCACATCTAAGTAGAAAGAAGAAGAGCTAGGGGATAGGTGAAAACTGAAATTTCTTGAGTACTTTAGCGTTAAGTTCATGCATGAACTTATGAACTTGAATATAACCCAGCCCATAGTTGATTGATAGTTGATTTTAGATTAAACTGCATTACCTGGAGCAAAACCTTCACTGACAGGAGAACATGCAAACTCCACATAGAAAGTTCCCACATTGTCCAACCCAAAAACTTCTCGATGTGAGGCAGAAATGCAAATCACTACGTCCACATTGCAGTTTCTCTATAGCAACAACTTTTAATTTGTAAATTTGTCCTATCCTAATATCTGATCAAATCAAACTGCATTGCAAAGTGTACAAGCAGCCTCAAGCTATGCCCTGAGATCCACCAACTTGCAAAACTTTTCTTGAGCGTTTTTTCTTTTCGTGCATTTCCTCAACGTTACTCTCGATGCCAACCTAAACTCCACATTCTAAGAAGACAAGATGAAGCTTTATCGATCAGCCCCACAAAACAATTAGACTTTTTTGCTGGGGTAAACAAAAATCATCGAATGGAAGACGGTGTGTAGACGAACCAAACTTTGCGCGAAAAGAGTGCCAAACCTTTCGAGCAATACCTTCTGGTCTAATTAAACTGTCCCCTGCTCCGGTTGAATCCACCAAAAGACTGGAATTTCTCAAGGATTTAAAGCCTGGGTGCTAAAAGTAACGCACCAGTACATTTTCTCACGATTCCTTATGCAATCCTCGTGGAATATCCCCTCCCATTTCAAACTGCAACTCTCCAGGAGTGCTATATTCCCTTTTCGCCATTTGCTTGCATCTTGACCTTGCCAGGATTGTTGTAGATATATTTTGCAGGAGCTAGTTTATAAATAAAACATTGTTATCTTGTGAAAGGGGAGACGGAAATAAGAAGAATCCGATCCGTTCATGACTTGTATAATGATGTTTTGGTGTTGTCCTGGTGTTTACAGTCTGTTGGAAGCGAGGAGCAGAGAGAAGGTCTGCGTGCTGTGTTTGGGTATTCCAAGCTCATATTTACAGTAAGGGCATGTGCATTAGAGGCTTATCTGCTTCACTAGTCAAGGGGTGGAGGCTCATTGAATCCGGGCTGTCTTAAAGGTACAGTATGTTTAAATTTCATAAACATGACCTATCTCTGTTATGAGGTGAATATGTTTTTCTTTTTTTTTATATTTTTTTTAATATAATTTTTATTATTATTATTATTATTATTATTATTATTATTATTTTAATGGTTTTACTTTTATTTTTTTATTATTGCTTTTTTTTTTTTTACTATGAGCGGGGTCACCTATCCACAAATATGACTTGTAACCTAGCCTGGTGCCATTACCTGCGTGTCTCCATGGAGGTGAATAAGTTGAATGCCATGGACACAATCTTGAGGTGTACCCTTCTCCAGAAAAGTTACAGAGCGCACCTTTAAAAAAAAAAAAAAACATGTAACATTTGCATAACATTTGTGCTTCTACCGAACAACCAAAGTCTGCTGTTATTCTGTCACTTTGTCACGGACATCATTTTGTCTGTTCAGGGACAGAACATAAGTAGCAAGTCATTTAGTGTCAACCTTCTCACAACAATAACCAAGAAAAAGCATTTGCCATCTCCAAGTCTATGCATAATTATGTTCATATAACATAAAACAGGACTTTCCATAGATCCCAAGGACAGTATTTTATCCAGTACAGAAAGTGCATAGTAACGGCTTGACAGGTTATGTCTGATGTTGCAGGAGATGATTATCTGATGTGCTACAGGAAATTGTACAACTCACATCATTCCTTAAAGCGACCATCTGTAATTAGATTGGCAGAACCGATCCTGTTGTATTCTCACATCTCACCACTAGATGCTGTCTACATTACTGCTGTCTGATCATGTACCAGGTTTGGTCTGACAGAAGAAGACTAAAAAGCATAGGTGAGCTTGAACAAGGGCCAGGTGTGGGGAAAGAAAGTAACTTTGGTAGCTTTGAAGGACATATTATGCAAAATAACGTTTTAATCCTTTAACCATATCATTGTTTCCCCATAAAAAAAAACATACCTAGAGTTGGATTTTGCTTCATTCATACTTGTTTTATTAATCCCGTTTACGACATCTTCTTACTCTGAGCCTCAGAAATGTCTTTGTTACAATTTTCCCCAGATTGTTACGTCATAGGTAAAAGTCCAGACGTCTTTTATGCAGTTTTTAAGTCCATAAATCATCAGCAAATTTGTTCTGAGCATTTCCGCCATTAAATCACATTCATTACAACTGCACGCTTGCACTGGAATAGGGCAGGTTGCTTAATTGCTAGCTTTTGTTTTTTTTTCTCATGGTAATTCCCTCTGCTGCCAGTGCACAAAAATCCAGTTGAGGGATGTAAAGTAATGTGTGCTTTCAATAGATACGTTATTTTAAGTTCTAAAACGTGATGCCAAAACAAAGCTTTTCCAAATTAGCTAGAAATGAAAGTACGATTCATCTGCTTTTCAAAGTTGCTCTTCAATAAAATTAAGTCGAAAAGTGGCGTGGGGTCAGGCTGATAAACTGTTGAACTCTGCAGACCGAGGAGCTGATGATAAGGAAGAGGCAGGCTCTGGTTTAGACAAAGGGTCAGTGTTAGATAAGTGTGTGAACAGATAAGAAGCACAAGGGACACTTAGAAGACTTGCCATTTGCGGGTCGGCTGTTTTCGGTATTGACTTTACATCAGGATACAGTGAAGTTGTATACCACTTTAACATTATGCACATCTAGGGTTTAAAGCTGTTATTTTGACATAATTTTAAGGGTACAATAAGCAACCTTTGCCTGGGATGTTCCACAGTATGGTATTAATCATTATTTATTCAATTACAAGTGTTTTTATTGCTGACTTTGAAAAACGTGCATTCTTACAGTGAGCAGGGTCACCTCTCCACAGATCTGACTTGTGATTTGACCTTGTGTCGTTATCTGCTTGTCTCCATGGCAACAGGTAACTTATATGCATTACTGTGGAAAATTCCAGGCAAATCTCTGTGAAACAGGTGGAGAACCTATAAAAGTTTCATTATGCAGCTTTAAAGATACAAAAAAGTTACGCATAGTGAGTCTCTGTGGTGTATTTCTTCTTTCCATCTGTGAACTTAAAACTAATTGCAAGTATAAGTGTATCCCACCTAGAGACTGTATAAATAAGTGGAGTAAGCGAGTGTGACATCACCCATAGCGTTCGGCTCTAGCCAAATGAAGCTCGTCGTGGCTAGCGGTTATAGGGGCGAATTTGGACCCGACTTCCCTATTTGGAATTTCGACTGCAAGTATCATAGCAACCAAAGAGCCAATCCAGCGTGAGGTTGTTGAAGGTAACACCTCGTACCACCCGCACTGCTGGTTTAGCAGGGAGCGGACGCTTAGCAACTCTGTCAATCGAACCTGTTGCTAATCAGGGAAGGATGGCACCTCACTGGTCTGTTATTAATGTTCATATCTTGTTTTATGGACACAGCGAAATTAAAACAACAGGATCACGTAGAGCGGGTTAATCTGAACATTTTAAGACCAAGATGACGAGCCAGACAGCAGCCATTACAGAAGAGATGGGTGACAGTTTTTCAATACAAAGTGAATTGGAGCCAGAGTCAATGGAGCCGGAAGCGCGCACATACTCACTCGCTTCCTATTTGGAACGTGGCAGCTAGCGTTTTAGCTATGTCCATTTATATTATATAGTCTATGATTCCACAAAGTCGCATAGATTTTTGGATAACTAGATATGCTTTGTTTAAATCCAGACACGACTGACCAAATCTGATTTGTCACTCAAACCTGTCCAGCTCCTCATTTTAGTAAAAACTAAGAATTTCCCTTAGAAATTGCTTTAAAAGTTGTTGCCTTTTACTAACTTGTAAAATTTGTTCTATACAGACACTTTTAAATCTTCAATAGCTCCTATTATTCTTAAGTTATACTCACCAAATTTTATCAGTAGGTAAACTGAACCTTCCAGACTTTTTGGGAATATATACGGTTATAATTGTTCACTTACACTTGAACTTATCACTGCTTAAACTAGGGGAAGTAAAAAGGACCTAATTTTTAAAGATACTTTTTTTTAAGTGTCCCCCATTTTCAGTTTCACTCTGAATAGCCCGATCCAACACACTTTGCGTAACATTTGAAAGCATTTCCAGGCTTATGGCTCTTATTTGATCCTCGATATTACGTTTTAAGTCGTTTATTGTCTGAGGTTTATTCAAAAACACCTTTTCTTTAAGATAGTCCAACAGGAAGAAATCAGGACTAGTCAGGTCTCGGGAGATCACATACTGCCCCCTCTTTGAAAATGACTTATTATTCCTTTAATATTATTTATGCTTTCTCTGGTATTAAAATGTCAATGGTGACACCGCTGGGTTTCTGAAGTTGACCCATGTGACTCAAAGTACCACTGTACAATGAATGAGTTCGTTCCTCGGTGCTGTATTTGCTCAGATTAATGTCGGGTAAGGGTAGTTCTACATGCTCTGAAAAAATAAAAGAAACATATTTAGAAACAAAAGAGTTATGATTTTTTTTTTTTTTTTACTGTCAGTGACTTTTGGGCCACCCTGTATGTTGGATAAAAGTATAAGAATTGTACCATCTTTGTCTATGAAAATCTCTTGATTCTCTACTTCAGAATATTTGAACATAGCCGTCACTCCATACATATGTAAAATAATTGATGTGCTGTAAAACACAGTGCATATTTAGAGATATCTTTTACCGCTCTAGCAGACAGGTCAAAGACGACTCTGTTTATCACTGTTTATCTTTCACACCAGCCATAAATTATCAAGGAGCTACAAATCACTGCTCTGGTCTCCATGGTGATCCAAACATTAAGCTTCTCTAAGTGTGTACAAATGTCTAAGATTCAAATGGCATGTTGTATACAGCCTTATAAAGTGAGCTCAAAACTGTGTGATTACTTTAATTAGTACTTATGTAGAAGCAAAGGTATTTCAGAAATGTATGATAAAAATGTAGAAAGTACCCGTAAGTGGCAAATGTACAAAAGGTTGTAATTGCGGTACAATCTTGCAGTCTTTCTTCCCTTCAGTATGAGTTTCTAGTACTCCCTCTACCAGTGCTATTACTACAGAATGTGCTATTTTAACTAGTTTCAGTGAAGAATGGTATTTGCTAAACTACAATATATATCTAGCCTGGTGTTTTATATTTGAATTGCTCATATTCAAAACACTGTGTTGGTGAACAGTTAGGGGTGGGCAAACTTTTTGACACACGGGCCACAGTGGGTTCTAAACTTTAACAGAGGGGCTGGGCCAGGATATATATGTGTATATATTACATTAGAGATTTGGCCTGTGACATGTAGCAAAGCAAGGCTCCAAGGTTTCCAAATGCATTAATTAAACGAATAATGAATTAATTTAATTTCAGTTAAATAAACACAGCAGAAAAACTCACATTCAGATTTATCAAGCGCCAAAAGATCAACAACTTGTTAAAAAGGTGATTTGAACAAGGTTTTCTCCTACCTATTTGAATATAATTTGGTCATGTTCAGCGGGCCGGATTAATAAGGCCAAAGGGCCATGTGTCGCCCCCGGGCCGTAGTTTGCCCATGTCTGGTCCTACACCATCAGGTCTTAACTCATCTGTGTTTATGAGCATGGTTTTAGTGATTTTTTATTTATATATATTTTAGATTAGGAAAAGAGTATTTTCAACTTTAGGTACATGGAGTGGAGTTTTTGCCACAGTTACCTTCCTTATGGGAGATTTTTTTTGCTTGCCTGGATTGTTCCACAGTATGGCATTAAACTTATCAATAGCCATGAAGACAAGAATGTCAGATCTGTGGAGATCAGTAGTAGTAGTAGTAGTAGTAGTAGTAGTAGCAGTAGTAGTAGTAGCTGTAGTAGTGGTAGTTGTTGTAGCAGTAGCAGTAGTAGTAGTAGTAGTAGTAGTAGTTGTAGTAGCAGTATCAGTAGTAGTATCTGTAGTCACAGTAGTGGCAGTATTAGAAGTAGTAGTACAAGACAAGTAATTTTATTAATGGGTCTTAACATTTGGGGGTTTAAGACTTTTTTCTCTGTTCTGCGCTGTGACAAAAATCACAAAATTTGTGGCAAAATCCAAAAGTGATTTTCAAAAACAAATCAGTTCTACAACAATTTTAAGGAAGCCATATCACAAACATTGTAAGATTTTATTGTGGAACTCTTTTTGAGACATTTTAACCTGCCCTGTGGTGCGACCTTTTCTTTCCACCCCACTGGACTTTCACTACAAATTTGCCATGTCTAAAAATGACTTAATATGCCTATAGTCCTAGTTTAATAATTGCGTAAGTGTTCCATCATTTTAACAATTGGAACGATATTTTGGCTCAGAAAACCCAGCTGTCACAATGTAGGACAAACTGGCACATGTTCAGCATTTTTCAGAAAAGTTTAATTTGACAAAAATAAGAATATGATCATTATTTCTTCTGACTTGTAGTTTAAACCCTTAATCCCCGAGCTCGTTACACACTCGTTACACAGTTTTTAAATATGTGATTTTTCATGTCACACGGCACTGTTACGGCATTTGCACAAAGACTTAGACTGAATTCTGTTGTCCGGGTTACCCTAAACTATTTCAAATGAAACCACACATGAAACCGCCATTGCTAAAGCGTCGAAACGTTATAAAAAAAATGCGTAGTTTAGGCTCTATTATTGTAGCATGTTACTGCGTTCCTCTGCTTATATAATGACGCGCCATGGATGCCAACAGCGTTTACTGCACCCAAAATGCCAAAGTGTTTTCTGTTTTGGCTGCTATGTTGGGTTTTTTAGTCAAAGAAATGCGCAAACCTTTTCTTTGCTTGCGCTTTCAACAACACTGGAGGACAGATTGTGAATAAATAAATGAACAACCAATGAAAAAGTGGAGGTTAGCTTGTATGTAGCCTATAACTCTAACTCTAGTGCTATACTGAGGACATAATTTATAGTTCCTACAGTGGCCCAACCCCAGTGTTCAAACCCCATAGTTGACTTAGGACCTCACGACGGCCTTATTTTAGCTGCACATTTTCATAATTTATAATGCTTTATCCCGGCGGCCTTGGAGCACGTTCAGAAATGTGTTCAAAATACATGCTTTCAGGGCCGGCCTTAGCCTTCAGGGGGCCCCAAGCACGATTTGCCATTGGGGTCCTTGCCACTTCAGTGCCACGTATTTATATTTGAATAAATTAAGGGAATCATCTCAACCAGTTGCAAAAAGACTGAAAATTCTAGAGACGAACAACAGCAACAGCCACTAGATCAGTAAACAAACATGTAAGAGAATAAGAGAATGTTTAAATTCTAGACATTTTTCCTGAATTCTGGTGCATTTTAATGTGTTCCAGTTGGCTAAAGTGGGAGTATATTTATCAGTTCTTTATGTTGCAGAATTGTGTAGAGTAGCCTTGGGAGTGGAGTGGAGCTTTTGCCACAATGCTTGTCCTCATGGAGTGTAGTAGTAGCAGCAGTAGTGGTTGTAGCAGTGGTAGTAGAAGTAGTACTATTGGTAGTAGTAGTAGTTGTTGTAGCAGTTGTAGTAGAAGTAGTAGTATTTGTAGTATTAGTAGTAGCAGCAGTTGTAGTAGCAGTAGTATTAGTAGTAGCAGGAGCATTAGTAGTAGGTAGTAGTAGTAGTAGACAAGACAAGACAAGTAACTTTATTAGGGGTCTTTGGAAGGACAGAACATAATGCACAAAATCTCATAACTTCAAACAAGAGACCACAAAAATATAAATGGCTTTGACTTCAGGTTCTGTTTATTTTGATGTTTATTGTCAGGTTTTGGATGCAGAGTTGAGTTATGCAACACACATTTGCATAAGAAAGGAGCTTTAGATTTCATGTAAATGTGCATATTAATGAGAGTATAAAATGCACTGAGGAATCATTCACGGGCTGTTCACTCGTCCAGCGGATGTGACAAAGAGAGGTTTCTGTTGTTATTCGTCTGACAGCAGGAGCAGTAACCTGTGATAGTCTACATTCACATCATCTGACGGTTTAGATAAAAAAAAAGGATAAGCCACAACCCAAAACAGCCAAGTGGTGCTGACATATTTCGAGTCCTCTATGAAAAATCCCTCTTTTCCCCAAAACAATCTTCTTCTGGGAGTCTTGACACATTGTCCTTACTTTACATAAACCTTTCTGCACTAATGTTTAGTCTGATTTGTAAAAAAAAAAAACCCATTCAAATGTACCTTGGCTGCTTCACTGCACCCAGAGCGCATCTCAAGGAAAGGGCCACAGGTGTAAACAGGGAGCTGCCCGACTCAAGAATAAATGTATGCAGCAGATATGTAGCTATGCCAACTGGAAATAAAACACATTTAATCATGTGTTTTATTAAATATGTTTTTAGTCTACAGTGAACACCTGAGCGGGATATAGTTTCCAAACAAACAACAACAAAAAAACTTCCAATCCATCAATTTTCTTCTGATTATCGGGGCCGGGTCGCAGGGGCAGCAGTCTAAGCAGGGACTCCCAGACTTCCCTCACCCCAGACACGTCCTCCAGCTCCTCCAATGGGACCCCAAGGCGTTTCCAGGCGAAACCGAGAGACAGTCCCTCCAGCTTCTCCTGAGTCTTCCAAACTTTCAAATAATTATTTTCAATATAGATGTATGGGCTCTGGGCCGGCCCTGCACGCTCTGGAGTCTGGAGGCTATACAGTGACAACATTGTACTTGTAGAATGCAGATATGTACTGGATAAAGTGAAGTTAATGGGGTTTTTTTGGGGGGTTTTTTTCTTGTTGTTGCCTAGGTGGAACTGTCGGACAGCACCTCTCACACCATCACTGACGCCTACGCTGGGAAGGAATACATCATCCAGGTACACTTACATTTGCATCGTGACCATTTATGTAATTTCTCTGGGACGGCCTAGGGATGGCGTCAAGGCTACATATAAAAGTAATCATTTTAATAAGTATAATTTTCATATTTATCGTGAAAAAAATTTTTTGAATAATAAGATTTATAAATATGTATATTTACTTTATTTAGTTCAAATTTGGTGCAATATATGAGTAATGCCACTTGTTATAATGCCAAAAACATAATTTGGTTTGATTTTCCAAGCTTTTTTGTAGATGCTATGATCAAAATGTCTATCTTCTAATAGTCCTTTGAACATATTAAATCAAAATTAAAATCAAATGATGATTCTATTATAGAAACAAATCTTCCCAAAAATGGAAAACATCCAAAGGACATGCAAAACTGGATACACTGGTGCCACAAATGCATTTTAATAATCTGGTGATACACATTTATACTCATACCTGCACCTGTCTTTAATGTTTTAAATGGATCTATGCACTTATGTCCTTTTTGTTTGTTTGTAGTTTGTTTGTTTCTGTATTTTAGGGTGCACATGAAAAGAGCTCTCGGTATAAATAAAGATAAATGAAAATCTAAAATTAACCAGTAAATTTATGGAAACTATTTTCTAGAATATGATGTTGATATACTCCCAGATGTGGGCTCACCGCCAGTTTTCCCTTTTGATTACATTGTACTTTGTCACAGAATATCCCAAAATTTAAATTCACAAATGTTGAACCAGATCATTTCTGTTAGTGCAGGCATGACCAAACTGTGGCCCGGGAGCCAAATGCGGCCCTCGGACCAATTTTTCTTGGCCCTCAAGTTTCCAGGTGAATTGGCCCATTTTACCTTAAACAGTACTTTTTACTGTACATTTCTGAAAATCTACTTTAACAAGCCCACATCAAATATTTAATGTGTACCTCTGAGGATGTAAGCATGAATAAAAGTCTAGTAGTTCAGTCTAACTTGTAATAATAACACATATTTGAAGTATTCACTGTATTGGCGACTAGTCTATGGCCCTCAGTCGACCTTCAGCTTTGTCTGTGTTTTTATACATGGCCCTTAATGAGAAAAGTGTGGACACCCCTGTATTAGTGCGTAGACCCAATGACTCACTTTATAACAACAAATTTTGCATTTTAACCAATATTCATTTTAGCTGCCTCCATCTGTATTAACTAATATTGGCTTATAGAATGTTATGATGTCATCTATCTATCTATTGCGGACAATACAAACTGGACCAAATCTCTATTAGTTTACCTGATTTCCTTGCTTCAGGTGGCTGCTAAGGACACAGAGATCGGCACGTGGAGCGACTGGAGCGTGGCGGTGCATGCGACCACCTGGATCGGAGAGATCACCTCCCCTCCCGAAGTGGACCCGGTCATCCCAGGTACGAGCGCTCTTCTCTTCGCTATATAAGACAGGGGTGGACAACGGCGAGAACTGATTTTGGTTATGGTTTGGATGGTTATTTCCTCTGTTACTAGTAGATAGAGCTCTAGATCAATTTCCAGTAAGGGAAGTATGGCACCGAAGCATGAAAATATTGTTTGGTTCGCTACATGGTCATTATTTGAAGTTCTAAAACATGAGATGTAAAGGTACTGAAGAGAAAAAGTACAATATAGAAGCCTTACAGGTTCACTATTTCACTTTTGCAGTGCAGGGCCGCCATCTGCTTCTCTCCATAAGAGGGGTAGATCCAGATATTTTTGGTTGGAGGAACTATGGGGGAGCTAATTTCTTGAATGTGGGTGCGCACTTAACATGTTATTTTAGGTAAACGTAAAAGAGCATTTGTTCCTTGAGCAGCGCGCTTGCTCCTGTGTGAACCCAACATTCGCATTCTGGACCGCAGTAAATGGCCGTTCTGAAAGCACTTGAAACCGGCTGACCTCGGACCGACCTACGCAGTCTGCTGTGACAGTAAAAGTGCTTAGAAGTGGGCAAAAAAAAGCGCTCGGATCATGTATATGTCTATGAATATGTGATGGAGCGGCTGTTTGACACGTTCGTCTGTCGAGGCCATTTGGATCAACTTAATGTCAGCAATATTCTCCTCTGTCTGTCTGCGCAGGTAAGCTCTGAGTCTGTCTGCGCAGGTAAGCTATGGGTCTGTCTGCGCAGATAAGCTCTGGGTCTGTCTGCGCAGGTGAGCATGGGTCTGTCTGCGCAGATAAGCTATGGGTCTGTCTGCGCAGATAAGCTCTGGGTCTGTTTGCGCAGGTAAGCTCTGGGTCTGTCTGCGCAGGTGAGCATGGGTCTGTCTGCGCAGGTAAGCTATGGGTCTGTCTGCGCAGGAGAGCTCCAGGCCTGTCTGCGCAGGTAAGCTATGGGTCTGTCTGCGCAGGTAAGCTCTGGGTCTGTCTGCGCAGGAGAGCTCTGGGCCTGTCTGCGCAGGTAAGGTCTGGGTCTGTCTGCGCAGATAAGCTCTGAGTCTGTCTGCGCAGGTAAGGTCTGGGTCTGTCTGCGCAGGTAAGCTCTGGGTCTGTCTGCGCAGCTGAGCCTGGGTCTGTTTATGTGTCGTTCAAAAAGCTTTTTCTCCTCCGCCACCAGCACATACAATCCTCACAGTGTATTTAGCCACAGGTGAAAGAAAAGACCACTGCGTATAGAGAAAGCGAGCATGTGTGTACGCATATTCTCAGGGCTCTGTCTGCGTGAAGAATGTTGTCGTAGAAATAAATTTGGCGATCAAGCTGATGGACTCTCACGTGGCTCATGGTGCGTGGTTGGGGTGAATGGTGCACAAGACCGACTCAAAAGTAAACTAAACAGAACTTAAATCTAGAGCGCGCTGGGGGCGGTCCACAGAGCCACTGACATGTGTGAAAACGATGTCAGAGTCCCCCCCCCCCCCAACCAGGTTTAATGCCATCCTGTGGAACATTCCAAGCGTAGCATGGAGACACAAATTTACATAGTCCACCTTTAACAACTCTATGAAAAGTGCCATACTCTTTGAAACACAGAGATATCTACTAGAGCCACTTCATTCTCTTCTCATTATTCTGGGGGACATTGTATTTCCAACTACACCATTTTTATTCTACAAGTGCTATCAGTCCTCCCTTTATGTTAACACTAGTCCCGCGCTGTCCCTCCATAAATCGCCCCGAACCAGTTAGGTATGAAATGAAGTTTGCTTAATAACTTTCTTTATCATTACACCTAGCCATGGCCCTGAACTTTTTATCACCGGTTTAAGCCCCGAGATACACGCCTCTGCAGACAAATGGACAACCTTAGCCGTAACGCGCCGCCCCGAGAGAAAGTAGTCCCGTGTATTTGATTAAACCTGCATGTCTAAAGCACTTGATTGCATAGCGGTTGTTATGCAAAATCAATGTTTTGAGCTTTCTACCATGTTTTAATGTTGTTCCCTCAACTTGTCTGAAGAGGTTTTAGATGTCACCCATGTCTGAGTAATTTAGCGATCTGTCCCAGGCCCTTCTCGAGCTCTCCTTACGGTTTTAGCTTTAAGATTCTGTTCAATGCTCAGCCAACAAGCCCACATCATCCATGCTGATGAAAACATGACACAAAACTGTACACTACAACTTCACAAACCTGATGTGATGTGCAGTAGTTTCATTGGCAGGATGCACAGGGATTGTAATGTGATAGCGCTCTGAAAGGGGAGTGACTTAACATGGAGAGAAAAAGGAGGAGAGACTCACTTTTGCATCTAAAGTGAAAGTGAAACTTATAAAACATGTTAATACATTGTTTTCTACAAATATAGCTTTTTCAAAATAGTTATGTGGTAGCACTTAATACCACGTAGAAGTAAAATACCACTCTTTAAGTGTATTAAGGGGAGGGATACTCAGATAGGTAAACTTAAGTGACGTTTGAAGGAATTTTATCACATCATTATTTTGAAGTAGCCTTAACCGTTATTTTCTTTACTGTGTTCGTCCCTAAGTCCATAAATATAAATATTGTTCTGAGGTCTGAATTACTCAGTGGGAATTCTTACTTAAGTGTAAGTACTGTACCATTACTTTAAAATAATATTATTCTAGTAGGAGTACCAGAAAAGTAGTTAGTAAAGGAACCAAAATAAGAAAATACTGATAGTACATATCCAATCTCTCTGCAGCTAATAATAAAGTATTTAATCTCAAACAAGTAAAATTCCAAATTCAGAGGTGGGTAGAGTAGATAAAAAAGTTACTCAAGTAAGAGTAACACTACTTTAAAGTGGAACCATTCACTGAATCAACTTTTTTTTTTGCTACTAAACTGTGTAAATGGTGTTTTAATAGCATTATCAACTGTTCCTAGTCCATGTTTTAGCAATTTTAGCTCAAACTAGGCACATTTGCAGCTTTCCGGTCAAACAGCAGCAATAGTGTGTGAGTGTGCGATCTGCCTCCAACGACCACTGTAATTTCAAGCACTACGTGACATCACACAGGACTGCTCTGATTACAGATGCAAACACCTAACTGCAGGCGAGGAGTTTGAAGTGTGGATACCTGTTAGACCAATCACACTGCTCCTTATACCTCCTGACCCCGCCCCTTCTATCCCCTCTCACTCTCTTCTTTAGTCCTCCAGGTACTTCCCAGCTTAGCAACTCTATTTGAAATGCGGTCATTTTAGTAAAGCTGTTATTTATTTGTTCATTTTTTTTCAAATTCCCCACACTGAACGGTGCAAACTCCCCTCTGCTGCTCTGACCTGATCTGAACCATCTTGTGTCTGCTCCTCAGACTGATGGATGATGATGGGATGCTCTGATAGCTCATCTGATATTTTGGCTTTCCAGGACAAATGCCTCTGTCTTCTGCAGACTCATGCCCCAGTATGGCTCGCATCTTCGGGCGAATTTGAACGTGCGGACGGGGGGCGGTCTGATGGGTGTGAGTGTGTGGACGGACATTTATCACATTGTGGAGACTAAAAACTGTAAAACATTATGGGGATGAAATCAGGTCCTGATGAAGTGTTTTCTTATTTATTAGATCAATAATATCATTTACAGTTTAGCTATGGGTTGAAAGAGGTTAAAGTTAGAGTTTATCACAGCTTTTCATGTTTTCCTAATTATTACTTGGTTTGGTCGGATAGTAATTGTGGTCAGTGATGGAACGTAAGAAAGTAAAAGTAGTAAAGTACTATACTTAAGTACAAATTTAAGGTATCTGTACTTTTTATTACTTTTACTTCACTACATTTGAGAGCAGGTATCTGTACTTTCCACTCCACTATATATATTTTTTTAACAGGGCTGAAAAGTAAAAGTATTTTTTATTATTTTTGGAAACCTGCTGAAAAGGCTGAGGGTTTATTTTTAGCACATTTGTAGTTTGAGTAAATAAAATATATGAATTAAAGCAGAAAAAATAAGTAAGTAGCATAAAAATTGATACAGTCGTTTAAATAAAATTCAGCACAAATCTGTATCAAAATCATTACATTTCAAGCTATATTAGATCTCAAACTCTACACAAAATACTTTTACCTTGTACTCATTAAGTACATTTTTAAACAGGTCAACAGATTTTTTCATGTGATGCTTTAATTTGAGTATTTTTTTTCTCCAGTATCTGTACTTTTACTTAAGTAAGAAGTAGTAAGACTTGAGTATTTCTGTATTCCACCACTGCCTCAGGTAAATATTTATAGTCTTACATTGGTTAAGTGGCAATTTGTGAAAGTGAATATGTAAAAAATGAAAACTTTTATTATAACGCTAAAATTGTGAAACTAGAGACAACTAGAAAATAAATGATTTTGAAGTATGTTTTAGTAAAACTATCAGCCTAACCTGTCTTATGCACTTTACCATAATTATATTTAACATTTTACAAAAAAGGCTTGCATACTTTTTTTTTTTTTTTTTCCCACTTTTGTCGTTTTGCTTCCCGGTTGAAATGCGCCGCAGTGACATACTCATAATGTTAACAAGGACCAAAACTTCTAAACGGACAATAGTTATGATTAGACAAATAAAAAATAAATGATCACACTTTAATTTTTTTTTAATTGTCCAGTGGTGAAAGTAGTACTCAATTTTGTTACCTAAGATACAGACATAAGAGCAAAAAAAATAAAAAAATAAAAAAATAAAAGTAAAAAAGTATCACATGAAAAAATCTACTTTAGAAAAAACCATTAAATTATCTATTTAAAAATGTGTTTTAAAATGTACTTAAAATGTAAAAAGTGAAAAAAATAAAACAATCGTGCAGATTTTGAGGTCTTTTAAGGTGTCAAATGTATTGATTTTGATAAAGATTTGTGCAGAATTTTGTTCAGGTGAAACTACTGAATTGATTTTTTTTTCCTAGCTGTTTTTATGTGCATATTTTTATTTGCTGAATCTATGAACGTGTTAAAAATAAAACCCTCAGACTTTTCAGCAGGTCTCAAACAATTATAAAAAATACTTTTACCTTTTAGTCCAATTCAAAAATGTAGTAGAGTAGAAAGTACAGATACCTGCTCTCAAATGTAGTGACGTAAAAGTAAAGCATAACCATTTAAAAATGTACTCGAGTAAAGTACAGTACTTTGCTACTTTTACTTTGATACCTTCCACCACTAAAATTGTCCCTGATTTTTGGATGTAATTTTCCATGCTGATGACATAGGTAGAGGTATTCAATTTTAGCACTTCTTGTATTTTTGCACTTTTTTTTTACTTGCACAGAAATATCTACCACAGGTACTATCCCACCAAACCAAGTCATACTAAAAAAAAATATGAAAACCTGTCACTTCGATTCACAAGGTTAGGATCTCCAGCAAATGAATGTGAGTCAAAGCAACGTCCGCACAAAGTATGAAGCCTGAGGTGTGTGTGAGTATTTATAGACAGGACTCAGAAGGGCAGAGCTTTGAGATCACACACACACACACACACACACACACACACACACAGAGCAGGTTAACGCCAGACACACCGATTGACAAGCTGTCCCTAAACCTCCCAAATTAGAATATAAAAGATTGAAGTCTGGGTTTGAGTCTGACAGATAGTACAGGGCTGGATGTGTGGTTTATGATGCAACAATGACTCCTACAGGCGGTTAGAGGTATTGCAGTCTAGGGCACGCTTAAAAACTGATATTTGAATCGCTCTCACTGCATTAGAAGTTTATTTTTTTTTTAAATAGTTGTAAATTCAGGAAACAAATGAGTGTGGATTAGTATTTTGCATTCAAAATAATGTTGAATAGCCCTTAGGTTTGTTCATATGTGTCGATTTTGGCTCGCTAAGGAAATAAAGTTTGGGCACATCTCCTTTATATGAAATTTTGTTTAAAAAATCTATCAATAAATAAAAAAAGCATTACTATATGTATTCTTTAACTATCTCCAGGGGACGTAGCTTCAACCATTTTATACTAGTATTTATTTTACCATCAACTCAACCCACACAAAGCTCCAGCTCACTCTTCGCTCATTACTTCTGTTCTCAGCCAAAGCACACGGGCTGATCAGAATTCTCTTCACGCCTCCTTCAGTTGCCTTCTTACCACTCGCTCCCTTCCCTCCTTGCCTCTTCTCCATTTTCCTCCTCACTCCCTCCCTTCCTCCTCATCTCCTTTCCTCCTCTGCTTCTCTCCTCGCTTCCTCCGTCCATGTCTCTGCTCCCCCTCCTCTATTTTCCACCATCTACCCTCGCTCCCTTACCTCCTCGTCTCCGTTCCCCTGTTGCTTTCGTCCTCACCCCTCGCTTTGTTACCTCCTCCCTCACTCTTCCTCGTTCCATCTTCTCCTCCTCCACTCTTCATCTCATCCGTCATCTCCTTTCCTCTTCAGTTTGCCTCCTCCTCCCTCGCTTCTCATCTCCTCTCCTCTTCCCTCACTCCTCGTTTCCTCTCCTCCTCAGCTTACCTCTTTCTTCCTCACGCCTCATCTCCTCTCCTCCTTATCTTACCTCCTTGTACCTCACTCCTCAGCTCACCTCCTCCCTTACTCCTCGTCTCCTCTCCTCCTCAGCTTGCCTCCATACTCACTCCTTGTCTCCTCTCCTCCTCCTACCTTACTCCTTGTCTCCTCTCCTTCTCCCTCACTCCTAATCTCTTCTCCTCAACTTACCTCCACCTCCCTCACTCCTCATCTCCTCTCCTCCTCATGTTCTCACCTCCTCCCTTGCTCCTCGTCTCCTCTCCTCTCTTGTCACTCCTTAGCTCACCTCCTCCTTCACTCCTAATCTCTCCTCCTCAACTTACTTCCTCTTCTCTCACTCCCCATCTCCTCTGCTCCTCATCTGCTCACCTCCACCTCCCTCACTCTTCGTCTCCTCTCCTCCTCTGTCACTCCTCACCTTCTTTCCTCGTCAATTTACCTCCTCCTCCCTCATTCCTCATCCCCTCTCCTCCTTTATAATTCCTCGTCTTCTCTCGTCTCGTCTTACCTCCTCCCTCACTCCCCATCTCCTCTCTTCCTCAGTTTACCTCCTAATCCCCGACTCCTTTCCCTCCTCACTACTTGCTCCCTTTCCCCTTATCTCCTCTTTGCTTTCCTCCTCACTCCCTCCTTCCTTGTCTCCTCGCCTCCACTGCTTACCATCCTACTCCCCTATTTCGTCTCCTCTCCTCCTCAGTTGACCTCCTCCCTCACTCTTCATCTCCTCTCCTCCTCAGCTCACCTTCCACCTTCTCCTCCTCCTCGCTTCATCTCATCTGTGCCTGTATTGATCTGTGACACTTTCAGCACCACGGCTAGCGCTCTCTCGGTTTCTATTGGGCTCCTCAGACAGACCAGTGCACATTGTGAACAACTCATTTACTAAAGGCCTCGAGTGTCGCGTTTGAGATCGTGTGGAGCTGTCACAAGCAGACTGGCTGCTCATAAAATGCAATATAGCATCAGAAATCCCTTCATGATGAGCTCTACAAAAAGGCCAGTTACGTCTCCCGGGTTGGCATCACCGGGAAAAGCGTCTGGTGGCCTGAGAATGCTTTGGAGTCCCCTGTGGAGGAGGTGTCTGGGGTGTGGGAAGTCTGTGAGTCCCTGCTTAGACTGCTACCCCTGCGACCCAGCCCCGGGTGGATGGATGAATCAGAAATTATAATAGTCCTACTGATGGTTTAAATTCATTATAACTGGTGTGTCTTATTGGTGAATCAGAGTTAAAGCTCCACTATGTAACTTTTCTCCAGGAAGATGTTAGTGAATGATTCACTGTATCACATTAAACTATTTTTACCTCTCTTTTATTAAAGTTGAGGTGTTTTATTGGTCAAAAATGCATGGAAAATATGCATTCTTATTGTGAGTGGGGTCACCTTTTCCACAGATCTGACCTGTAACTTGACCTGGTGGCGTTATCTGCTTGTCTTCATGGAGGTAGAGCCATTCCATTCCATTCAAAGTAAAAATAGTAACATCTCCATGGAGGCAATCCACCAGGAAAGTTACATAGGGCAGCTTCATTTTTATTTTTATTTTTAATGCATTTATTTATGTATTTTATTATTATTAATTTTTTTTTTTTTATTATTATTATTATTTTTATTTTTTAAGTAAAAGAAGGACTCAATAAAAATGCGATTTTAGGCAATTTATATATTAAATGTACTAAACCATACTGTCTTAAAAATGTAAAAAAAAAACAAAAAAAAAACAGATCTAGTTCATTTTTCAACAGTTTACAATGGTCCAAAGTTATTTCTCATTCACCTCATCCATTCTCAGCATCTTAATTACTCCCTGTGATGAGTTTATAAGCACTTTTCAGAACTATCAGAGGCCAGGACATATTTTGACCTGAAGTGCTGCTTATATAATAAATCAGTGTTCTGGGGCAAGACTAATTTTGCTCAAATATATAGAGGAAAAAATCATGTACTGGCCCTTTAATTGTAAAAGTTTTGTGATAAAGCTTGCATTACAAACATATCGTAAGTTATGGTACCAATAGCCTCCACTTTGCGCATTTGTATTCCGACAAATTCAAACGCATCTTGTAAACACGTTTTTAAACTATTTACTCTTGAAGCCAACTCATATTTTCTACTTACCAAGTTCATTTTGTTGAGTGAAGGGAACAACAGCGCCCACGGCAACCATCACAAACTCTCTGGGTGACAAATTCTGGTGCCTATTTTTGCTTTTCCAAAGTAAAAAATGGAGAATAATATTTTGGATTAGTGCATTGGGAGACAGGGATTACTCAAGTGTGAAATAGCCTAAATCTGAGAGCAAGCGGTTCTATTTTTTTTTTTTTGTTTTTTTTGAGCAGTGTGCAAAATAAAAAAGAGGAATTTTTTCCTCGTATTTGAGCAACATTTGTCGGCCTCAGTACAGATATGTTGCATAAGCAGCTTTTGAGGTCCAAATAAGTCAGCTGTTTTATTGTCCGATAAGCAGGAAGAGCGCGGTTAGCATGCAAGGTGTCATTAGCCTTAATGTGATGGCAAAACTGGCCTCTGGTAGTGGTCAAAAGCGTTTATAAACTCATCATGGTGAATAATTAGGATGTTCAGAATGCATAAGGTAAGTGAGGAATAACTTCACTGCAAACGGTTGTATTTTTGGAATAAATATATATATAAAAAATAGAACTGAGAACAAATAAGTGTGCATTTTATAGCAAATAATTACAAAATGGGTTCAATCCCCAATATCCATGAATAATGATGTTGTATCCTTTGGCAAGACATTAAAATCTCCCTGTTTCTAGCGCTCCTGCTTGTGTTCGTTGGTTTATATGTAATCTGATTTTTCATATAGCACTTACTGTGATTTGCATGCCATCACCGCTATTAGCAGTTTCTACACTCACTCAGCGTAAAACCCGGTGCGATAGTATTGAGCTAGTTGCAGCCATGATCCTTCTACCTCTGCCCTCAGTCAAACACACCCGCCGCATGTATAAATAGTTGTAGTGAGTGCGGACATTTTGTATTTTCTCTGTGATATCTGGTGTAGTCTTTCAAGTGCTAGACGGGTCCAGTGTCTGTCTCTGCGCTGGGCGAGGCCGACATTTAAATCCAACATACCTCCGGACCCACCCTCCTCTGCGCTGGGGTGGTATGCGGTTCCTTGGTGACAGAATAGCTCGAATGAAGTGATGGTTTTGGTTGATCTCCTCTTGGTCCTGGTGACTAAATTGGAAAGAAAACGTTTTGTAGCTTAATTATAGTTGGGTCTTTTGAAAATGTTGGATGGACCACTAGAAAAATTTCCCAGTTAAGACCCGTTTTTCGCAGTTGTAGGCTATAGCTTTTTGCAGTATAGGCTAATGATCCAGAAGTGCTCCTCCATGTTTTTGAAGAAGACATGTTGTGCTTGTGTGTGATATATAATCAAAATCTATGAGACCCTAGGATTATTATGTTACAATTTGTGCATTTGAAAACGTAATATTGATCTAAAATATAAAACATTTGCGTTAGAAAATTGCGGTGCCCAATGGGAGCCGACGATGTCATAAACGTCATCACAACAAAGCGCCACATGCTTTTGGCACCTCGAATCCATATCTCATCCTAGCAAGCAGCATTTTTTTTTTCCATTTTTCCAAGATAAAAGCCAGAGGATAACATTATAAATTGGTGACAATCATCATCAGACCCAAAGCCAACAAAGGAAACAAAGAGAGAGCCAATAAAGGTTGAAGAACCGGGAGCCAGTAGGGCCAACTCGGAAGGGGAAACAGCTGTAACATGGTTAAAAGTCGATTTTGCAGAATAGGTTCGACGCAACGCTGCAGAATCCTTGTAAAGTCTGTACATTTTGAATCCTATGCAGATTTTATTCTACTACAACACACAACCGTTGACCAATATCAATGCAAGTATCCATATTATTATCATTTTTTTCACATCCTCTGCTGGCAATTTGATTTTCTACTAGCAAGAAGAACTGGGATACTTTGTAGTTATAGTTTGTCTTAGTAAAGGTGCTTTGTAACTAGCAAGGTGAAGGGTCAGTCACCTGCTTGCCTCCAGTAAAGATGCTATTGGTTTTTCCTGGAATGCTTCACAATATGGCATTAAACTCTTTTTTTTATGGAGACAAATGCTTACGGCACCAGGCCAAGATACAGGTCAGGTCTGCGGACAGGCGAGCCCACTCACAGTAAGAATATTTGTCTTTCAGTGTATTTTGAAGCACTAAAAACACCTGTTAATGAATAAATGTTTTGTGTAATACTGTGGAAAACTCCAGGCAATGACATAACTATGGGAAGAAGTATAAAAGTTACACAGTGCAGCTTTAAGTACAATAAACGTATCAATATTGAAACAAAATCATAACCTAGGCTGGAGGGGCTGCCTTTCTCGGCTGGTCTGGGAACACCTTGGGGTCCCACCGGATGCTGGAGGAAGTGTCTGGGGTGAGGGAAGTCTGGGAGTCCCCCCCCCGGATGAGCTGGAGGAAGTGTCTGGGGTGAGGGAAGTCTGGGAGTTCCTGCTTATACTGCCCTAGATAAGCGGAAGAAAATGGATGGATAAACTGTGAATCAATGCATTCAAATTCCTATATATTTTTGTCAAATTTTCGGTATAAAAAAGTAACCATCGCTGACACTCTACATGAACCAAAAACCAAAACAAGAACAATATTTGCGAACGTGCTTTGCTATCAATTCGTCACTAGCTTAAATCTACGTTGACGTTTTTATTACTCTTTCAAACATCCCCGTTCATCAATCTCTATCGCACTTCTGTCTTTGAAACCTACTCGTTTATTTTAGTCCACAAACCCATTATTTTTCACAGCATTTTATCCCCCTTCTCCCCCGGCTTATCTCCGCAGCCTCTCCCCATCCGGCCCACTTCATAACCGCCTTGACAAGTCCGCGTATTGATTGCGTTTGCAGATTAGAATTGATTCCGACTGCGCCATGCATTTTCCTATTTGTTTACTTCTCTCCCTCTCCGTGATGGGCACTTTTCTCTGCTCATTCATCAAAGTGGCATTCTGAAAGTTAAAACCGCCGTGGGCATCAGAAATAACAAGTGAACTGTATATCTGCGGTTATGTGATTGTGATTAAAAGTTGTGAATAGGCTACAGCGCATTGTGATTGTGCCAGGAGAGGCATTCAACTGCATGGGGAAAGAAAAAAGCTGGGGACAAAAATCTCAATGTACAGTATAAGAGAGATAAATGCTTGGCTATAGTCGACCGCTAACACGTTTTTTAAGCTGCAGTCCTGTTAGCTTGTGTTGCTACGGTAGACTGCCTAAAGAAGAGGACTAAGCGAGTGTGACGTCGGGGCTAGAGGTTATAGGGGCGAATTTGGAGTTCCACAGTAGTATCATAGCAACCAAAGAGCCAATCTGGAGTGAGGTTGTTGAAAGTAATGCCCCTTCCCAATGGTCGTAGTGTTAGCTATTTTAACATTATAATATTAATATTATAGACAGTCTACAGTTGTTACATAGTTTTGGACGGCAATGTAAAAGTGATGGTAAAAACGAAAGCAAAAGTTACGATATGTAAGATATTTGTTTTATAATGCATAAAGTCATTGAGGAATAATAAGTTCTCTTGTACACATTTTTAAGAAAGTTCTTCAGGCAGCATGCTCGTCCAGGTCCCTCAAAAAAGTTCTTTTTTGTTGTAGCACTCTGGGATTCTGTTGAATGAAGAGTGAATTATAAATAAAATGTATTATTATTATTAAAAAAAAAGTCAAAATCCGGTACAGCTCCTATAAACGAACACTACTAATTCACACCTGTTCAGTTCTTTGATTTGCATTTAGACTGGAGCGGTCTAAGTGATTGGAAAAACAAGCAAAAAACTCATATCAAGAGCTTTCTCAGTTGCTCATGCATGTAAACGTATTGACTCACCTATTGTTTGTGTGTTTTTAGCAAAGACCAGCCCATCCTCCGTGCCCTCGTCCAAGGCTCCGCAGAAGGCTGAACCTCCAGTGGGACGGGCTGCCAGGGTGCTGACTCTGTTCTCTCCGCTCATGCTGGGGATGCTGCTGCTGCTCATGTGGTGAGGACTCACACGCTCAGGCTCTTATAGCGTTTTTCCAGATGCTGAAAATTGCGTTAAAATGTCATGCATTATTCATTCACTCCACACTCAACGGTGGTAAGGCACTATTGTAGCCGCAGCTGCCCCGGGGTAGACTGGCGCAAGAGAGGCTGCCAATCTGCGGCATTGACCTCTCTGACCACCACAAACTCAAACGCACACCAGACTACAAGGCAATGAGGGTGAAGTGCCTTACATTTTGCCCTTCTGTTGTGGCACCTCCTGGTATTCACAGTACTCTCTCATCCATGTACTTCTGAGATCTAACGAGATCAGGCTGACTGCAGAATAAATATATATAAATGATTGTTCAGATTGTCAAAGGCCCAAAGTTGCAACTCTCGATATAAGTAACCAGTGCACTACAGCGACACAGGAAGAGAATGCAAACTCCACACTAGAGCTCCACTTAGACGCTAACAACTCTGCCGCTCTTTAAAACCACACAAGTAGCATTATTATTCATTCAGGAAAAAAATACATATAAGTACAGCAAATTACACACATTTATCCAAGCTCATAATAGCCCCGTGTCTCCAGGCTGGCCCACCATTCAGTCCCATATTGAAGAGCTCCGTGCATATTGATGTAAGGGGCGTGTGAAAAAAAAAAAAAAACTTCTCTATGTAGATGCTTGGATCTCCTTTACTATCCATCCGCTCACAGCCAGAAGGGACTGAGGAAAAAGTCAATCCTAAAGTGTCTCGTTCCATTAAGTTTACTGGTGTAGCAGAATAAATCACCGGTAATAGTGATGTAAAGGACTGGGAGGTCATGGACCAAGTAGTGAACCATTATTACTAGTTCAACATTACACAGTATTCCTATAGCTTGTGTTAAAATAATTTAAAGGTGCATTATGTAACTTTTCTGGTGTGGGGGGAAGGGGGTCCACTACATGCTTGTCTCCATAAACATGTTATAGCTTTGTCTGTTTCATTAAACTTATTGATCATGGATTTATTCAATTACAAATATTTTTATCGCTAAAATGACATTGAAACTAGGTGTTAAGGCATGTGATTAATCAAAACAAACTGACACATCATCTGTGAATTAACGCAGAGTAATCACATGATCTGTTCTGACCAATCACGTGCAAGTGGGGCTGGAGGCTAACGCTGTGCTCAAGAGCTGTGCTGGTTATACGTGGTTACATTTACACATAAAGTCCATCAGACCAGGACGATACAGCTCTGATCCGAGCGGCAAATCAAACCAAACACGCCGCAGAGGTCTCCGCTTGACCGCCGCCGGAAAGTAAAGGTCACATGTGAGCGATAAAATGAGTAAAATGGGTCAAATATTTCACCCAACTGCTACAGAACACTGAAACACTAACTCTAACAGCCTGTATCTGTCACAGTAAGGGTCAGTTATGCCCGCAAGCGGCAACGAGGGGTCTTTAACCCCAATAAACCTGTTGTTTGGCCATGTACATTGACCTAGAACAGAGGTGCCCAAACTTTTTTTCTATCGAGGGCCACATCTCAAAACATATTCGAAGCGGAGAGCCACAGAACGGTGATCAATGCAGGGGTCTGTGATCAATACTCCGCATCGACAGAGCCGCTTGTATCAATAAAAAAACACATTCATTTTAGGTCTGTATCACACTGTAATGTGATGTTTGAGGATATAGTGGTAGAAATAGTTTAATTTGCTGTTAAAAGTACTGCTTATGATCAACTGGGCCGGTTCAGCAGGAGGCCTGAGGGCCAATAAAAACTGGTCTGAGGGCCACATTTGGCCCCCGGGCCATAGTTTGGACACCCCTGACCTAGAACATGTGGTCACATAAATTCAATTAAAATAAAAATGATTAAAATGATTTAAATTATAATATTAAAATTAGTGTACAATGCAGTGATTAATCGTATTTCAAAAGTGTGATTAATGTAATTCATTATTTTGACAGCACTAATTGAATCACATGCATATCTGCTGTGAGTAGGGTCGCCTTTCCACAGATCTGAACAGTAACTTTGCTTGGTCACAAACAGATGGTGGACCCTAGAAATGTTACATAATGATTTTTACTTAAGATATAATTAAGATATGAACTATGTAGAGATAATTCCATAACTGTTACCTAGCAACCATAATGTTAGCAAAGGCCAAAACTTTTTCTGAAATTACACAATTAGACTAATACAATTATAACATCTATATTTAGTCAAATCAAGGTTTGAACTGTCAGAAGAATGTGTCCTTTGAGTGTAAAGTGTGGCTGCGTTTTGGATGGAGTTTTCCAGTGTTGATGACATACTGTGGGTAGAGTTATTTTGTTTGTTTTAATTATTTACTGCTTTCTGTATTTTTGTGCTTTTCATCTCAACTAATCCACCAAACCAGGTCATAATTAGAAAAACATGAAAACCACATGACATATGACATTGGTGGAAGATAAGGAAGTACAAGTAGCAAAGGACTGTACTTAAGTAGAATTTTTAGGCATCTGTACTTTACTTTTACAGTGGATCCTTTTTTACTTAGCAGGTATCTGTACTTTTTACTCCACTTCATTTTGAAACTGTAAAAGTAAAAAGTACTTTTCATTTGATTTGAGGAGGTAATTTTACGAGGTTCATGGTAAAATCCTGACTAAAGGTTTTGAGTTTAAACTTTGGGTTTGAGCAAACACAAATAAATACACAAAATACTTTACAATACATTGCTACAGGTGACCAAAATATGTACTTTTAAATTGTTTTTAATTTTATTTATTAATTTTTTTTTTAAATCAATATCACTACATTTAACACAGTGCAATAATAAATAGATTTTTTTCATGTTTTCTTTTTCTTATACTTGCACTTTTACGTAACTTTTTGCCTCAGTATCTGTACTTTTACTTAAGTAACAAAACTAGTACTTCATCCAGCACTGGTCATATGGGCTTTAAAACTCAGAAGTACTTTTAGAGACGCTTGGAAGATATTGCCACCATTTCATTTTTATCTTTTTCCCCAAGAAGTGAACGTTGTTGTGACTGCAGTAGTGTTTTTCAGCTCAGTTTGACCTGCTCTGACCCCACCTGACCCCCCCCTCTGACCCCACCTGACCCCCCTCTGACCCCACCTGACCCCCTCTGACCCGCTCGTTCTGGGACAGTGCGGCTTTAATTGGACCGAGTCTGGGAGGAAACTTTAAGGTCAACCCGGGGAATCGGAAAAGTTCAACTACCCTCTCCAAATGTTAAAATACAAGCCACTTTCTTTTTATGTTTTATGAATAACAGCAGTGGCTCTATCGCACACTGTTGTTGTGTCCTCAGGCACGGCACTTTACCTGCTTTGTCTAGTATGAATGTGGTATGTGGATGAGTGGCGGAGGTCTGAGAGTGGCAGTGGCTTGTCTGTCCCAGGGCAGTTGTGGCAATAGTATCTTACCACCGTGATCATAGATGGATGAAATTGAAAAGCAACTTTGGAAAGAGATTATATGACCTAGATTTAGATTTTTATTTTTTTTAAACTTTTATTTATTTATTTAGTTAGTCATTCATTCATTCATTTAATTATTTTTTTATTTTTTTTTATTTATTCATTTATTATTCATACTACAATTTTTGATTTCAATATTCTTCATTCACATCACTTTGAATTACTTACAATGTGCGCACGAATAGGGCTGTACAAATAAACTTGCCTTATTAGACTTATTTCAATGATTAAAAAAAAAAAAAAAAAAAATTCCATATTCCTCAAGTCTGGTTCAAACACAACAATTCAAGTATGGAATTTTAAGTATGTACAGTGGTCCCTCATTTATTGTCGGGGTTACGTTTTAAAAAATAACCCACAATAGGCAAAAAATCCGTAAAGTATCAAGGCTATATAAGGCTGTAAAACTGCCTCACCACACACTTTATACACTTTTATCAGACAGGCTTTAACATTTTCTCACATTTGTCTCTTATTTAAACACTCTCAAAGTTCAAACCTTCATAGGAGCCTTTGTCGGTGCAGAACGTTTCATCGACATTGTGGGTTTTGTCGGGGAAAAAACTTGCAAACATACAGCACTTTAGAGTCACACTGTGATCGAACACTGTACAGGAGACACGGAGGAGACTGACGGACAATGGTCTACAGTCCCTTTAGCCAATCAGGACACAGAACACAATGCACGTTCATAAGCTGTAAAAAAGCATGTAAAATTGCACACACAAAAAAAAAAAGTGAACTGCCAAAAGTGAACCGTGATATAGTGAGGGACAACTGTACTTCATTTTGTTATATTGCTAAGTAAAAATACTAATACCAGGGCAAAAAAAAAAAAAAAAAAAAAAAACTCAAGTAAAAATAAAAGTATCACATGAAAAAATCTACTTAAGTAAACATTTCGGTACCCATTTAAAAATGTACTTAAAGAGTAAAAAGTAAAAGTATTTTGCACATATTTTGATGTACCTTCAGATGTAATGATTTTATTTTGTTTTTTTTTTTTTCCTCAAATTACGAACATGTTGAAAATAAACTTCAGCCTTTTCAGCAGGTCTCAAACTATAATAAAAAAAAGTACTTTTACTTTTCAGTCCTGTTGAAAATGTAGTGGAGTAGAAAGTACAGACACCTGCTCTCAAATGTAGTACAGTATCCACTTTTAAAAGTACAGATACCTCAATTTTTCACTACTTTTACTTTGTTACATTCCACCTCTGAGTATGTATTTCAGTTTTTTAACCAAATATCTAGCTCACATCTTATTTTTTGTGTGTATTTCAGATGTGGAGGTACCGTTCCCGAGAGGAGGAAGAGGAGGAGGAGGAGGAAGCAGAGGAGGGGGAGGGCTGTCCTTTTTTCTATTTTGCACACGTTTTTTGAGGACAGGTGCAACGATCAGTTCTGCCCATCACACCCAGATTACAAGACTTCTAATCTGACAACATCATTTTCCGAATCCAAAACGTCAACTTTGGAAAATCCCAAACTTTTTTAAAAACCCACGGAAGCGACAGGAGCTACACTACATTCTACTACACTCTTATACTCCCCCCTGGTGGCCGTAAAGCGCTACTACAAACTGATTTCTTTGACTTGGGAATCTCCTCTTGAAAAAAAAAAGTATTATTTTTCATTTTTTTATCGGATAGTGTTGATAATTTTAAAGAAAGTTCCAAGTAGCAGTTTTCCCATACAGCTAAACCATCATGCCAAAGACTCAACAACACGACATCCGGATTTTTTTTTCCCCAAAATCGGCAAAACAAAATGGCTCCCAAAACATAAAATAGGATTGATTACGCTTCCTGAAGCCAGTGCCTGTCGGAAAAAAAAGGAATTAACCCACGGAAAGTTTTTTTGTAAAGAACGAATTTGAAATCAGATTCGGACAGGAATTTGAGGACTTGTTTTTTTGGATAAAAGAACTAACACTTTGAAGAATTCTGTAGTTGAGCTTATTTAGACAATATAGCTTTACATCCTGCTTCAGCGACTGGCAAGGAGGACACGGATTGTACAAAAGCTACGTAATAAATGGATTTGAGACTGAAAATTTGTTGGTTTTTTTGGAAATTTAGATTTTTCGAAATTTTGAGTTTCCGTTTTCTGCTATGTGCTGTAAAATAAAAGAACAAAAAATAACGGATTGCTTTACAAAATTTTGACGCCTTTAAACATTGATAAAGTGTCTTTTTGCAGTTTACATTCAGTATCACCATTATGTTACTCAATGGAATAATTATGTTTTCTTTTTCTTTTTTTTTTTTTTTTTTTGTAATTTTTGATTTTTTTTATGGACAATAATAAAAACACACTTAGTTTTTTTTGTTGTTTAATTTCTTTTCCCCAGACATTCATAATGGCCTAATTCTCCTTGATCCTATTTTGTAAACTATGATATGTAACTTTAACATTGAACAAGAAATTTATTATTTAATAATAATAATAATATTAATAATAATGTATGTACTAGCAGTAGAATGTGGTAACCTGTACCTGGGGTCTTTTTTATAGATGTATATACAATGACAGGTTTCAGCCATTAAATGTGACCATTTCACAAACTGCATGTCCGCTCTTTTCAATCTGCACAAACATGGACACACACAAGGGGGCGCCAGCAGCTCAGTTGGTCGAGTGTTTGTCCACTGATCCGAAGGTTGGCGGTTTGAATCCCGCTCTCAACTTGAACATCATCGGTAGAGCGGTCAGATCCACTGGTCCACAGGTTAGTGGTGCGATTCCAGCTCCCACAAATGAATACTGTTGTTGTGTCCTTGGGCAAGACACTTAACCCCCACCTCGCCCCCAGTGTCTGCGCTCACTGGTATAAAAACCAGACCTTTTTTTTTTTTATCATATATTGCGTTATATATTTACATCAATATAATACAGATAACGTGAAAGTTTTTGTTTTTTTTGTTTTTTTTAACACTACAATGTAGAGAATAACTGTGATTGTTGGTACATTTGCTGTCAGAAAACTGGCGTTAGCACAGAGAATTGAGGAAACAAGTGAGAGCGGGAAGTAGGGCGAAGTAGTTGACTTTAAAACTTTTTTTTTTAACCGTTTTATATAAGTTTTAAGGCTGTAAAACCCCTCACCACACACATTATACACTTTTATCAAACAGGCGTTAACATTTTCTCACATTTCTCTCTTGTTTAAACTCTCAAAGTTCAAACCTTCGTATATTATATCCTCCTTTCTCGATGATGCTTTAAATGCGTTGTTCACGTCCCTCTGCTCCAGCGATATCCACAGAGAAACACTTTTAAGTCCAAAGCGTTTCTGAAATGTGTCGGTGCAGAACGTTTCATCGACATTGTGGGTTTTGTCGGGGAGAAAAGTTGCAAACATACAGCACTTTAGAGTCACACTGCGATCGAACATTTATGTAAATTTGGCTGAACACATTTTGTACTGTGCAGGAGACACGGCGCGGAGGAGACTGATGGACAATGGTCTACAGTCCCTTAGCCAATCAGGACGCAGGACATAATGCACATTCATACACTTTAAAAAAAAAAAAAGCCAAATTGCACTTTAAAAAAATCTGCGAGACCGTGAAAGGTGAACCGCGATATAGTGAGGGACATCTGTATACATAGAAAAAAATCAGACTTGTTTCTTGTTACTAGACATAATCATTATTCAAGTTTATGTTTTTCTCCCTTTTAAAATAAACCCATAAGTAAAACTGTACATTCGCAGAGGTGGGTGTAATACTGTAAATTCGCACTGAGGTGGGTGTAACTAATTGTTTTTTTTAAAAAAACGTGTCTTCACCCCAGCGCAGAAACTAATTTGCAGCTTTTTGTCAAAAGTAAAACGTGTCTTGCCCCAGCGCAGAAATATGAAAACAGCAGCTTTTAGTGTCAAAATGCTGTGCGAAAGCTGCGAAACACTTGTGGTGGATGATAATCAAGAAGGAAGTGCTCCACTGTGTTTTTATACTTCATGTGCCTTCACTAGAATCGTTCGGGTGATTTCAGCCCTGGAATTGATCATCGCTACTGAAAAAAAGGTAAAAGGCAGCTGTGAAATTGAAAACTTCTGCTCGATGACATCACAAGGTGGAACAGAGCATTTTGAGCTTTGGAGATGTAGATAAACTGATGATAAAGGGTTACTCAAACATGTGAATGAAACAAAACACAACTCTGCATATGTTTTTTTTATGAAGTGACAACAGACAGGTAAAATGCATCACTAACAGATACTTGTAGTCACTAAAAAGAAGTTTTACAACACCTTTTGTTAACTTGAAAAGAGATAACATTAGGTAACATTTGACCGAAGCAGCTGGTTCTAGTGAAGACATCTTAAAATAAGCATGTGTCACATTCTTACAGAGAAACAAGTCCACCTCAATACTTAAAACACAAAGTATTCAACACAAGGTTTAAGAGTAAGGGAGTACAACAACAAAAAATCATGCATTCAATAAATATTTAGCTTTTGGTTTGGCTTGAGGTACTACAAAAACAGGAATATCAGTGAACTTGTACAGCTATTTGTGTGCATTTTATAGCCTCCATTGAATTATTGAATATATTGAATTGGTTTGACACTGGATTTATTTCGATTGATAAAGCCAAGGAAAAAATAGTGGGAAAATCAAGTAAAACGTGGTATAGTTTCAGATGGCGGTCTTGACATTCTTGTGTTTGCCAAAATAACAGATTTAATTCATGTTACGTAGCCACATTTAAAAACAACGTCATCTGCTCAAAATGCTTCACATAAAAAACAAAAAACAAATATACAGATAACACAAAACATAGGAAAAGAACAATAAAACACTAAGATATCCTGTCTAGCTAGTATAAAATGCCAGGGAGAAGAGGTGGGTTTTCAATCTAAGTTTTCAGTCTGTGTTACAGACTGAGAGGATCTGACAGGCAGAGGGCGCTGTTCCATAGTCTGGGCGCCGCCACAGAAAAGGCTCTGTCGCCTCTAGTCGTGAGCCTGGCCCTGGGCACAGCAGCAGGAGCTGGTCAGCGGGCCTCAGCGCTCTGGGTGAGAGATGGGACTTGATTTTGAGCCTGAACTGTTTGAAATTTATGGATTGATACATAACAGATTTAAACAATTAATCTTCATGTTGAATAAGGAGACCAAAATCCAATGGCAACATGCAATACAATTACACTGATTGGAATGCAGTGACAAATATTAAAGAATAATATTCAGTTTGGTCAATTGATATGTCAAACTTGGATATTGACTAAAATAAAAAAAAATAAATAAATGTTGAAATAGCATTTGGAATTGACAGTAGTACGTTGCAGTAAATACAGTTATTGGTGTTTTTTAGATTTTATAGAATGTGATGATATTATAATAATCCAAGATGGGAGCAAAAGTCAGTTTTCCCTTTTGATTACATTGTACTTTCCTATGGAATATCCAAAAGGTGAATGCACAAATGCTGAACCTGATTATTTCTGTTGTTTAGACCCACAAACACCATGCATTACAATAAAATCTGCATTTAAACAATATTCATTTTAGCTGCCCTGTGTGTGTGCCCTCATCTCATCTGTATTCAACATTGTATCTAGTCCTGCATATAGGTTGCTTATAGTGCTCTCTGAGTGCTGTTTAGTCAGAGTCGGTGCACTTTATGTTTTTGCAGGTAAAGAAAGGAGCAGAGACAACAGAGAGACAGCTGTGCTTTGGGAAATGTATAATCATCTTGATATTAAAGTGTGACTAAATACATAAACTCTGCCCAAAACCACATTTCAGATAGAGCTTCTAAAGTGGAAAGTACCTGGAGGACTAAAGAAGAGAGCGAGAGTGAAGGAGGGGTGATTGGTCCAGCAGGTATCTATACTTTAAACTCCACCCCTGCAGCCAAGTGTTTGCCATCAGAAACACCTGGCTGTAATCAGGGCAGTCATGTGTAGTACTTGAAATTGCAGTGGCCATTGGAGGCAGGACCCCCCCAATTTTAATCTGTTTTGACCTGAAAGCAGCAGATATACCTAGTTTTCACAACAATTTCCAAAAAAGACTAGAAACAGTAGAAAATGCTATTAAAACTAACATACACAGTAACAAAAAGGGTTAATTTAGTGTTCCACATACAGAAATAACAAATTGCATGAGTTACCTTAAACTTAACTTATATATTCACGTAGTTACTAGACATACAAACCATTTGCACAAAGTTAGTTCTACTTTCCACCAGGCTTGTACTGTCAGTCTTCACTTACTCTCGCTTTATCACACTAGTGTAGTACCACACTATGTCCACACGATGTCACTCTTCCACAGCAGAGCCCTGACTCTCCGCACACGTCACGTTAAAGGAAGACCCGTGCGTTGTTGGAAGGGGACACATCACGATCAGACAACCAGACCCTGCACTGGACCAGGTGATGGGGTAAGCGCCTCTGTTTGTCTACCAAAAAACACCGATCATACCTTAATCTCTCTCTCCCTCAACGCTGCAACATGTTACCTATACGATCTAACGTTACAATCGCGCTATTACCGTATGCAGAGCTGTCATCGGGGCTGTTTTTTGCATGGCAGGTGCAGTCATCCGCCTACACGAAGCATCCTCAGGGCTCCACTGTCGCTGCTCCTGTCACCTTAGCATTTTAGCATTTAGCATGTACGATCCAGCTAATATGATGCTTTATTATTGTACGATTTAGTACAGTCAATGCTACCTAGCCGGCTTGTAGCATGCTAAATTGCTAAAACATTCGACAGAAATGTGCCATCTTACATCTTATTACTCTAGGTTGAATTCACCACGTAAAAAATATTAAAGATGTCAAAATAGATGTCAGTTTACTGGTAAATACATAACTTCAGCTAGAAAAGTTATTAATAATAAAAATTAATAAAAGTAGAGGCACGAATCTGTTGCGAGTGTGCCAATTCGAAATAATTTAACTAAAATGTACACTATGTTGCAAATAACACAAAAATAAATAAAAAAAAAAATCTTTAAACCTTTATTTCTATTTTTAAATTGTTTAGTAATGGATTAATAGCAAATAGAGTATTTTTAGTAAATTATGTCAGAAATGTCTTGATTTGTGTGAAAATAACATTCTTGTCCTCATCCCACCTCCTTGGTTACTGTTGCTATGCTACGGTTGTCTCTGTTGTGAGGGCTCTCAGCATGTACCTAAATAGAATTAAACACAATGAATAACAGCTTCACTCTCACGCAGAGCAATTATGTAATGGAAAAAAAACTATTTTGTGAGTTTATGGAGTTATTCTGGGCATTCGATGTTGCTGTAGGGTTGGTAATTTGAGTTGCAAGTGATGTGATGACTGTGTGTGGGGTTTTAACAAGGAAATGTGAGTCTAATGTAGCTTTGGGATTGGTTGAGAATGCAAGTAGTGACTATAGATTGTAGTGACACAACAAGTGTTTCATTATTATATCGTTTTTGCCTAATAATCAAAAGGTTTAACGCTCGATTCCAGCTAAAATCTGCTGTTGAGTTCTTGATCAAGACACCTTTACCCGATAGTGTATGAATGCGTGCGGTTGTGAGCAGAAATACAGAATCAGAGATGGAAATTCTGTGCATGGGTTGTGGCTGCAGGTTTTGTGTTCATTAACATGCACTGTCCCGATCCAAGGAAGAACCAAATATACACGGGAGTGCAGTATATCACAAGTGACATCACAATTTGGGCCGGAGTAGGCTGCAAATATTTAGATACAAAATTCCTGTCTTTTTATGTTGTTGTACCTGTTGTTTAGACCTCTACAAGCATCTTCTGAAATACATGTAATTTGCACTCTGACCAGCGTCTTAGTGTTTCGACATAGATGACAAATCTAATCACAATTGTGATGATTTTAGGTTTTTTACAAAATCATGCAGCCCTGAACGAAGTTAACCTTGCACACTATCTATGATTAGACGCCTTGTCAAGTTTTTCCTGTCTTAAAACATGAAAATAGCACACTACTTGCATGCACTTAACCTCTGGAGGTGCTTATACAATACTGGCCAAGACATATTTAGCTCACATAGATGGAGAAAAAAAAAATCAGGAAGGTTTTTTTGTTTATTGATTTATTTATGTGGGTTGTTATATATGGCGTTTTTACCTCAAAATCATATAAAGATGGATACTCATGAACATTTACATATACCAAAATATCACAACAGTTTAGTAATAATACGAAACTAAAATCTAAACTTTGTTGCTCCCTCTGCCCCTCAGTCTCCCAGAGTTCTGCTGACCCCCGTTACCCTCCCGCCCCGTCCCAGTTGAAGATGCAGGGCTTCTACTCTAAGCTGGACTCATCCCCGGCCGCGTCCCCTCTCCTGGGCGTGCGAGCGGAGGGTGGGCCGGTGCCTTTGAGCCTGGCATTGGAGACGGAGAAGGCGCAGGCTCTGCTGCAGACCTTCAGCTCTGCGTCCCTGTTGGCCTCCGCTGGTCTGGGGGTGCTGTGTGTGCTGGCTGACCACGCCCTCCAGCTCTGGGTGATTCAACAGCACTTGTGGCTCCGCGCGGCCCTGGACAACGCCACACATGGTCTGGTGGGGCTGTGGGCGTGGGCTGTGGTCATCGGGCTGAGGAAGAGGAGTGACCTGTACGAGGTGCTGCTGGCCGGGCTGCTGGCCTCGCTCATAGACCTGGATCATTTCTACATGGCTGGGTCGCTCTCACTCAAGGTACATTGGCATAAAACAGAGCTCTTAAATCTTTTTGCCCTGGAGAGCTACTTTTACAAAACAGGAAAACAGCATATGACTGCTGCGTATCATAGTTAAATAAGCCACAGTAGCTTTTTCATTAGGGCTGGGAATCACAGAGTTGTTCGCGATACTTGATACAAGACTCATAATACAGTATCATCACAATGTGGAAACAGGATTTATCACTATTTTTAAGAACTAAATACGTTTTAACCTCTTAGTTTAACCACAAACTGCACAAACTTAATATGAAATACACCCATTTTAATCATTTAAACAGTGGATATGTCAAATGTATTGCATAAACATGTTTCCTTCCACTAAATAAGCAACTTAACTGTAGCACTGTCACAAAATTATTCATTGAAAGATACCAAAAAATACTCTCTGTGATATATCAATACAGCAGCCCATGATATCGATACTGTATCATTTAATTTAGTATCATGATATATTGATTTTTTTTATTTTTATATTTTGGCACACTTCTACTTTAAACCCAGAACTAGACCTGGACTAGACCAGGATTAAACTAAACAAGGACTATTCCAGGATTTGAGTAACCTATCCGTTTTGACTTGAATGGCCATCCACTTACGCTCCTGGCTAAATGAGTTTTTGTATCGTGATCAGGTATAGTGCTGGAAACAAGTATTTAAATATTGTTAAACTACAGTAACACTGCAGAATCCTAAGGTGAGGGGATCATTGAATCTGACTGATATAATGGACCTTTTTGCTCTTGACTTTGGAAGAAAAAACATCATCTCAGGGCTACATCACTGTCAGTGTAACGAGATGGATGTAAAGTGTTCACATGCTAGAATAACACTTTATATCAGTGGTCCCCAACCTTTTTCTCACCGCGGACCGGTCAACGTTTGTCAATTTTACTGCGGCCCGGGGGCCGTTTTTAAAGTTTTAAAGTCCTATTTATGAGTTTTAATACTTGTAATTATGAGTTTTAAAAGTCGTAATTATGAGTTTTAAAAGTCGTAATTATGAGTTTTAAAAGTCGTAATTTGGAGTTTAAAGTCCTAATTATGAGTTTAAAGCCAGTGATGAACAAGCGTCTCATCACGAATCATATGAGTCGGGTGTGTGTCTTGACCTCTGCCGAACCCCTGAGACTGACTCACTGAGCCCCTAGGGTTCGATCGAACCCAGGTTAAGAACCACTGTTCTAGATCTTTAAAAATCCCTGTGTATTATTCATATCCATGAAGGGACATGTCGTTTTATTCAAATAAAAGTCTTTTGTTTTCCCCTCTCCCCCAGGCCGCCGTGTCCTTACCCCAGCGTCCCCCTCTCCACTGCTCCTCCCTCATCCCCGTGCTCTGCCTGTCCCTGCGCTTCCTCATGTGGGTCGGCAGGCTCAAGGACGCCTGGTGCTCCCTGCCCTGGATGCTCTTTGTCTCCATGGCGACGCACCACGTTCGGGACGCGGTACGCCATGGCCTGTGGGTGTGTCCGTTTGGAAACACCGCCCCCGTCCCTTATTGGCTCTACGTTAGCACCACGGCGACACTGCCTCACCTCTGCTCCGTGCTCATGTACCTGACCGGGACCAGGGACGTGATCTCCACCAAGCACGGAGTGGCCATCGACGTTTGACCCCGGCTCTCTGCACCGAGAGCAGGAACGGAGTTGGTTGTGTACACTTAAATGTTTAATGGGAGGACATCATTTGTGAGGGAGACTACAGGGAAATGTTGGTTCACAAACATCAGCTTCACAGATTATAATAATGTGAATATCTTATGACTGTGACCACTGATCTAACTCGCCTTTTCAGCAGTGATGTGCGATTCAACATTTTAGGTCAGATACCAATACTGATGACATGATAACACCATTTTCAGTGACTATTTTGAGACTATAATGCCAACCTATAAATATTATATAGTACAAATTAAGGTTGGGTCATATAAGTGTGATGAGACCAATCACAGAGCAGCTTTGTGGTTTGGGAGAAAGCCAAAGGCGTCCACACAAACCAAAACAAGCATGACGACTCTCACAGATGCATTTCAGCCTGTTTTAACAGAAATACAGACGATTTTCTGGGGATGTAACATGGGGATGTTCATATTCGGATTAGGCCAGAACAAAAGGCTTGTCAAGGCATTTTAAAAGGAAAAAGTAGCATATTAACAGTTTCCCCAAAAAATATCACAGAGATGCATGTCATAATAATAATAATAATACATTTTATTTATAATGCACTCTTATTAAAGTTCTACAATAAAAAAAAAAAAACACATTAAAATACTAATTGTTAAAAGCCATGAAAATATTGCATCAAGAGATTTAGATCGTTACATCCCTATTTTTTGTTTGTGAAAACTGTGCGAGATTTTTACACATTTGTGGACAGGAAAAGTGTCTCAACTGGATGTAACAAAAGTCCAATGAGCTTCATCTGGTTTTCTGTTCATTTATTTTCATAGATTATTTTTTTCCAGACCAGGGTTTAGTTTGTTTTCATAAGTGACAGTTTCGCCTGCTCACTAGCGGTCTTGTGGTGTTGCTGTGACGTGTCCGCTCATCTGATTTAAACAGGTTTTGGTTTATTCTCACACATCTAGTCACAGCAGTATCACGTGGACACTCTGAGGAAGACCACGAGTGAGCAGTCAGAAGTGTCACATATGAAAACGAACTCAACTTTGGCCCGGAAAAAGAATCTATAAAAATAAATAGACACATATCAGTCTGGAGTAAAAATGCCAGAATTCAAGCCTTTTATCATCATCATTTTGGTATCGGCGCTATCTGCACATCACTACTGACAGGTGACACTTTTAACAGTCTGCAGACTAACACTGACACTGCAGCATCTCTCAAGGACTGTGCGACCAAAGGTTACAAACCCGCTGCTGTCACTGTGCTCTGCCCCATGTCACCACACCCTTTATCACTACGCACTCACTGTGTATCTGTCCATATAACATCCACATCGCACTCAGGCTCGTTGCTTAGTAACCAGGTCTGAGCAGATGGGTGGGCCTCGTCACTGTCGGTACATGGTTGAGTACGCGTCTGCTCTCTGGACTCTCTGGACTCTCTGTGTGTGGCTAGAGAACTGTTACTAAGATCAAATCATTCAAAATTTTCCGGGAGATTTGTTTCATGGATTTCTCAAGTAAAACTACAGAACTGGAAGAAATATCAGACTTGACTTAATACTAAACACGCCAAGTAGTGAATTTGTCCTTGCGTTTGACCCATCGTTCACTGGGACAACATGTGAGGAGCAGTGGGTGACCGCAGTGTAGTACTTATACTACAGGGATACTTCTCCTTTTACTGAGCTTAGTTTGGTGAAGAGATGCTAGCCGGAAGATGAGGGTTGTCAAAATGTAAACCCATTTTCTTATTTATACTTATTTAACTAGCATTGAAACAAGATACTTTTTTGAACAAGTATTAATAGGACAAAACTGGAAATTATACATTATACTTGATGTATCATTATTATTATTATTATTATTATTATTTTTTTTTTATTATTTATTATTATTATTATTTTTTTTTATTTCTATTTTTTTTCTTTTTTTTTTTTTAGCCTTTTTCTTTGTAACAAGTTTGAAATTGACACAATGGCTGATGAGCCCACTGTGATCCTTCACACAAGCTGCAACTCACAATTCACTCACTGTGTATGAGAGGAGGGAGTTATTCAACATGAAGTTTTTCATTCTTTTTGTGCCAACTAACCAGGTTTTTGTGAATTTTTGTGAATTTTCATATGTGATAATATATCATATCATATAATCAACATATTCAAGGTGTTGTGAAATAATGTAAATATATCAGATAATTTTGTATTTTAGTCAGAAGTGGCCTATTTTATCAACACCAAATACAAAAAGGGAAATTGGAAACGATTACAGAAAGGATTGATAGTTATGTGAATATTGGGAAACCACTGAAGGGTTGTAGAGGTGTTTTTAGTATTATATAGATTTAATATAGATATAGTGTAGTGCACAGTATATATCTCAATACTGTTATTAAGTTACTGTAGGCCATACATTCTACGCGCTGGAAGTTATACAGTTATTAGTTTTAATGCACTTAATATTTAAGTTGTACACAGTTAACAAAACTGCTCCCAGTTTACAAAAGATTAGGTATGCACAATTTTTTTTTTTTTTTTTTTTTTTTGGAGGGGGGGATATTGCTTTTTCTATGATTGCAATTTCAGTTTTTTGTTTTTTTAAGGTTTTTTTTTTTGGTCAAACTGCACATTTGATAAATCTTCAGGAGGAGCATTGACATTTGTCACCTAAAATTTTGATTCAAAAGATTGCGCAGTCCTACACTAGATTTCAAAGTATTTATTTTATATTTTTATTCAGCCAACAAGGGGAAAAAATATAGTTTTTTTATGATTGACCATAAAAAAAAAACAAAAAATACAAAAACTGGAATTGCAAAGTGCACATTTCAGAAATCTGATCATTTGTCACCTAAAATGTAGATTCAAAAGATTGCGCAGTCCTACACTAGATTTCAAACTCTTTATATTATGTTCAAATCACCTTTAAGATTCAGCGAGCGCCTTTCCAGATGAATAAATGTGTTTAACTCGTTGTATCCTGGCTCAGTCTGGAGTCAGCCATGTTGGATCCCCTTTACTTTCTATCCACGTTTGAATGTATTAATATGCTGTTATTTAAATTCATGGATTTGGTGCACTGATTTTTCTTAATACTTTGACTTATTATATCAGTACAGTTTGAATATGTTATTTTCTAGTTGTAGTTCTCATTGCCGTCCACTAGATATCGTCATAGAGCCTCGGTAAAGAGATTTCGGCCAGAGTGTGGTGTTCGATGGCACTGTTGGGAAATTCCAGTCTGACCATAAATCTGAGATAGGTGTATTTTGTATATACAGTATCATATTTTGCTGCTAAATTATTGAATAATTTTGTGCTTTTATATATCTGGTTATAATGAATGAAACTGTGGCTAAGTTGGAGCCTCATTCTTTGGTGGATAGATGTTTTTCATGATTTTAGTGTAGTCTTTTTTATTTTATTTTGCAATTTGCACATGTATTTCTTTTTGTCTTCATGTGTCGTGCATAAATGAACATACATGGCAGTAGTGCACATGTATGGAGTCACTAGTGAACTTTTTACAAAAATAAAAACACAACTTGTAACTAAAGCTGACTCAGAATCATTTTTTGACCTTTATAATATGTTGTTAGGAAGCTAGAAGGCTGATATTTATTTATTTATTTATTTTGTATAAGAGATGAGAAAACTTTGCCTCAAATATACCTCGTCAAATGCACACGTTTATTTGTGGAACTGAACACCAAATCAACTTTTTTTTGCTACTAAACTCTATATGAGGGGTGCCCAGATTTTTCACCAAGGGCCATATCTTGAAAAATATTCAACACAGAGGGCCACAGACCAGTGGTGCAGTTCAACTAATTAAGGCATTAGGTCTGTATGACAATTCAGTGTGATGTTATTTAGTTATATTTTCGAAAAAGTACTGATTTTGATCAATTGGGCCAGTTCAACTGAAGACCTGAGGGCCAATAAAAATTGGTCTGAGGGCCGCATTTGGCCCCCGGGCCATAGTTTGGATATCCCTGACATCACTATTAATATGGTGTTTTAAGATAAGATAAGATATGCCTTTATTAGTCCCACAGTGGGGAAATTCTAGTATTTCATTGCACAGTTAAGAACAGAAAGGAAAATGGTACATGCAATAAAAACAAGATAATAGATAAATAGCTTTAAATAATTTAAGAAATAGACTTAAAAATAAACTAAAAATAGACTCTAATGTAACATCTCCGTAAAGTGACTTGAGTATTGCATTACTATTTAATAGTATTGTCTGTTCTTTCTAGTGCTTTTTGGTTATTTTAGTGCAAACTAGGTGAAGTTGTAGTTTCCTGGTCAGAAACGGTCAAAACTGTGAGTGTGTGCCGTCTCCAATGGCCACTGCGGTTTTAAGTACTATGTGGCATCACACACGACTTGTCTGATTACAGCCAGGTGTTTCTGATTACAAAAAAAGTTTGAAGTGTGGATACCTGTTCCTTATACCCCCAGACTCCGCCCCTCCTCACCCCCCTCACCCTCTTCTTTAATCTCCCAGACACTGCCAGGTTTAGTAACTCTATTTGAAATGTGGTTTCGGGCAGAGTTTATTTTTGAGTAATTCTGCAATTGTATAACTAAAGTGCTAACATTATGCTACCTGAGAATATTCTGCAGAAGGATGCTGAAGTGTGTATTCTGGATGCCATGTTCATTCACTGACCAAAGCCTATGGCTCATGTAGTTTGGAGACATCTATTTAAATATTTTCAAATGTACTGGTGGTTTCTCATTCTGACTTGGAAATGCAACACTGTATTCTGGTCAGGAAATGGCTAGTACTACTACCATTAGTCTACTATGATGACTACACTATTTATACTATTTATTGTGTTAACATCTTTACTAACAATTGGTCATAAATGAATTGTTACAGTAGTGACTATCTCCCCTCTGAGTAGATCTCCTCATGGACCCATTGTGTGAGCTGAGGACACTAATAGGCAATATCCTGAAGGCGGGACCAGGAAGGAAGACGCTGAGTCACGGTGAATCAGTCTGGTTTTAAAGGAACGCTCATAAATCACGTCACCACCAAAACAATCAAACTGATTTCATTCATTAGATCTGGGCTTCTTTCCATTGGTTCTTAGTGAGAAAACAAAAGCAAGATGGTGGATTTCTATCAGTTATGAAAAAAAAAAAGTGAGGGGGGGGCATTGCATTTTTATGGAGGATTAATTGTTAACACATTTAGATCACCAGATTGAGATTTATTGCTTTCAAAATGATATATTCGCCGAAACCAATGTAACAAATAGTTTAATTAGTTTCAGGATTGTTTTTGACACTTTTTCTCCTCTCTCTCTGCGCTAAGTCACTCCCCCTTCAGAGCGCTATCACAATACAATCGTCCTGCTAATGAAACTACTGCACATCACATCAGGTTTGTGGAGTTACAGTGATTTGTATCCTGCTTTATATATTAAAAAAAAAAAAAAGGCTGGGTGTGAGAAACAGGTGACGTAAGTCTTTGGGCGGAGCCTCGTACAACAGGTGTGTGCTTGTACCAATAACGGTCAGAAGGGTTTGTATACTGCCGGGAAAGATTGCAAGATTACTCCAAACATGGATGAAATTACTTCAGGCATGTTTTTTTGAATATAACATGTTAAAAAAGTTAAGTTAGAGGACCCACACCTGCTTGTCTTCATGAAGATGTCAGTGCTTTGCTTAGAATGTTCCTTATCCTGGCATTAAACTTAATAAATCTCTATGGAGACAAAAAAATAATACCACTAGGCCAAGCAATTTGGAAGTTAGATCTGTGGAAAGCTTATTTTTCATATTGAATAGGCAGAAGAAACATGGAAGTTTAATGCAATATGTGGGGACCTTCCAGGCAAAGCGATAACATCTCTGAGGAGCAAAAGCAGGTGGCGGATCCTTGAACTTTAGAACATTCAGTGGCGCTCAACAGTGACCGCTTGCTCAGGTTCTGGAAGTACATTTTCCGTTAATTTTTTCCATAAACTTTTCAAAAAATTCAAATATGAAGAGTTCAAAGGCAATGTGGAGGGTAACCAGCTACGTGCTAACTCCTGTCCAGAATGAGGTCGTTTTAAGCCAAAAAAAAGCAAATTTCAAACGCAAGATTCAGCAAAATACTTCACTTAGTGGTTCATTATGTTTATGTCTCGTGGTGATTAGTTACGCTTTCTAACTTTTAATTTTTTTTGAAAGTTTATGGGAAAAACGAAGAAGACGTTCTGGAACCAGGCGGTGGGCGGTCACTGTTGAGCTCCATGAAAATGCTTGGATTTGGTCGCACTGATGGTATACGCACAGGGCCGGCCCTCGCTTTCAGGGGGCCCTAAACTGAATTTGTCTCTGGGGGCCCCCGGCAGCGGATGTATCCTGGCTCAGCTATTGGTGAAGCTCATGTGACAAATATGTGTTTACAGCAGCCTAAATATCCCTCTCAAACGATTACAAGCCCCGTTTCGAGTAAAACTTGTATGTATTGGCTCTTGGGGGCCCTCTGCTGGCCTCGGGGTCCTAAGCAGCTGATTAGTCCACTTATAGGCTGGTCCGGCCCTGCATATGCATCTACTCTTAGTTTAAAGTTGCTAAAAGACTTCCTTTCCTCTCAACATCAGGCGAGATCTACTACTATGGGAAATAAATGGATTGTAGTATATGTAGCATTCTACCTTCATGGCACTCATGGAACCACTTGCACACTTATACACCAGTGTTAGCCCGGTTAAGTGTCTTGCCCAAGGACACAAAATGCCGACTTTCAGATCGGAGGACCTGAGCCACTGTCGCCCCCAAAGAATACAGTTTGTAAAAGGGAACCTGCCTACTCAACTGAATTCCCCGAAAAACATCAGAAAATATTTGTGATAAAATAGTTTTATTTTTATTTCACAGACACAAACGGACACAAAGAGGAAAAAAAACATACAAGAGCTTATGGTGATGTCAAACACAAAGCAAAATGTACCCCTGCAGAAACCAAACGCAGTGAAGAAAAGACATGAGGAGGTGGCAACATTTAGTCAGACACTAATGCTACTGTTTATGTTAAAGCTTTTTATATTCTACATAATGGTAGGCCTGTCACGATAATTACTACATCGACTCATCATTCAAGACATAAAAGCTGGAACGACGTATTTTAGGGGTCAAAATGTATGCAGAAATTTAGATATTTTTAGACTTTTTATCTATTTATTATCGTTTATCGCAATGTCTCTCTGTGGCGATATATCCTGGACAGACCTACATAACAAAGTACTATTCGCAAGTCGACCTGAAGGGGGCACAACATCCAAAATTGTTACACTGAGATGAGTTGAAACGTTGGGGACACTTTGCGTATGGTTTTCTGGTGCGACCTACTAGTCTCAGTCTCCCATGCTTTACTTCCATTTATGTCGTAATGCCATAATGTTATGCCACCTTAGAGAGTGACATTTAGCTCATTTTTTTCTTTTGTGGATTGCGGTCTGAAACCCACAGAAAGTTCCCATTACAAAGTTTTTCTGGACCTCGCTTTAGTATTTCCACATTTTATAACAATTGAGGCGTCTGAAACGGTTCAAATGAGGCTAATGACAGTTGTTAGTGTTGAACTTTGTTACGGTACCAACGGAGGGGCTCACGGATCTATAAGAAGACCTGGATAAGGCACGTCCCGTCTGTCCCGAGTCTGATTAGTGGTCGGTCCATAGGTACTGCAGATCATGCCCGGAAAGAATTCTCCCATAGGGCTGTGCTCAAAATACTGATACAGCGATATATCGTTAGGGGAATTGGGAATATCGATACAGAGATGTGTATTGTGATACTTTTAAACATAAGAGAAATTCATTATAGATTTAACCTGCTGACTACTGCATTAAGGATGAATTTACTGTGGTGAAAAGGCGACAATTCTGATATTTAATGCCATTGTGAACGTAAAATTCAAATGCATTTTGTTATTCTACATAATTAAAACCGTTATAAGGAATATTCATGTATTGCATCAAGGTCTGATCGATCAAACTGGGATCTACAACTTTAACAAAGGTCAGATTTTGAAGAATCTTGAAGGAATTTAACAACATTAACTTTTTAGAACGTTTAAATCCTGAATGCGCCTAAAAGTTAGCTTTGTAAGAATTAACCCAACCCCGCTCTAAGCCGGCGCTAGCTAGGAATCATGCATCAATGATTTTGAGAGATTGAAACCAATACGACACAATCTTTGGTTCACATTCCAGATCTTATTATAGTTCCATGGGAGCACTTCCTGGAAAGGCGGAGCCAACCGCATGATGTAGAGATGTGCAAAAGAAAATATTGTCAAGAAGAAAACCACCTCAGAATGCAGAATAGAGAGAAAAAAAAGGGTTAAACTAAACACAATGTGAGGTATGTTTCTGAAGCGCAAACCAAAAATAGTGAGTTTATATAAAGAGACCTCGGAATAAAATTTTTGGCTGATTTTTTTGGATCTAATGAAGTACAACCTATATATAAGGAAGCTGCTGATATTAAATGTTGCCACCTATTAGGAAAGATTATTTCACGGTTGACAGGACGACACACTGCTACTCAAAGCAAAGTGAAAGAAAGAAAAGAAAAGCAAACTGGTAAACAAAATGTCCATACAGTAAATGTACAGTAACAGCTTCATATAACTGGGACAGAGGACACAATACAATACAAGCAGAGATGGTTCTAGACATGGGTTATTCTCAAAAATACAACGGACATTTTTTAGACACTTTTGAAATATAAAATTGTATATTCCGTGAACACTGTGCGGACAAGACCATTTGATTGTAGTGTTTAAATCTGTGCAAACTGCAACATGTTCCAAACTAATTTTGTCAAAAAATAAAATAAAAGTGAGAAAACCCATCTCCGTGAAGCAACCCCAAGGAATAAAGTTTCGTTTTTTTTTTTTTTTTTTCTACATATGAACACCATTTAACAAACAATACATGAATTTCATAAAATGTGATATACAATAATATACAAATAAGCTTGAATTGGACTCATGCAATAATAGGTGAGTTATAGCTTGAGAGAACGCACGGCTGATGCACCTTTGTTCAGAACAATCAAGAAATCACCACACAGTTTTGAAGAAAGAAATAAAGAAATGGGAGGAAAAAAAGTAACGACAGAGAGTTTGAAGAATGTTTGAGGGCTCAGAATCAAAAGGGAAAAACTTGGAACTGAAATTTGTCCTGAAAGTCTATGCAGCTCATCTCATCTGCTATGTGGTAACTAATGGCCACAACACCAATTATTCTATTTAAAATCTGTTTCTGAAACTTTATAAACTGCAAGGTTATAAAACATTTAGCAGAATCTTGCGTTTTAAATTTGCTTTTTGGACCATGTTATTAGTTAACATGTAGCTGGTTAAGTCTCTGCAATGCCTTTAAACTCTGAAAACTTGAATTTTTTTGAAAAGTCTATGTGAAAAATTAATAGAAAATTTAATTCAGGAACCAGAACTGACAAGCTCCATCGCTAACACACACTTAAAATTGTATCTTTTTAATTAGAAATTTGCACCTTTTTGAGTGTACTTTTTTTTTTTTTTTAGACATAGCAGAGCAAATCCCCTGAAAATCCCACTGAGAATGATAAATCGAAATAACTGAATATTTACTGGAATATTACAGAGCTCAAGTTTTTATTTGATTATTGACTAAAACCCAATTTTCCAAAATGTCCCGTACAGTATGTCCCCATGATACTGAGCCCTCAAAACAAAGGAAAGATTTGTTTTGTTGATTAGGTGATGAATTTTAAAAAAAGCATTTTCATTAAAAAAAAAATAGAAAAACTTTTTTTCATTGTATCCCAATTCACTTGAAGCCTCCATCTTAAACTACTTCTACTGTCACTACATGAAGCACCCGCCTTGAAAACATTTTTGATTCACTTGCTATGAACAGAACGGTATATTACTCTTCAGTATAGGCAATGTTAATGTTACTCACGTCAGATTTTTATGGAATCAATTGCAAAACTGCTTGGTGGTCCAATCTGGTTTGCTGCCTTCTAGTGTTTTCAAAAGCTCACCAAATGCATTTATGCACGTAGTTAAGGTGTAGTGCTATGAGAGGCATAAAATTGCACATTAAAATAAATTTCCACCACCAATCAGAAGTTTGGACACAGCCTCTAATTCAGTGTATTTTTCTTTGTTTAATACTTTAAGCACTGTAGATACTTATGGAAGACAGTAAAGTATATGAAGCAAAACATATGAAAGTAAGTATAAAAAAGTTAAACAGCTCAGTAAAAAAAATCTCAAATTCCTCAAGGTAACTTCCCTTTGCTTTGTTGACAGCACAGCGAGGTGCAAAGTGGTGATCAAAGCAAAAGAAAGCAATTCAATCTAAAACAGGTCTTTAGTTCATTTGAGGGTTTTGTTTTGTGTTGATGCCTTAGTTTCCATAATGTTGATGCCTTCAGTGAGAATCTACAATGTAAAATATTCAAGAAAATAAAGAAAAAATACATTAAAAAGTGTGTCCAAACTTTTGCCAGGTGGCGTATTTCATAAAAGCAATGAGCAGCTAACAACGATCTTTGCTCAGTCCTTGTAAGTGCTTGGTGTGAAATGCTAGTAGTCAGCGTTGTAGCTAACGAAGCAGATCGCGCAACCGTATCCGTCACAATTCAGGGGTCATCATGGCAGTGAAGTAAAGAATATATAAATATGTCCCCTAATATACAACTGAAATGACTATATACTGCATATTAATCATACGGTCTGCATTTTACTTTACGATGTTCAATCTACTTCTAGTTCACATTTCAGATTTCTGCTGTCAAAAGAATATTACAAAAACTAAAGTAACTAGTGTCTTTTGCGGACTTGTTATAGTTGGTGAATTACCAACAGTGCATTCTTGTGAGAAAGGTTGAAGGACTTGACTCAAAGCAGCAGTAAACAGCAATTACAGCAAATGATAACAATATTTAGTGGGCTTCTCACTTGTGGATCCAAAAACACATTCACAAGAAAAATAAACGTTTAAAAAAGTTATGAATGAAGCACTTGTTGGTCGTCTAGTTTCACGTAGGACATGTTGTTACTTTTATGGTTCATTTTCTCACAATGTCCCTTGTTAAAACTTTAAAAGCCCAGTAAGTGAACTGAATTTGTTATAGTTCAGGAACATGCCCTTTGCACCATGTGGTGTGTTGCATTTTATTGGATGAGAACCAAAAAGTAGCAACCAGGTAGGGCTGGGCAATTAATCTAATTCATTTGAGTGATTTGTGTTTTTAAAATGAAATGAAGGGTTATTATGAAACAAGTTTATTCCTGACATTCTTACTCACAAAGCAGGGTTCTTGTGGCATTGTAAAAAATCTCATTCTGATTGAAAGTATTAAAATGACACTACATATCAATTTAAGGCAGTTTAAAATGTCTTAAATAGGATATGGATCTTACCCTGTTTGAAACACAGTCCCTGCTCTGACTTTGATTAAAATCGTAAACTGTAATAGTCCAGTGGAAGCCATCGCCTAGAACTATTCCAGACAGTTTTTTTCTCTATCATGTTGCAGCGTTACAGTGAGAGAAGGGATTAAATGGTCACTGGGCAGATCTTACAGATTTAACTTAAGTTAATATTCACTTACTTGTTCTGCATTTGACCAGTCAGTGCTGCTGGGGCAACCTGACAAGAACTGAACCATGTTTCTCAAGGTTCAAAATCAGGTAATGTGGCATTATGAGTTTGCCACCTGGCCACAACTTTTGCCTTTCCCTACCCTCTGTCCCCCCAAATCACACTACCGCCACCTGATCTAATAAAGCCTTCAGGACTGAAAAGCTTATAAAAAAGAAAATCAGGTACAGCGCCTTTAATGAGGTTTATGCATCGTGGACTGTTTACTGCTGCTGAGTTCTTCTCTTTATTCTGTGCACACTATGTTTAACATGTATGCTAGGTACTCTTCTATAGGCTAAAGTGAATTTCATTCAGCTATGCTAGGTTTACCTGGTTATTCTATTTAAGTGCACTTTGTAATAGTGAAATCTTTGGATGGGGGCTGGTCACTATAATAATTCTCTACACTACTTGTTAAAATACACTTTGCTGGTGCTTTGTGAACGGCCCTTGCATACCTTACCTCCTCTTTGAGCATCAAATCGGGCTAATAACTCGCTCATTCCAAAATATATATGGATCAACAGAAAGAGGATTCAACATATGCACAAAAGGATGACAAAAAGTATAATGCAACAAAATAAAAGTCAATATATCCCACCCCATATATTTTATAGTCCATTTTTAGCACGTTAGTGTTAGCCATAATGCCCCGCGATACTGCTTTGGCCTGATCGAAAGAGAAATACTTCCTTCACAGCATTGGGTCGGCCGCTCAGTCAAAATGGACGAAAATCTTCTCACAAGAAAAATTACAAAAAAAATAAAGTGAGGAATCCGGAATGGGAGAACACAGCCAAAAAAAACAAACAAAACTTTAAAAAAATCAAAAAAATCAAATTGAAATCTTTGGCTTGCATTCCCCATTTTGGCAGCTGCACTCTAAATCCTTACTTGTAGTGAAAAGTCTCCCTTATTCAAAACAGTAAAGGGTCCTGGAGCAGCATCAGTTGTGAGTAAACTCCAAATATCCATGTAACTAAGTCTTCTGTTCCACTGGTGCATTCTGGGAATTGTAGTGTAGATTGTAATAGAAATTCCAGCAGTTGTAGTCGACTTATAGCAGCCTTTTTGGCCTTAGTCAAATTGCAAAGGATTTTGAGAGGTCACTGTAATGCTGTTTTGTAGCTGACAAATAGTCAATCAGCTTTGTATGGGCCAGTTGTGATTCAGCGGTTGACCAGCGGGAGGAGCCCTAGAACGGGCCGATGAGGAGAACATGCTTTGATTCAACCTAGAAGGAGAAAAAACCAAATTACGCAACAATTATGCCCCTAAAAATATTAAAGATCTAATACAAAAAGTATAATAAATGTTGCAATATCACATAGTATAGTATTGAAATGGTGTTGTGAATAAATATCCAAAATTAAACTTCATCAAAACGCTGGAAATCCCAATCAAGTAGTTTTAAAATACTGCATAATACAGCTTTAAACAGATGAAATAGCATGTGAGGCATAGTTAGCCCAGTGTTTGATTTTCTAAAACACCATGCGGATGTTGTTTGCATGGTCCTCTTAAGTATACTTTTGCCATTTCTAATTTGAAGACATCTTGCTGCACTTCTAGATGTGATACATAATTAGTCCTGTACTTAAGCTTCAGCCACCAGACACTTAGTCATCTTCTAGACTACAACCATTTCCCAGTGTAGAAAATAAACCATGTGCGGCTAAAGCTGGGTTTTAACAATGTACTTGACAAATTGGAAAAAGCACTACACTTAGATACTGCGTTAGCTAGCCACTGTTTAGAGCCAAGTTGTACTTTTTAAAGTCACAATCACGCATCAATGGACACAACACGCAACTTGAAAATGATAAAATACATTATATTTGATAACCTGATTTTACAGACCCACCTCTGCCTCTGTTGAGAATGTTCCACAGTATAATATTAAACTTATCTTACATGCATTTATTGAAATACTGCTGTTTTTACTGGTCACAAATGCCTTGAAAAACATGCATTCTTGCTTTGAAGTGACAGGCTCTCCACCAGAAAAGCTACAAAGTGCAATTTCTGTATTGGATTTCATAAATTCTATGCATTTTACCCCGGAGAGCTTTGGGCCAGTGTCTTGTCTGGATGAGAGTGTGAATGTTTTGTTGTGTCTGTCTGTCATGTATAATATAGTAGTATACTGAATTGTTGAAGTATTGTTCTGTGATGAATAGGAGGTGACTGGAAATGTGTACGTTTTGCTTCATCCATCCCCTTTTCAAACTATGAACGTGTGTATTTGTGTCTCTACTGTTATGTTATTATCTGAATTATATGTGCAGATTTGAAATAAATATTCAAACTAACTAACCAACCCCATTATTAGTTTCTGTCAGGATTTAAAGATTGATGGAATCGAATTAGTTTTTAGGGTATGATTTTTCATATTTCATTTGAGCTACTTGTGAATGTAGAGTTGTATCTTACATTATATTGACATGGACTTCATCTTGACCATGGAGGTGAGCTCCTGCTTGTTTGCCTGGTTCCGCCGCCTCTGCTTCACCCTAAAGACAACATCTCAGTCAGCCCATTGTGTATTCAGAATATATACACAGAATATATACACATCTAGTACAAATGATGGACTATACCACATTTTTTTACCAGTGATTTTTTTGGTAACGTAATGTAAATCGGATTTAACTAAACATAAGTTAATCAGGGTATAAACACATATATACACATATTCCATAGACTGTATATATAGTAGTTTTTTGGGTTTTTTTTTTTCATTTTTCCTTGCCGAGAAGGAAGGTTTAAGGACAGTTTAAGGGATGTTCTGGGACATTTCTCCATTTGCTGGTTTTCTGTTGATTAATTTGCTTGCCTGTTATTGACCAATGTCTGTTTCATTGTTGATTTTCTAACTTTCGGTTGGTTAAATCAATTCTCATGTTCAGCCCTAAAGAGGCAACTGCTGTGGTGATTTGGGGCTTTATAAAAATACATTTGAATTAATTGAATATATACGAACATAGCTAATGCGCTAGCTGTCACATTCCAAATAAGAAGTGATCATGGGCACTCTTCTGGCTCCAATTCATTTTACATTGAAAAACTGTCAACCCTCTCTGCAAATGCTGGAGTGAGCCTCATCATTTTGGTTTGTTCGTATTAACCCGCTCTACACGCTGGTATTTTTATTTCGCTCTTTTGTTCGCGATTCAAGAAATGAAATGAAATAACAGACAAATCAGGTGCCTTATTTCCCAGTGGTTGTTTCCGCTAATGACAGGTTTTACTGACACCACTGCCAGGCACCTGCATCCTGCTATACTGGTGATGCGGACAGTTACTTTCAGCAGCGTCACTCCGGATTGGCTCTTTGGTTGCTATAATACTATGTGGAACTTCGCTCCAAATTCGGCCCTATAACTGTTTTTGCATTTGACAAGAGCTCCTAACATCCCTTAGTCCACTTCTTTATACAGTCTATGATATATTTCCATCACTACTGTACTGTTAAAAGAATTACACACAATTAGGGCTTATGACTGTTTAATACTGTGATAACTATATTGTTGTGGTTATTCAATAAATAATTAAACTGTATGCAATATTTCTTGTCTTGTCGGATATTTTGAGGTACTTTGAGAAATCCTAAATACACTCAACAAGCCGGTCTTCTCGGTTTCAGAGTGATGTGAGCACAGATCTAAGTATGAGAGATGTGGTTTTGCGGATGTGGGCTGTGAGTGCACGTGGAGCGGCGGAGTGATACCAGGTCGCACTAAGGCTCGAACAGTGTCCGACAGTGTGGGAGCCTTACCACATCACAAAGAACAGGGAGAGCACGGTGGAGAAGATGACCACAGAAAACAGCACCAGCAGGATCACCAAACCCAAGTTACCTTCATCCACATACGGCGGGTCTGCGGAGGAAAAACATAAACAAAGTTAAAATAGAATTGTTGAAGAGGTTTGGGAAAGCGTTCAGAAATGTTTGCTAGGTGTGCCAATAAACCTAGACGAGAAAGAATGCAACAGTGCGTTGTTTCATTGAAGATAAATGGAAACAGTCTTACAGTGGAAAATCAAACATTAAATCAAAAGTCATTTTGAGACGCAAAATAAAACAAGTTGGTGATTTGGCAAATTTGTACACCAGATGCTCTTCCTATTGCTAGGGTATGTCAATAATCCAGCACCATTAATCCTGCAAATGTCAAAATATTTTAGTATTGTGTGCTGTCTGGATCTGATTATACAGCGTTTTATCCTCTGTGAACTAGGAAGGGTGCTGTTAGCATGCTAGTTGTTGTTAGTATTACAGTGGTGGCAAAACTCCGCTCTAGCCAACTGAAAATGCTTATAAACTCATTCCACTGAATAATTTGGATGCTATCAAACTGTTAGGAACGTGAGGAAGAAGGTGTAATCAATTACATTTTTTGCCATATTTTAAAGTAAATATCAGGCACAGCCCCTTTAAAGCTGCCATTTGTATTTACACTGGCTAACCCAGACATGGGCAAACTACGGCCCAGGGGCCACACACGGCCCTTTGGGTTTATTAACCCGGCCCGCCGAACATGACCAAATTATTTTTAAAAAAAAACTTTTGTGCAATAAAGCTGAAATGTATATTAGTTATCAATTTAATTAATGCTTTGGAAACAATTTGTCACAGATCAAATCTCTAATCATAATTTGCACATGTCACAGATCAAATCTCTAATGTAATTTACACATGTATATATATATATCCTGGCCCTGCCCCTCTGTCAAACGCATTGTGCCCCGTGTGTAAAAAAGTTTGCCCACCCCTGGGCTAACCTGACCCTGTTGTATTCTCACATATGACCACTAGATGCTGTCTACATTGCTGCAGTCTGACAGTGTCCCAGCTTTGGCCTGACAGAAGAAGACCAGAGAGCACAGGTAAGTAAGATCGAAGAGGGGAGGGGGGGACAGGTTTTACATCTGACTTCTACTGGTAACAAAATGTACACATCAAATAAACTTACAGAAGGTAGTTTTTATTGTCTTTAAATCAAAGATTCCAGGTCTTCCTGTAATTACATTACTGTCTTTCCATGTATTTATTTAGCAAACAAACTTTATGTTGGTGGAAAGAAAAACTGACTTACACAGCAGGTGGTGGCATGTTATTAATTACCAACAAACCACATTCTCATTCTTTATCTTCCACACATTTGACTCATCCTGTGCATCTGGATAAAAAAATGCTTTGAAGAAAAAAAAAAAATCTTCTGTGTGTGTTCTGTGTCTAATTACTCCCTGGCGACAACTTAATTTGAAATCTATCATTATAGGTTTTGCACAAACACCCATTTATTATTCTCTGGGGCGTAAACACCACTGGTTCACACACTGACGACATGGACCATTTCTAGACGACCAAAGTGACTGAAACACATGATTTTCAGATTTGAATAACGCGTTTTTGTGGATCCCACCAGCTGAGAAGACAACATCTGGCTCAGTATATTTACCAAAGCTATGCATAAATCTCTCCGTAAATGCATGTTGAATTTGGAGGTGGACGATCTGGTGTCTGCAGGCGTGGTTCTATGTTTTTCCAAGTATTTGAGCAAAATGTGTCTTGCCCCGGTACAGATGTGTGCAGTGTATTAAATGTATCTAATTATAAAGTGTTTTACAGTTCAAAAATCAGAAACAGTGTGTTAGCATGCTAGTTGATGTCTGTTTTACTGTAATGGCAAACTGCAGCTCTGAAAAGTTGTGAAAAAGTGCTTATAAACTCATCATTGTGAGTAATTTGAACACTCAGAATGCAAAAGCTAAGTGAGGAATTCATATTTTAGGTCCGCAAAAATCAGGCGCAGCGTCTTTAATCGATCAGTTCTAACCCTGCCTTTGATAAAGATGAGGTCGATGTGTTTTTAGCGCATGTGCTCCTCTCTTCCTCCTTTATATTGCCCTCGTCTCCAAATGCCCAGACTTTATTGGCATCTCATGGAAAGATCACACCTGAATCCACAATGACTGTGGCTCCAGTGACGCATTAAAACGCTCCCATTTGTACTGTATGGGAACTGAATACAAGGCAGATCTAGACAAGCAGCAGCCCCTGGTAAAAAGTAAAAATATCACATGGAAAAATCAACTTAAGTAAAATATTAAAGTACCTGTTTAAAATGTACTTAAAGAGTAAAAAAACGTATTTTCAGATTTAGAAAAATAACAAAGTTAAAAAACAAAGTCTGTCAACTGGACAAATCGTTTTGTCCAGTTGACAGATTTAACTTTGGCTTTTACTATGGATCAGACCTGGATGACTGAGGGATTACACAGACCTCCAATGTAGTGATTTCGATAGAGATTTTGTGGGTTTTTTGTGCCGATTTTGTTCAACAGAAACAACTGAATCAATGTTTTTTCCACCTGTTTGCATTTTTGCGTATATTTTTGTTTGCTCCGACTACGAACATGTTAAAAATACGACTCAGCCTCGCTTCATTTTCAGTCCTGTTTAGCGGAGTAGACGTATCCACTTAAAAATGTACTCACTTAAAGTACAGATAATAAAGTAAATGTAGTACAAATGTTAGGTAAGTTCCACCACTAGATTTGCATAGTACTTTTAGTGTAAATGTCAGTATGTGAAGCCTGTTTATATCTCACTTTTGCCCGTGTATTTAGTGAGCAGATGTGTACTTAGCTTTTCATCTGGAGCATATGCTGTACAAAACAAAATTTTCAGCAGCTGCAATTTGCCTCAATTATGTGTTATTTGGTGAAGAAGCCGTGAGCTACCTGTACTGTTCCATCAGCTTATAATAACAGCGCTTTTTAGAGAGGAGGGGCTGCATTCAAGGCTAGATATGCTTCTCAAAGGGAAAAGTGTGGTCCTAATGCTGGGGTACAAAAGAGTGAGCAGTCTGAATCAGGCTTAAAATGAAGAAAAAAAATAATATTGTTTTTTATGATGAAATTACATAAAACATGGTTAAAAGCTCAAAAAAAGTAAGTATTGCATCATAGGGCCTACTACCACCACTACATCTGCTTCTACTAAAACATGCAGTTCTACAATGACAAAAACTGCTTGACATGTATGTGAGGCTCCATTTACAACAATACATCATTTAGGAAAGTTTATTTTTATGTAGAAAATATGGCTAAGCTTTACATTTCTTTTGTTGTTTATGATAGATTGGATAACTCAGTTCAAGCAGGGATGGAATTACATTTTGATGGCAATAAAATAGATTTGGGTTTTGGAAATGTTACTATACTAAGAGTAAAGTGCCAGCTTCCAATGATTTTTTTTTTTCAAATGGCACTTACCTGTTTTTGCAAATGAACTCTTCAAATAATTAATTTCCGTTTGCATTTACATAGCACTTGTCCAAAACTGAATATAACAGATAGATGAGAGCATAATAACCGCCTGTATCATGGTCAACAGACGCTCACAGGGCCGTACTCACTGTGTGACTTTGTGGTTGATGTTTCAGGCTTTGTGAAAACAGGAAACATGTCCTCTGGAAAGTCCTCCTCTGTAGGTACAAGTGTGGAGTCACCTGCAACACATACACAGGTAACTTTGAAAAAGAGTTGAAAAAGAGCCCATACTGTGCTATTTTCTGATCTGTTATACTGTTGTTTCCTCATCACAAACAAACCCGCAGTTGTGTTTTGTTTCATTCACACTTGTTTAACACACAAACCCTGTATATTTACGCTGTGTTCTTCTCTCAAACGGAAAACACTTTGTTCCACGTGATGTAATGTCATGTGGTAATGAGGGCTCCACTGTGTTTTTAAACTCCATACACCTTCACTAGAATTAGTTGGATGGTTTCAGGTCTGAAATTGCCAGTCTCAACTGAATTAAAGCTAAAAGGAAGCTGTTTACTTGAAAACTACTGCTTCATGACATCGTAAGGTGGAACAGAGCATTTGGAGCTTTGGAGGTGTAGATGGATTGATCATAAAGTGTTACTCAAACATGTGTGAATAAAACAAAGCACAACTCTGGGTATGTTTTTAAGGAGGTAACAACATTATAACATGACTAAAAGCTCACAAGAATCCATTTTGTGTAATACAAGACCTAAAATACATATGTTAATGTCATACCATGTACACAACGGACAGTTAGTTCATTGGTGGTTTTCATGTTCTAGATTATGATGTCATACGGCCAGACGGGGGCAAAAGCCAGATTCCTCTATCGATTACTTCATTATTTCTCAGTGACAAGACCATAAAACTTGCTACATTTCCGTATTTTCCGGACTATAAGTCGCACTTGTTTTCATAGTTTGAACCGGCAGATGCAACTTATATGTGAAATTATTACATTTTACATCTTCGTTATTGTCACACTGACAGCCACGCACTGCCCCCTAAAAGAATATCGTATTCTGCTGAGTCTGATGAAAGCCACGCAGAAGAAGAAGTAGTGGCGCTTCATCTACCTCCGGAGTTGGTGGAGTTAGTGACACCAAGGATGAAGAATTCAATGGATGTAGTGATTTGGAGTGAAAATGAGAGTTAAACTTATCTTATTGTTTATGCTTTAGTTATCTGATTAACTGTTAATATCTTACATTAACATACCAGGCATGTATCAGCTTGCTCTATGCTTCATGTAGCTGAATAAATATAAATGTGTTGTGTTAGCGTGCTGTACTGCTGTTGAGCCTGTTGTTCCCTATTTTACTATTATAACTTTTCTTTAAAGATAAAATATCTGTTCTTGGTCTCAAATTTTGTAAGTTATATATGTTTTTTTCTTCATTATTATGCATTTTTTAGCTGGCGCGACTTATACTCCAGAGCAACTTATAGTCCGTAAAATATGGTACATCAAATCTGCATTTTAACAATATTAAATATTTTCTGCCGCCCATGGAATGATGATGTGATGTCATCTGTAACCCAATTTGTAACGTAATGATGTGAACAAAAGGAAAAAGAAAGTAGATACTTCTGTACCCTGCTCCGTAGGTACAACATTAGAGAGAAAGGGAAATGTTTTAAATAAAGCTGAGCCAAAACCTAAACAAAACTATATTGTATATGGGTGAAACTCACCTTGCAACAGACTAATGAGTAAAATGAAGGAAAACTGAAAGTTATTTGTGAACTTTACTATAATTTAATATAGATTTGTGGGCCTTGCTATGGGTTTAAAAAAATGTAGGTTACTACGGGGTTAAAAAAATAACGTCTTTGACGCATTACAGATAGAAAATAATACTAGAGTGTTATTCTGCTATTTATCTATTGCACCTCATGTTCTTTTAACAATACTGTACATTTATAATACTTTTTTTGGGGGAATAATAATTTGTTTCAATATTGTCGTTTATTATCGTTTATGTTTTCTTCAGTAATATATTGCACTTCAAAATTCGTGATGGTTACAGGCCTCGGTATCATCTCAAAACAAATCTACATCAGACCATCACAAGTGTCACATACTGGGAATTATGACAGAAATATGAATACTCTGCAAAACTATTTGTGTTGAACTTTTGATACTGACCTTCCCAGGGCTGCGCATAGACCGGAGCGCTCCACTCACTCCACTGGGACCACTGATTGACCTCGTCCCGCGCTTGCACCTCCACCTGGTGGACGTACCCCGCCAGTGCGTCGCGTATCACGACCTGGCTGTCATCGGAGGGCAACTGAGGAGGGACACAAACAGCAGTGAACTCCAAATGCAGCCCACAGAAAGGCCTCATCAACAGAAATGTATTGTTTTTGGCCAAAGTCTGAGGTCACACTGGCCTGACTAAAAGTGAAAGTTAGAAGGTGCTGAAAGAGATGATGAACTGTTGCGAAGTAGAAGCCAGGGGTAAGAATAGAAGCATTGACTTTACCACTTTATTATTCATGGTAAATATTATTCTGAGCACTGGTGAACTGCAGAAAACTGAATACCTTACCTTTTTTTAATGACTTGAGATAAGACTGTAAATCTTGCACAAAGACTACCTCAAAATTGGAACTAAATTCAGAACTAATCCTGTACTAGACCAGGATTAAACCAGGACTATGATAGGACCAAGCCAGGACCCAACAAGGACAAGTGTGAACTCACCCTGAGTTATATTGAATTACTAACATGATGCTGAATTTTCAACTGGTTCTGAGATAATTTTGCTTAAAAAAAAACCAAAACAAACAAAACCTAACTAAATGTCCTTTAGTAAATATTTTTGGCTAGAAATAAAGTCACAAAACATCTATAAAAAAATGTAAAATATATATAAAAAATCTTGAGAGAAGTGTCCATCAACTGCTTTCCTCCATTAAGATGTAAAATGCTCCACAGCATGGCATTAAACTTGTATAGCTCCATGGAAACAAGCAGGTAATGCCACTAGTCCAAGTTAGGTCAGATTTCTGGGCAACTCCACTCATAGTAAGAATAAAGCATCAAAACACCTGTGATTGTGAAAGGTTAAGTTAGAGCCATACTGCAGCGGACCCACTACCACAAAAGTTACATAGTGCACCTTTAATCAATCTTAAATTGTAAAAATGACTGAAATCAAAAACATCTGTAACTGATTTTTACAGTCTTAAAAATGTGAAAAACAGAACTAGCTCATTTTAAATGGTTTGTAAAGGTCCAAAGTTCTCACTTACCTAATGCATTCCTAGCATCCTAATTATTGACTTATGCATTCTTTTCACAGAACAGAGTTTGCAGAGACAGTAAAGCTAACAATTAGCAACAATTAGCTAACAGTTCTTTCACTTCCTGATTATTGGACAATAAAACGCTGTATAATTAGATGCAGACAACACACCGCAGATGGCTTTAAATACCTCTTAAGGACGATATAAAGGATCAACATTAATCGTGATACAACTGAAAATGTGATCTTGCTCTAAGAAAATCATGATGCATTTTTTTTTTGTTGCCATATCGCCCACCTCTAGTCTCAATATATATTTTTTGCAGCATGTTTTTCGTTCCATACCTCCGACCAGTATGAAGATCCCTGAGGCCTGTATCGGACTTGGAAGGTGAGGGGGAATGCGATGTTGTCCTCGTGCCAAGAGGAGGGGAAGGTCCAGGAGACGTGCAGTCTGGTGGGGTATCCCTCTACTGCCTTAGCCTCCACTGACTCAGGAGGGTCAGGTTTTACTGCGAGCGCAAACAAACACATACATTTAGTCACCAGCAAGATTAAAGGTGATTTTTACAGTCTTAAAAATGTGAAAATAGAATTAGTTCATTTTAAACAGTGGGTCAAAGTTACAATATTCACTTTGTTAGCTTCCTAGCATTCTAATTATTCACCAACTAAGTCAGTCACTAACTACGGCCATGCTGGATCAGCCCAATTGATCATAAGCAGTACTTTTAACAGGAAATTTAAATGTTTCTACCACTATATCCTCAAACATCACATTGCAGTGTGATACAGACCTAAAATGAATGTGTTTCAAGCCTTATTAATACACAGCGGCTCTGTCAAAGCTGTGTATAAAGCACCACACTGCATTGATCACCGGTCTGTGGTCCTCCGCTTCAAATATGTTTTGAGATGTGGCCCTCCATAAAAAAATAAAAAAATTGGGCACCTCTGAACTAAGTGCTTTTCACAACTTTCAGAGGCTAAAGCGGAGTTTGGTCGCTAACAACAACTAGCATGCTAACAGAGAACTAGTTTTACTTTCTGGTTCAGGGCCAAAGTAAAAAAAAAAAAAAAAAAAAACAAACAAACAAACCACAACTATATACAATTAGATGCAAACAGCACACAGTACTCTTTTTGACCTTGAGTTCTGCTTTTACAATAGACAAGTTTATACAAAAAAATAAAAAATAAAGTTTAGTATCTGCTGGTATCAAGAAAACTAAAAACTACAATGATAACAACAAATTTTGTTTCCATTTTCATTATTAACTATTCATTTAATTTATTTTTACTACAGATTAGATCCTCCTTATTGAAATGAAGCGTATCTTTTAAACAACATTGATGACATCCATACTTTTATAATCTGCCCACATGTAAAATTAGAATAACACATCCAAACTGCCATCTTATTTTTCTGAGGAGCTTCCACCCTTCACATGTTTGCATATGATAAAATGCCTGACAGCTGAAGATGTTACTGTAGATGTTATAGACAGATTGAGGAGAGAGCAGATCGTACATAGTTCATGGAGCTTCAAGATGACGACGGTCGTCTGTGAGCCCAGGGCGTTGGTCTCAGTGACCCGCAGGATGTGTGTGACCTGCCAGAAGCCAGGCAGATGGATGTCACAGTGCTTCTCCGATGCATCCACCACACACTCCTTCTCTGTGTTTTTACCCCTGGAACCAAAGAACAAGGGAAGGTCACATTATTGATACTTTGCAGCTGATGTCATCAACATTCCCGGGGGGGAACTGGGGGCACTGCTCTGTCTGAAGCTGTTACTCAAGTTAGACTTAAATCTGAACTTTAATTTAATGCAATCTGACCACAAAGAGCTGGAGTTGCAACTATGAGCTGTGAGCTGATTTTTACTGTTAAACAAGTCTGTCACACATAAAATTACAGTCACAAGCTAGCTAGCATTAGCCAACAGAACAGCCCCAGCGTGATGACACTGCAAAGCGTCAATAGTCTGCATTTGAGGTCACGCTATAGTCTGGATTAGAAACAGGGTTAGAGGATATGATTATAAAACATTATCCTATAGTGAATGCTTTAGATTGAAGGGGACCAGTGAACCCCCCCCCCCCCCCCCCCCCGTTTTAACATTTGATAATTAACAATAACATCCCACTGGGGGGTCAACTGTTCACCAAGGTAACGCAATGCACACATTAGCAAACACAGCTTGATACATTTTTAGATTATCTGGATAAATGGATAAACAACACATTTCCAGGAGCCTGTGATCAATATAAGCGTTCATGGTCCTGTTTGGGTGAAAATCTGTTGGGTGACGCTAACGAGCATGTGACTGTAATGTTTTTTGAGAGGGAGAGCAACGCCAGCTTTCTGTGAAGTTTTCTGTGGTTAGATTTTGTTAAAAACAGCTTGAAAGATTAAAGTTTAATTTATTGCAAAGCTTTAGACAGAATATAGATCACATCAGCTGCAAAGCATCATTTGTGAAGGTATCAGCGTTGACATGTTATAAAAGTTACAGGATTAAGAATAATAAAGATGGATATTTTATTGTTTGCGAAGGAAACTGCGACACTACGTCCATTCAAATTACAATTTCAATGTGATTAATCTTGCAGCTCTACTTACCAAATACAGGTAGACTGCCCAAACTGAAATAGTGAAATGCTTTCTAAACTTACCCATAGGAGGCAGTGTACTGGGCCGGTAGGTGGGTGTCCGCAGAGTCGGCCCACGAGCAGAGAACGTACTTGTGACTGGGCACCCGACAGGAAATACTCAGAGGGCCTGGAGGATCTAGGAAACAGAACCAGCAAAAGGTTATTGCAGTGTCAAGCAAAGAGGAATAGTGAACATTTTAGTGGGGTAAAGGTGTCACAGTTTACACTGCTGTTGACCTGTGTCCCATTAATGCTGACAACGGCTTCTCAGAACTTCTACCCATGTTGTAACTGTTTTCTTTTCTCGTGTATTCTCTTGAAGGTGAGTGATTCATACATGTTTCAGCATTTTCTAACCTCCTGTATTGAAAACGCCATTGCTCTGATCAATCCCCGTTTACTTTACCACTGGCGTACAACCACTCCTCAGTATTTAATTCGTTCTCACTTTGTCGTGATGATGTTTACGACGACGTACTGTAACGAGGACGGCGGGAATCGGCTCCTGGTACCTCACTGGGCACCATAGTTTTCCAACCCTGAATTCAGTTTTTTAGATCAATATTGTGATGTCCAAAATATAACATAATGATCCATGGGTGTCATAGGTTATAACCATTTAGAAAACACAAGCACAACACATGTCTATATATGTTACGTCCTGTAATGTGATTGCTCATACTTAGGTTAGGTTTTGACAAGGAAAGTTATGCAAAAAAAAGGCCAAATTAACATGGCAAAGACAAAAATGAAAGAGAAAATGTTAAAGATTGAAATAGTTACTTAAAAAAATCTATTGATTAACTGACATGCAGTAGTGGGAGGTAAAGTAAGTACTGTACTTAAGTAGAGTTTTTAGTATCTGTACTTTACTAGTGGATACATCCTGACTAAAGTTCTCAACTTTAAACTTCGTCTTTAAACAAAAATAAAGACACAAAATTCATAAAAATTAAGACATTGATTCGTACCAAAATACATGGCATTTTTTAATCAATTTCACTACATCTACTCTAACGAATGAACAATACTTGTGCAAAATACTTTTACTTAGATACGTAAATTTTTCGTGTGATGCTTTAATTTTACTTGAGTCACTTTTTACCTCTATATCTGTACTTTTACTTAAGTAACATCTGTATCTGTACTTTTACTTAGGTAACAAAATGGAGTACTTCTGATTTTCATTGGCCATGCAAATGTAACCAATGTCCCAGCGGTTCAGTTTTGTTAAATGATTCAAATAAAAACAGCGTTGGATTATATATTCTTGAAAATGTAAATAATGAATGTTTGATAAAATAAAAAGTCTGCATTCTTCATTGGTTAGATCAAGGTTTTCTTTGTTTTTTGTCAGCTCACTGTGAGGCATTGAAAGATAAGTGAAACACGCCTTAATGAAACAAAACACAACTCAAGGTTTGAAATGGCATGTCTATACAGAACGATAACTCTCTTTTGATACAATATTCTGTGGAATGTCGTGTGTGATGGAAAATCCCTCTCTATCATTCTTCGATAGCGCTCTGTCCCCAAAAGGAAGCCCATTTCCTGTAGGAACAGTCAGAGGAAGTACACAGCTTTTGTCTATGTAACAACCAACTTCATTCACCACAGGGGAACACATTGCACTGGGATGGTTTCACAAGAATTTGAAAATAGAAGTAAAGGAATTAACAAGAAATGTCAGTTTTTTAGTTTTAGAGAATTTTAATAGCATCATAGTGAGGAAATACTGACCAAACTGTAGCGCTGGACGATTTGGGAAAAAATATCGACTAAAAGGGATTTTTTTTCCTGGTTCAAGGTTCACATTTTAAACAGGTCCAGAAGAATTGATTAAAAGACTCACATTTCAGAACATGTTTGAACAGATCTAAACTACAGGGACAGCCATTTTTATGCAGAATAAGACAGGATATTTTGTTGTTTGTGGAGGAAATTATGGTACTAAATTGCAGCCTTTGCGATTTGGTTATTTTGTGCATTTAAATCACGATTTAGATTCGATTGGGATTAATCTTGCTACCCTAAACACAAGTCTCCTGCCATCACATCTGTCTTTTTTATGAAAAGTAACCATTTATCTTCCTCACTGAAGGAATTGTTGTCACTCCCAACCATAACCCTGAAAAGGTCAAGTTATGTAAACCTATCTTATAATATTTACATGGTACGCGATCCAAATGTGATCACTGTGCTCCCATTATCTCATTTTGTATCATTAGGTTTCAGAGAGATGAAAAATGAGCGCCATCGTTGCCATGACTACACAATTAACTACACTACCAGTCAAAAGTTTAGGTAGATACACCATTTCATTTGTTTCATCTTCACTTTCATGACAACACTGCAGATTCTCACTGACAGCATCAAAGCTAAAAATTAACGACATGTGGAATGTACTAAACAAAAGTAAACTCAAAATTACTTCACACTTTAACTTTTTTTTTTTTTAAAGCCACCCTTTGCTTTGATCACTGCTTTGCACTCCTGACGAGACACATCTGTGAAGTGAAAACTATTTCAGGAGACTTCATCATAAAGCTCACTGAGAGAAGGCCAAGAGTTCGCAGCAACAAAGCAAAGGGTGGATACTTTGAGGATGATTTTTTTTTTCTTTGCTACATAATTCCATATATTTGCTTCTTGTCTGATATTCTTCAGTATGTATCTGAAATGTAGTAGCAAACTTAAAAAAAAAAAAAAATGAGAGAGTGTGTCCTTTTGACTGGTAGTGTATTCAGAACAAAAATGTATCTTCAATAGTTAACAGTCTTCAAAATGTCACAAATAATCAGCAGCAAATTAATGTAAAGACTTGTGTCGGCAGTGCGTCCAAACTTACATCCCAACCTGAGCCTGAGGGAGTGCACGAGGAGGCCCTGGTTGTCATAGCAGCTGTAGTCGCCCTGGGCGGAGTGGTCTGTCTGCAGGAGGATGAGGCTTCCGTTGGAGGTCACTTGGTGCCATGGCAACTGTGAGCTGTGGTTAAGATGCCATACCACGGGTGTCCTGGGGGGAGCAGGTATGACAACAATTAGGGTGTACTTCCTAACCCACATCTGCTTCATTTATATAAAGACTTTGATCATGTTTACAAAAACAAACACTCAGGTCATTTCAAGACCAGTTAAGTACCTATAACCAATTGTAGCTATTTGTAGTATTTAAGCAGCTATGGATCCAGCTATAAAATAACAATAAAAAAATCTTATAAGGTTTCAGTCCCACTTTTGTGTCAGTCCCACTTTCTCAGTAGTGAATAGTGATCTCTTGGGGGTTAGATCTCAGCTATTACTAGTGTATACTGTCATCCTGTCACTGGGAAAGACACTTCATCTTGCCTAAGTGTGATGTGTGTGTGTGTGTGTGTCAGTCAGTATTGGTCGGAGAAGCCATTGGTGCTGATTGGCAGCCATCACTTTATCATTCAGCCCCAGGCCAGCTGTAGTTACAGAAGCACAACCTCATGGGAAATGAATAAATAATTGCGCAAACTGTCTCATGTGAGCCTTTAGTCATGCTATAATGTTGTTACGGCATCATAAACATACCTGGACTTGTGTTTTGTTTCATTCACACATGTTTAAGTGACCCTTTATTATTTGCGTGTGTACATTTTCAAATCTCTCAGTAGAAACTGGCAATTCCAGGGCTGAAATTATCAAAATGATAGTGTCTATGAAGTTTAAAAACATAGTAGAGCACTTCCTGAATCACCGCATGACATCACACATTTGAGTGCTTTCTGCTTTAGAGAAGTCTAAATTTGCACAGTTTGTGTGTTAAAAATGTATGAATAAAATAAAACACAGCATACTGTGTATGTTTTTGATGAGGAAACAACTAATATATCATGACAGGCCTACGTCAGAAGAAGATTTTTTTATACTCAGTGCAGAATTTGATAGGAAGCCAGGCGAGTTGACAGAAGACAGAGGTGATGTGGTCACACGTGGGGTTCTGGTGAGCATGGAGCAAGCAGAGTTTTGGACCAGCTGCAGTTTATGGAGGGTTTTTTGAGGTAGGCCAAACAGGACAGAGTTACAGTAATCTAAGCGAGATGTGACTAGCGAATGGATGAGTATAGCTGTAATGTGGGGGGTGAGTGACTGTCAAAGGCGGTGAATATTTTGAAAATGACAATAAGCAGATCTGGTGATATTAGAGATGTGAGCAGAGACTGAGAGGCTGATATGGTCTTAACCTGGAGGAGGGAGAGTTGGAAGAGCCATCAACGAGAAGTGATGGGCTACTGATGCAGTTATAGCCAGTTTTAGCTAATAAGAATTACAATTGTGTTCGGTTGTTGATAAAGTGCACTACAGTGTTAACCGGAACAGCACACCATCAGCACCAAGAAGGAATGTCTTACAAGAACGAGTCCACAGGCACTTTTGAATCCCAGTAGTAGCATACCTGACTGGTGACTTCCCACATGCCAGAGTCACGTTAGACTTCAAGTGGCCGTACTGCAGTCCCGACACTGCAAACACATTAAAACCACACATTAAAAACAATGTCAAGATTGTTAAACTCCTGCTCAATCAGACATACCACGTGTCTCTGAATCGGCATTACCATGATTTAAGCCCCGCTGTTTACAATAGTATCAACAGTGTGACAATAACAATACCATACAAGGTTAGGGACCAGTGGGGCTGTGGGCTGAGAAGGCTTAAGCTCCGCCAATTGAATATAGTATGGTGTTTTATTTTCTGGAAGTTTATTACGGCTACCGCTAAAATAAAAGTCATCATGAATCATTAAAAGCCGTCTTAATGATAACATAAGAAGCTGGGGAGTTAAGTAATGGGTGTATTTCATGTGCATAAGTGTTGACGACAAATTTTGTTCCCACCGTGAACTTGAAAACATAAGAACCTTGGAAGACGGGAGGGGACATGTGGTGCTCTTCAGTGTAGGGATCAGTTTCAGATTCAAGAAAGGAACAAAACAAAATTGAGGCACTCCAAAAGGTCATATCATTTAAAAGCCTGTATTAGCACATGGCTAGTAAGGTTAAAACGCCAGCACATTTCCACTCTCCAGTTTTTTCCATCAGTGTAACAGTTGTGCTGGTCATAAGCCTGGATAAAAGTGGCTCAAGTTTTTTTTTTGTGTAGTTTGATTCCATCTTTGTCCATTGTATAGTACTGCTGTTGAATCATTAGACAATACACTTGGCACAAGGGCAACGGCGTAGGTGGACACATGTGTCTCCATTGGAAAGCTATACAGCCGACTGTTATCTTGTTGCGAAAAATGGTAAAACAATTAATTATATGAACTGTATTGAATTCATCTGATCAATGCATTAGTTTTATTACAGTCCTGCTGATCTTCTTCTGCAAGTTTAGAGCTATAGCAAGTGGTCTCAGGTTGAAGTGTGCAATAGCCAGGTTTAAAGTGAGCAGACTTTGTGGCTCCATGGAGAACAATGCACAATGCTTTACAACAGCACCCGGGCCTCCTTAAGTAGCCCTGCAGAGCGCACACTCTATGCACACAACAGGTTAAATCGGGAAACTTCTCCTTCTGAACTGGATTATCCTCCTGTAGTGTGACCAATGACAAACGTATCCCCCACTGTCGCACAAAATGAAAAAGCGTGCAGTGGATTTGAAGCAGTGCTGCGCCTACCAAAGTAAATATTTGCGGTTGGGGCTAATTTGCAGAGTTGATACTTTATCTGGCCCGTCCGAGTGTGCCGTCCTGCGCACGTATGTTTAGCTTGGCTCCGCAGTTCCGCAGCCTGGCATTTGCCGTAGACTTCGAGTGGAAAAACATGAGCCCAGCTGCCAGCCTGCCACGCACACACCTCCTTCATTAATTCGCAATCATACAGGCATGCACACTGCACACTCTGCTCTCTGCACACTGCGCGCAACTGCTGCCGAGCTGAGCTTCAAGCTTATTTTTAGAGCTGCAAGTAGGGTTGTCAGAGATATTGAGAATCAAATACTAATCAACACTAAAACGAAGACTGGACACTCTTTTGATCAGGTATCAGTACTAAAAAAGTCACATTCATGGGACAGAAATGAACCTTTCATGAATAGCTTTAGAATGAGCTGTACCAGAACAAGTTATTGTTGAAAATGGCATTATATTGTCTAAAGCAGAGGTGTCAAACACATTTTCACCGAGGGCCACATCAGCAAAATGGCAGCCATCAAAGGGCCAGATGTAAAATAAATGCAACTTTTAACTTGTTAATAAACTGTTTCTGTATTTATTACTCATTCAAGTTACAAATAAAAAAAATATGCCTGTGTAACTGCGTATCGCCTGATAATATGACATTTTAAGACCATCATACTTTTTAATTTACCCTGTTGAGGGCCACGTAAAATGATGTAGAGGGCCACATTTGGCCCAGGGGCCCTGAGTTTGACACATGTGGTCTAAAGAATCAGAATCGGTATTGAGTATCGAGCCTAATGAAATACACTTTTTTGTACAGAATTTTTGGCGTGACATCATTAACTGCAACATTAATCCCAATTGAATCGAAATTACACTTTGAACGGACGCAATTAGCAAATCAAAGCGCTACAATTTTTATGTTCATATTCTATTCATTATAGATTTTCAATATTTGAGAGTAAAAATATCAACAGGACAAGAGAAACGCTTGTTCGCCCACTCCCATCCAAGCTACAGGAGGGAAAAAAAAAAGTAGATAAAAAAAAAAAAATAAGTAACATAATTATCATAATAAAAAACAAAACAAATTGTTCAACCCTACTTATATTTATTACCAAAGCTGCTTGTCTTGGATTGAATGATGCCAACATGGAACTAGCACAAGCCTTGCTACTTTCTAATAGGAATAAATGACTCTTAATGTATAAAGTTGCGTGTAGGCGGAAGAGGAAACGAGGACATAATGATTTGATTTGCCCTAATACTGTATTTAGAGGATACATTTCTGTTGCAATAACCTCATATGCCCCCGGAGACCAACTACAGTAATCCTTAATCAAATTTTACACGGAAGGACATTTAGAAAAGGGATTTCATACTTGGCTTTTACCAACACCTAAACTTAGCCTTTTTGGACAGAAGACACAGATGGAATCCAGAGCAAGAGGTTATATAGTGGTTTTCAATGCAGAAACCCATATGTTGCAGGCCTTGGAAGTAGTTTTGAATGAGACTGTTTGTGACTGAGGGATTCAGTGTTCATTAATTTTAATATAGCTTCAGTCATTCAGAGTGTAATTATGGTATGGGTTAGTGCCCAATGGTATGGTAATCCAACTTGTAATTAGAACTTAAATGTGGCAGATGATGCATTACTGGAAAAGTCAAACAATACAAACCCAAGTGCGTTTACTTTTTGAAGCAGTAAATTTTGAAATTCAAACAATATTATAGAGTTACAGATCTTTAATATGATTTATTCTTTGCAGTTGAAGTTGAATACAAAACAAATGTGTTTTTGCAGCCATGGTTGTTTGAAAGGCTTTATTTTCCGTGTCAGTAGTGCTGTGATGATACTAAAATGTCAAGGAATAGACTCAATACTTGATACTAATACCACAATGATAATTAAAAACACTCTTTCTTTAGACAACAGAATGTGATTTTCAACATTAAAACGTAGCATAAATCATATCACCATGGGGTGTCATATCACATGCATAATCCCACAGTCGTCCAGGGTTTCATAGTGGTCCATGGGCGTATACTAATCTATGTGGTCTTACACTAACACAGCTCAAGATCATTCTAAAGCTGTTTAGGAAACGTTCATTCCTGTCCTGTGAATGTGACTTTTTTAGTATCGATACCTGTTCAAATTAGCATTTCGTTTCAATACTAGTTTTAGTGTGGATTAGTATTTGATTTTCCATACATTTGACAAATCTATTCCTTAGTACTGCATTATGGGGAAAAAATAGGGTTACAGGCTGAGTGTGTTCCATGCAAATCTGCTGTTCACAGGAAACCTAACAAAGGCATTATCCGTCAATTCAGAAAGTAAAATTCCAATGAAATCTATATGTAGTACTTGCATGAGTGGAAGTATTCACGCTTAAAAACTTTTCAATTTTATACAGACGAGAAATGTGTTTATTTATTAACTTTTTTTTTTTGACCATCATCAGATTAAAAATTATTTGTTAAGGTACTTAAAGGTGCCCTAATATGTAACTCTGGGGTAGAGGGGTCAGGCACCTTCTTGTTTCTATGGAGACTGAAATGTTCCACAGTATGGCATTAAACTTATCTATCTTGCAAAACACTGCGTAGAAACATGCATTCCTCCTGTCACAATGGGCTCTCCTTTTGACAGATCTGACCTGTAATCTGGTATGGTCCTACCACTTGCTTGTCTCCATGGAGATAGAAAGGTGTAACGCCCAACTCTGGAACATTCCAGGCAAAGAAATAACATCTCCAGTTGGACAATCAAGATGGAAGAGACCACCTCTTCACCAGAAAATGTATGTAAGACTGTGGTTGCATTGGTAACCATATCTTACTAATCTGGAAAACATTACATTTTAAGAACATAGATCCCATAACTTAACATTATAAAGCATGAATCTATCTCTGCCCTAATATTTCAACCCATTTTTTGTGTCTCCACTGTTCGAAGTTGGCCAGTCTCAATGCGTGTATTCATGTTTTATTGGCAATGAAGAACATAATTCTTCCCAAAACCCGCAGCGTTCCTCACATATCTGGTTATGCCTTGGGGCCACAACACATGCACACACAGCCTCGCACGCCCATAGTAAATAATACGCACATGCTAATGCTAACTCACATTTACAGCTATACATTTCTCCTGACATTGAATCTTGACGGTAAAAACTGCAAGCTGGTCGAAACCCAGTCCTTTCCAAACAATAAAAAAAAGACCTTAGACCGACGGTAAGCTAGCATAGATGGAAAACTCATGATAGACTTACCTGCAGGGACGCCATACTGCCTCTGCGAGTAATTTAGCAAGTGAGGGAATAAAGACGTCAAGTAGACTAGATGCCTTTTTTTTACATAAGGGGCCCCTAAGCACTTAAATCTTGGCTTGTGAGCAAATGCAGAACTGAAAAGTCGAGGGGTGAAAAAAAAAGAAAGGAAAAAAAAACGTAAAATGAACAATGACAAGTTTGAACAAGAATATAGGCTCTCTGCTTGGAAAGAATAAGTCAGCGTTTTATGGTGCGTCGAAGACTGAATAATGGAAAAAAGTCTGCACCACGTCCAGTTCTTTCAGAGTTGGATAGCTTTAACTCTCGGAGAGGAGATAAGTGAGAGGGAACCAAGAAATCCAATGCACCAAAGAGATCTATGGCTGATGTCGACCAGGCTGTGGTTTGTAAAGAGTATGGTAATAGGGATGTCTGGGAGTTTAAGTGAGTGCCAGTTTGCATTGAGGAGTCAATTAAAGTTGGATGTTGGGAATTTTTTTTTATTAGGAAAAAGGGAAATTCCCCCCCCAAAAACCGTCACAGTGTGTGAAATTCAGGTGTAAAAACTAGTTGATTTTTTAATGCAAGACACAGTATGTAACTTTTTAGCCAAAAGATTGGAGTGATTGAGTGTGGTTGTTTTTATTGCACTGCAGAACTTGCAAAACATGAAAAAATGTGGATTCGTGTGAAGGCAAATACGTAAGAGCACTGCACGGCAACAGCAGCTCCCACAGATACAAGACAGATACAGGTACAGGATGGATGAGGTTTTATTGATCTGAGGCTTTTGATGTGCCATTCACTGCACAAACTGAACCATAAACAACCAAGATAACAGAAGAGAATCCGATCTCACTGAACGCTGCACACACAGGCTTCGGCGTAAAAAAGAACGTAGACGTCTGAGTGTGTTTCATGGGTAGGAGAGGTCTGGGTGGAAATCACTGTCACAGCTACATATATTTGTTTGCATGTAGTAACGTATGACACAGAATTGCAGAAGCAGCCTGGCTCGATAGACCGCAACAGCTCTCTGCCGGAGCGTTTAGTCAGTAATTTACAATAAATATATACAAATTGTGCTAATGTGCTAAAATTGTGGAGATCGGCTGACGACGTGGCCAGGTGGAGCCGAGCCAGAGGAGCAGCCCCAGGGTCTTTTACAGGCGGCTGGATGTGCTGGGTCCTAGCGCAGTGTACAAGTAATCAACAGCACTTTTTTGTTTGTTTGTTTGTTTCCAGTTGACTGAGATGAAAGTCCTTGTGATGGCTAATCTGGGATTTCACAATAAAAGTGAGCACTTGGTTTTCAGATGTTCATTTTGGGGGTTCCTGGTCATTGATCACATTGTTTCTTGTTGGATCTGGAGACCTTGTTTCCTTCTCTTGTTACATTTTAACATTTTTTTTGTCTTTTTAGTTTAGATCACACTTGGAAAACCAGATGTTTCTGCATTGGTAGACCTTTCTTTGTTTGTTCTGACCTTGACAGATGGAAGTACTCGAGCTTTGGTACTTGGACTTGGGCTAGTGGAGGTTCCTGAACATTGGATGACTGACAAAACAAACTTCTGTTGTGGTCTTGTAATCTTTTTTCTGTTGTGTTACAAGGATAAACCTCAATAAATCGTTGGTGTAGAGGTAGATGGAGACTGTGATCAAATGCAATTAATAATCAGTCATAATCAGTTAATGACTTTAACTGATTTGAAAGTACTAGTAAATCTGAGGTGGGATTAATAAATACTATTAAATCTGAGGTGGGATTAATAAATACTATTAAATCTGAGGTGGGATTAATTTGATTTTATTTGTAAATCATAAGTGGCCAATGAGCTCCTTCTTTCACGTGTCACTTAAAAAAAAAAAATCTCATTCAATCAACAGTCAAAAATACAATCCATAGCAAATTGCAACAATACTATGCTAAATAGATGCCCTTGATTATTGTTGATGTGCAGACGTTACCTTCATCTTTTCCATTCTGAGCATGACTGGGAGCCAGAGACCAGGATAAGAAGCAGATGACTGTCAGACACACAGGGCTTACGGACCAGAGGCCTGGCATCTGCAATGACAAGGACAGACAGGACATCTGTTTAGATTCAATACAACATGTTACACAAGCCATTAACAGCATTATCAACAAGTGCAGTACAATTACTCTTTAAAAGGGGGAGCAATTTGTCAAAGAAATCGAGATGTAGTCTATAGAAAAGTCTGTCACTTCAAACGGCATCCCTAAGAGACAACATTTAAGGCGGCTGTCTGATTGGATTAGTCTGTAGAGCTTCTGCTAAATAAAAGACATATTGCTGTAACTCAGAAAATGGGCTAGCGCTAATAATGGCTTTGTTTCATTCTATTAACTGCACTAGGTTGATGAAGCACAAATGGTTGGTTAAAATCCCAAAAAGGTCATGGAGAGGTTGATAGTGTTTGAACTTTCCCTTGTTGCATAAAAGAGTGAAATAGTACCAGAAAAGTAAGTTGGTTTTGGAAAATGTGAAGTGAAATAAAATTTTCCAAACATTTGTCACAAATAATTACTAACTACAGCCCAAAGCATAAAATCAAACCAGTCAACTTCATTAAAGAGGGCTTATTACACTTCTATGGGGTATTAAGTGCTAACACAGTGCATATTCCGATCGCCATGCTACATTTTATTATTTTGATTATGCTATATTCACCAAAAACAACATATTAACAGGTTTAATATGGTTTTGCTTCAGACGCTCTGAATCCCCCCTCGCTTTGCTCTCTCTGCAAGTCACTCCCCCTTCAGAGCGCTATCACAATGGTAATTTCGCTGACAAAAAAAAAACAGCACCTCGCATCAGGTTTGTGACATTGTAGAGCATTGTTTTATATCATGCTTTTGTATATTTATGGAAAATAACTGTGCAGGAACATGGATGATATAGACTTGTGGGCTGAGCAATGGACTTAACAGTACTGCTAACTGTAAGGAGAGTTCAAATAGGGCCCGCGAGAGATCACTAGATTACTCAGACATGCATGGACGACATCTAATGCCTCTTCAGGTAGGTTTAATGTTTTGTTAATATCCTCTTTCATCAGTATCTTGCAAAATGTAATACTTTTGTTTAATACACCTTGTGGTTGGATTCAGTAGACTATAGTTCAAAATTATAATTCATAATATTTGAATTCTGATCATAGGATTTTTTCTTTGATTTTCTCACCATAACATAGGATTTATGTACAAACTATCCATTTCATATCGACAGTGTAACAACAAAAATGTTATATAACTTTATATCAACATTATATTCCACGAGACATAAAAAAAAAACCATAACTATAATATGATGTAATATGTAATTTTGTTCACCTGTGCAACTATTAAAAACTTGAAGAAAACATGCTGCGGGCGTTGCAGACCTGTAAAACGTTAGCACTCTGCTGTTAATATCTTTATCCAGAGGGGATAAACTTAAGCTGTGTCAACAAACATGCCTGACACGTACGCAGTGAACAAGTGTCTGATAAAACACTGAAGTCTGAGCAGGTACAGGGTCAGGCCCTATAAGGCTTTTGTCATACATATCTCTGCCATAGAAGAATTGTTGTCTTATCTCAATGTCACAACACTTTCACTTTCACTCTCCTGTCACAGACTCCTTCCACAAAGACACTATAGCAGTTAAAGCAAAGCAATGGTATTCTGTGGTTTAAAGTAATAAACAAATATATAAAAAGGCCTCTAGTATCTTATGTCATTTTCACAAACTAACTATGTATTTATAAATTAGTAACAACAATTTAAAGGCACACTATGTAGCTTTCTGAAGGCATGTCACCTGCATGATTCCATGGAAATAGAAAGTTAAAACCATACTGTAGAACATTCTCCATGGAGACAGATATGTTTTATGTCACTGTGGAAAAATTTAAAGGTATTAAAAGGAATAACATTTCCATGGAAACAATCAGGAGGAGACCACCAAATAAGAGTCAGTTTTGTGGAGGAGCAAGCGAGTTCAGTGTAAGGGTGCATGTTTTTATAAGATGAAGTGAAAAAAAAACAACATTTTACTTTAGTGAATTGGCTAAAAAGTAGCATAATGTGGCTTTTAAAAGAATCAGTGATTGGTCAAGTAACTGTTGTAGCCTGAGTATTGCTGGTTTTGCTGGTGAATGTTTTTACTTACTTACTTATTAAGCGTGAGTTTGTGACGGCGTTGTTCTCTGTATTAAACTTACCTAAAGCAAAAGATTTCAGAATTTTGATTATGAAACTTCACTTTTATTCTTCTTTAGTTAAATGAGTCATGTTTTAAGGAATCATTTAAATCTGGCCCTCACTCAGAAAGTGAAAGGCTGACTCACGGTTGTTTTTTTTTATCATGTTCTCAATGTCATGTTCCAGACACTCCTCCACCTTTAACTGCACAATGCTGCTGAATAGAGGCCCCATTTCTCTAAAGACATACATATGACAGAGAATACATTAGTCCACTATACAGAGGTTGTTGATGACTAAGATTAGCGTTTTAGCGCTTTCAAAGGATGACCAAAACATTCAAAACATTGAAAAAGATGAAGTATATTACTGCTGTTCTGCTCAATATTCTGACCATTTATTAACAGTATAAACATGGCAGCATACAATTTCAGTATTTGGGGATAAGCGATACCACAGTTTTTGCTGTGTACTTTTTACTAATACCGATACTGGTTTATGGGTGAATGCATTTCAATAACTATGTATACAGAAGGGTTTCAAATGGGCTCTAAAGGACAAATGGGACACCTGACACCGATGGGTCACACCTAAATGCTAATGGTGGAGTGTATTTGACCCAAAATCAATAAAGAAATGGCCTGAACATGTAAAAAACTGACGCTTAGTCTTAGTAAGATTTACATGTTTACTAATGTAGATATTTGCATAACAGTATCAATACCCACATTTGTACTGTGTTAGAACATTTCCTGATCATACCTCTCATAACAACATACTTTTCCATTGATTATCATGATTTATGCATGTTTGAGTAATCTTTATTCTCCTGTATTCAAGATATCATTCCTCCGATCAAGCCCCCACCAGTATACACCAACTACTCTACTTACTATGATTGATGATGATGATTAGGATTCAGCAGCGTTGCGTAGTCATTTTGGTATCACTGCTAGCGTGTGTGATCTGTTGCAATCCATAGGAGGGGCCAACATCATGCCGTACTTTGTTGTGATAATGTTTACGCCGACCTACGGTAAAGGGCGGGTGGGATTTGACTCCTAATTCCTAATACCTTAGTGGACACTGGAATTTTCCAACCTGGAACTCAGCTGAACTTGTTTCTTTTATTAAGTCGTTTCAGATCAACATCGCAATGTTCAAAATACAACAAAATGATGAATGGGTGTCATAGATTATTATAGACCCAGAATAGTTATGGCTAGTAGTTTAGTAGAATATTGACAGATTATGGGAAATGAAATTAACAAATGATATGGGTTAATGGGACAAAAGCCCACTTTAGCACATCTTTCCACGAATGAATAAAGAAAGTTAGCTAAATATTTTCTACGCATTTGTTCTGAAGGTTAATCAGTTTGACCCATCTAATAGGCTGGCATTATCAAGCTGACCTATATTAAAACCAGTTTTAATAGCCCATTCATCACGTCTATGAATCGTGACCTTTGCGTAAGTGTAATGCTCTCAAAAGGGTAGACGCACTTCATTATAGCTGTAATGTTTATCCAATAGCAGATGTCAGACTCAATCATTTATTTTCCATCATTCAAAAAAGCCCAAACTGACTCTTTGCAAGAAGCTATTCCCATCAGCGCCCTCTGATCTAGCGCACAGATGCTACATTCACCAAGACGACACTATGGCTTCTCCTAGCAAATTCGAATTCTCGCTGTCTACCGTCCATGTTTGCATTCCTTGGCTCCCAGAACACTCATCCCTTCAAGGTTTTTATAACTTATAAAAACAAAGAAAAACCACACTGTTTGTACTTTTTAGAGAGAATTATTCCAAAGCATTTTTATCTCCTTAAAGTAAAAGTGAAAGTATAGTTATAGTTATAGTGACTGATTTACACGGCTGACCCAAGATCTACTTTTTCAGTCAATACAAGCATATAAAAGACCTGTATCTGCTTTTCCCATGTATTTGAGCATTGTATTTAGCTCTTGAGGACAAAAATATGTCTGCTGTGTGCTGTCTGCATCTGATTATGATTCGGATCGGATTTACTATTGACTGTTTGTTGTTGTTCGCATGCTAGTTGTTGTAAGCTTTACTGTCGTGACAAAACTTCACTCTGGTCTCGGAGAGTTGCGGAAAGCATCTTAGAATAAAATCATAGCGGTGACTGATTAGGGTGTTTGTAATGCAAGTGAGCAGTAACTTTGGATCACTGCAAAGGCCTGGTTTTGTTTTTTAAAGTTTTTAAGATGGTAAAAAACAGATACAGTGCCTTTAAGTTGTGTGATGGACTGTTGAAGCCTTTACACACCTCTGTGCCAGTCCTTGGCTATATGCTTCACTGCGCTAATGCTGCTAAGGGCTCAAGGTTCAGTAAACTCTGTCTGCCTGTTCCCCAGAGTAACTGGAGACATGAAAATGCTGTAAATGGTAAATGGACACATTTTTATATAGCTCAAAGCGTGTACCTTGCTCATCTTGAACCTATACTCCTGATTCCTGTTCTTCAGTAATGCCTCTTCTCCCTCATGTGTCTATTTTGGTCTTTGCAACTCCCTGCTATTGTTTTTTTTTTTTTTTTTTTTTTAAACCTGGGAACATTCTTGCTATATAATGCCAAAATGGATAAGGTCTCGTAAGAGCCCCTTAGTGCTAATAAACAAGTCATAATTGTATAAATGTCACCATGGAACCATTGGATTACAGCCAAATGCATTACTATTAAATCCCGGAAAGTCCAAGTCTTCAAACGAGGTCACTATAAAAAAAGTCTGTTGTATGAATGTGGTGTGTGAATGAGTGATGGTGGTTAGAGGAGCCAATGGCACAGACTGGCACCCTCGCTTCTGTCAGCTACCCCACAGCAGCGGTGATCACAGTAGTTAACATCATAGTGTGAAATGAATTAAAAATGCTAAATGTAAAGTCTTGGTTGTCTTAAAAGATGAATTAAAAATCCATTGCATTATTATTATCATTAGTAACAATTAAACTATGAAGATCACAAATGTTTGTTTTGCTGATGTAGAAAATAATAGTAGTAATGGTTTAGGAACATTTTTCTACTCTACTGCGGTAAACTAGTACAAAGTAATTCTACTAAAAGACTCAAACTGCAAGCATTGGTTGTTGCCAATCTGTGAATGTGGAGAGTCGAGTTCATTGTTATTCATTGTTAACTGCAGCGGGGACAGGGTCGAGTAAATAGAAGCTTCGGTTGTCCTTCCATGACATTTCAGAGCAGTGTTGTTCCCTGGAAGCTGAGTGCTAATCTGCCACTAGTCCCAGAGCAGCATGTCCTCCATCACACCACAGTGTCAGTGAACCTGTCGCAGGGATGTTAGCTCTGCTGTGGTTCAGCGCTTTGGCTTTTTCAACTCTGTGTTTTGCAATGGAATGAGTGGACTGGCCCCTAGGTGCAGCTCAAAATCCAAATCGTGAACTATTCCTGGCAGATCGCCATGTTAGGAGACTATCCACACATTTGATCTTAACTGCTTTCAGATGGAAAGAGCCTGAGACCAACTAGGATTATTCTTAAAGGATTAAGGCGATTAGGTTTGGTTTTCTCAAATGCTATGATTGTTGTGCATTTCTTACAATGAACAATGGGGAGTGTTTTGGAAAACTTGATGTTTTGCATATTAAACTAGGCCGAGAATTGATTTCTTCATTTTTTCTACCACAAAATGTATAAACAAAAGACTATTTGCCTGTGGAGCAAGAGAAGTTAAAACATACTTGAATACCAACTATATTTATAATTTGGGACGGAATAATACAGTAATATAAATTCTATACCACAAGACTTTTGCAAGATTCTTCAAATGTAGGGAACATTTAGTTTTTTGATTGACTTAAAAATAAAGTAAATCACAAAGTTCAACAGAGCAAATACCCTCCAAGACATTTGACATTTCAATACTGAATTTTCTTTTGTGGTGAATTTTCTTTTGTGGTACAATTTGTAGTACTTGAAAAAAGTCAGCACAACTGCCAAAATACAAAGAACTACCATACCGCCAGTAGATCATCAGCTTGGCAAGGCTGATTTGAATTTGTAAATCTGCCTAAATCCATCCGGCTGGAAGGTAATCCCACAACTATACTAGAAATCCAGGCATTATTACCCAAAACACTCCCAACAGGTGCGTATCACTTACTTCACAATGGTTAAACCCGTTATTAGAGGTCATACTAGAATAGAATCAGGTCCCTTTCTGCCTATGTTAGCATCAGCCTAACAATGTCAAGGACCACTTCAGGCCTCTCACATTTCATCCTGACTTTCCATGAGCTTTGTGTTTGCACATGTGTGTTAGACTAATTGCAAATGAATTCTCTGACTCACTATAAAGCCACCTTGCAGCTACAATTCTGCCAGCAAGCACCAGAATAGACAGGAGAATGCGCATATGGATACTGTCACAGGGACTCAACTCTGCAGCTTTAAAAAATGGACGCCACTCATATTTATATTAGCTGGAGCCAGAGCTCGGAGAATGAAAACAGCAGGAGAAACCGCACACCCCTGCTGCGTACCACTCCAAGACTTTTAATAATGAGGTTAAAGGTTACCGCCAACAACAGGGAGTACTGAAATTACACCTTTGCATTGAAGAACTTAAGAAACTCTCAAACCGAAATACCAAGAGTGAACTGAGGGAATCACTGTTTATTTTTACAAGTAAAAATCCATAGTTTGTGATAAAAAGGACGCTGTAGTAAGATGAGGTTTGCGCGCTGTGGAGAGGAGTAATCTGATCCTGTAGGGACTTCTTCTGGCTCTTTGCGGCCGCACGATCCCACAGACTGAGTCACTCCCACTTTGGCATGCTGCTGCACATTCAAGAGACTTTACGAGGGAGAGGGAGTGATGGAGGAGAAAGAGGGGCCTCAAGACAAAAGGAGGAGGAGAGAAAACAGAACGTAGAGCTAAATAACAACTGAAGAGTGCTTTAGTGAGACTGTTTTCAGATCACTGACAACAGAATTTTGACAATATTGGGAGACTTACGGCGGAATAGTTTTGCTTTGACTCATCTTTAGTTTGTTATAAGTGACGTCAACAAATCTATAGACATTTTGTAGACAAGACCAGTTTTATTTGGCCTTTTATGAGGGGGCGGCAAATAAGTGGATAGCAGTCTACTCTACTTTACATATGATAGAATGTAGGGGTGTGCAATTGACCAAATTTTGATCGAGATTTATATTTGTCTAATTGTCAAGGGTATTTTTTTAATCATGAAGTCAACAGCTAATCCTCTGCCATAATAAGTGAAACCATGTTTTTTACTGAAAATTTGACATTATGCATTGTATTGTTCATATATTGTAATTTTATAGTCAAGTAAAAAGCCCAAAAGGAGTAGGCTGAAGCAATAAGCTAAATCCCAGACAGTGGTTTGAAGCAGACTTTGTAGGAAAAAAATTGCTTTTTTGTGGTAAACAATCCGGACTAAATATATTTAATACTATTGAGATCCATTTCTATTTGTTTTTTAATAAGGTCACATAAAATGCAATCGAAAAATGGTCACTGATCACTGTAAGAGAATATATTTAAGTACATAAATAGCAATGTATCTTCTGACAGTGATGCCAAAAGAACAAAAGTGTATAACTTTGTATAACAGTGTTGACTCACAGGGAAATATCATTTTTCTTCACTGTTCCACCATAAAGCCTTCCAGGATATCCTGCTCATAAACCGATTACAGGCGATGTCACCAATTAAAAAAAAAATCTATTTAGATGTTACGTACAGCCTGTCTTCGTCTTCCTTCCACAGTTTGTCCAGCACATTAAGGAAATGATGCGTGGAGGTCATAAATATCCGGGTTTAACATGACAGAGTGGGTTAGACGGTACTGCAGTCTGTGTATGAGCACAGAGGTGTACTTTACCAAGGAGATCATAAGGTTGAGCAAAGATGTATGTGTAGTCAGCGGGACAATCACAATGACGACTGTGTTTACCCTGATCGCTATAGTAACCACTGGGCACCCCGCCTGTTTGACCTTTTAGGCCGATAACAACGCTGCAGACTGGGAGAGTTCCCATGTATCCTTAGGAACTGGAGTTGTGACTAACTACTTTACATAAAAATACGCGTACTTTTTCATGGAGTGTTCAGACCACCAGGAACATGTTATCTAGAAAATACAGCAATCCTTTCCAAGAGAAGGAAGTTAATGTTTTGTGTTTCCATAGAGATCCAGGGCAAACATACCTCTGATCACATTATCAGTGTGGTACGGCTGCATGTATGTAAACGGGACTATTTGTACTTGGGTGTCAAGCCATAAACCGCTATGTGCTAAACGAAAATACCTCACACGGCAATATCTTGAGTGGCGTTGAGTGTCAAAACTTGTTCATGTGTATTTTATTGTCAACTAGGCAAATTTGAATTGATTGATTTTCAATACTTCTGACAACCCTACATGGAGTAGCCAAAGATATCAACAATTTTAAGGTCTTCTTCAGCTGTCATCTACTATCATTGGTTACCAAGTTCATCAATGAATACCTTATTTTAAAATACTGGCTCCCAGAGTTAAATTAATACCACCATTGCCTTGATGGCGTCTAAATTTTGGTTAGGAACTCTACTGTGGACAGGAGTTAAGTGGCTCTCTAGATAAGAAGTGGAAAAAATGAGTGCTTGTTTTTGCCCACGAGATAAGGCAAGGCGATTGAAGCATGAAGTGTTTAACCAAGGAAGATGGAACAGTCCTGGAAATGCAACTGATGGTGGACAGGGTAAATATGCCAAAAAATGCATGCATCCAACCATTAAATGACTGCAATATTTAAACAGTGTGAGGTTCCAAAATACAGTGGTATCTATGGTTCTATTGATATTCTTGATATTTCTCTTGGTGTTTTAAATGTCAAGTTTGTTACAAATGGGTAAAGCTGCATTTTCATTATTATTTTTTTAAATAATTTATTAATTAATTTATTAAAGAGGGGGTATTGTGCAAAATCGACTTTTTGGACCATGTATTCCTTCATCAAAAACATGCCTGAATTTGTTTTGTCATTCATGCAGGCTTGAATAATCTAGCGATCTCTTCCAGGCCATTCGAACCCTCCTTATGGTTAGCAATACCATAATCCATTCCAATGTTCAGCCTACAAGTCACCCATGCTTCCCTGCGACAATTTTCCCCAAATATACAAAAGTATGATACAAAAAAATACATTACAACTTGATGATGCGTTGTGCAGTAGTTTCATTAACAAAATGCATAGCAAGGAGTGGGGGACTCAGAGCATCTATAACTAAAGTGAAACTTATTAAACATGCAATGCTTTCATCAAATATGGCATTTTCAAAACAATAAAAGGTAACATGGTGATATAAGTGTGTATGTGTAAGAAATTAATACCCCATTAAAGTGTTAAGTGGTTCAACTTAATAAACACCCCAACTACATAACTTGTATTAGAGGGGAAAAACAGAAAAAAAACACAAACAGCAATAGGAAGACAGGATGACTTCCTTTGATTAATCACTATATTAGTCATCCCTGGCAAGCGAAGACTCAGCACAACCAGTTTATGAATGAAACAATAATGCCAAATGCACAAAACACAAGTTAGCTAGTAAAAAAAATAGCAAAGAAAAGTCTTTATAACTCTACCAAGTCAGATTACTAGATTCAAATTGTTATTTGAAGAAACTTACATAAAATTTCAAAACACAAGTAGAGACAGGCATGCAGCACATACTGTAAAACTGTGCCAAACCATGCCAGGTAAAATAACACTCAAGGCACATGGGGTTCCTTAGAATGCAACTACCAAGGAAAGGTTGCGCCAGCACTATCAAGTGGTCAGGCTTTGCCCAAACTTAAGTGCACAAGAAATGGGTCCCACATGTGTCCAGAGATAGCACATAGCCAAGCTCCAATCCGACTTTTCTGTGCATTTGATTATAAGATGTTCTATAAGCACCTAAATGCATTAAGCAAATATATTCGTAGCACTTTTTGGACGCTAAATCCATTTTCCATCAACTTATTACCTCGATGAAAAGTTAAATATTGACGTTTGGCGCTGGTATCATAAACCTGTACTGTGAGGCGAGATGTGTGTGTGGCAGGATTCTGGCTTCGCTTCTACAACTCAGGAATTTCCTCCAGCCCAGCCGCCAGTTCAAGATGGCTACCATATGCCAGCTATTCACACACACATACAGAGACATGCTGAATGAGGAGCGCGGTCCGGCCAGAGTACAAGTTTACCAAAGCCAACCTCTCGCATAAACAAACACCGTAAAATGCATAATGGGAGTGTAGCGCTAGGCTAAAATGAAGCAGTGGCCAGATTTAAGTGAAGTGCATGTGATGTGAGTGACGACTTGAAGACAAAACCGGTGGATATGCCACAATGAGCATGACGCAAACAGGCAGTTGGGAAAGCGTACCCAATGTCCAGATGCATTCAGCTGCAAGGCTTTGAGTAAACCAAACTCCAGAGCGAAAGTTGTTTGACGAAGACCAAAATAAATATGTGACTTCACTTGTTTTAATTTCCTATCTGCACTCGGCGTTGATATTTCCTTGCTGTGCAGTAAGTTTACATTTGCACAAATCCAGCTAGCCAGAAGTCAGGTCCAGATAGACAGATGTATTGGTTGACTATTTAATGCGATGTAGGTACTGCTCAAAATGTGACTACGCCGCTCTCCCAGATGGGTTTACAGTAAAGTTAGGTTGTGGGTAAGTTTGTTGTCATCTCAAACCATCTTTTGGGTGGAAATGTCCAAAATCGGCCCAATGTATCGGGCCAAAAATATCGGCAGAGCTGATCGGCCATCAGTTTATTTGGATTCTAAACAATTATTATTAAAAACATAAAAAAATAAAAATGTTAAGTTCATCGTGATCATAATATACATTTGCAGTAAAACACAGTTGGTAAAACATAGCACAACTTCAGTTTGCCTCAGGTCATAAGTTCAGGCCTTCAGTTGTCACAACACAGTCAGCGTGCATCCCATAAATGAAACTGCGGCACATCACATCAGGTTCGTCAAGTTGCTGTGTACGGTTTTGTATCATGCGTTTGTATATTTATGGTGAATTGTCATGTGACAGCGTGGGTGACGGTGGCTTATGGGCTGAGCATTGGACAGAATCTTGCAGCTTACCGTAAGGAGGGTTCGAATAAGGCCTAGGAGAGATCGCTAAATTACAGAAGCATGCATGGATGATATTTAAAACCTTTTCGGCCATGTTTTTGATGAGGGAATGTTATAACATGTTAGAAAGCTCAAAACACTCTATTTTGCCCCTCTTCAAGTTTAAATGACAAATTCAGGACACCTTTTCCATTCCCAGTTAACAAAAATGCGAACAAATAAACAAGCTGTGGTCTAACTTAAAATTCCAAATTCAGAATTACATAAGAATCCAGATCCTTATTATGTGCTAAAAAAGCAAATAATTACGAAGTGTTGAGATTTAAACAAGCAGAGACGATGATTCAAGAGAGACATTTAAACACAGTGCAGCTGTGCATGTGCCAGGACTGACCACATTTTGTATCCAAATGTGCTGTGATGCCTCATGTACTGCAGAGGTCCAGAAAAAAGACTGAACAAAATGTGGTGGCTTTAAAAACAGAACAAGAAGATCCAGTCAGACCGCTCACCGCATTAAGTCCGGTGCAGTGTGTCCTCAAACTGTTGGCAAGGGAGAAATGTCAAGAAACGCTTTTTGAAGTTACGTTGTCCACATTAATGGAGTGCCGAAATTACAAGCCACAGCAGGTCAGAAATGTAAGCAAATATCATTTAGCGAGCTCTACTCTAGGGCTGAACGATTTAGGAAAAAACTATCCGATTGGGATTTTTCTGACAAGCGTTGCGATTCAATTTGCGATTTATGTTTTTATAATAGGATTCTTTTCAAAGTTCACATTTTAAACATGCGTGTCCAGGAAAATTGACAAAAAGACTGAAATATGAACTGACAAACTAATACAAGAGTCACATTTAAGAACGTGTTTGTACTAGTGTTGTCATGGTACTAAAATTTCAGACTTTTCAATACTAAATAATAGACTCCATACTCAATAATGATTCCGATACTACAAATAAAAAAAAAAAAAAAACACTCGTCCAGGTAGGTTCCATAGTGGTCAAAGGATGTGTACTAATCTTGTACTTGTTCTGAGCTCATACTAAAAGGTCTTCAGGACACCAAAGTTCATTTCTGTCCTGTGAATGTGCGTTTTTTTTGTATCGAAGCGCATCTGATTTTCAAAAAGCCAAGTTTGTACAAAGGCCTGTCATGATGATTACTATATTGACTTATCACTCAATATACAATATAATGGGGCTCAATATTTATCGTGGGTTCATTTTCTTTGTAAAAGTGGTAAGGTTTTTGTTATTTTTGTTGTAATACGATAAGATTCGAGCTGTAGAGGGTTTGAATAAGTGACTTCTGTGGCCAATTATTGCTTCATTCTGATATTTATGTGTTGCAGCTCAGACCTTTTAATGGTTTACTGGGATTATCCTGCTTATTTTTTGTTGTATCAGTGGCATAAAGTAGTTTCAATATTGATATACCTGCTTCAAAATGTATTATCGTGACAGGACTATGCATATAGATCTAAACTACACGGTGTTATGACCCAGCTCGGCTAGAGTTAAGAAGGTAACAAAAACAACATGTACAAATGGTATAAATTTAATGAACAGGATTGTAAAAGGTAAAGTAACAAAAGTGGTCTAAAAATATATATATATAGACAAATGTATAAACAAAAGTACCTAAACTAAGAAGCCAAAAATAACAGGTTTAACACATAAAATAGTTTAGTGTCTCAAAAAACTAGTCGCAAAGGCTTATTAAAAGCGAATGACAAAATAAGGGAGACAAAACACAATATCAAACTACAAGTGTCCCAAAATAAACACGAGTCACATAAAACCTACAAACAGAACCAATAAGAAAAGACATAAACAGAACTAAACACACAAAGTTAGACAGAGAGACAGACGAATGACTAACAAACAAACTGAGACACAGACACGGCAGACTGGCCACAAAGTCCAGCCGCCCTAAGCAGGTGTGTAGAATCTTCTTAAATAGGAGAGATGGCTGCAGGTGATGGCAAAGTGGGAAAACAGTCGTCCAATCAACAGCGAGGGCTCACGCATTCAGCATTCCACGGGGAAAGGGACAGATTCAGTCACACACAAAACATAAGTCAGATACTAACAAATGAAAGAACTTAGGGAGGTTTAACACAGGGTTAGCAGTTTTACGCAGAAAAACACTTGATAATTTGTTATTTGTGAAGGAAACTTAAAAAAAAATTGTCAGTCTTTGTGATTTGCCAGTTGTGTCGATTCAAACTGCGATTTCGTTACTGATTAATGTTGCAGCCCTGCTTGACGCCACACTCAAAGTCTAAACCTATTGAGCCGTTACGCTGAACTGTAAACTGTTTTTCTTCAGCTTTAGGTAGCCACGCTCTTTTGTTGACGCTAGAGTCTGCATTTGAAGTCAATCACCAAAACTTGTTCAGGATTAGTGGTTTTAGTGGCTTCCAGGCCTCTCTGAATCCCAAGAGCCAAAGAACCATGAGCAAAGTGCCCCAACAGATGTTCTCCTGGGAAACTTCATCTGGGTGGAACCGTTCTGGGCTCTGGTTGGTATTTATTTTTACTTTACTTTTATTATCTTTTTATTTTAGCGAATGTAGAATCTTCAAAAGCACTTAAAAGACAAATACCTAACCTAAAAATCTAAATATATTTCTTTAAATTTAGTTCTCAAAGTTCATGCACGTTTATGTCACCACGAAACATCTATTTAAAGTTTTAATAAGGAAAGCGTGTCTTCATTTAGTAACAAGCACATAAACATTCTTTTCTAAGGTTAGTTGTGTTTAACATGTGAACAAGAGCTATTTGGACTGCAGTCATCTGGCAACAGAACAATATAACTGCTTTGGAAAATTCCATAACTAGTGTATAGTACTACCAGCGTAAGATCCCAGTCTTCTATGGAGATCTGCATGTGCCATTACTGCTGTTGTTGATGTTCTGATTTATAATAAAGCAGAAAAGGAATGCAGGTAAGCTTTACTTTTTCACTCCAAGGAAAATTCTAACTGTCAAAATTTTGTTTTGAACTTCATGTTTGTGGATGACCCACCGCAGCTGTTCATCTACCGCATATGGTTCAAACGTGGAAGGAATCTCCTCTCGAATACCCAATACATGAGTCATCAAAAGTAGTGAAAATAAGATATTAATCGACACTACATGGTGGCCCAAAAATCATTGACAGTTGAAAACAATTCATAACTCTTTTGTCTCTAAATATTTTTCTCTTATTTTTTCAGAGCATTTAGAACTACCCTTCTGACGACATTTTAATACCAGAGATGCCCCAAGCGTGAATGCCATTAAAGGAATAATAAGTCGTTTTCAAAGACGGGGTGCAGTATGTGATCATCTCCTGAGACCTGATTAGTCCCGATTTCTTCCTGTGGGGCTATCTTAAAGAAAAGGTGTTTGCGAATAAACCTCAGACAATAAATGACTTAAAATCATAATATCGAGGATCAAATAAGAGCCATAACCCCGGAAATGCTTTCAAATGTTATGCAAAGTGTGTTGGATCGGGCTATTCAGTGTGAAACCGAAAATAGTGGACACTTAAAAAACATTATTTTTAAAAATTAAGTTATTTTTACTTCCCCTAGTTTAAGTAGTGATAAGTTCAAATGTAAGTGAACAATTATAACTGTATATATTGCCAGAAATCTCGGAAGGTTCAGTTTATCTGCTGCTAAAATTTGGTGAGTACAACTTAAGAATTATAGGAGCTATTGAAGATTTAAAAGTGTCAGTGACTTTTGGCCACCCTGCAAAACTAGTGCTGAAACTAGATACTCATTTGAACTACTATTGGTACTAAAAAAGTCACATCAACAGGACAGGAACGGACCTTACCTGAATGGCTTTAGAAAGATCTTGAGCTGTATCAGAACAAGTATAAAACCACATAGTATTGAAATTCAGTTTCAAATGTTTTTATCGTGACAACATTAATCCAATATATCAAGTTTAAATAGCTTTTCCCTGATTGGTTAAAACATCCACCCACCGGAGCGAGAAGACAACATGCCAGACTTCTCTTGTCTGCATATAATAGCCAAAAAATCTAGTCTTGGCTGTCCAGGCAGAACAATTGTGGCTGCGGATTGACATTACAAATGGTCACTGAATTTTCTGGGTGTCAAAGAACACAAACTCAAAAAGTTCAAATACTGAACAATCTCAAGAGTATTATCCGTGTTAATATTTCTGTTCTTTTATGCTTGAAATCAACTAAAGTGTTATTGGCACAAGTGGACACATTCGGTGTATCGAAACTAGATATTTGAGCACATATCCACACTGTACTACAAAAGTCACATACATATGACAGAAATGAACCTTTCCTGAATAGATTTAGAATGATCTTGAGCTGTATCAGAACAAGTATAAGACACATAGACTAGTATGGAACCTACCTGGACGACTGAGGGATTACACCGATACAAGGCCGCATGATAAAATAAAAGAAAGTACTATGATTTACTGTTGAAGATCACATTCTATTGTCTAAAGAGAGACTTTTTACTATCACCGTGATATTCCTCAGTATCGAATCGAACCCGACTTCCCCAAGACATAAAACTTAAATTTCACTCGACGTAGCACGGTTATGTAGTTCTACCTCCTTATCTGAGAGGTAGCAGATCTTTTGAGTTAGCACCCTCGGTTTAGTAGCCAGAGAAGGACGCACATCTGCACTGTATGAGCCAATGACAGCCGTTTTAAACATACACCCCCGTCCCCACCCACTCGCTCTCTCACATCTGCTGTGCGTTATACAACAAGGCCTTACTCAGACACTGCCAAGGCCCGCATGAATACACATCTCTCCTGGGTGATCAGTTATGGACTGCTCAGCCAGCCTATCAGCAAAAATATAATTTCAGTTGCATATGGTTTAGATCCAACAATGCTACAATCTGGAAATTTTCTTGTTGATGTCTGCCTGATATGTTCCACAGCATGGCGTTAAACTTGTAAATCTCCATGGAGACAAGCAGATGACACCAGCATACAACGTTACAGGCCAGATCTATTGAAAGAAGAGCCTGCTGACAGTAAGAATCCATGTATTTTTGTCAGGTATAATGTTAAAACTGCCTGTAACTGAATAAAAGACAGAAATATAAACACCTTGTATTAGGATATTTTTAAATCTATGTTATAATGTTGCTTCCTTATCAAAAACATACCTGGAGTTGTGTTTTTTTTCCACACACAAACCCTGCATATTTAGGATAAGTTCGTCTCTCAAACAGAAAACACTCTGTTCCACCTTGTCATGTGGTAATCCAGGACATGCTCCACTTTGTTTTTAAACTCCGTACACCGCCAATAGAATCAATTATATAATTTCAGCCCTGGAATTGACTATCTCTACTGAGCAAAAGGTAAAAGTTAGCTGTTAACTTGAAAACTACCGTGTTATGACATCACAAGGTGGAACAGAGCATTTTGAGCGTTGGAGATGTAGACAGACTAATAATAAAGACATGAGTGAATGAAACAAAACACAACTTCAGACATGTTTTTGATGAGGTAACAACACTGTAGCATGGCTTAAAGCTCACAGGAGACAAATTTGCGTAATATAGGACTTTTAATGCCATACTGTGGAACAAACTTGGCAAACAGCTGGTCAACCCTCCATCAAAGAAGTTATGTCACCCTCTCCAAAGCTTTAAATGTCCTGTTCAATTTTCTGACATCACTCGGCAGTAATCCAGCAAGTGCTCCTCCAGGTTTTTAAAGCCCAAATGCAGTTTCTGACCATTTCTGAGCTCATTATTTGCCTTCTCAAATTTGAAGCTAAAAGAAATTGTATTTCTTGTTAATTAAGCCATGGCAACTAAATAGGCAAAAATGAGGACAGTTTTTCTCATATTCACTATTTTCAGATGAAACAAGTGAAAAACCAAAAACTCTGAGGTTTCCAAAAACGAGTTTAAAAAGCCAGAAAATACGCTTAAATGAAGCCTGCATCAAATCTGGTAAGTTGGACTCATTACTTCCATATTAAATGCATGTACAGGCTTGCATGTCCTTTCTAGCTGATGATATTTACAGCTAAACCACAGCGCTAGCCCGTTAGCCAAAAGGTTCCCCGGCCAACGCACTCTGCCCAGTTCTGCTCTACCACTCGGGCCTGAAGTTACGAGTCTGAGTGCGCATGTAGATGTATGAAGCCTCGCCTGGCGCCACACTACTGCTGGGAGTGATTACAAAGACATGGTGCAGATAGCTGGAGATTACAGCTCCATGCAACGCTGACACACAAGAGGAGGTATATAGAAGGGTGTATACATGAAGAGTATGCGTGTAGATTGGTAGCATGTGAAGGGGTACAAACCTAAACACGGTCTGCAGATCCAAGGACATATGGTGGGATTATGTACTTACAAACAATTGCAGCTTGTCTCTGTCGGGCGTCGCAATTATAATTATCCAGTGCTTATCTTTAATGTACAGTCTGAGAAATGCTGTATTCAAACCAGATGTCATTTCGAAAGCAGTCATCGATGTCTGGGGCGTTGGGCCATTACAAAGAAGACTGTGCGACTAAAATAGTGTTGTCAGGATACTAAAGTTTCAAACTCAATTTTGATACTAAGGAATACACTTGACGCGCAATACTGATTCTGATACCACAGTGATAATTAAAAACACTCTTTATTTAGACAATGGAATGTAATTTTTAACATTACATCACAGTACTTTCTTTTATATTACTATGTGGCCTTGCGTAGGCTCTATAGACGTCCATGGGCGTATACGAATCTATGTGGTTGTATACTTCCATCTAAAGCAGGGGTGTCCAAACTATGGCCCGGGGGCCAAATGCGGAACCTCATACCAGTTTTCATTGGCTCTCAGGCCTCCTGCTGAACCGGCCCAACTGATTATAAGCAGTACTTTTAACAGCAAATTAAACTATTTCTACCACTATATCTTCAAACATCACATTGCATTGTGATACAGACCTAAAATGAATGTGTTTCAAGCCTTATTAATTTACAGCGGGTCTGGTAAAAGCTGTGTTTAAAGCACTGCACTAGATTGATTACCGGTCTGTGGCCCTCCACTTCGAATGTTTTGAGAAGTGGCCCTCAATAAAAAAAAGTTTGGGCACCTCTGATCTAAAGCTATTCAGGAAAGTTTCATTTTTATCCTTTGAATGCTACTTTTTTAGTATTAATACTTGCTCAAATGAGTAACTAATATCTGATTTTTGATCATTTTGATGACCCTAAAAGCAACTATAATTTTTGGGGGTGTTAGAGCATCATAAAGTGGACTGCGTGACTTGAATATTAACCCTTAAAACAGAAAGACAAGCATTCCAAACCAATCGTTACTTTCAAATGAACGAGTCGGGGCATGTCCTAGAGATTCCATGAGACTTAACTAAAAATCAAAGGATAATGAAACAAAAGAGAAACAAAAAAGCCCTTAAATGCCCTTAAACTGCACTGAAATGTATTCATTCAGAATATGGAGTTTTTCCAGATGAGGTAGAAAATGAATGGACGGACATTGCAGTTGCTATCAGGCTGGACAACAAAATGTTATATGTAGGTAGGTTAAAATGTATTGAATTAACAAGATTTCATCTAGATTTGAGTAGATTTGACTTGTCAAGCCAGTTTTTCTTATTTTAAGTGTAATAAGATATTGTCTTTTATATTTTAAGTACAAACAGCCATGCTCAATTGCTACATTATTTTACTTGGAAAGTCAAATTTTCTCAAATAAAAACAAGTTCTTAACTGAATACATTTTAACTTAACTACATATTACTTTTGGAAGAACAGTTCACAGTTCACAGCCCAGTGCCCACTTTTCATATTAAACTTTTTTTTTATGATGGCACATATGGTATCTGTTTGTTGTCTGTTTTAAATAATTTGACTGTGGGGGTATTCTGGAGATAGTTTAAAAGAAAAAGGAGTTGAAATTGTGATTATAAAACATTTTGATAGGAGTGCATTCACATGGAACTACACTAGGACTAAACCAAAAGTAAACTCAGACAGAAAACTGATTAAACCAGGACCTAACCAAGTCTAAACAAGAACTGAACTGTTTTTAAACCAGAACCAAATCTCTATGTATCTGACCCAAACTACACTCACAAGACTACACCTGCACTGGAGAAAAAACAAGTATTTAAATAGAAAAAGTACTACAAAACATGTATTGATATGTATACGGATCAAACTTGTGAATAATTTTTTTAATCTGCCTTTATATAAATACCACAAAATTTAAAATCTCAGTAATTACTATATTGACTTGAAAGCTGGAACAGTATTTTTTTGGAGTCAATATTTTTCTTTGCAATAAAATTTTGGGTTATTTTGGCTAGATGATAAGATTTAAGTCGTAAAAGTTTGAATTAATAACGTCTATGATTCATTACAGATGCAGACTAAGTACTTAAGTGTTTCAATCTGCTATTTTATTGCAGCTCATGAGTTTTATAATATTGTAAATTTAGAACAGTTTTGAGGTTTAAATCTGCTTTTGGGTTGTTGTGTCAGTGGCATAAATTAGTTTCAACATTATCGTTTATTTACTTTAGAAATATATCGAAACTTCAAAATGTTTTTTAGACTGTGTACCACTGATGCCAATGTGTGTTTGTACCACTCTGAAGCTGAACCTCAGACGACCTTTAACACATTGAGTAAACAGGCCCAGCTGTATGTTCTGCTCAGAGGCACAACATGAGAGAAACCCACATATCACACACACATGTTCAGGAGTACACTGTATACACTTACACATACTTTGAAGAAGCTCCGCCTCCAGGCATCCAAGCCACGCCCACGCTAAACTGCCGGCACGACCCCCGTTCCGTTTCCCCCGAGCTGTGAGTCACTCTGCTGGGAACTCCATGCCTTCTACATTACTACTATCAGAGTGAACGAGCAGAGAGGGAGGAGTAGGACAGAGAGGTGTACGGGTAAGTAGGCAAGATCATAGACCTGATGGAACTAAGCTGAGACCAAAACAAGAACATCATACTGAAGAAATGTGGGTAAGTCCAAAAGTAGAAATAAAAACAAAACAAGAAAAACACTTCTAAAAATCCTACATTTTACCATTGATTTTACCATATTGGTAAAGTCATTGGAGTAAATCAAGATGTGAAATTTAAAATGGCAGTAGCAGTGGTATTTAGGGCTGTATTGGTGGTAGTAGTAGTAGAGAATGGCAAAAGCTCTCAAAAATATCTATATGTATCTGACCCAAACTGCACTCACATGGTAATTCAGGCAAAAACTATGCCGAAAAAGTACTAAAACGCTGATAGTCCTAGTGGTATTACTCTACTTTTATGTGTTAAGAGGTATGACAAAACTGACTTTACCAATAAGGGCATCTGATGTATAATGTATGCCAATTTATTAGGAGAGCATAATAGCTAACTTTTAGACAGTGCTCCCATTTTGTGGCACATACTTTTATAGTGGTAAGCTTCCATAAGGTCAAATGGCAACACAAAACATTTATTGCCATCATAGACTGCATGTAAAAATGGATGTAGCTAATCTGCTGTCATGTACCAAATGGGAAGTGATCATGTGTGCGCTTGTGGCTCCATCGACTCTGGCTCTTAGTCTTAAAATGTTTGTAGTAACCCCCTCTACATGATCCTGTTATTTTTATTTCACTATTGTGTCCGTAAATCAGGATATGAACATTAATAACAGACAAATCAGGCGCCTTCTTTCCCCGAGGTCACTCCCGGTAGCATTAGTAACAGGTTTGATTGACCGCATTGCTCACCGCCCACTCTGTGCAAAACTAGTGGTGCAAGTAGGAAGGGAGGTTACCTTCATCAGCTTCGCTCTGGATTCGCTTCGCTCTTGCTATGATACTCCTGGTTGGAATTCCAAATACGGAACTTAGCTCCAAATTTGCCCCTATAACTGCTAGCCTCAATGAGCTTCATTTGGCCAGAGCTGGATGCTAAGGATGACAGCACACTCCCTTAGTCCACTTCTTTATACAGTCTACAATTGTCATCCATCATCCACTCAATAACCAGGAAAAGATGTCCATGTTTAGAATACACACTAACCTATTGAATGTACAACTTTAGCTAGCCAAAGTTTGTCCAACCTTTGGCATGAGCGATTATGCGTTACCCCCGAGAGTTTGCTGACATTTGACTGATTTCAGATGTCCTCCGAGTTCTGCTCGGCGAGAGGTAACGATAATAAACAACATGAACTTGCATAATTAAACCCCAGGCCAAAGCAGCTCCAGACACAATGACTTTAACAAGACCCAGTTTGAGCTCAAGACAAAAACATTGCAAAGGGTAAAATATACACAGACATGCTTTCTTGATTACTCCCGTTGGACTCAGCGCAGGCTTGATGAGGAGAGGCCCGAAGAGGGAAACTCGTACTAATTTAGCTATGATCTCAATACAATACTCAGAGAAGAAAACTGCATTGTTCAGCCCGCCACTTTGCTGCTCTGATTTAATGAGGTTGTTAAATGTGTTTGCACAGGTGGACTTGCCGGTGCCAAGTAGGCTCTACAAAGGCAATGAAAACCATGTAAAGGGTGTGCTAAGGATCATGGTGAACAATTTGGTTACTGCATAACAATAATCAAAGTATAGTAAAAACTTCCAACTTTGATGTAGTTACAAGCATTTTATATTTCATTTATTTCATATTAGAGTTGAGAATGTGATTTCCAGATACTAAGTAGAGATATAGCGGTTGGCTGATATATTGAGCCCATATTTGGACTTTTTAGCGAATCGACTTTCGACCTTAAATCTCCAGCAGAGACCTGTATTTTGTTTTAATCAATCTGCTGCTTGGAATTAGATTACACAACACTTTATATTAAAGTTTTACTACAAAGGGATAGCTGCACACACACTACACACATTACTACATAGCTTTCTTATAGGTTTGTTGTTAAAAAAAAAAACAAAACAAAAAAAAGGCTTTGGGGATGTTTGTAGTAATTTCAAATGACATACAAATAATCAACATGGACCCAAAAATATCCGCAGAGCCATCGGTCTTCCAAACATTCAGTATTGCAACGGCCATAAAAAAAAAGCATATGGGTCAATATCTAATACTACATAATTCTAAAACTAGCATTGAAATCAGATACATTTGAGAAAGTATAGAGTTGTCAGAGTTATTGAAAATCAGATACTAATCAACATTAAAACAACAATCGAAACTAAATACTCATTTTAGCAGGTATCGATACTAAAAAGTCACATTCACAGGACAGAAATGAACTGTATCAGAAACATAGACTAGTATAGGCCCATGGAACACTATGAAACCTACCTGGACGACTGAGGGATTACACAGATACAAGGCCGCATGGTAAAATAAAAGAAAGTGCTAAGATTTCAATTTGAAAATCACATTCTGTTGTCTAATGAAGCAGAATCTGATTTTCACTTCTTTCAGCGGTCTATTTACTGCAGCTCATGCTTTTTAACAATATTGTACATTTAGAATATTTTTGTGGTTTAAATCTACTCTTGGATTATTGTGTCAGTGGCAAAAATTTGTTTCAGTATTATCTGTGTAATCCCTCAGTTGTCCAAAATATGTTATCCTGCCAGTCTTATCAGTGACCAAAGAAAAAAAAAAAAAAAAAAAAAAGATTTTCAGCTATGTCAACAAGCTCAAGGAGGTCCACACTTGTAAACAAACCATTAAATAGCAGGTGGTATGGTGGCGGGCGTCTCTAAAAACAAGCATACAGTGAAGCAAGTAACCCTCACTGTTAAAATATATTGTACAATACAATGAGATTAGCCAGTGGGATTACTATACAGTACAATGCAACTGACAAACATGACTTTCAACAGGACATTTAACTCGACCACTGTTAAGCTATAGATTTAGTTATGTTTAATTGAGTTTGATTCTATGGAGCATTTGGAGTGTATTTATATGTAAAAATACAGATTAAACAATAACTCTGGAGAACCCACAGGGTCAAATTTGGCAGCAGTTAATTGCTGCTACCCAAAATGAAAAAAAAACAAAAAAAAGTCAAATTTCAATTCAAAACATTAAAAATGCCACTTCTGGCCCCTGCATAGATACCTAGTGAACGAATACTGAAGTAAAATGAGCCAGTGTGGAAGTGACAAGATGGCTGACCACATGCTGTTTTGTTGAGCTGGAAAACTACCCAAACAAAATTGTCTTCTCAGCAAACCAGCGGTTGTTAAAATTATGTTTTTTATGTTAATCTTTTTAGTAATAGCTTGCAGAATGTCTAGAAGTACATTTTATATTTTTTTGGATAAATTAGCGAGCCCAATGGGTCAAATTTAGTGTTCATTGAACTTATAGCAGTAATTAATGCAATGTTCATAATTTTCCAAAGAAGAAAAGGGTTCTTAGGTTCTCCAGGGATAGACTGACATCAAGGCTAGCAGTTACGGGGCAAATTTGGAGGCGAGTTCCATATTTGAAACTCCGACCGCAAGTATCATAGCAACCAAAGAGCCAATCTGGAGCAAGGCTGTTGAAGGTAACGCTCTTTTTCCACTTGACAACACCACCAATCAAACCTGTTGCTAAAGTTAGCAGGAGCAACCTCGGGGAAAGAAGGCATCTATTAATGTGCATGTCTCAATATACATACACAATAGCGAAATAAAAATATCCGGCTCATGTAGAGCGGGTTAATAAAAACACTTCAGCACTTAGACAGAGGGGCGACAATTTTTCAATGTAAAGTGAATTGGAGCCAGAGTTGATGGAGCCGGAAGCATGCCCAGGAGCACTTCCTATCTGGAATGCAGCGGCTAGTGCGTTAGCTATATCCATTTGCATATACTGTGTATGGATTAAACACAAAATTCACTCCAAAAATCTTCAGATAAACCACTTTCCTCTTGTTTGTTTCTGCTGTTGTCCCATATAAATCCTTGTAATCTAAAAAAAATTTATTGCCAACTAATACCAATTTTGGCTAACTAAGACACCAACCTATTAACTGACTTATGCACTACAGCCCTAGTGCCGTGTTTAACTTCCATACAACCTTAACCCTTTAAGAAAGCATGATAAATGTGTTCTAAAAATGCTTCCACCCTCATGAGTTGGTCGCTGCCCCCTCATAGTTTACTCGAGATGACGAGTCGATAAGGGCTGATTTACAGTGTGCCGCCATGTTTTTTTTAGTTTGTTTTCTTTTGGATATGTGTGTTTGTGCGTAGGAGTTCTGAGCACATCCCATGAGATTCTTCATCTTGATTCAAACACAGATTAACATCAAAGTCAGGATGTTTGATGTGTTCAAAGTCAAGATGGCACGTACTACTATATGTATGTACAGTAAAGACATTGTAAAATAAAAAAGAAAACAACAACAAAAAGAACTGCATTGTAAAAAAGGGCTCCATTCAACGTAAATAGACTATATAATGTATTAGAAAATATTCATAATTCTTAGACCTTTGTAAGTTTAATCACTCCAGTATGGAATTAACTGGGCCTAGATAATGATTAACTAGATCTGTTATTTTTATTGAATAATGAACTAATAAAATAGTAAATACAATTGTAGGTACCTTTTTTCAGATTCTTCCCTTGATCAATTCTATTTTGTATGGATGGTTACAAAAAAGATTGTTGCAACGGAGAACTTGAAATGTGTTAAAAAATAAATGTTCTTTGTTTTTGAATGAAAAATTGCTTCAGAATTGAATATGGAATTGTTTTAGAATCGAGAATTGTTTTAAATCGTATTGGGACCCCAATAATCGAAATCAAATCGCCAAACTCTTAAAGCTTCACACCCCTACTCTTCAGGCAGCAGGTCAAAATATGCTGTGCTGGATATTTAAGACCCATAGACCAATGAAGAGTCCAAATATCTTTGTCAATTTAGAGAGAAGTAAAGCCTCGTAAAGGCAGGGTGATCCAAATCTTAGGCCAGTCCTGAGAAATACTATCTCGACTTATCGTTCAATACATGACAGATGGAAGAATACATTTTGGGGGTCAGAAATATTTGGTAATGTTCTGCACCACGATGAGATCTGAGCTGTAGAAGGTCAAATTATGGACTTCTATGACTCATTATAGACACAAACTAACTACTTACATGTTGCATTCTGTTATTTCTTTAAAGGAGCTCATATTTTTTAACAATTTTGTACATTTAGAATACTTTTGGGAGAAAATTTAGCTTTATGGTTTGGTTTCAGTATTAGTGTTAGTTGTCTATATTTCCTTCAGCAATATATCGCACTCCAAAATGTGTTATCGTGACAGGGCTACCAAAGCTATGGAAAAGATGACATGATCTGGTATTAATTATTGGAATATATATAGTTCAAATACCATTTTATTTGTTGAAATGTTCCAAATGTCCAAAATGACACTCCACGCTCCTCATGCAGATATGTAAGCACTGGTCCATAAGTTGACAAATGACTTCTGGAAAACGTTTTTTAAATAACTCATTACTCCCAAGTGTTTCCTTTGAATGGGAGTATTTGTAGAAACCCACTACCAATGAAGTGTCTCGTGGTGTGTGCAGTAACTTGTCTAGGCCTGTCACGATAATGAATTTTGAAGTGCGATATATTGCTGAAGAAAATATAGATGATAAAAGATAATACTGATTTATGCCAAAAAGAAAAATAATAATAAAAAATAAAGAAGAATCAAACGCTAAGTAGTTTGTATCTGTAATCAGTTGTAAAAGTTACTTGTTCGACCCTCAACTAGTGATGGTTCCTTAACGTGAGCGGTTGGAACAGGAGCTCAGTTTTTAAAAGAACCAAATTGTTTATCGTTAATGCATTTTTACGCAGATTAACGCTGAACCAGCACAAGAATCAGTACAGAACACAGACTGTATATACTTTATACAGTCTATGGTACACAAACAGAGCAGGCGACACGAGTGAAAGCTTTGAGCACACAAAAATCGTAATAGCAGTTTTTAAATTATTATTATTATAGTGTAACATTTTATTTTTGATTATGCATAATTTCAAAGGATAAATGCACTCTCTGTGATTAGTTTGTAGATAAAATGAGTTCTCACATTGGCTTCTGTCATATAATTGAATATTAAAAGAGCCAGTCATTTAAATGTCTCTTTGAAAGGAACTGATCCAAAAGATTCGGATCCCATAAAAGAGCCGAAAGTCCTATCACTACCCTCAACTGCTCCGATCTTAACACACTATAAAAAATGACAACAAGGCCCTATTAGCACAAAGAAAACGTGATATATATCGCCCCAAAAAACATTGTTCCAACTCTTACGTATTGAGCGATAAGTCGACATAGTCATTTTCGTTACCTAAACTTGTCATAGCGTAACACAATCCTTTTGGCTTCAGCTGATTTCAGTCTTCTGCCAGATCAGATATGACTGCCATCCATGCTCGATAGCTTCCATTTAACCTGCTTTGAGCGTGCCAACACCGCATGAAGACAACAAACACACAGAATCGCAAACAGAGAGAAGAGAGGAGGAGGCCGTCTGTCAGCAGGGCCAAAACAAGGTCATAAAAAGTCAAGAGGAATGCAGATAAAGTATATAAAATGGGGAAAAGTGTTCTGTCTTTACATATTAGCTACTACAGGCTTAGAGTGAGGTTAAAACAAACATCGAGCTTGAGGGACATTTGCGAGACTGAAAGAAACACTCTCTTCATTTAAACAGACAAGGCTTTTAATTTTGCATGGCAAGACCTGTAAAAATAGTCACCACACCGGGGACACAGAGCTTCAGTTCTCTTAAGGTTTCACCAGTCAAAGCTGGACATGCATTTATGCAACAACCAACTAAGAATACAGTAATAACTTAAAAAGCCCATGTTACACCATTTTCTGATCTATTTTATAATGTTGTACCCTCACCGCAAACATACCTAGAGTTGTGTTTCATTCACACGTTTAACGCACAATTTCTGCAAATTTAGGCTGAGTTCATCTCTGAAACAGAAAACACTCTGTTCCACCTTGTAATGTCATGCGATAATACCGGAAGAGCTCCATTGTGTTTTTAAACTCCATACTTCTTTACTACAATCATTGGATAATTTCAGCCCTGGAAGTGCCAAATTCTACTGAAGTGAAGGTAAAAGGTAGACATTAGCTTGAAAACTACCACTTCATGACATCACAAGGTGGAACAGAACATTTTGACCTTTGGAGGTATACACAGACTAAAAAAACAGAATTACTCAACTCCAGGTATGTTTTTGAGCAGGTAACAGCATTATAACATGGCTAAAAACTCACAACAGTGCAGAAAAAATCTTGTTGCTTCTGCTCATAACAAAGTACGATACCATAACAGCTGTTTAAATATGGAACTTATTCATAATATTACAATGATTTACAGCCACAACATTTTTTAACTGTCAGCAACTAATAATTATTGTGATATAATTGTTATTGCTATTATCTTGGCCATGATAATCATCCAAATGTCATCATCATCATCATCAAATGCCTCCTGACCACATATTGCCTAATAACTGTTTCTTAAGATAAAAACTAAAATGTCCGACATTGCCTCAACTAATTTGAACAGAAACACAGTAGAACGTTTTAGCAGTATCTTCAATTCTTCTCACCATTTAGTGAATTCAGGCTTCAAAAGACAATAAAAACTTTCAAATTATTTAATTGAATTTGAATTGTGATTACAATTATTTTTATTTCTCCCATCAATTGCAAAAGTGGTGAATTCAAAAAACAATTAAATTCTGTTTTGAATGTAATGGGCATTCATTCTATAATATACAATGTAACGCTTTTTATACTACGACTACGGCTACTACTACTACTACTGCAACTAGGCAAGGCAAGTTTATCCGTATAGCACAATTCATGCACAAAGTAATTCAAAGTGCTTCACAGAATAAGAAAAACATTGAAATCACTACACAAAAGAGTGTGGAATAAAAACCTTTCAGTCATATGCACAGCTAAACAGAACTGTTTTGAGCCTGGATTTAAACATTGTCAAAGTAGAGTCTCATATCTTCAGGAAGACTGTTCCAGGTTTTAGCTGCATAAAACTGAAATGTTGATTCAACTTGTTTAGTCCTAACTCTGGGCACCAGCGCCAGGCCGGTCCCTGAAGTCCTCAGAGTGTGAGATGGTTCACATGGCACTGTAGGAGATATACTTTGGTGCAAGGCCATGGAGAGACTTGTTCACAAGCAGAGTTGCTTTAAAGTCTATTCTCTGAGCCACAGGAGCCAATGCAGAGACCTGAGCACAGGATTTATGAGCTTGTACTTCCTGGTTCTAGTCAGGATCCATGCAGCAGCGTTCTGGATGTACTGCAGCTGTCTTAAGGCTCATTTGGAGAGGCCAGTGACCAGACCGTTACAGTAGTCTAAAACACTGGACACAAATGCATGGATAAGTCTGGTTTAGACAATATACGTTTAATTTTTGCAATGTAACTACTACTGCTACTACTATAAGTACTACTACTTTTGACAGCATCATGATTTCACTTAAATGACAGCAATAATCATGACCATGAAATTTACACAATCAGCCCAATACCAAAACATCCTGTCAACAAGTGAAAAACATGTTCTGCTGTTGACTGAATCAGCCATCTCAAAACAACAAACTCCCCTTTACATAGCCCCCCCTATGTCTTCTATGCATTAATGAAACCGATGGTATCAAAGGTGTGACTATGCCGAGGATGAAGACGCGCTTTAATTCTCAGTTGACAAACAGAGCGCAGTGAGTGGAGCGCCCACGGTAAATAAGAACACCTGCGGAGTGTGCGGTGGGCATCAACACGACCGGGAGCCCGCGGCACCACTGGCCACAGCAGCTGCTAAATCACTCCACAGTCTGCTCGGGGCTGGTTTGGCAAAGTGTCCTCCTCTGATGTGGGATGACCAGTTTAGATGAAATAAATCACCAAAGTCGTATGCCAAAGCCTGAATATTCGGTTCAGTTAGCGGCTGTTTTGAAAGTCTACGTCCAGCACAATGGTTACTCTGTTGCTAAACAAGGGATGTCTTTTTTACCGGTGGTCTTCCAAGTGTCAAAATGTTCATGAGACACCTTGACCTTCAACCAATACCACACTAGCTGTAGAATTGGGATCTCGCATTTTTATGTTGATTCAAATTTCAGAATAAAATGCGTTTACAGAGGACCAATGATCTAGTTATACAATTTCTTTTTTTGTGATTTTTTTTTTTTTTTTTTAAAGCAAGTGTTGATATCATCTGCAGTTATACAAGTTACAGTTTTATTAAATTTTTTTCCCCCAATTAAACCCCACACCTCCCACTTGTTTTTCCCGAGATCTCCTTTGGATGATGACATATAACAGACTTTAGAGGATCAAATTTGTCTATGTTTTGTGTTAATGTGTAATGTGTATTTAGGAAATTAATATTAAAACATATTTTTTATCATCAGAGGTATAATACTCCCTACAATCTGTGCTGCGCTAGACTGGGATAGACAACACTTAGACCTGTCACAATAATTATTATAGCAACTTATTGTTCAGTATATGAAAGCTGGAACAATATTTTTGTGGGTCAGTGTTTATCATGTGTACTAATTCTTTGCACTGCTAGGAAATTTCTGGTTATTTTTTGGATATATGATAAGATTTAAGCTGTAAAAGGTTGAATAAGTAACTTCTATGACTCATTACAGGTGCAACCTAACTACTAAAGTGTTTCATTCTGCTCTTTATTTATTGCAGTTGATGATTTTTTGGGGCTAAAACACCACAATATTATTCTCTTAGAAAATGTAAAGTATCCCGGAAAGAAAACATTGAGTCAAGAAGTTGTGAATAACAATACGATAGCATTAGCGTGAATTCCAGACTATCTACTGATACGGAAGAGACTGTTTAGTGGACATCATTTAGAGCTGCATGATACGGTCGCTTTCTGTAGACTATTTTTCCAGACGCTAACCAAAACAAACTTGAGCAGTCACAGGAGTAGCAGCAGCAGTAGATCATGCAGACTGGCTCTCCATGTTCTCAAACCACGTCAGACAAAAGAACAACGACGTCAAGGAGAGCAGGTGTTAGCCGTAAGCTATATCATTGTTCACCACCTGTAAAACAATATGAGCAAGTATGAAAGGCCAGTGTATGAAATTCTAGACTGAAAAAATATTTACGAAGTCCACAGTGTAACTTTTCTGGTGGAGGATCTGCCTCTTGCTTGCCTCATGAAATGTTATTCCTTTGCTAGTCATGTTCCCAGTCATTATAACTTTGCTCCATGGAGCCAAGCAGGATCACAAGACTGTGTTACAGGTCAGATCTGTGGACCAAGGGATTTTTGAGCAACAGAAACACTTGCAATAGAAAAAAGTGAAAGATAGGTAAGTTTAATGCCATACTGTGGAATATTCTAGGGAAAGTAGTTACATTTCCACAGGTGCTGGACCCTCCACCAGAAAAGTTACATAGTGCACCTTAAAGGTTTTATGGGATGTTCCCGTTAACAGTTAAAGATTTTACTGTTTTAAAAATGTGAAAAACAGGACTAGTTCATTTGAAAGTGTTTGCAGTGGTCCAAAGTCATTCTTCTCTTACATATGTATTTTGAGCTTCCCAATTATTCATCGCAATGAGTTTAATTCTGGAGAACCCCGGTGGGTCAAATGTGGCAGCAGTTAATTGCTGCTATCCAAAATGAACAAACAAAAAAAAAAAAAAACAATTTCAAATTTCAATAAAAAAAAATTCAAAAAGCCCAGAGTGTCACTTCTGGCCCCCGCATAGAGGTACCTAATGGATGAATATTGAACTAAAATGAGCCAGAATGGTAGTGACAAGATGGCTGACCACATACTTATCAAACGATTTTGTTTGAGAAGACTCAAACAAAATCATTTTCTCAGCAAACCAGCGGTTGGTAAAATTGTGTTTTTTTATGTTAATCTTTTTAGTAATAAGTTGCAGAATGTCTAGAAGCACGTTTTATATTCTTTTTTGATAAATTAGCGAGCCAAATGGGTCAAATTTTGCACTAATTCTAAATTAGGGAATAAAGTGGAAAATTGAAAAAGTGGATATTTCAGTGAACTTATAGCAGTAATGTAATGCAAAGTTCAACATTTCCAAAAAAAGAAAAGGGTTCTTGGGTTCTTCGGGGTTAAAATCGATTTTCACAACAGGAGTGTAATTTTGCCGTGATCGTAAAGCTGCAACTAGCATGTAAATGTGCCCTTCCTAAATTATTAAGTTATAATGAGATACAGACATGTTTAGACCTCAAGAGCTGCTTATACATAATATCTGTACTGGGGCAAGGCAAATTTTGCTCAAACACATGGAAAAAAAAAAATCAGGTTCAAGGCTTTTAATTGGACGACAATACTCATATAACATAATTTGTAACAGGCAACATCATTGGGGTATATCTCATTCTTTCCACAATCAAACTCTCCATCAAGTCTTGGTTTTTAAGCTCGTTTTACTAATATACGGAGCTGAGATTTTTTCCAGATTCATAACTGCAAGTAGCTGGCAAGTCTTCAACTTTTATGTAAAACAGATGTAGCTGCTAACTTTTGGATTTCTTGGCAAGGGATCTCCTGAGACAAAATTCAGAGTTCTTCGGAATAGGGATGGCACAAGAGCTCACTAACTTATCATCACTTTTGAACACCTCAGTTCTAAATAAACTAGGATTTCTTACCACAAGTCCAAACCAAAATGTAACCTTATGGCTATGCTGGGAAGAGCGCACCTCAATGTTTGTCCTTTTTGGAGAGCGCATCAGAAGTGTAAATCAGCCACAAAATCCAATGGCGATTTTACAGGTGAAATAAATACAGTTTATAGCCTGTAAGAAATCAAATGACGTCTCGAGAGGCAATTTCATCGTTTGTGGCAAGTGCTGCAGCTCTTCTAAATGGCTTGAATCATACTTACCTTCATTATAGTTTATGTGTTTTAACGGAAAATCTTTCTGGAAAGTGTGACCTTTTTTTGTGCTTCTGTTACTTTATTATCAGCTCATTGATTAAAACTTGGGCTACCTGACTTTATTCCTGGAAATTAGTATTTTCCACATAGAGTTTCATTTCTGTGTATTTCTGTCATGTGAATATGGCTTTTTTAGTATTAATACAACCCTACTGCTAGGCCTGTCATAATAACATATTTTGAAGTTTGATTTATTGCTGAACTAAATATAGACAATAAACGATAATACTGAAATTAATTTAATCTACTGACACAACAACCCAAGAGCAGATTTAAACCACAAAAACTAGCCGAAATCTACAATACTGTTAAAAAATTATGAGCTGCAATAAATAAACAGCAGACTGAAACACTTTAGTACTTACTTTGCATCTGTAATGAGTCATAGAAGTTGTTAATTCAACCTTTTACGGCTTAAATCTTATCATCTAGCCAAACATTAACCAAAAATGTCCCAATAGTGCAGAGAAAAAGTACACAAGATAAATATTGACCCCAAAATATATAGTTCCAGCTTTCATATACTGTAAAATAAGTCAATATAGTAATTATCGTGACAGTCCTACCTACTGCGCTTTGGCGGTCAGACCCAGATTTACTTTGTCACTTACAAAGTGACAAAATAAATCAGGCCGATGCACAAACATGTGCATGGGCCTGAAAATTAATGTGAATATTACCAATGTGCGTTATGGGTTTGTAAGCGCAAGAAACTAGTTAGATGGAGTTAACTACATACTTCTTACTTCAACGGTTCGAAAAGGGATTAGCAAAATAACTTTATTTTATACAATTTAAAGGGTCTACATTACGCAAATTTTTGATCTTTGGTTTTGAGTAGGATACAACACCATAACATACTGTTTTTGTCTTATTACATTCACATATGTTCAACACACAAATCCTGCACGCTTAGGCTGTGTTCTTCATGCAAACTCAACTCAATAGTTAAAATAAAAACTATATATATATATATTAAGGTTATTCAAGTGCATTCTCACATAAAGCAGCAAGACACCTAACTTTAAGCTGCCACTTTAGGACTGCTCAAACGTGTTTCCATTTTGTGACCTTTACCATATTCTATAGCAGGTCATTTCTGTCATAGTTTTGGTCTCCATTGCTCCTCAAATTGTCAAGAGTTAATTCTAACTTGTACCGCGACATCTTCTTAAAATTATCATGCCACAGACAGCCCCAGATGCGGACCACATGCTAACCAACTCCTAAGTGTATTTAAAGTACTATTTAGTAGCATTTCCAAACCGAGTCCATTTATCTCTGGTCTGGGTACGTCTTTCAGTCTTTAAAATAAACAGGAGCATGAAGACGGCAGAAGTACCCCAATTAGGGCCCCACGCTTGAGAGCTGGTTTAATATCAATAACTGGCTGTTTTTGGGTCTCTGTCTCTCACACAGTGAAAGTTTAAGTAAATGGCCTCAGACCTGGCACGCAGCTCGGTTTCTTGGAGCGGCCTTGTCTTTAATTTAAAGTTGATTGCCGTGGTCCCTCTGTGAGTGACTAGTGAAATATGAGTGTGGAGAGAGAGCCGTACGGAGGCTTGGACCCGAATTTGGCTATGTGCTTGTGATTATATGTGAATGTGCTCTCCGAAGTAATAGATCGGCCGAATTTCAGTCTGTCTGAGTCCCTGTGGAGCCCGAGCGTCCTTGTGTGCGTGTGGTTTTTGGCCCGGCTAAGCGCTGAAATTTGGCCTGCCAGCGAGAGATGTCAACTGAGAATCAGGCAAAGCAAGAAAGCAAAGTGAATAAAAGTGTCTTTCTCCAAGTTTGAGCGAGGTGTGAGGAGGCGAAAAGGCACAGAAGGGAGCTTTACTTAGGGAAATCTGATGGAATTAATGTCAACAAACAATTTTAGTAGATGGTAATGTGATAAAAGTTTGACTTACAGGGAGTTCGTTAAGTCTGTTTATTTATGTTCAACATGCAGCGCAGCAAAAGTGAGGTGTAGAGATAGACCAATATATCGGTTGGCCGATATTTGTACTTTTTAGCAAACCTTAAATTTCCAGTATTTTGTTATGACCCACCTGATGCCTAAAGAATCCATGTAAAGCTTTATTTCAGCATTTTAGTGCAAAGAGATAACTGCACAAAACGTGTCTACACAGCTCTCTTAAAGGTTTATGCAAAAAAAGGCCTGTGGGTGAGTTTGTAGTGAATTTAAATTACAGAATTTGACAAAAATAATCAAAATCTACAGATCTTATCAGCCATTGATTCCTCTGGATTCAAACAATCAGTATCAACATCATCCATGGAAAAACCCATATCAGTTGATCTCTAGTAAGGTTTATGGCATCCAAAAGTTCATAATTTTTATATAAAAATCTAGGGATGTAAAAATCTGAATAACTGTGACAAGTGAAATTTTGATAATCATAATTCTAAGGTGTGCTATACCAACCTTAAACACATATTAAATAAATATTTCCAAAAATAAACAATTTTGGATTTTAACCTTATTCCTAATATATCCAAAAGCCTTCAGTCACTATATTTCAACCTATTTTTAGTTTTAAAAAAAAAAAAAAAAAACAACAGGTAATCTCAATGTACAGTTGAAATAAAAAAAACAAGGAAAAAGAGAAAAAAAAAAAATTGTTGACTACTAAAATAATGTATAGATGCAGCCCTAAAAAAGCTTGTTGCAAATAAAGTTGAAGAGAAGTGGGTTAAGCAACTGTCCAGAAACCAAAGGATTAACAGTTTCAATCCTCTCTAAGCACCTAACATTGCGTCAGTATAAGATGATCTGGCCGCATTGCTCATTTCTGGCAGCAGTAATGGTATCTGGTCTAAAATCACAATCAAATCACCACATTAAATTTGCCATGACGACTGCTGAAGACAAAGTAGCCAAAAATGCAAATACATTTTTCAGTAGCTAGTTTACCTCAGTTGCTCGCCGATGGCAGCATGACATTCCAAACCGCAAAGATCCATGGATAAGGACAAAGGCTAAAGATGGAGTTTAAATTTCAAAGTATAATCTTTGTTCCATCATACATATGCTTTCCAGAAGAGCCACTTTGATGTGTTGTATAAGTTTCATTCCCGCCCTGAGTCTACAGTATCAGCCCTGCTTTAATGACAGCTCTATGCTACCCCCACAAACCCAAAGCTGTTTTCACTCTGGCAGACTTGGCCTATCGATATCCAACACACACCAGCCTGAATCTTATGTCGTTCATTTGGCTATAATCTATCATCCCTATGGAGAATGTTCTGAAGAATACTTTTAATTTTGCATTTCTATGGAAGCATGCACAGGTCTCTCCAGAAAGACACATACTGTGCCTTTAAATTAAATGCAATCAGAAAGTTGTGCACTACGTAACTTTTCTGGTGAAAGCAGTCTTTGGTGGAAGTGCTCAAAAGTATTGCGTTAAACTTATCTGTATTGCATTTATTCAAATACATTAGTTCATAAAGCAAAAAAAAATGCCTTAATGGAAAACAGACATTCTTACTTAGATCTGACAAGTAAGTTGGCCTGGTAGTGTCACATGCTGGTCTCCATGGAGATGGGTACAGGCAAAGCAATAAGATGGAAGATCTTTTACCAGAAAAGTTCGATATTGCACCTTTAAGTGTTTTAAGTCAGCAACAAGTGGAGCATTTAGTAGACGCACTTTTAGCCACAAGAGATACTAAAGTGCAATATGTTGTAGAACCGTAGACAGTCAGGCAGGTCAACCGTGCTTTTATTATCTGGTGGAGGATCATGTTTTGCTCAGGTCTCCATGGACAAATCCAATAAGGAGAAAGATAAAGCAACAATTAGCACCACTCTCTGTATAAAATGTGCTTACCTGAACAGTAACAAGACCTAAGGGACTACAGCACAAAATGTTGGCGAAATAAACAAAAAATAGACAGATAATTAGTCATTTTAACTTTTGTTCTAGGGCTACAGGATGTATTGATTTCAAACTGACTGCGATTCAAGGGTGCAAACACTGAAGTACCACAGCTTTCCCACAAACAACCAAATATGCCATCTTATTCTGCATAAAAACTGCTAACCCTGTAGAAACATGTTCTGAAATGTGATGCTTGTAATAGTTTACCAGTTCATATTTCAGTCTTTTTGTCAATTCTTCCGGAAGTGTTTATGACAAGCGTTAAGACAGCTGCAGTACATCCAGAACGCTGTTGCTCGGGTCCTGATTACAACCAGGAAGTACGAGCACATCAGTCCTGTGCTCAGGTCTCTGCACTGGCTCCTGTGGCTCAGAGAATAGACTTGAAAGGAGCTCTGCTTGTGAACAAGTCTTTCCATGGCCTAGCACCAAAGTACATTTCCCGCATGTTAGAGCCATATGAACCATCTCACACTCTGAGGACTTCAGGGACCGGCCTCCTGCTGGTGCCCAGAGTCAGGACTAAACATGGGGAATCAGCATTTCAGTTTTACGCAGCTAAAACCTGGATCAGTCTTCCTTAAGATGTGAAACAGGCCTCTACTTTGACAATGATTAAATCCAGGCTCAAAACTGTTCTGTTTAGCTGTGCTTATGATACAGATTTTTATTCTGCAATCTTCTCTTTTAATATAAATTTTATGATGATTATTTATGTTTTGATTTGTTGTATTGTGATTTTAATGCCTTTCTTATTCTGCAAAGCAGTTTGACTTACTTTGTGTACAAATTGTAATATACAAGTAAACCTGCCTTGAAAATCTTGCCTTGAGAAACTGCGAACTTTGAACAGAATTCTATTATCAAAACATAAGTCGCAAATCTAATCGTAATCACACTGCTTGTCAAAAAACAAAATATTTTTCCCAAATGTTTCAACCCTATTTTGTATTCACCTGTTCCATCATTGTAGTATCATTATGAAATGGCCAATACTATCTCTTTCATTGTAAAGGGACATTGTAAACCTATAAATAAAATATCACGTGGTTGCCAACTTGATAAACACTGAATTGACGTCAAATCAGAATGTAGTAGCATGACTCAAGTTTTACCACTACTGCGCAATATTAAACTCTGCCTGACCTGGATTTATTTCATTGTGCAATCTTATTTCAATAGCAAACGCTAATCCAATACGGTTAAATGCCTGAAAATACCAGACATCAAGGAAAAAATAATAGGCCTGTCATGATAACAAGTAAATATGGACGATAAATAGCCCTGAAGTAGAATTACCCCCAAAAACCTATTCTAAACATACAATATCCTTAAAAGATCATGAATTACAATAAATAAACAGCTGAAAGAAACACTTTAGTACTGACTTTGTATCTATAATGAGTCATAGAAGTGATTTATTCAACCTTTATTGCTTAAATCTTAACATATAGCCAAAAAAAAAAAAAAATCACCAAAAATTCCCCAGTATTGCACAGAAATAGTACACACAATAAACTTTGACCCCCAAAAAATATATAGTTTCAGCTTTCATATTTTGAACGATATGTTGATGTAGTAATTATGGTGATGGGCCTAGAAAATAATATCTATAATTCATATTCAAACTGTTTCCCTACGTCTCTAAGAAAACAGTGCAATGTAACTAGGCTATTAACTGCTACTAGTGGTCAGTTAAATTCCAGTTCAGGATTTCCAGGAATTCCATCGGCGAATGAGGATTAAAATGGTAATTATGGCCACTGTTAACGCCAAACATCTCATAATGGTGACCTTTAATAAAATTCTATTAAACAGTTACTCATTACATTCTGTATAGTTTTTAATAGGCTGGGATCAATTGTTTTTGTTCCAAAGTTTGTTGTAGAGGTTAGCGGCATCCCAAAAAATCTATATCATGATCATCTACAAGCGAGATCACTATTTTGATTGTATCACGTTTCCTGTCCACCGATTAGCTTCATGCTACGTTTAGCAAATATCTCTTTCTTTTATGAGTTCATACTTCACGGTGATTGTTGAGATCCACAAAGAAATAAGATCTTCATGAAGCGAGCCGGTGGTGTATCCTCAATCAGAAAAATTACATTTAAGCACATTTACATTGAAGTACTGAATCACAATATAAGAAAATTTACCTGGGATTCAGAATAAACGTTTCTTCAATTGTTTACAAAGATGTGGATAAGGCATGGCTAGCTTAGAGGTGCCTCGAGTTGGATTTGTGGCAACTCATTGGCACTACAAAAAAAATCCCTCCTGTCCAGAAAGGATTTTTCTCATAGATTTCAAATAACAAACTGCTTGTGTTCAGCTGACAGGGCACCTACAGCTTTCACAAAGGTTCAATTTTGCTGCAATTTTTTACCTATTTTCAGATCATAAACCTTTTCTCAGCACAAAATCCGTCTGTTGTCATAAAAACGGACATGTGGTACAACATGGACAAGCATATGAACGATGCAAACCAGCCGAACTGTCATGAACGAGCCGCAGGTTTAGAACATGATTCAGAGGCGCCCTGGAAGCATAAACATTATAATTTATTATTTATTATTCTCAAGACACGATAGAGGGAGTGGGAACCAGACTGGCATCCCGCTGTATAAAAAATGCAGAGAATTGGTTCTGGGCCTCAGAAAATAGTAGATTGTCACAGGAATCTTCTCAGTTCTATTGCGATTGCTCATAAACGCTTTTTTCTCTCGTAAATCTGGCAACCCTGGTCAGATTGCAACATTATGATTTACAACTTCTCTTTCTTCTCTCTTATTTTACCTGTCTAACCTTTCCTCTCCACAGATGCCCGTAGGTCTCAACTTTCTGCTGTTTGCATTCCTCCTTCGCTCTATTTAAAAGTCTCAATCAGTCTATGAACTTTAGGAATGCAACTCTGACCCACCTCTCTCTCTTTCTCTCTCTCTGCTGCCCTCCATCTTGGCTCTCTTGTCTGCAGTTTCTCTAGCCCCACTACAACGCCGGATGTGAAGCTGTGCACGTAAATATACAAAAGATGATTGGGGTGAGGGTTAACAGTGTTTATCGTATCAACAAGTGTCCTCGGTGACTAATGATTTCAGAGCCTTACGGTGGTGCCAAGTGCTTTTCGGAGTCTGGTGAAGCAAAATCACAAACATAAATCTTCAAAGGAGACAGTTATTCAGGTCAGTTAGCAATTTTAACTGCTGTCTAAGCAGATCAGTGAATAGTCAAAGTATGTAGCAGAAGCTAGCTGGAAATATGTGAAGTTTGCAAGCCAAAAGTCATAGAAATTTTAAGACTGACCGAAAGACATCTCAAGGTTTCGTGTTTTGTTTTGGGGGTTTTTTCACAAGAATTAAAACTCAAAATTCTGAATGTAGCTCAAAATAAATTAAAATGCAAGAGGCTTGATAGTCGATAACAATTTCTATATCACAATGACTTTTTTGGACAAAATAAGTGTAGTGTCTCTAATGGTATCACGTGGTCTTATAACCATTCTGATACCATCAAAATCTGATATTAAGACCATTCTAAAACTACTAAGGAAATGTCAAATCCTCTTTGATTTTTTATTTTTTTTGTATCAATTCTTGTTCAAATCTATGCGTGTTGTATACTAGTTTTATTTATCATTTAGTTTCTAGGTAGGGCTGGCCAATTAATCAAAAGATTTTGGGGGTTTTTGAATCAAAAGGTCTACAGTCAATCTGTTAGTAAAAGCATGTGGCTTGGAGTTCAGACATTGATTACTTTTGTGTTAAAAGCCGTAGATTAAAAGCCCCTACTGTTATATTTTATTTTTGTTTTTTTTTTTTATTTTTTTTTATGTAAAATTTTATTGAAAATAGAAATGAATCAACCTGAAGTTTTTTGTTTCTTTGTTTTTTGTTTTTTTTTTTCCGTCTCACCAAGCCCTATTTCTGAGTATTCACTTTGTGGCAAAATAGTTAAAAGTCCTATCAGGAAGTGGGTAGAGTACATTAGCATCTACTGCTTTCAGTAATTGCAATAAATGACCATAAAACATAATATATTTCTGCTTGACTCTTGGAAATCATGCAGAGTACAGACAAAACAGTTTGAGTACTTGTTCAAATCCAAGTGATGTCAAAAATCTAATTGCCAATATTGACACACTACGCCAAAGTCCTTATATGGTCAAGTACAACTCTGGCACAGTAAGTACAGTCCCAGAGCTGTGCAAACACATTGAAACACAAAGTAGTTTAATCCTCCAGTCAAACAAAACAGCAGCTATGTACTTTGAGAAAAACTTTGAAGTTTGTTTAACCATCATAACTGTAATGAAGTCCCATTAGAATTTACTACAGCTAATAACAGTCTGCCTGCCAAATAATAGTCGGTAGGCTGTATTATGAAAGCAAAAAGACAGAGATAATTCAAGCTAGTAGCTTTCTATAATGTGCACACTGTGAAACCATACGGAAATAATCCTCTAGTAAACAAGCATGTAGTAAACACACAACTACTAGGAAGTAAAGGTACACTAAGTCACTTTTCTGATAGACTGTCCACCACCTGCTTGTGTGGATGGAGAAAGACGTGTTATCGCTTGCATAGAATCTTCCACAATATGGCATTAAACTTACCTACCTTGCATTCATTAGTTTGTAGGTGTTTTAACTGCTAAAGAAATACTTCTGATACTGCGAGGGGGGCTCACCACACCACAGATCTGACCTGTAACTTGGCTATCCTTGAAGATAGATAGACGATAGACATTTAATGCCATACTGTCGAACACAAAGCAATGACGCCATGTGAGTGCATTTTTAGAAAATTATGAAAAATAATCTATAATGCAGTAGAAATGCATAGGCTACTAATCATAACTAGGGATGGGTATAATATTGTTTATCGTGATAAAAGGGAAACACAATAATTGTACCATATTTTAACAGATCTTTCATCCATCTACACCAAACTGTTGCTCTTACTTAACACCAGCCTGCCCAGGGACTACAGGTGGAAATTAGTATCTTTGCTATAACCTGGCACCATACATCTTTCCTGTTTTTTTAAGATCAATGTAATGTTTGTGCACTGTCCCTGTCTAAATAAAAGCATAACATACCATATAATCGTGATAATCGCCAACAAAGATAATGCCATGGTATCACAAGAGTTGACGGGGGGGGGGGGCAAAGGGGCCCCAGGGTTTTAGGGTGCCCCCAAATTTCTGTCGAGGACCCTGTTTATTCACAATATTCTGTACTAGGTCATAGCTGTTATAATTTTCACTGATCACAAAGTACAATTATACAAAAGCTGTTTAAACATGGAACTTATTCATAACATAAAAATTATAATTATTCGTATCCGTAACATTGCATCGTGATATAATTGTTAATTGCAACGATAATCACAACACAAAATTTCAATATCATCCCATGCTTAGTCATAACGTCACCCAGCAGTGTATGCAGCCTACAACAACAAACATGCCAAAGGAGATAAAATAGTTCCTAAAGCATAGAAAAAATTTGCTATCCACAATTTTGGGCCACTGACAAGGGGCCCCAGGGTTTTAGGGGGCCCCCAAATTTCTGTCAAGAGCCCTGTTTATCCACGATGTACTCTGCTAGATCATAGTTGTCATAGTTTTCACTGATACCAAAGTACAATTATACAAGTACAATGAATTATACAAAAGCTGTTTAAACATGGAATTTATTAATAACATAAAAAATTATAATTATTCATATCAGTAACATTTTATCATGATATAATCGTTAATCGCAATCATAATCACAACACAAAATATCAATATCATCCCATGCCTAACAAAAAGCATGCCAAAGGAGATACAACAGTTCCTAAAGCATATAAAAATTGAGTTAAACATCAGAATACAGCTTAAAATAATTTAAAATTCAAAGAAACAAACTAAAAAGACTGAATATGCTCTGTAAATCTGTACCAACACCTTTAAGTACTAGCCTACCTGTTTAAATGGACTACCCAGACAGGCTATAAATAAATTAGGACACCTAGCTACGTGAATAACAGTAATTACGCGAAAAATAACGTAACACGAACGCAAATACGTTAGCTTGCAACGATAAACCGCACAAATACATTCAAAAAACACATTAAGTTTGCTTTCATTTGAGCTAAACCAGATGCTATCGAAGATCCAGCGTGTAGCTAGCCGTTATGACACATCCCACTATGAGTAACAATCCCTCCCGTGCAGTGTAGTGGCGCGGATAAACTTTTACCCCCACACTCGACGCTTCTACGGCCGTTAAAGCTGCTCAAAAGCGGCTGGAAATCCACGGAACCTACCTTGGAGAGTGGCCCGCGGTCAAACTGGCATTATTATATTGTCGCCTTCCATGGTTGAGGTGTTTTCTGGAGCGGTAGTCTGCGGCTCTCGGGGAAACTAGACACGGTCGGGCGGTCTGTCGGCTCGGGACGGGACGGGACTAGCGGGGCATGAGAGCAGAGTGAAGCCGGAGAAGGAGGCGGAGACGCGGGGAGGAGAGAGAGGGAGAGCGCGCTGGATGCGGTTGGAGCAGCCGGGTGTCTGTCACATAAGGAGGTGGGTCTAAGCGGTAAGAGGATATAAAGCAGTCTGGTTTAAGCACTGCTGATGTTGTGGTGTTATGGTGATGTCTAGCCCTGGAGAACTCAAGAACCCTTTTCTTCTTTGGAAAATTATGAACAATGTATTAAATTACAGCTGTAAGTTCACTGAACACTGAAATATCCACTTCAATTTGAACCCTTTATTCCCTAATTTAGGATCAGGGCCAAATTTGACCCACCAGACTCACTAATTTATCCAAAAAGAATATAAAACGTACTTCTAGACATTCTGCAAGCTATTACTGAAAAGATTAACAAAACAGCCATCCTGTCACTACCACCCTGGCTCATTTTAGTTCAATATTCATCCACGAGGTGTCTCTATGCAGGGGTCAGAAGTGGCACTCTGGGCTTTTGAAGTTAAATTTGACATTTTTTTCATTTTTTTTTTTTTTTTCATTTTGGGTAGCTGCAGCCAAATTTGACCCCATGGGTTCTCCAGGGCTAGAGTGAGCCACACAAGTATTACATAAAAAGATTGTCTCTGTTATTTGAGGTTTTTACATTGCACTTAGCACGGTATTGTACCATGCTGCTTGAGAGCTAAAACTGTGTAATGCAGAGGCTGATAAAGTAGCCAAAAATTGTTCTCAAGTAAGTAAAAGCCATAGTTAAATCTCTCAGCTGGACAAAACATTGTAAGAGTGAAGATGTTTCGCTGCTCGTTCAAGAAGCTTCTTCAGTTTTCGTTGGATTGCTGGTGAACACTGCCTTATACAGTATCTATCTGAAAGGAGGAGCTAACTACACTGAAACTTGAAACTTGAGTGGCTTAAAGATTTACCTTATGCAGCAGAACAAGTGGGTGAGGAGGACAGCTAGTCTTTCATAGGACACATCCAGCTCCATGCCCTGTTTATTGTGTATTGAACAGTCCAAACTATAGCTGGAATGTGCCCTTAAATATAGGGACCAGGTTCAGGGGTACCTACCCGTGGATCATTATGTTATAATTTGGACATTTTAAATCGCAATATTAATCTAATACGAATCACTCCAAAAACAGCTTTAGGTGAGTAAACGGTGAAAACAACTATAACATGATTAAAAGCTCTGAAAAGTCAATTTTGCAGAATAGGTCCGCTTTAAAGTAAAGTTGAGATGTCAGCCAGATAAAAAGCACATTAATAAATTGAATGGAAATGAATTGTTCCAAAATGTGTTAGGTTTCTTGCAAGTTAGTCTGAATGATTAAAATGTCTCAAAGCACATGCATAACATTAGCCTGCTAAAGAATGTATTGGCTGTTTTCAGACTCTTGAATGTGATGATGTTATCCCTTGGGGGGCTATAGAACTCGGGATTGTGATATAAAATTACTTTTCAATGAGCCTAATGTGGATTTGTGAAGATGAAGATGACGTTTAGCAGACATTCAAAACTATCCTGACGCTCTGGAGTGATAGAGGTATTCACCAGTAATGACCTAGCTTTCGGGTTGTTCCACTGTACTTTTGTACTTTTGTATTACTTTTTAACACTGTTTTGGCTAATGTAACCCCGCTAGGGTGACCAGATTTTCTAAGTAAAAAACTAGGACACACCCATTGATATGGTTGGTATAAATAATGTTGTGAAAAGAACACGTAACAGTGTCCATTCTCGACTCACATGTGTCATAATCTGGAGGACTCCTGTTTTTTTGCTTTATGGTTTTCTGCATTTTAACTAAACAAATGACGATATATTTCCCGCTTTACTGTTGGCTGGGACATTTCTGGTATAAAACTGTGACAAATCACTGGTCTGGGATAAATCTGCTGGTACAGGGGACACAGGGCTCAAAACCAGGGTAAATAGGGTCATTTGGTCCCCCTAGTAACTATGGACATTTTGCGCTACTGTCACAAACATGGCAGATTTCCATGGTAAAGGGCATTTTTAGACGTTCCATCCCACGCTCTATAGTATATTTTCCTATTGATTATATTGTATTCTCAAAGGGAATAGGTGAAATGTAAATGTAAATGTTGAACCTGATCATGTCTAGCAGTGCAGACCTACCCTTGGTCAGTTTGGTCTGTAATTATCAAGCATGTGGCTCTCAGTGATCGTAAGCACTATTACTGTATTGTTCAGTTATGTAGCTAAAGTTCTAATTGGCAATTCTCAATTCCACACTTCATGGCTGAAAGCATTTACAAGAGTGCAATGTCTCTAGCGCTTCCCATCCTCTTAGCATCTCTCTAAAACGCCAGCTAATTGTGGGATTTAGCCTTAATAGACCCACATGATAAAATTTGACAGAAACGCTATATTGGCAGTGGTGAATTAGCGGTAACGAATGGCACAGAGTTGCTTTTGGAGGTTTTTTTTTGTCTTAAAATGAGTTTGTAGACAATTGTTTTTCTTAAAACTAATCAGATTAAACATTAGTGACCCTTACCTGGCATGGCTGTTATTTTATAAAGTATAACTCACATAGATTTCACCTTAGCTTTGCAATATCTGGACATCAGGTTTATTTTTGACCTTCTTATCATTTGGGATCATTTCTCCTCAGTCTGCTCTCTTTCTCTGCCTTATTAGTACTGGTTGTTTTCAGATTCTATAATGCAAGCGAGTTCCCTATTGAATACTTTGTACTTTGCCATGAAATATTGCAAATGACCAAATATGGAACTTGATTATTTCTATGATTGACTTGACCCAGGACCCTGCTATACTGCAACAAAAATCTGTAGTTGAACACTATAAATTTAAACTGCCCCCCATTTGTATTGAACATTATTGACTAGAATCCTGTGATGTCATCTGAAACCAACAATAATGCTAATGACAATGCAACTTATTTTTTGAATCATTATGAAACTATGGTTGAATCATTCAAATAAAACCAAAAAAAGAGGGATGTAAAAATACATTCATAGCTTAACCAATATGTGTCTTGATTTTCTCCCTGCCTGTTTAGCTGCAGAAATCCACTTCTGTCGTCAATCTGGAGCTTTATAAATCCAGGAGAAAAGGTTTAGACTTTCTTCTACTCTTGACCGTATAAAAACGTGGACTAAATGAGTGTGATGTCACCCATAGTATTCAGCTCGAGCCAAATGAGGCTCATCAAGGCTAGCAATTATAGGGGAGAGTTTGGAGCCGAGTTGCATATTTGGAATTCCAACCGCAGTATCCTAGCAACCAAAGAGCCAATCCAGAGCAAGGCTGATGAAGGTACCCCTTCGATTTAGCACAAACCAGGTGCTTATTAATGCTGTCAAACAAACATGCTAGCGAGAGTGACCATGGGAAAGAAGGCGGCTGAATCGTCTGTTATTTATGTTCATATCTCGATTTATGGACACAATAACGAAATAAATACCAGGATCATCTAGCGCTGGCTGATGTGAACTCACTGCAGCAGACACACAGAGAGAGGTGACCATTTTTCAATGTAAAGTGAATTGGAGCCAGAGTAGATAGAGCAGTAGGCGTGCTCATGATCACTTCCTTTTTGGACCACGGCGCTTAGTGTGTTAGCTATATCCATTTATATATACAGTTTATGAGCGCAACAACAATCCACAATCTCTGAAACTCCCATAAAGTTTGTTCATTACGGCTACCGCTGTTAGATTCTATGGGAATTCTCAGCCGCTTCACTGCCAGTGTGGGGATTGGAGGTGCATGCCGGAAATTGCGTGACGACAACTGCAGATGCTCTATAGACTGGTTCAAAATAACTAGAACAATATTTGGGCACTTCCTGTTTTTGTTTTGACGGATATCATTACAGCTAAAAACAATCAAACTGTGCAAAATCTAATTCAGAATGACAGAATGTGTCTTGAACCCTGCTGTGAAGCGTATTTGATTGTCATTTTGATGAAATAATCAGGTGTGCACTGGCCTGCCAATATTAGCCCACCACATGACTTCATATTAAAGGTGCTCTATGTAACTTTTGTGGTGGAGGGCCGCTTGCCACCTGCTTTATCCCCATGGAGATGTTATTGTTTTGCCTGGGAATGTTCAACTATATGGCATTAAAATTATCTATCGCTATGGGGACACATAGGTAACCCTACCAGTCCAAGTTACAGGTCAGATCCTTGGATCACTGTAAAAATGCAGTTTTTTTAAAGTATTTTGAAGCAGAAATAACACTTGTAATGAAACAAATTCAAGATAGACATGTGTTTTCGTTTTTTAATCTTTCTACAATGTTATAACGTCATTTCCTCATTAAAAAACATGCCAGAAGAGGTTTTAGATGTCATGCTTACAGGTCTGAGTATTTTAGCATCTCTCCTGGGACCTATTCAAACCCTCCTTATGGTCAGCAGTTCGATTCTGTTCAACGCTCAGTCAGCCCACAAGCCTTACGTCATCCATGCTCCCACTCGACAATTCTGCATAAATGTAGCATTTTCAAACAATAAAAAGTAACATGGTCATCTAAATATGTCACGTATTAGCAGTGAATACCCCATAGAATTTAAATACCCCCTATTTAATACCATACTGTCTCCATGGAGTGGATAACGGGCTCTACCAGCACCTTTACATTAAATTACCCCTTGATTATTTTACTGAATGTTTATCCCTTCCTCCATGGTCTATGTCTGTCACAGCTCCAGAGTGACGAGGCTGTGTTATCAGTGTGGAAGTGTGGTGCTCATCAGTCATGGTCATGTGACTGCTCGTTATCTGAGCCCATACATAATGAATCATGATGTATTTACAGCAGTCACTGGTTCACTTGTGGTCACGTTTGGGGCTCCAAGTAAGCTTTATAGTGTTGTTATGGTACTAAAATATAGAATGTCATTTTCAACATTAAATCGTAGTAATGTTTTATTTTACCAGGTGGCTTTATTTGTGTGTAATCCCTCAGTCATCCAGGTAGGTTCCATAGTGGTCCATGGGCGTTTACTAGTCTACGTGGTCTTACACTTGTTCTGAACCAGCTCAAGCTCATTCTAAAACTATTCGGGAAAGGTTAATTTCTGTCCTGTGAATGGGACTTTTTTAGTATCGATATATGCTCAAATTGTATGTAGTTTCAATACTAGTTTTAGTGCTATTTTCTGATTTTCAATACTTTGCACAACTCTAGTCTATACTGTGACAATTGATATTTTTTACTATTATATATAGTACTAGGTAAAAATAAAACATTGGAATGTATCTATATTCTTAAAACAATATCTTGGCTTAAATTGTAGTACAGTAGTATAAATATTTACCTACTGATACTACAATAGGACCTACCAACAAACAATTCTTTCCTTCACATAGCCTTGAAACATAGGCTACACAAGGAGGAACTGAGGTATTACACATAAATGTATCATTTTGGTGCCCTCTTCTGGAGAATTTAAACTATTACAATATTTTTAGCTCAACTTTTGAAGCAATGAATGTATATATTAAAGGTGCACCATGTAACTTTTCTGGTAGGTTATCCGACACCTGCTTGTCTCTATGGAGATATTATTGTTTAGTCTTGGAATGTTCCACAATACGGTATTAAACCTATGTCTAGCTTGCATATTCATTTACAAGCTTTTGTTTTCCTCCAAAATACCTTAAAAGCACTCTAACACAGATGTCTTGTCTACATGTTTTGTTTACTGCCATACTGTGAAACATTCCATGCAAAGCAATAACATCTCCATGGAAACAAGCAGGCGGCAGGTTTTGGCTAACAGGTTAGCTATGTCTAGCTATGTTATATATAGTCTATGCACAGAACAGACAGGTATCCTAATGGAGGTTGTTTTAAGTGGAGCCTGGGAATCAGAGGTCAGTTGGGTCAGAGTACATTTAGACCAGACCAGTGAGTGACAAGTGGGACAGGGACATAATCTAGCATATGCTGGATAACCTCTGACATCCTATTGTTAGGAGAAGGATTGTAGATAAATGTGGTCAATTTGCACGTAAAAATATTTTTGTGCAGGAAAAGCCTGGATTCTTACCTGTGACGCAACAATTCAGGCCAAATACGAACTGAGCATTTTTTCACTGCTCAGAGGAGACGACTTTGGATTACAAAATTAATGAAACAAGTATAAATGAAAGAAATGATACCAGGTATGTTTTTGACAAGAATATAATATGATTAAAAGATCGAAAAAGTCAATTTTGCATAAAATGTGTTAAAAGTGCCCTTATTACACTGTTTTCTGATTTACGTTGTAATGCTGTTTCCTCATCACAAACATACTTGGAATTATGTTTTGTTTCATTCACACATGTTTAATACACAAGGCTGAGTTCTCCTCTCAAACAGAAAACACTCCACCTTGTGATGTCATGTGGTAATACAGGAAGTGCTCCAGTATGTTTTAAACTCCATACACCTAGAATCATTTGGATAATTTCAGCGCTGAAATTGCTCATCCCTACAGAACAAAAGTCAAAAGGTACAGTAGTTGTTAGCTTGAAAACTACCACTTTAGTTCCACACAGAAAAGTCTGGGTCAGCTCAGGAGTTGAAACTTCTTCCTGTGAAGCGAGAGTCCTCATTGTCTGACCAGCTACTTGCAGCAGGTCTTTAAGCCAGTACCAAGTAGAAAACAAGTATCATCTATTCTAATACTGATAGGTTACTTAAAAGCAGTTTAAATACTGTGTGACTGTACAATAGTCCTATACTACTGATATTATATCCCCTATTTGTCCCTTTGTCCTTCCAGTTTCAACCAGCCACTTATTCTAACAAGAATAACCAAGGTGGGAGAAGTGTCTTGCCCTAGGACAGATGCTCTTGTAAAGACAGCACTTGGGGCAGGGGTGGGCAAACTTTTTGACAAAGAGGGCCGGACCAGGAACTATATATATATATATACATCTGTATATTACATTAGAGATTTGGCCGATAACATGTAGCAAAGCATGAATATGCAAGGCTCATTGTACAAATAATTTACCAAATGCATTAATTAAATTAATAATTAATTGATTCAATTTATAGTTATATAAATACAGCAAAAAAATATACATGTTCAGTTTTATCAAGTGCCAAAAGATGAACAACTTATTGAAAAGGTAAAATGAACAAGGTTTACCCTACATTAATAATTTGGTCACGTTCAGCGGGCCGGATTAATAAGCCCAAAGGGCCGTTTGTGGCCACTGGCTGTAGTTTACCCATGTCTGACTTGCCCATGACTGACCATGTTATTTTATTATATTGCACTTAACAAAGTTTTGATTGATCATTCAGAAGGATTTGTTGGTATTTGTTGAGACAAAATAATTTTTTTTGCTAATATTTAAGATCTAAGAACTGTCAAGAAAATGTAGTAAGACATGTTGACCTGCCTCAAATGTAAAGACAAAATCATTTATACGCAGCAATGCCTTATTTACATAAGGAAAATATTTTCTACATAATACATATTGGCATCTGATGTTTTATTTCTATACACTTGCTTAAATTTGAATATTTTACTTTATACTTTACATTTAATTTCACACCAACCAAAAAATACCCGTTGTATATACCAAACACTTTCTTATCCCATCTGCTCCCTTTCGCCCATCCCCTTTAGCAATCCCCACCCTCCCTCTTTCTCCTACCCCCTTACCCCTCCTCCCCTGTCCTCTCCGTGGACCATAGCCCCAGACTGCTCATGGCCGTTTAAACCACCATGTGTATGTGTGTACGTGTGCGGTGTCGTCATTGCCAGGCAGTAGCTAGCAGCAGCCAGCGCGGTGGGTGTGGCTTTAGCTGACTGGCTCAACATTCCACTGCACTTGTCTGACAACTCCCGCCCCCCCTTTTTCCCATACTTAGACAGATAATTCCCTTCAAGCTGGCATAGTATTGCTCTACTTCCAGCCACGCAACATCTTAGAAGGTAAAATCAAATTATTTTTAGATTTATACAGCCATTTCATGCTCGTTTTCATTCAAGATTTCAATTTTTAAGGTAGCTTCTTTGTGTAGTATAACAAAGGGCAGACAGACTAGAGATTCACGAGGTTGTTTACATGTGTTTAGCGTAGCATTGTCTAACCAGAAAATCTATTTTTGTACAGAATTTGCTCGGAGGATTCAAGATGTCCACCCCGATTTCACTGCTGATAACATTGTCCATGGTCCTGCTGTGTTTTGGGGAAGAGCCAGTGGAAGAAGTCATCAAACCTAGTAAGTACCTATAGTCAGTATATAGAAGGACAGTATTGTTATAATGTTTGTATTGTGTGGTTTTGTCATGGGCTTTAGCTTCTTGTTATAGGCAAAATTTTGAGCACTTTTTCCACATTTAAAAAATATCATATCAATATCAGTGCCTTCTCAGAATTCAACTAATCATGGGAATTATTGAAATAACTAATCACCTAAATCCGTCTAGCAACAACTACATAGCAAACATCTAAGTGTTTAAAATGTTGCCATAGACTCATTTTATTTTATTTTTTGTACTATGCTGTTTGTGCAGTGTTTTATCATTTACATAATTGTTTAATAGAATAAAAAAATACATGATCAAAGTCAGAAAAAATTTGACAAACCAGGAACTTTGCTTTGTTGTCATAGGTTTGACAGAGCCACGGCAACTTTAAAAAGTCTTGAAACACAATGCACTGAGATGTTACTGAGGTGGCAGTGATACAAATACTTGAATTTGCAGTAAATGTTATAGTTTTGGACACCCCTGATAACATAGGAGTGTTTCTTAGCACCCTAAAAAATATATATATATTTTTAGGTTGCTAAGAAATCTCGATAGCATGTTATGCTTTTAATACCATCGGATTTGAAATCACTGCAAAACAACAACTTCTTAAGCTAACCACTTTCACTGCAAAATAATCCTTTAATCCTTCAACTCTGCCACATGTTTGGGGATACCATATGGCAACACTGGGACATATAATCTATAATACTAGAGTCATCACATAACATAACTGAACAACTTCAACCTTTTTTGTATTTCTGTAACACTGAAAAATATAAAGAACAAATACCTCAAATGGTTACATTCCAGGGTGTGTGGTGGTTACTTAAGAACATATACTGCATTGTGTATTGAGTACACAATGACTTCATGCCCGGGTGAAGTGACTCATTTGGTATCACAGCGCCAGTTGTATAGGGCAGCTGTCAGTAGTCAGATGACTGATCCGGGCCGAGGTTGGAGCGTGGTTTGGAAAAGAGGTTTGCAATCATGATTAATTACTGTTTACAAAGTCAGCAGCTAAAATGAGAAAAAATATCTACTAAAATAAACTTTTTAAGGAGATATATTATGCTTTTCATACTTTTCACATTACTGGTTATGGTCAAACCAAGCATTCATTTATAGTGGTGATTTGAATTGACTTTCTATGGGGACAAAATTATGTTAATGAGAAGAATGAGAACAGGGGTGTATAAGCGTACATTATTTGAATTTAGGGCTAAATACATCGTTCCATGAATGACTTGTTAAGAATGATTGCGCATGCAGAATGTTTCTGATTGTAATGTTCCAGCTCCAGTTTCTAAAGTTTGCTAGTGTCTACAGGATTTGTGCCTTATGGAATAAAACTAAAATGAAATCATCCAACTGTGAGCTGCTATATTTTTGATGCATATTTGTCCAGCATAACGGTAGGCTTAACAAATGTTTTATTGTGTGGTCATTTGCGTGTATGCTAATTTAGGTGCTAACATTCATAATCTGTACAAACACACTCTACGCCTGAGTGGTTGTCAGTTGCCAAAACAGCCCTGGTTTTTCATAGTTTTTGATGCTGGAGGCTAACACTAACTTTCCAATTGAAAATGCATTGGAGCTAACTTATGGAAGCGTACCAGCTAATGGAACACAGGTGCTCTCTTTACAAACACTGAAAGGGTCTTTGGTCCAGCAAAAATTTGGACCATAGAATGAGAGGAGTGCGCAACAATGTGGAGTGCACAATGAGAGTGTGCAATAATGTGGAGTGTACAATGAGAGTGTGCAATAATGTGGAGTGTACAATGAGAGTGTGCAATAATGTGGAGTGTACAATGAGGGGAGTGTGCAACAATGTGGAATTGCAATGAGAGTGAGCAATAATGTGGAGTTTGCAAATATGTTAAGTGTACAATGAGAGGAGTGTGCAATAATGTGGAGTGTACAATGAGAGGAGTGTGCAATAATGCGGAGTGTATAATGAGAGTTTGCAATAATGTTAAGTGTACAATGAGAGGAGTGTGCAATAATGTGGAGTGTACAATGAGAGGAGTGTGCATTCATGTGGAGTTTATAATGAGAGGAGTGTGCAATAATGCGGAGTGTATAATAAAAGTGTGCAATAATGTGGAGTGTACAATGAGAGCGTGCAATAATGTGGAGTTTACTATGTGAGTGTGCAATAATGTGGAGTGTACAATGAGAGGAGTGTGCAATAATGTGGAGTGTACAATGAGAGTGTGCAATAATGCGGAGTGTACTATGAGAGGAGTGTGGTGTGCAATAATGTGGAGTGTATTATGAGAGGATTGTGGTGTGCAATAATGTGGAGTGTACTATGAGAGGAGTGTGGTGCAAATAATGTGGAGTGTACTATACGAGTGTGCAATACTATGAAGTGTGCAATGAGAGTTTGCAATACTGTGGAGTGTACAATGAGAGGAGTGTGCAATAATGTGGAGTTTACAGTGTGACTGTGCAATAATGTGGAGTGTACTATGAGAGTGTGGAATAATGTGGAGTGTCCTATGTGAGTGTGCAGTAATGTGGAGTGTACAATTAGAGGAGTGTGCAATAATGTGGAGTGTACAATGAGAGTTTGCAATAATGTTGAGTGTACAATGAGAGTGTGCAATAATGTGGTGTGTACTATGAGAGTGAGCAGTAACTTGGAGTGAACAATGAGAGGAGAGTGCAATAATGTGGAGTGTGCAATAATATGAATTTGTCTCCTTGTAAATATGAAATGTAATTGTGTTACTGTTTGGCCCTTTTGTGACCCCAGCCCCTTGGGACAACAGATGGATTAGCCTTTAGCTATAATCTGGTGTGTTTAGATTCATGTTATATCATATCTGTCCATTAACATGCACCGTCCCAACAGAAATAAATACATTAAATGAACAGGTGATAATAAACGAAATTACACACATTATGAGATTCATTCTAGTGGCTATTGTTCTTTTACATCTATTTGATATTCAAAGGTCATTGAGGATGGGACTCATCACAATATAAAACAATACAAAACTAAATAAACAGTAGTACCCTTGACATTTTAATTTGGCCTGAGGTAAGCATTTTACTAAGAGTGCCTCAGATCATTTCAAGTCTCTTCACTAAACTGACAACCATGACATTTAGATTTCTCAGAAAAATCGTGACAGCATCCCTTTTATGATGTTAGTTTTCCGTTGTAAAATGCGAAATTTTAAAGCCAAGGGGTTGTCAAAAGATGAGTAAGAGGCTACCATTATGCAAAATATATTGGACCCACAAGACTAATTTGGATATTTCTTTCAGCATGTACTTGCTTGGTGGCCCAAAAAATGTTTTTACACAGAGGGATATGAATCTCAACCTCGCTCCCTCCAACATGCCAACTTTTTTTTTTTCCTCCCAGTCTCACATTTGAAACAATAGAGCTCATTGGTCACGTCACTACAGAAATCTGCGATATTTTTCAGTGGTTTTCCTTTCTTTTTTCTTTGTAAGCAGCCATATTTATTTTGACGTGGACGGGCCATGAGTGTCAATCACGCCCATTTGAACTCAGCGAGACTCACCGGGGACCAGAGTCAAGTACTGAAGTGTGTATTCTGGAGCCCAGGCAACATTTTGACATTTAAATTCTCAGAAATGAGGACAGAATTAGTTTTAGTTGTTTCAAATTTATGATGTAACTTTTTTGAAATTTCTTAGCCAAGGAGTCAATGAAGTGTGTATTCTGGATCTCAGGCAACATTTGACTAAAAAGTGCTGGCGATCATTTCAAGTCTGACAGCTGTAGCATTCAAATCCTCATAAATCAGGGTAGCATTTCTTTAGTTGTTTCGAAATTATGATGTATCTTTTCTGCTGTAAAATGCGAAATTGCAAAGCCAAGGATTTGATGCTAAATGATCTATGGGCCACTATTATGCAAACTATATTGAAGCCACAAAACTAATTCAGATATTTCTTTCAGCATGTATTTACCACTTCCCTGGCAAATACAGAATGATATTCTGTATTTTTTATAGAGAGAGTTATCAGTCTGGTCACCACTCCCTTCGCTGTATTTGCCGCATTTGAAACAGACAAGCTCATTGGTCACCTGTCATTTTGAACAAAATCAAACATATCTCCCCTTAGATTTGCTCATTGATTCTGCAGAAATCTGGGATGTTTATCAGCCCCTGTGATATTTTTTCCTTTCTTTTTTTTCCCTGATAAGCAGCCATACTTGTTTTGATGTGGAGGGACCATGCATGTCCCTGACTAGCTAATCCACCTTTCAATCATGCACCACTGAACTCACTGACAGTTACCACAAATTGATTTGGCTTTCATAGCCTGCCAACATTCAAATTATAAACTGCATGTTGATTCTTATGCAGCTTTGTTCTGAATGAAGTACAACATATTCAACATGCAGTACTTAAAATAGTGGTATTATGCAATCCACTTTTTGGAGATTTCTCCGTTGTTCCCTCATGCCTGAAGTAGTTTGAGATATCATTCATGCATGTTTGCGCAATCTCGTGATCTCTCCCGGGCCCTATTTGAACCTTTCTTACAGTTAGCAGTACAATCTTGTTCAATGCTCAGTCCAAAAGCCCACGTCATCCATGCTCCCACATAACAATTTTCAATTAATATACAAAAAACATGATACAAAACAATACACTACAACTTCACAAACCAGATATGATGTGCAGTAGTTTCATTAGTGGAACGAAATGTGCGCTGATTGCGTTGTGATAGCGCTCTGAAGGGGAAATATGTTGTTTTCGGTGAATATAACATTTTCAAAAAGATAAAAGTTAACATGGTGATCTAAATATGTTACGGGTTAGCAGTTAATACACCTTTAAAAGTGTAATACTCCCTCTTTAAAGTAGTGTTACTCACAATTCTATTATTTTTTCTTCATATTCAAATCAGGTCATTATACACATGCCACCCATAGAATTGCTGCTGTAAATAGAAGCTCAACAAATACTTATTAGTTCCACAATTAAAAGCTCTTATGAGGTCATGTCTGGCACCTTTCTAGAGTATGACTAATTTTCCATCTTCTACATAATAAGCTGGCTCTAAACCCGCCCTGTCCCTATCTCCGACATGGGGTTGCTTTGTGAGGCGAGACCTGCAGTTACTCATGGTTGGCAGTTTGGCTCTGGAAAATGGCTGCGGGTTGGTTTCATTACAACTTTCCAGGTTCCCAAATATTATGGAGTAAAACAAATGGATTGATACTTTGATTAATTTTACGTGTGGTCACTAAGCTACCCAGAGACCGCAGATGGAAATAAGTTTCAGCTGAATCTGGTGTATAGCAACAATTCTTTTATGAGATGAATGTGTTAATAAAAAAAAAAAAAAGAAAAGAAAAAAAAGAGCAATGCATCCTTATTTTATTTCACTTTATTTTATTTATCCTCAGGGACACTTTTAACAATTTATTTATTCAAAAAAAACAATCAAATAATAAATAAGTTCAAAAATTAAAATAAGATGTAATTTTTTATTTTTTCCTGTTTTTTCCTTTTTACAGGCTTGTCAAAGACTCAGAGCCACACTATAGTCATTATTCACTCACTCCACACACAGACACTAGAACACTTACACACACCACTTTCATAGGCAAGCTGGATGAAGTGTCTTACCTAAGAACACTGCGATAGAACTCCAAGCAGGAATCGATTCTTCGGGCTGGGATACCATTGCTCTAACCCCAGTAACAAACACTGACTTGGAATGTTTAGTAGACCTTGGACATACCTTGTGTCAGATTGTCACTAAGCTTTTTTGACACTGATATTTTCATTACATGTGATATATCAAGTAACCATTTTCTTTGAACCTTGTCCTAATACAAGATATCTTGCTTGTGTTGTGCCAGGGAAGACTCAGTTGCTTGGAGGATGGTCTGAGAGAAGTCCAGAGTCAGAAGACGTGAAAAAGGCTACACAGTATGCCGTCAAGATGTTCAACTCCAATTCTAAAGGCAAGAGGCTGTTCAGACTGGACTCCATCACCACAGCTCAGAGCCAGGTACAAGACTAAAGCATATTACATTTCAGACTAAAGACTGTGTGTTATTTATATTGTCCCCACTTTGAATGGGCGATATATTGGTTCCAGTATCCGTATCAACTAATATTGATATTCGATACTGATATATGCCGACGTTTTTTTTTCTTTTTTTGGGGGGGGTGCTGCCTCATTCTCTGCATGCAGGTGTCATTAGTGCATCAGATTTGTCTTTTTGGGCTGCCAGTTTCAAAAACCCAGTTGGGCACCTAAAAGCTTTTTTTAAGTGCTCATGTTCCTTTACTTCCAAACTATGGCCCGGGGGCCAAATGAGGCCCTCACCAGTTTTTATTGTAGGCTCCTGCTGAATGATTGATTAAGCAGTATTTTTAAAAATATTTCTACATATCACCGCAAACATCACAGTGATAGGATCTAAATAATGTGTTTCAAGCCTTATTGATACACAGCGGCTCTGTCTCAAAAAGCACCGCAAAAGATTGATCATCAATCTGTGAAAAATGGGGCTGCATAAAAGTTTTATAGGGACTACAGAGCCAAAAAACCTCCCAGAAATCAGTGCTCATTGATCATCAGTCTGTGGCTGTTTGAAGTGAGACTAAACACCTAAACTCCGCCCACAACCACATTTCAAATAGAGCTGCTAAATTGGGCAGTAGTAGACTAAAGGGGAGGGTGAGGTAGGAGGAGGGGCGGGGTCAGGGGTATAAGGAACTGTCCAATCCACACTTCAATCTCCACCCCTGGCTTTTCAGTCTTGTGTGATGTCACATAGTACTTGAGGCAGCTCACTTCTTTTTTTTTTTTTTTGACTGTTTTTGGCCACAAAGCTACAAACTGACTTACTTTGCACTAAAATGACTAGGAATGATAGACATTGCTATTAAAACACCATATACACAGCTGCAAAAAAGTTGATTTTGCATTTAACTAGGTTTCAAGTCCAACATAATATTTTTTATTTATATGCAGGTGACTAATATGATCAACTTCAAGATTGACGCCGTCTTGGGAAAAACCAAGTGTCTCAAAGCAGAGAACCACGACCTGGAGCACTGTGAGCTGGAGAAAAAGGTACATGAATATAATGAATAAAAATGTTCATGAAATGGACACGGTCTGTACCATTTCCTGACAAAAGCAGTCTCAACAAATGCATAGGGCTCCACAAAAGTTTTGAATATTTAATACATCTGAGATTTAAATATGTCTGATCAAATGTGCATTATGCAGTATTTCTGGTGGGAGTAATGCTGCCTGCTTGTCTCCATGGAGATTTTAATGTTTCATTGTATGACATTAAACATCTCTATCTTGCAGTTGTTCAATTACATGTGTGAAGAAATGCATTCTTACTGTGACCGGGCTTGCCTTCCTACAGATCTGATAGTAACTTGGTCTGATTGAACATTATGCAAATCAATAACAAGACAAAACAAAACCAGACAAGTCGCGTAGGGCCACTTTAACTGTTTTATTTTGTTAAAAGGTACATTAAGTAACTTTTTGGAGGTGGTTTGTCACCTGTATGATTCTATGGAAATACAAACTTAAATCATACTTTGAAATTCTTAACAGAGATAGATACGTTTTATGCCGTACTGTAAAGATTACAGCCAAAGTAACAACATTTCCATGGAAACAAGCAGGCCAAATGAAACAGGTTTGTGGAGATGCAAGCCCACTCAGAGTAAGGACGCATGTTTAAGTTATTCAGAACAATGACCATAACCACGAAAAAAAACCAACATATTATCATTAGATTATTCAAATGATAAACTGTTTATCAATAAAGACAATAATTACACAAACTCTAATATATTAATTTGAAAATGTTAACCAGGCTATAGTTGCAAAAGAAGCACCGTGATCTCAGTATGTTGTCTCTCCTCTCTCCAGCGTGTGGGATGTCAGTTTGTGGTGGCCTTTAAACCCCAGGACAACAAGCACCTGCTGAAGGAACGGACCTGTAAGAAGCTCACCAAGCCCACAGCCTGATCTCCAGCGTTCTTTTACCCATCACACCTCCATGTGTCGTCTTTGAGCCTTCCCTCTTTTGATACTATGTTTGATGCAGTGCTCTTTTTCCTCAATAAACTCACTTTTTTCCAAAAAAATATTGTTGTTTTTTTCAAATTCTTTGCATAAATAGTTCTATATTTGCATTGCTGATTGGAAGTTCTGGTGTTTAAAAAGAAAAATGTTCAAATGTATCAGATTTTTCCCATATTTGAGCAAAATGTGTCACAGATAAATTGTATAAGCAGCTGTTGAGGTCAAAATGAGAAATAACTTTGGACCACTGCAAACCGTTTCACATGAGGTATTTCTGTTTTTGTTTAAGAAAATTGTCATGATAACAGTAAATCGTAACCAAATACCACCCTGCTCATTAAGGACAATTTTGATTCCTTTTTTAATGCCTTTATATTCAACAACATGGCATCCGCATACAATTACAATAATCAATTTAAGAATGCAAAATAAATAAATACATAAATTAAGAGTGCCACTAGCTCAGGATTCAGTAACTTTGCAGTAGAAAATAAGCACATCCATCAAGTTAAAACCACACTTCAGGAAAATTCTCCATGGAGATAGATATGTTTTATGCCATACTGTGGAAGATTATTACATTGCAAAGGAATCAAGCAGGTAAAAGTCAGGTTTGTGTATTTGAAGCATGGACAGAGTGGTCACAGGAGGCAGGATTCTGTTTGCAGGTTTAATGTCTTTTTAAAACAGTATCAAAAGGTAGCAAAAGAAAAATATCCACTGCTTTATATCTATTTGAAGGGAGGAGCTACTACGCTGAAGCTAAAAACGCCAGGGTCACTAGGTCAATTGTACTGCCCTAAGTGTGCACTGTGCCTGAGTCCTACTTAGCATAGTCTTTCAAGCCCCTAATGAGTGATTTCACACCTTCAGATAGATATAAGGCAGTGCCCACCAGTAATCTGACCAGAACTGAAGAAGCAGATTGGATGAGCAGTGAAACGTCTTCACTCCTACAACATTTTGTCCAGTTGACAGATTTTATATTTTTCTTTTGCTACGGATCAGACCTGGACGACTGAGAGATTACAGACAGATAGTGGCAAAAGATATAAATTTATGGATGGCAACACTTGATCTCCCTACAAACATGAAGGAAAAAGTGAAATCAACACTGGCACGAAAAATGTGTTTTTTTTTTACAGGCCAAAATAATTATTAATTTAAATAGTGACATTTTTTAAAGCCAATTTTCAAGACCAACAATGCTAAAATAAATACGCACATGATTAACAGCGTGTGTCACACTAATTACAGCCCGTGTGCAACAGGTACAAAGTGGAACCCTAGTACAAAGTAATGTGTTAATACCAAAATTTAAAAAAAAGCATTTTACAAAGTTATTCAAATGGAAAACGTAACAAAATAAAACGTTTTATCACTAATATTTTGCTACATATGCATCTTATTTTGGAAATTGTCATGGGCGCCGCTATTGCCATTCAGGTTGTATTATTTTGCATGGGGCTGCCATAAATAAGTTTTATAGAGCCATTTTAAAGCCTCCCAGAGAATCAGTGCAGCGTTGACTCGTTGGTCGCATGAACGCTAAACACTTAACCCAAATCAATCGACTTTACATAATATTTTAGCAGCAAAACTTTTCCTAAACTCTCCATTGAAATGAATGGGATTCCCTCTGAACTGGAAGTGCCACCACAAAGGAAGTGTATTTATGGCAAAAGTGGGCGGGGCAGAATAAGGTAAATTACAGTGCGACAAAAACAAAAAAGGAAAAAGCAAGTCTCTTCTTGGCTAAAAGTTACATACTGTGGCTTTAAATATAAGTCTTGTTGTTGATCTTACTTATTTGTTGTTTTTATTTATAAGCCTATGTGTTGAGGAAGTGTGCTGTTGCTCTCATTGGTCGTCTTGGCAACCATAGAAACGTGTCCCTTCTCTGCTTAAGCTCATTATAAAACCACTGATTTTCCAACTAAGTGCTTTTTCCAAACTTTTAATACCCACGCACACCGCTTAGAGAAAATTATCCACTCCACATTTAAATAAAGTCTTTAATAACATCCCATTAAAATGTACAAATACTTACAAAAACACATATTCCCAAATGGCTTGTTAAAGGCGCACTATGCAAATTTTCTGGTTACCTGCTTGTATCCATGGAGATGTACTGCAACTCATGATTTTTTTTAAACAATATTGTAGATTTAGAATAGTTTTTGTGGTTTAAACCTGCTCTTGGGTTATATATATCGGACTTCAAAATTTGTTATTGTGACAGGCCTAGGTACAGGTCAGGTCTGTGGAAAGGTGACCCCCTGCTCATGTTAAAAACTCATGTTTTTCAAGCTATTTTTGATCAATAGAAACATGACTAAATAAAAAAAAAAAACCCTTTAAAGCCATACTGTGGAATTTTCCAGGCGAAGGAATAGCATCTTCATGGAGACAAGCTAGTATCAGACCAAATGTCATACTTCCAAGTGGCTTTTTTCAGTTTCTCTCCAGGTAAAAAAAAACCTTTTAGGACCTTCAAAAATTGTGTCACTTTTGATGCAAACTCTCCCTTCTTAAAAAAGTCTTTGTTGATGTTGTCCGATACTGCATATTTATATCAGACACTGGTCTCGATGTGTGGGGACAGTTTGGTGTTCAGGATATGGGACAGGAGCCTGTGCTGGTGATGGTACCTACAACACAAAACACTGTCACAACACAATGGCTCCACCACCTGGTTAAAATGAGTTATTACATTCTACAGTTTAACATTTTCAGTTAGTCAAAAATAGTTTACTGATTAAAATGTGTTATGGGACAGGAGCCTGTGCTGGTGATGGTACCTACAACACAAAATCACTGTCACAAAACAATGGCTCCACCACCTGGTTAAGATGAGTTATTACATTCTACATTTTCTACAGAAATTTTCAGTGAGAGTCAAAATTATTTTACTGATTAAAATGTGTTATGTTCATTCAGAATTACAAAAAAAGTAACCATATGCCAAAAAGGACCCTCAGCTGTACAATTCTATGATGATTCTATGCAGATGCAGTTATTCTTTTAAATAGTTGGTCCTCTCTGGTGAAACGTAAGGAAGTAAAAGTAGTAAAGTACTGTACTAAAGTGGATACTTTCTACTTTTACTTCACTACATTTGACAGCAGATGTCTGTACTTTCTATTCCACTACATTTTTGAACAGGACTGAACAGTAAAGTTATTTTTTATTATTGTTTGAGACCTGCTGAAAAGTCTGATGGGTTTATTTTTGACATGTTCATAATTTGAGCAAAAAAAAAACCCAAATAAACAGATAAAAACAGCTAGAAAAACGATCAATTCAGTTGTTTCTGAGCAAAATTCAGCACAAATCTATCAAAATCACTACATTTGAAGCCTTATAAGACCTCAACATCTGCACGAAATAGTTTAATTTTTAAATGTTAAGTACATTTTTAAACAGATACTTCAATACTGTTAGATTTTTTTTTCATGTGATACTTTTACTTTTACTCAAGTAATAAAAAACTGAGTACTTCTTCCACCACTGCTATAAAGAATGCATAAATAAATGAGCTTTTTAAAAACTAAAACATATCGCTTATTATTAAACCCCAATATTGATGTTACATGTCTTGATTATAGGAAAGGGTTAGTACTTTATATGTACTGTATATGTTAGATAGTACTGACTTGCTGATGACCCTCTCGATCTCTTTGCTCTCCTCTTCTCTGAGCTTCAGAAGCACGTGCTCCAGAATGGGCAGCTCCAGGTTCAGATACTGGGCCACCTAAAAACACCAAGTCTATGTTAGAACTTACAACATGTGTTTATATTCTACATGGTAAACCTTCATATTTTTATATAGCGACCAGCAAGGAACCACACATTCATACACCAGTGCACATAGACACCCGGGAAAACTGCGGTTAAGTGTCTTGCCCAAGGACACAACAACAGCATTCATCTGTGGGAGCTGGAATCGCACCGCCAGATCTGTCCGCTCAACCGATGATGGCGGTAGATTGACACGGCTGCTAATCTGCGCCGCCCGCCCCTCTGACCCCAACTAGTCGCTCACACAACATATTATACATACACAGACAAAGTGGCAGAAGTGTTTTGCCCAAAGACACAATAATATTACGACGTGGTTGAAGGGATAAAACCTCTGACCTTCGTGTTAGTAACGCTCTGATCACTAAACACCATCTGCTTTCTCATTACGTGAATTAATCTGCTTATCCGACCAATGATTGTTGGATTTTCTGTTGGTTAAGTCAACAGTTTTGTGAAGCCTTGCGAGGTGACTGCTGCCGCTGCTGTGATTTTGGGCTCTACAAAAATAAAATAGACTGAGAAACCGAATTATATAAAGAGCTTACGTCGTTGCTGACTTCCTCCTCCTCTCGGTCCATGAGGAAGACCTTCATGATGTCCTCTGACGGCCCCTGAAGTATACGCTCCCATAGCGGCTGGTCTCTGTTACACAGCTTCCTCTTTTCTGCGATGACACACAAGTTATTTTGTTTGGTGTTGTTTGATGACGCTTTAAAAGGTTGAAAATAGAAACGTAGGAATACAGTGGTCCCTCGTTATATATCGCGGTTCATCTGTCGAGGTCTCGCTGTTATGACATATATTATTTATTAACATTTTTTTGGGTCATTTGTACTTATTTTATTAACAATGAATGTTATTTATTATATTATGTTGGATGTATTAGTTACGTTCTTCATAATAATATTGGTTCCTACTTATTGTTGCGGCATGAAAGAGTGACGCTTGAGATGAGATGAGTTAAGTTGTTGAAGATGAGCTGTACGCTGCTGTTTTGGTCTATGGCAAAGAAGACAGCAAGAAAATACATCATATTAAATCTAACTGTAACCCACCATACCCACAAGAGACTGGTGAGAACAATATATTTGGGTTACATTTACATAAATGTTCGATCGCAGTGTGACTCTTAAGTGCTGTATGTTTGCAAGTTTTTTTTACCCGACAAAACCCACAATGTCGATGAAATGTTCTGTACCGACACATTTCAGAAACGCTTTGGACTTAAGTGTTTCTGTGCACGGAGAGGCGCCTCTGTGGATACCGCTGGAGCAGAGGCAAGTGAACAACACATTTAAAGCGATCAACGAGGAAGAGGGAGATAATCTATGAAGGTTTGAGAGAGTGTTTAAACAAGAGACAAATGTGAGATAATGTTAATGCCTGTCTGTGAAAAGTGTATAACGTGTGTGGTGAGGGGTTTTACAGCTGCAAAACATATATAATAATTGTGAAAAATAAAGCTGACTACTATTGCAGGTTATTTTTAGAACATAACCCCTGCGATAAACGAGGGACTGTAATCGTGAACTGTAGCCCCACCAACTTAATCCTTTATATCCCTTTGAATATCACACCATGACACAGAAACAACCGTCTGGGATAGTATCATGTAGTTGTTTCCTTATAGTTCCCACCAAGCTCGGTCATCTTAATGTTGTACTGCTACATTTCCCATGACTTTACGCAAACAATGACCCTGTCAGCAGCTTGTCTGTGTAATCCCTCAATCGTCCAGGTAGGTTCCATAGCAAAAGAAGACTTGGATAAGCATAATTTGGATTTACCTCCACTCTGGTGAACCGTGTACAGGGCAAATTCTTCTGGGTCGTTCTGTATCTGTAGAAGAGCAGGTAAATTATAGTTTATTTGTTGTTTATGCAAGTGATGGAACAAAATGTAATGTTCTTAGCTGCAGTTACCTTGAACTTGTGCAGTAACTGTTCTATGACCTGGTGTGTGGACATTCTGCTGTTTATTCGGACTTTAGTCGATGTGCCGTGGGATGGGGTAAAAATGGATGTCTAGAAGGAAACAAAAGAGTGTTAGGCGCTATTGGGGCTCTTTACAGTGCCACTTTTAGTATTAAACTCAATCTCTTGTCTATATACTTGCTATTTCTGTCAATATTTTTTTTTTTTAATATATTTTTGGAGTTATAACATTGTGAAACTGTACATGGTAGAGGCAGATAAGATTTTTTTTTAGAATTTTTTTTAATGTAAATGGTAAATGGTCAGTGATGATTATGTAAATATAGCACTTTTAATGTTTTTTGAATGAATTTAATATTTTTTTTTTAAATATCCATCTAAATCTTTAATGGGTTAAATTTACTGTTTTTTTTTTTAAATCACAATAATGTGAAACTGCACAAATTAATGAACCACACTTGCCTTATGGGACAATACTTCTTAGCAGTTTTATTTAGAGCTTAAATCTTGCCCCTTTTAATTAATTATATTTATAACAAAAAAGTAGTATCTGTACATTCAGGCATAATCAAGTCTTCATGAATAACATTTGATTTAAATATCATTTTTTGTCCTCAAACAGATTACATTAACAAAAACTATAATGTTATATAACAGTTTGGAGACCCCTAGTGGCCAGGTGAGTGCCTCAGCTCTACCTTATAGTTGTAGAAGTGTCCGTTGATAGAAAAGCGGTGTTGGCGTTCTTTCTCTCTCTCCGCTGCAGACTTGCCTTTCTTCCTCATCTTCACCAATGAGGCGTCACTCCTGCAGCGGAACAGGTTCGACTCCTCCTCCACCTCACCGTGCTTGCGTCTGATTGGACGAAGCGTGGTCGTTTCATAAGGGACTGGGGCTTTAAAATGGGCACATATGAAATGAGAACATAACATCCAATCAAGAAAAATAAATCTCCTAATTGAGATTTCCTTTATTATGGTTAACGATGATTTAAATCTATTAATATGTATAAGTAAAGGTACATTATGTATTTTTTGTCTGTTGAAGGCTTAGCCATCTGCTTGACTCCATGGAGATGTAATTGCTTTTTATTTCTTAATCTAACATCATCCAATAAAAATCATGAATGTTTTTGAGTGATTTTAAATAATAACACAATTTCTGCAGGAAAAAAAAGCAAGCTGCCATTGACCAAGGGCCTCATCCAGTGCAGTAGAGGGCCGTGTCATCGACAAGAAAAGAACATTTCACAGTACACGCATATTGTTCAGCACTGTTAATGTAAAGAATGAACAAAAGTGGGCCCAGAATAGAACCTTGGGGCACACCTTTCGATACTCCAACTAGGTAAGACCAACGCTTAACAATCTTTCTTTACATGATCCACTGTGTCGAACGCTTTTGGACGGTCAACAAAAAGGACTGCATTGTGTTTCTTCTTGCCCATACATTTAACTAAATTATTTACAACCTTAAGAGCTGCGGATGTAGTACTATGCAGTCTCCTAAATCCAGATTGTGCGTCAGATAAAACACCGACAAGCTAGAAAGCTAGAAAACAAAAGATTCTAACATTTTGGTCAAGGCAGACAATTTTGAGATGGGCCTGTAATTGTTTAACGATGAAAAATTCCTTCCTTTAAGCAGTGGGGGGGGGGGACCGAGGCCAATTTCCAGATGACAGGGACATTACAAGTGGTCAAGCACAGATTAAAAATATAAGCCATCAGCCTGGCAGTGGTGTCAGCAGATTCAAGCAGAATGGCTCTTGCTCATCAGCAGCTTTGTCGTGTCTAAAAGCTTTAGGGCTCTTAGTACTTCAGGGACTCTTATGGCTTTAAAATTAAAAGTTTGACCTTTATAACTAGGACTCACCGATTCTACAGAGAGGCAATCGACTTTCAAATTTAAAGATTCAAATAAAAGTCCAGAGGAAATAAAATGTTCATTTAAACAGTTCAGCATTTTTCCTCTGTCTCAATACCTCTTGCATTTTCAGATAACGATTTCATAGACTTTGCCTTAAATGTTCCACAGTACGGCATTACACGCAACCAGGCCAAGTTACAGGTCCCATCTGTGGAGAGGTGACCCCACTCTCAGTAAAAATGCATATCTTACAAGGTATTTTAAGAACATAAAGAGCTGTAATTGAATAAATGCAAGATAGATAAGTATAATACCATACTGTGGAACATTAAAGAATTAGCAATGTTAGCTCCATGGAGACAACACATTTTCTGATAATATAAATGTAATAGTGTAGAAACCTTACCTGGTGGTGGAACATTGCTAATCACAGTTTCATGTGTCTCATCGATCTGGTGTAGGTCAGAATATTCTCCCCATCGTGTCATCCCTCTGAAATAGTAAAAAAAAAAAAAAAAAAAAAAAAAATTCCATGAAAGCTTTTTTGAAGGGCCTGTAGATTCTCCGCATGTACTCTCTGCATCTAATTAGGAAGTATTTTATTCTTTGATAATCTCTGATAATCAGGCAGTGGTGGGTGGTAACAAAGTAAAAGTAGTAAAGTACTGTACTTAAGTAGATTTTTTAGGTATCTGTACTTTACTTAAGTACAATTTACAGTGGATACTTACTTACTTTTACTTCACTACAGTTGAGAGCAGGTATCTGTACTTTCTACACTGCATTTTGAACAGGACTGAAAAGTAAGAAGTACTTCATATGATTTGAGGGGTTTTTACCATATTCGTGGTAACACCTTGACTAAAGTTTCAAGCGTCGACTTTGAGCAAACAAAAATAAATACTCAAAATTCATGTGAAAATTAAGAAATTGATTTGTAATCCGACCAACTGTTGTAAAATTTTTTTAAATAAATATCACTACATTTAACACTTTAACAAATTAACAACATGTGTGAAATACTTTTACTTTTTGCTCTTTAAAGTACATTTTTATTTTACTTAAGTTGATTTTTTTCATGTGATAATTTTACGTTTACTCTGAATCTGTACTTTTACTTAAGTAACAAAGTTGAGTACTTCATCCACCACTATAATCAGGTTAGCATGCTAGTTATTGTTAGCTTTACCCCTTTACCATCACAGCAAAACTGCGCTCTGGCCTCTGAGAGTTGTAAGAAGCTTATAAACTCATCACCGTGAGTAATGGAATACTCAGAATGTACAAGGTGAGTGAGGAATAACTCTGGACCGCTGTGAACTGTTTAAAATGAACTAGTTCTGTTTTCCAGCAATCAGGACTCCATGCATCCTCACCTCTTGCTCCCCAGAGGGCAGACGGGACTGGCAGGGCTGCTGGGCTCCGGTTGGACCAGAGGAGCCAGGGGGAGGGTCTGTTTGTCATCCTGGATCTGCAGCCTGATTGGTCGGGTCACTCCCCATGAGATGTTCAAGAAACCCTCCACAGTCACCTCCCCGTCACTGTCCTGGTACACACATTCACATTTATAGGTATCAATTAATCATTCAGACATTTACTTGTGTTATTTATGTTTAGTGATAATCTAATTAGATAAAACACAAAACGCAACTACAAAGAGTAAAATGTGTTAAAGGCCCATATTACATTATTTTCTGATCTGTTTAATGCTGTTTCCTCATCACAAACATACCAGAAGTTGTGTTTTGTTTCATTCACACATGTTTAACACACAAACCCTGAATATTTAGGCTGGTTCTTCTCTTAAATAGAAAACACTGTGATGTCATGTGGTAATACAGGAAGTGCTCCACTGTGTTTTTAAACTCCATACACCTTCACTAGAGTCATTTGGATGATTTCAGCTCTGGAATTGCCACTTCTACTGAATAAGGTAAAAGGTAGCTGTCAGGGCCGGACCAGCCTATAAGCAGACTAAGCAGCTGCTTAGGGTCCCGAGGCCACTAGAGGGCCCCCAAGAGCCCATACATTTATATTGAAAATACAGATTGGAAAGATTTTTCTGACAACTAAATGGCACTCGGGAGTTATACTAGTCTACATATCCCTCTTAAATGATCAGATGTGTTTTACTTCCAAATTATGTGCCTCCTACATTTTTTTGAGTCGGGCAGTGGTGTGGACAGCTACATGTTCACCTGTGTGAAGGACCCCTCCCCTCCAGGTGCACTGAGGCAGCAGAGGGACATTTGAATGGCTGTTTTACAAACTAAAAATGCTAAAAGTTAGTGAAGTTCAGTTTATCTAAAGTATGGGATAATGTATGAAGAGCCCAGAGGAAAATCATTTTGGGAAAGACTTTTCAGAGAAGACTCGAAATATGTCACCACTTTACATCAGTGGACCTGGAGATAAAACAGTGAGGCTGGACTTGTATAATTCTGCACAGGACACACCTCAGAGCAGCAGAGGACAGACAGGACACACCTCAGAGGGACAGAGGACACACCTCAGAGCAGTGGACAGCAGGTGAGTGTGTTAACACACACAGCTGTTGTGAACTGTTGGTTGTGGCTCGTCGTGTTTGTCTCTAAACTATCAGATGATGTGAACGTGAGTGTAGCTCCTGAATGCGCTGAGAATGCTCATATAGGGATGACTCGATACCACTTTTTGCAAAACGAGTACGATGTGACAGTCACATAAGATTACAGCTGCGCTTAATGTGCAGAACAGTTAATGTGCAGCTTCATGGTCACCTCTGTGATGTGTGGAGAGATGAGCTGTGAGCGTCAAACAAGAGGCGGCACAGCAAAAGCTGAAGTTAAATCTGTCAAATGACAAAGTGTTGTAGGAGTGAGAGGCAGCACAGTTACAGTGGTAACGGCTCTTGGTATTGGCAGCCCATTGACGAATACTGGCACCCGATACTGGTATCTGTATCTGTGCATCCTACTCATTAAAATGCACATTTTTGTGAAATCACAGCATCCAAAGTCTGACAATAAACATAAAAATAATGTGATCCTAAAATCCTCGTATTTAATGTTCAGTCCAAATGATCTGATGATTATAAATCTGATGTTATGTCCAGGCTGTTTCTCTTATGCAACTCTTAACTTGGATCACTACTTTGTACTTCTTGTACATCGTTTGGCTATTGTATCCAATTCTGCATTTTATGACATAAAGAATTGATAATTGTAAGTGGACTTTGGTCAACTGGAACACATTAAATTGCAACAGAAACCAAGAAAAAAATGTCCAGAATTGTTTTAATTTCTTTGGCGGGCCCCCCTTCCTTAAATGTTTTATACTGTTATACTTGTGGTTATTGCTGTTGTGAGCCTCTGAATTTGCAGTCTTTTTATAAGTGGTTGTGATGATGTCTTAATGTTGTCAAATATGAATATGTGGCACTGAAGTGGCGATGGCTCCATAAAGGCTCGGGGGCGGCCCTGGGAGCTGTTAACTTGAAAACTAACACAAAACACCACTTCCGGTAGGTTTTTGATGACGTAACACCATCCTAACATGGCTCACAGCTCATGAGAGTCCATTTTTTTTGTAATATGGCAATTAATAATATAATACAATAATAATTTTCTAGTGTTGTAGCTTTGCCTGGAATGTTCAGCAGTGTGGCATTAAGAGCGTAGTAGTGCCATGGAGAGAATCAAGTGCTGCCATCAGAGCAAATTGCAAGTCAGATGTGTAGAGAGGTGACCCCACTTATAGTAAGAGTACATATTTTTTGAGCAAGCTAGTTTAGTTTAATGCCATACTATGGATCATGCTAAGCTAAGTAATAAAATCTCCATGGAGACAAGAACGTTTCAAAAAAGTTACATAGTGTATCATAAGATGTGACCATTTTTAGGCTCATTGCTGAAAGATCCTTGTAAAAAAGTTTCAAGAATGTGAATGGCCACAGCTGCCCTAGAGTAGACTGACAAAAGAGAGGCTGCAAATTTGTGCCATCTCACGCAACATTCAGATGAGTTTCATGAAGTGTCTTGCCCAAGGGTACGATGGACACACAAGCAGTGGTCCTTACCTGAGAGTAGGTTAAATGCAGTTGCGTCTGGTCTTTCAGGAACCAGTTGTACGTGTTTATCAAAGAGAGAAATTCCGCTCTGAAATGAAACCAAAATTAAAGTTAACACATTGCTTGAACTCAAAAATAGTGAGTTGTTTTTTTTTTTTTTTTTTTTGGATTAAAGTAGGTTTGAGTTGATAACCGCAAACTTTATACCAGTAGCAGTTTCTTAAAATAGCGTGTTAATGAGCAGGCGTGTTGGTTTGTACATAAAGTCTGTCTGGGCCACATGAGAGGATAATACAGTAACTTGCAATGTTTTATAGTGTTCTTGCCTGATTTGTTCCATTTAGTCAAGTTTCGTGTTGCCTCGAACATTCTTCTTCCATAAAACATATTTTGTTGTTTACAGAAGAGATTCATGAAATAACTGCATTCTGATTTTAAACACAATTTGAACTGAAAGGACTTATTTCTTTTCCTAATTTGAAGTTCTTACAGTGACATCAACTAAAAATCTTACTCCATGTTTTCCATGTATTTGAGCAAAATTAGTCTTTCCCCGGTAAAGATATATTGTATAAGCAGCTAAATAGATAAATAGATCTACTGTGTTCTGTGTACAACTAATTATAAACCATTTTATCGACGAATAATCAGAAAGTGTGCTGTTTGCATGCTAGTTTACAGTCACAGTAATCTGTGTAGGAAGCTTGGAATGCATAACCTGCAGCAATGAAGCTTTGGGTAATGACCGAAAGGACAAAATCGCAGATACAAGCGTCCGGAATGGGTTTCCTTCTAAGGGGCGCTCCCTTAGAGATAATGTGATGAGCTTGGTCAGACGATGAGGAGCTCGAAGTAGAGCCGCTGCTCCTTCACGTCGAGAGGAGCCAGCTGAGGGGGCTTGGGCGTCTGTTCCTGATGCCTCTTGGATGCCTCCCTAGGGAGATGGTCCAGGCATGTCCCACCAGGAGGAGGCCCCGGGGAAGACCCAGGACGCACTGGAGGGACTATGTCTCTTGGCTGACCTGGGAACGCCTTGGGGTCCCACCTGGGGAGCTGGAGGACGTGTCTGGGGTGAGGGAAGTCTGGGAGTCCCTGTTTAGACTGCTGCCGCTGGGACACGGCCCCGGATAATCGGAAGAAAATGGATGAATGTGCATTGAAATACAACTGCATTACTTGTGTCTGATGTCATTTGTATTATATGGGTTTTTTTTTTGTTTTTTTTTAATCAGAACACAAGAGCTAACAGCAAAGATGATAACTGCTCTGATATTCGGGCAGTTTATGGGATTGTGAAGTGATGATGTCAATTCCGGGTCCATGTAGCAAATTCACAAGTACTTTCTAGCCTTGTTTTGGTTCCTTATTTATCAAAAAAGAGACACATTCCCTTTCAAAAGTGTATGTTCAGTCACAAACTGAATCAGATATATAAAAAATGTAGTAACAACAATATCTCTCTAACTGATGGTCACTGATAGTGCTACCTTAGCCTAGCGTAGCTTCTTTCCTCAACCTCGTACACTTTCTCTTATACTTACACCCCTATTAATATTAAATGACTAAAATCCCTTTTTAATGTAATGTGTTTTTAAATCTGTCCAATTGATAGACTGTCCAGTTTTCAAACAGCTCTTGTGCTTTGGTCCCCAGCCCGAAGTGCAACGTCTACAGTCCCATAGCTACATATTTCTTTGTAAGTTACATTAGCAACTAGATGTAATACAGCTGCAGGTGGTGTATAGGTCACACGGGGATAATATACACCTTCACTAGAATCATTTGGAAAATTTCACCTCTGGAATTTCCCATCTCTACTACAAAAGGTAAAAGGTAGCTGGTAAATTGAAAACTCCCGCTTCATGACAAAAGAGCAGTTGGAGCTTTGAGTATGTTTTTCATGACGTAAACTGCATTATAACATGGCTAGAGGCTCACAAGACTCAAATAGGACCTTTAAGATGGGATATTGCTACACCCAAAATATAATTAAACTAAATGACCAAGCTCTGTATTGCCAGTCTTTCGAGTAATAACCACATTCAAAGCTAATTGCTAAGCGCTAATACTCACATACACCCACCTGGTTAGTGTCCGTCCCGCCCCTGTTTGGATCAGCGGCTGCAGTGTAGTCATCTCTGCTTACATCTGCTCCTGTACTGCAAACAAACTATAGCTTAGCACATATTAGCATACTTACCATTCAATTCATATGATTTCAGTTAGCTTAAAAGACATCATCAGAAACATATGTGAATTTGTATTTTGCTTTATTCACACTTTGAATAATGATTAGCGAATTTGCGTGAATAGCGAATTTGCGTAATCCTTGTTTAATAAGTCCACTCCTTCTAAGCCACAAAAAAACGCACAATTTTGAAATTCCCAGTTTTGTGACGTCACAGGTAAAAGTCCAAAAGTCTCCTACACTGTCCATACATAAAAATCAGAGCGTTTCTGCTGTCAGATCACTTTGACTTACATGAAAATAGTGGCAAACTGTAGCTGTAGTTAGATTTTTAAATAGTAATTCCCTCTGCTGCCAGTAGATGCCGTCCTAACCTCAGTTCATAGTATTTGAGTACATCTCTAGAAACAAGGTGTCTATTGCCGGAAAATAGTGTCGGTTTCTGTTCTGTTGCATGAAGAACAGGCGCAGAGGCACAGGGATCGTTCTGTAGATCTTTATTGTCGGTTACAGCAAAACAGTCGGGTCTGACAGAGTTTCACAGTGTCACACAATCCGGTCTGACAATCTGGTTAAGTCTTGCAATCTGGTAGAGTCTGAAGAAGGTGAGCTTGCACCAATGTTTATATCATTTGAGCAGTGGGAGGTAACATTCTATAGATAAGACATTTAAAGCACAATCAAACAATGTGATTAAATCAGGAAGTCGAACAATGTGATCACATCAGGAAGTTGATTGGATCAGTGTCTATAATACCCAGAGTAGAGTGATATACGGCAACTACTATATGGAAAATGGAACGTTTTACACCATTACAGGAAAATCAGCAATATTACATTTGTATATTGTCCACAATTCCCTTTTGATCACATAAACATGTGATCACTAAAAGAAAGGAGCCAGTCACTGCCTTTCAACGAAAATAAAACAAACCACCCCAAAAAATCATAAGTCTTAGCTAAAACATAATAATGTAAAAAATTATTAAACTCAAGTGGATAATTTTGTAAAATGTTAGCAGAGTTTCAAATCATATAATATTGTATAAATATAATACACGTGACAATCAGACATTCAGATAAAAAGATGTGTATGACACTCGGACAGCATGGATGAAACAAAGAGCAGCTACTGAAGGAAACACCAAGAATAGAATAAAATTTAAAATGAGTAAGTTTCAAAGTAAGATATAATAGAGATTTTCCTATTTGAGTGGTCACAAAGATCAGTCGTACAGGTCAGAAAATCACATACATCAAATTGTGCCTTACGGTCTTGTCCTTCTAAACAATTAATAGTAAATTTTTTCTATAGATTTTAAACCTGTTTCTCTTGGTGCCTTTTTCAGTGCTCTTTGTTTCATACTTGTATTTTTGCGATCCTCTCCAGCCAGAGGGTTTCTCCTGCTGTGTACTTGAGCAGGGCACGGAGCCAGGCCAGTCCACTCTGGGTGATGCGTGGGAGGCTCATCATCAGGGAGTTAAAATCTTTAAGCTGGAATGGTTGGTACACTGGCGTATGTCCGGGTGTTACTCTCAGTGGTGCAATGTGAGCTTCTCCTGGTGTTTCTCCTGTGTCCCAGTCCAGCAGGTCAGTTGGTTGTTCTTTGCGTTTTTCATGAAGAACTCGTCTGTTTATACATGTGTCTTGGATGCTCTGTGTGTCTACTATTGCAGTGAACGTGCCCCTGATGATTCTTCTGGTTTAGCTTGTGATGGTGACAATATTGATGGCGTAGCCCTTCCCCTGGGTGTGCAGTGTCTGGTCAGGTCAGTCTGTTTTTGTGTTGTTGCCACTCGTGAATCCAGAATGTTTTTTAGTGCATTGAGCTGGTGCTGGATATCTTGAAGTTTTTCATCTGTAGGTGTGGGTCCAAGTGGAACCAGGGACAAGGCTCCTCCCTTCACTTCATGTGTTGCTCCTTGTATCATTTCTTGGGCTGTGGTGGGGGCACACAAGCTGGCTTCTGATAATTGGTATGAAGGTGGGTAGGCTGATGTAGAGCGCACTGGAGTGTTTGGGATGGACAAAAATGGGTTGGATGGGCTTGGAGGTAGTTGTGGAGCCATCAACCATTCAGTTTGTAGCCGAGGTATGTCTGAGTGGGGTTCTAGGCTAGACTCAGCTCCCAATTGGCTCTTTCTGCGCTCCCTGTGACAAATGTCATGTTGCCTAGCATCTTCTTTTTCTTCCTCTTCACTGTCACTGTCCAAATGTTTGGTCCACCTGGTGCTGCTTCTGGTGTTGTAGGAGTGACGTTTTCTCTCCTTGCCATTGTTTCTTGTGTACCCCTTAAGTACAGGGTAAATACCAGTGCTCACAGTTTCTTCTTCTTCTGTTTTTCAGCTTCTCCTTTGGCATACATTTTCTTGAATGTCACAGCTTTTTCTGCCTTTTATTTGGGCTTTAAGACCAGTACAGAGGCCAATACTTGTTCATGCTTCTGGGTTTGGAGTTGTTTAGCCAATTTTTCAATTTTTTGTGCAGCTTCTAGTTTTCTCTTGGTGTTGTGTTAAATTTGTCTTCATTCATATTTTGCCACGAACAGTCCAGACTGGGTGTGTCTGATGATGATGCATGACCTTTGCCATGTGATAGCTCATAATTTTTTTCCCATTGTGTGTTGGTCGGGGCAAGCGCATCATTACCACAATGAACTAATCTCTTTGCACGATATTTACTAAACAGAGAGATTTAATCAGCATGATTTTAGCTTTAGCTTGTTTAGGATTTGGTTCATCCTCACGAATCTTACTCTGCAAATGCTCTAGAAGCTCAGTCATTTTGATAAATTGTTGTGCCATTTTGTACTATCAGTTTCAGTATTTTTGTTAAAATCTCAAAATTTGCAAAAAGTATTATCATAAGAAAATAAACTTTGAAATTTGCAAACTAATGTAGCTTTACGAATGTATATCACACAGCATGTATTTCACACTCAACAACTATTTAAAAATATCAATAATTAGTTAAGAATCAAAACGCACACACTGTGGGTTTTTACTTGGCCCGTACTTAGTTACCTCAGTATTTATTCTCTGTAAATACTCGTTACCTTGGCACCCAGTGCCTTTATATTCTGTTACTCTTAACACTTTTATTTCTCAAAACTTCTTTACTTTACTTTGCTTTACTTTACTTTACTTTTACTTTACTTCAAGCACATACACATAAAAAAACACATTCACACATTGGCATAAAGTCCGGCAAACTCACAAAGTTAAATTTAGCAAAATCCAATATGCAGAATTCCGTATTATAATACAAGAGGTTCTGCTTACCTTTTAGTTGGGTCAGCTGCTACTTTGGGAGAATGTCAGTCAATATGGAGACTCTACAAGGTCGTCACTTCAGGCCGTTGATGGGCACATATGTACCGTCACCCGACACCTTCAGTGAAAAACTCCAGGAAAAAAAAAAAAAAATCAATTGTTGAGAGTTGCCCGCATCCTCCACCAATTTTCTGTCGGTTTCTGTTCTGTTGCATGAAGAACAGGCGCAGAGGCACAGGGATCGTTCTGTAGATCTTTATTGTCGGTTACAGCAAAACAGTCGGGTCTGACAGAGTTTCACAGAGTCACACAATCCGGTAGAGTCTGACAATCTGGTTAAGTCTTGCAATCTGGTAGAGTCTGAAGAAGGTGAGCTTGCACCAATGTTTATATCATTTGAGCAGTGGGCGGTAACATTCTATAGATAAGACATTTAAAGCACAATCAAACAGTGTGATTAAATCAGGAAGTCGAACAATGTGATCACATCAGGAAGTTGATTGGATCAGTGTCTATAATACCCAGAGTAGAGTGATATACGGCAACTACTATATGGAAAACGGAACGTTTTACACCATTACAGGAAAATCAGCAATATTACATTTGTATATTGTCCACAATAGCCAAAGCATGAAATGCATGAAGCATGAAGCATAAAATGTCAAAGCAAAGGCACCAGAGCATGCATATTAAGGAGTATGTTCTTCTCTCAAACTGAAAACACTGTGGTCCACCTAGTGATGTCATTAAGTTGTTGTTAAACTCCACACAAAATTGCCAAACTTTGAAGCAACAGCTATTGTATTTCACTCCCTTTTTAAGATCATGGTTATTATAGTGTATTCTAATCAGTTCAATTTAAGCTAAGACGTAGCTGTTAACTTGAAAACTACCACATGATGACATCACAAGGTGGACCAGAGCACTTTGAGCTTTGGAGATTTAGACAGCCTAATAATGCAGGGTTACTCAAACATGTGTGAATGAAACAAAACACAACTCCTGGTATGTTTTTGATGAAGTAACAACATTCCCACATGACTAAAAGTTCACATGAGTCAATTTTGTGTATTATAGGACCTTTAACCAATTTGCGATTAAACGATTTGCATCGTTAACGTGGTCTAAAATATTGAAAATAACTCTTACCGTAGCTGCTTCCTTGTCTACTCCTTTCTTGCTCCACTCTTTGAACCTAGTTATAAATATCCCCTCTCTCTCTCCCTCTCTCTTCTCTCTTTCACTTTCTTTCTCTTCTTTTTTTTTTTTTCTGCTCGTTTCCATGGAACTTAATAACACGGCTCCACCCAGTAACCCGTGATGACAGTGGAGTCGCAGTATTTGTTTATTCTTGGGTTACAGACCAAAGCGCATGGGCATAGCTGGAATATGCCGGACCATTTTTCCCCTTTAATTTACAATTCTACCACTATAAATTCAACTACAGACTAGAGGAAAACGCCATATGAGTTTAAAGTTCCCATATTATGCTAAACAGATTTTTAAGTGAGACTTTTTCAGTTTTTAATCATATTGCAATGTTGTTTCCACATCAAAAACATTTTATTTTGTTTAATTTATTTCTTGAGTAATCGTGCAATTATGTTTTTTTTTTTTTTTTTTTTTGTTTTTTTACTTTTTTATGTGAAGCACTTTGGGTAGCTGAAATTGTTTTAAATGTGCTATATAAATAAAATTGAATTGAATTGAACCCATACTCAAACCTCGGAAATGTTTGGTTCCACTGCATGATGTCATTAAGTGGTAAAGCTCATACATCTTCGCTACACTCATTGTTATCATTTTTGTGGTCAAATTGACTTCACGACGTAAATTCATTGCTTGCAGCTATTGTTTTAGCCTAATTTAAACAATATAATTCATTCTGCACGATATAGTGAGGGACAACTGTACTTTATTTTTTAATCCACAAGTCGCATGTTATTCATTCAATAATAAGAAGAGTTAGAAAGTGCATGTTTAGCTTGCTAGGTGTTGTTAGCTTTACCACCTCAACAAAACACGGCACTGGTCCCTGAGAGTTGTGAAAAGTGCTTATAAACTCATCATGGTTAATAATTAGGATGTTCGGAATGTATAAGGTAAGTGAGGAATAACTTTGGACCACTGCAAACTGTTTACAAATGAACTAGTACTGCTTTTCACGTTTTAAAACTGTAAAAAGCACTTTTTAAATTCATTCAGGAGATTCAAATGAATATATATAGAACATTTCAATATGATCTGTTAAACTATGAAGATTTCCTAACCAACTTCAGCGCTGGCAGCTATTGTTGTTAACCTAATTTAAACTTACTCAGTCTTCAGTGTGCTAACATGTTAATTCTTTCTGATGGCAACATTGTCACTTTTTTTTTACTTAAAGCAACATCATGTAACTTTTATGTCACAACATCATGTCACTAGCATGACTCCATACATTTAGAATGTTAAATATCCTTTGGAACATTTTCCTTATCAATATGTTTTATGTTATACAACAGAATCTTTTATCCAATGCAATCATTTCCATGGCAACAGGCATGATGCCCCACTTCCCAGCCACATTTGAGTCAGGTTTGTGGAGATGCAAGCTCCCTCACTGTAAGGACCATAAACTGTATATATGAATGGACGTAGCTAACCTGCTAGCCGCCGTGTTCCAAATAGAAAGTGATCATGAGCTCACTTCTTTTTAATATTGAAAAACAGTCACTCCTCCCTCTGTAACTGCTGCTCACGCTCGTCATTTTGGTCTTAAAATGTTCGTTTTAACCCACTCTACATGTTCTTGGTATGGAGGTCGCTCCTGCTAGCATTAGCAACAGGTTTGAATGACAGCGTTGCTAAGCGCCCGCTTTGTGCTAAACCAGCGGTCACCTTCAACAGCCTTGGTCCAGATTGGTTCTTTGGTTGCTATGATACTCTTACACGACGCAAGTATTTATTTATTTATTTTTTTTGTCTGCAATAAAACATTAATATAATAACACATCCCTAATGAAAATATATGATTTTATATGGCTAAAAAGTGACTTGTTTGAGCTTTAAAAAATGTGCTTTCAGACCATATTTATTAGTCCTGTGTTGTTAGTAGTTATTTCGGACAATTAAAAAATGTCATGTTATCCATAAGTATTTTACATATCCTAAATAGTGCAAAGTACAACTTCCTGGCGAGCCCATGTGCTGTGCCTCAGCCTGTCTGTAGCCGGCAGCTATCTCAGGTATGCCCAGCTGTCAGTCAAAACCACGCCTCAGAATGTGCACACGCAGAAACAAAGGCTAGTGAAGGAAGGCTAGCTCTGCGCTCGAAATAACACGTTGGCACCACATGGTAATAGCAAGGTAGAAAAAGGCAAGTATTAAAGGAGACGTTACAATGGGTTAAACATGGGCTTCGTACTCACAACTGTGCATTATCTCATTCAGAAAACACTGGGTTTGACCGCTACTTGTGTAACGCAGATTATGGAAAACGCAGATTGGTGATGATAACCTATTGTACGCTACACTGCCCCAAGGATTTAAAGAAAAAAATAGCAACAAGCATAACCTGTTTTTTGGCCCCGAGAGCCAAAACAAACTTTCTTCGACCAAACACGATCTACAGAGCGATGGAAGCTTGGGACAGTCTGACTACAGCTGGCATCTTTTTTTGAAACCAACATGCTTCTAGCTAATCTGTATTTGTTAACCGCTCAGATTTACATTGTTGCAAATGAAATGACCTGAACTCTGCCACTCTCACACGTCTTCTTTATGTATATTATGGATATGAAAATATGAAATACCTGCTGATTTGAGTACAAGGTCTGAACCAAAGCAAAGGTACCAGAGCATGCATAAGGCTGTGTTCTTCTCTCAGACTGAAAACACTCTGATCCACCTAGTGATGTCATTAAGTGTAAACACAGGAAGCGCTCCACTTTGTTTTTAAACTCCACACAAAATCATTTGAATAGTTTGCAGCCCTGACGTTGCCAAACTTTGGAAGCTGTAGCTTTTGTCTTAGCCTTGAAACTTTACTCCCCTGTAGAGAGGGGCTTTCTGTGGCAATCTTAACTGATCAAAAGGTAAAACTAAAATGTGTTTTTATTATCACAGTTATTCTAGTATATTAATAAGTAATCGGTTCAGTTCAGGCTAAGGCTCTGCTGTTAACTTTAAAACTACCATGTGATGACATCACAAGGTGGACCAGAGCACTTTTTAATTTCACTTGTATTTGAGATGAAATGATGCAATATTTTTTCTGTAGTCACACTGAAGAATGAATCACCCACTGTGTATCTAAGATTTTACATTTAAGATTTTTACATTTTAATTTTACAAATGAATTAAAATAGGTACTTATTGGCTTGAGTATAAGTTTTTATTTTTATGTCTTTTTTTTTTTTTCAACTTTTTTTTTGACTTTGAATCTGTGACCGTCAACTTCCAAATCTCCTTTTTTATCACTATTTTTTTTTTTTAAATCTCCTTTCTTATTAGTTTTTCCTCTTGAGCTCATCCCTTTCTCTCTTTGTCACTTCCCTTCAGCTTCATCTCGCTTTAGCTACACACAAACACACACACACACACACACGGACACACACGCACAGGCATACACTTGCACACATACACAGACACACAAGCACGCACACACAAGCACGCACACACACAAGCACGCACACAGGCGCACACACACGCATTCATGCACACACACGCACACACAACACACACACTGGCACACATGCACACACACACAAGCATACACACACGCACACACTCACATAGGCACACACACGCGCGCACCCACACACAGTCACACGCACACACACACATAAACACTCACTCTTGATTTTTTATTTATATTTTATTAATGTATTTATTTATTTTTGTCTATAACATTTCATAAACTAATTGCATCTCTAGCTATAAAGTCAACATGCTCAAACCAAATAGTGATTTTAGCAACAAAAAAATGTAAATTAGTAAATCAGATCCACGAAAAATGCAAAACATGTTTATATTTTCATGTTTTGCATACTCTTGCCGATCCTATCAGAAAGTTGCTCTGGGTTGCCATCAGATATTTCAATGATAAGAATAATAATAATAATGCTAATAATAATAATAATAATGATAATAATGATAATAATAATGATAATAATAATAATAAATCTGTTATTATGATGCCAAATATGTTTTTTTTGTGCCCAACGCTCTCAGTCGTACTGTACTCTGCTTCTGTGCTGATTCTTGTGTTGGTTCAGCATTAATCAGGATAAAAATGCATAAAAATCTGAAAGAAAAAGATTTGATTCTTTTAGAAAATGAGATCTGTTTCCAAACATTCACATAAAGGAACTGTTCAAAAGAGCTGACTCGTTTAGGAACATCACATCACGAGAGAGTGTACTTTTAACTACTGCACATTCATACCCCAGACATCTGCTCTCTCAAGCCACAACTTGCATAAAAATTTCCAAAAGTCTACACTGCAGTAATGTCCGACCGCTGTCTCAGATCAGTGTGTAGTACCAGTACTGCGCAACATAACAGTGTGTAGGACCAGTACTGCGCAATATAATAGTGTGTAGAACCAGTACTGCACAATGTAACAGTGTGTAGGACCAGTACTACGCAATATAACCATGTGTAGGACCAGTACTGCGCAATGTAACAGTGTGTAGTACCAGTACTGCTCAATATAACTGTGTAGTACCAGTACTGCACAATATAACAGCATGTAGGACCAGTACTGCGCAATATAATAGTGTGTAGGACCAGTACTGCACAATATAACAGCATGTAGGACCAGTACTGCGCAATATAACAGCGTGTAGGACCAGTACTGCGCAATATAACAGTGTGTAGGACCAGTACTACGCAATATAACTGTGTGTAGGACCAGTACTACGCAATATAACCGTGTGTAGGACCAGTACTGCGCAATATATACCGTGTGTAGGGCCAGTACTGCGCAATATAACAGTGTGCAGGACCAGTACTACGCAATATAACAATGTGTAGGACCAGTACTACGCAATATAACAGTGTGTAGGACCAGTACTACGCAATATAACAGCATGTAGGACCAGTACTGCACAATATAAAGCTCATGCGCTCATCTGTCAACAATATTAGAGTGACCTGTGGTTTACAGATGAGGAACTAACTACACAGTCAATATTTGGCCACTCGTTTGGTCACTGCTCATGTGTCAGTGTTGAAGACTAACTAACTACTACATGCTGAAGTTTACGTATGCAAGAATTTAAAGCAATCAGTCAATTGTTCTGATCAATAAGTTGTTTTTTTATAATTATTATTTTAAAAAAATAATAATATAAAGTGCACTTGTCACTACTACTACTACTACTACAACAACTATGGTTTCGACTAATACTTCTACGACTATAACATCTAATAACTGCTAATACTATCACTACTACTACTACAGCTACGACAACAACTATACAACAACAATTATAGATATATGTTACAGTACGACTACAACAGCTACTACTACTATGACTATGACTAGTACTACAACTACTGCAACATCTAGTACAACTATTAATACTATCACTACTACTATAACTACTACTACAACTACTGCTGCCACAACAACTACATATAGATACTACGACTACAACAACTACTATTACTACTATGAATTCAACTACTTCTACAATTGCTAAAACTACAGGGCCAACTACAACTACTTTTTAGTATGTCGCTACCTATCTGTACAAATCTGAGGTAGTCTAAGCAAGATAAAAGTATTGTGTAGTAGTACTATGTTACATTCTAAACCTATGTAGTAAAAAGTAAAGATAGGCATACATACTTTTCAGCTGGTCTTTGGTGTAATTTCACTTTCCCTCCTGTGTCTTGAATGGGAGCTTAAAAGGTGTGGATTGTACATTCTAAGTTCATAAGTCCATGTGGAGGGTATGCTCAGACTACAGCTGCAGGTTAATGATTGTTTAACACGTTGGGACAGTGCAGAGGGGAGGGGCTTAAGATACCTGGGTGGAGTTGTGCATAGTTGGTGGAAGGGGGGTAGGAAAAAAAAAAAAAAAAAAAAAAAGTTGAGGGTGTAGTTCATCACATGGACAGCAGAGGGTGGCAGTGTATTAGGTAAACTGCTGTGAATTGGAGTGGTTGTTGTTTATTAAAAAAAAAAAAAAGTACTGATCCATGACTATTAAAAATATACATTGACTTAACCTAAAATATTTAAATATGAAATACATTTTTAAGTACATAAAAGGTCCGTAACAGTCTAGTCACCAAGTCAGGGGTGTCCAAACTTTTCTCATCAAAAGCTACATATAAAAACACAATAAAGCTGAGGGCTGATTCAGGGCCATAGACTGGTCACCAATACAGTGAATACTTCAAATCTGTGATATTATTACAAGTTAGACAGAACCACTAGACCTTTATTCATGCTTACACCCTCAATGGGACACATTACATATTTGAGATGGGCAGTGAGTAGATTTTCAGAAATGTACAATGAAAAGTACTGTTTAAGGTAGTATGGGGCAACTCACCTGGAAGCTTGAGGGCCAAGAAAAACTGGTCTGAGGGCCGCATTTTGCCCCCGGGCCACAGTTTGGGCATGCCTGTTCCAAGTCTATAACTTAAAAGGTCAACAAGTGGCCACAAGATGGCAGTATTTGCTTGTGAAATACACATTGCACATGACACTGATATGTTCAAATATAAGTTGATCTGACAATTTTTTCAGGGAACTAAAAAGAAAAGTCAAAATTATGCACTTTGCACTATTCAATCAATTTACAATGATCAGATATTAATGGAGTGAACGGTTTACATTCACTCCTTATTTGTCTGGTCTACGCTGTGGCTGCTATGTCTCCAACAAGACCACCGAAGGTATGATCACAAAATCACAAAAGTGTCTCAAAAGTCTGCCATTCAAACTACCAGCCCACAACAACTGAGCTACTATTTGCTCTACAATTTTACTTGCATGCAATTTTCTTTTCAAATTTGGAGGTATAAAACTACAGTCACTTCCCCAAAACACATGGATTTACATTTATTATTTATGTCTCAGTTTTGCACAGAAACACTCAAAATGTGTTTTTATTTCAAACTGCTGACATGCAAAAACAGAAGTGTTTTTTTTTGCATTGGAAAAACACCACCTCCTCGACTCTGTAAATGAAATCACTGCTTATTTCTGCAAAGTTGTGGAAAAACTGGACAATGGTGGACTTGTGCAGTGATCAATTGAATGTAATCTTTTATTCATCAACATTGTGCGCAGATGGCTCTAACACGCCCCTGCAGCAAAAGACTTTACAATGAAACGTTCTCTTGTGATCGAAATAGTTTTTGTATCTCCCACATGTTAGAGCCATATGAACCATCTCGCACTGTGAGGACTTCAGGGACCGGCCTCCTGCTGGTGCCCAGAGTCAGGACTAAACATGGGGAATCGTTTCATTTTTATGGAGCTAAAACCTGGAACAGTCTTCGTGAAGATGTGAGACAGGCCTCTACTTTGACAATGTTTAAATTCAGGCTCAAATCAGCTGCTCTGTTTAACTGTGCATATGACTGAAAGGGTTTTATTCTGCACTTTTCTCTTTTTATGATGATTATTTCTGATTATTTATGTTTTGATTTGTTATATTGTGATTTTAATGTCTTTCTTATTCTGTAAAGCACTTTGAATTACTTTGAGTATGAATTGTGCTATACAAATAAACTTGCCTTGCCTTTTACTATATTCCAATTACTTAACAATTGACAACAAAATAAACTTACAGTTGACTTGAAGCTGCACTATGTAACTTCTCAGGTGGTGGATCTGCCTGCAATGCTAGTATTTAGTTAAATACTTGAATTCAAATGTGTTTTGTGACATATTCCAATACATGGTCCAATCAGAGTACTATATTCTCAATACTTCCATGTTGAGTTGCTTTACTGTATATTGTACATGTAAGAAACCCAACAAAGGATAGGAAGGATCACACATGTACTCGCCACTCACTAATAGCATACAGTTGAAAGCCTAAATAGCTCAATGAAGTATCATCATATACGTTTATTGTCGTTCAGATACATCAATTGTACATAATGATGATCCGTTGCATTTGAGCTCTGAACAAAGCAGCAGCATTATACCATGTTATAATTAAGGTGACCGTGCTTCAGTTGGTAGTGTGCTTGTCCTTTGATCTGAAAATTGGTGGTTTGCGTCCCGCTTTCAACCTTAAACATCATATCCACTGACCTGCAGGTCGGGGATTCACTCCCACCTGCCACAGATGAATACTGTCTTTGGGCAAGACACTTAACCCACCTTGCCCCCAGTGGTGTATAAACGTGTGTGTGAATGGGTGAGGGCCTTAAAGGTAGAAAAGTGCTATATAAATGTGACATGTTACTTTTTACCATATTATATCAAGTGTTTTTTACTTAGAAATCATCAATTAAAAGTGCCGGCAGTGCTTCGTAAAGTGCCTGCACGTCTAAATGACTTCATTAGTCTAACAGTCACAGGAACAAAGCTGTTGCAACAGGACTGTACCGCATCAAATCCATGGACTGTAGAGCACATATGTCAAACTCAGGCCCGGGGACCAAATCTGGCCCATGGTTTCATTATATTTGGCCAGTGAGATCATATCAAATGTGCATTAGAGCTGGCCACCGGTATCAATTTTTTTGTCTGTGAATTTGTCTCAGTTTTTAATTTTGGCCCACTGTGCATTTGAGTTTGGACACCCCTGCTGTAGATGGAAATGGACATAGCTAATCTGGTAGCTGCCTTCAAAATAGGAAGTGATTATGGACACACTTCTGGCTCCACCGGCATCAATTCACTTTACATCAGAAAACTGTATTTTACTTCTTTATTGTGTCCATAAATCAAGATATGAACATTATTAACAGACAAATCAGGCGCTTTCTTTCCCAGAGGTCGCTCCGTCTAACTTTAGCAACAGGTTAGGTTGACAACTTTGCTAAGTGCCAGTTAAAGCAGCGATGCGGGCGGGAATAGGCTCCAATTCACATTACATTGAAAAACTGTCTCGCTGCAACTGCTGCAATGAGCCATGTCATTTTGGTCTTAAAATGTTTGTTCTGTCCCGCTCTACATAATCCTCATATTTGTATTTTGCCCGCTAGCGTTAGCAACAGGAGTGATTGACAGCGTTGCTAAGCGCCCGCTCCCTGCTAAACCAGCGGTGCGGCGGGAATGGGGCGTTACCTTCAACAGCTTCGCTCCAGATTGGTTCTTTGGTTGCTATGATACTCGCGGTTGGAATTCCTAATATGGAACTTGTCTCCAAATTCGCCCTCATAACCGCTAGCCTCGACGAGCTTCATTTGACTGGAGCCGAGCGCTGTGGGAGACGTCACACAACCTTAGCCCACTTCTTTATACAGTCTATGATCGAACCTTGCAAAACGTCTTTCCAGAGGTCAGCAACGCTATTTTCTGAACACCACCAAATGAAACTAACTAGACCGGTTTATAGTTACTCAAGTGTTCTGAATGAGTGTTTAGTCGCTGACAACATGGCATAAAATGAAATTGTCTGTACAGATTTCACATTTCCATACATTGCAGTAAGTCCCTTCACATGTCCAGCTGCTTTTCTCTCCAGTGTCCCAATCTCAGTGGCGCCACTCTTTTCACTGACAGCCTAATACCGCTGCAGAAATTAGGTTTTTCAAAATGACATAGGGACTTTTCTTCGCTGTCTTCCTCATCATATGTCATATTTCAAACCATTTTTAATAACACACAACCAGCCGTGCCAGCCATTGAAAGAAAATGTTTAAATGAGGATTGCCAAGTAGCCCGTCTGTCAAAGAGATTGTGGTTTGGGGCTTGTCCATGGATTTCGCCTGGGTTGGAGTAGTCATTTTGGGATGTGAAAATGGTCAGGCTTGGATACGTTGTGTGGTTGTACAGGCAGAGAACAAAGTAGTCTTTATTCTGGAATGAAAAGGGAAGGAGAACCCACTTTTGAACCAATCGGAACAGCGTTTTGAGAAGTTGTTGGTTAAACTCGAGGGAAGGAGATACAAGAGAGACATTTTGGATTTAATAATGATAAGTTATAGATCTGTTCTGGCAGGAAGTGAAGTATAATTGGGCCTAAAGGTGTACTATGTAACTTATCTGGTTGGGGTGCACTGCCTGTTTGTCTCCAGGAACAAAAAAATGTGTCCTTAGGCAAGACGTTTCACCCGCATTGCCTAGTATGAATGTAGTGTGTGAGTGTGGTGGTCCAAGAGGCCTGTGGCACAGATTGGCAGCCTCGCTTCTGTCAGTGTACCCCAGGGCAGCTGTGGCTACAATCGGAGTGAATGAATAATGCAAGAAACTGTAAAACTACTGTGGGCGTCTGGAAAAGCGCTATGTGGCTCAGTTGGTAGAGTGTTTGTCCACTGATCCGAGTGAATTCTAGAGATTGGCGATGTGATCCCAGCTCCCACAGATGACTGCTGTTGTTGTGTCCTTGAGCAAGACACTTAACTCATGCATGCGTGAACGGGCGCGTGATTCCTTGATGTAAAACATTTTGAGTGCCTTGAAGGTGGACAAGCGATATATGCAAATGTGACCACTGACCATGATTAAAACATGAAAAATGAAAAAAAAAAAAAAAAGCTACATAAATAAGAGATGAATCATACAGTAGCACTCGTCTTCTCTTCAGACAGTGAGCAGATGTACGGCTAAAGCCTTATGTGCACGGCTTTAGACTCTGGCAAAAGTCACAGCGGAGTACAGAACTTTCTTTGTCTCAGTGGTAGACTGGTTTCAACAATATGTGGTCAAACTAATCAAGTTCTGTTACAACTGTTCCAGCAGGCACTTTATACTCCATCTCATATGTTAATCAGCGATATACTCGTAATTGTGATTTTTATAATTTCATGCAATCATGTAAAGAGAGAGTCTTGCTCTCCCTCCCATGCACGGTGGATAAAAGACCTTCTGTCCTGAATGGATTTAGAAAAGTAATGACATACTGTTCGTGGATCAGAGAATACATTTTATACATTTATTATTAAAATTTCTCTCAACTCCTAACCTGCTGTAGAGATGATTATGATCTATGATTATTTCATTTATTATTACACAGCTTTTAAATTAAACCTGGAACAATCTTCCTGAAGATGTGAGACAGGCCTGTACTTTGACAATGTTTCAATCCAGGTTCAAAATGATTCTGTTTAGCTGTGCAGATGACTGAAAAGTTTTTATTCTTCTGTTTTAATGTTAATTTTATGAAGATTATTTGTGATTATTTATGTTTTGAATTGTGTGATTTTAATGTCTTTCTTATTCTATAAAGCAATTTGAATTACAAATTGTGCTATACAAATAAACTTGGATTGCCTTAAATAATGTTTTTTATTTTGTTTTATTTTGTTTTATTTATTTATTTATTTATTTATTTTTTGTTTAGTTTTAATGTATGTCCCATTACATTATTCGGAAAGAAAAGTCATGCAATATAAATATTGTACACTTTATTGATACTTTTATACCTTATGTGTCTTGACAGTTTAGCTATAAAAAAAAGTCCCTGTTAATAAAATACCAAAGAATCAATTGCTTTGATTGATTTGTTCATGTTACAGTGACGTGCACAGAAAATTCACTTACCCCCTGTCTCCACTCACTGCTCTGTACTTCTGTACAAAACAATCGTATCAGTCATGTCACTATGTTGCCATTTCCCACAGTCTGACGTTTGTTATGGTCAAAAATCAACATTTCAGTTTACCATGTTCAATAATCCACACAAACTATAAAGGGGGGCCCATATTGCATCATTTTTGATCTATGTTATAATGTTGTTTTCTCATCACAAACACACCTGGAGTTGTGTTTTGTTTCATTCACACATGTTTAACACACACACCCTGCATATTTAGGCCGAGTTCATCGCTCAAACGGAAAACACTCTGCTCCACCATGCGATGTCATGCTGTAATACAGGAAGTGCTCCATTGTGTTTTTAAACTCCATACACCGTCACTGGAATCATTTGGATCATTTCAGCTCTGGAATTGCCGTCTCTACTGAACTAAAGGTAAAAGGTAGCGGTTAACTTGAAAACTACCACTATATGACATCACAAGGTGGAACAGAGCATTTTGAGCTTTGTAAATGCAGACAGACTGAGAACAGGATTACTCAAACATGTGTGAATGAAACAAAACACAAAACTTGGCTTAAAGCAAAGAGTCAATTTTGTGTAATAGGAGACCTTTAATACTGAATATTCAAAAACGTCTAGACCTACACAGCCAGACTTCTTCACCCCTTTTGGGTTTTGCCTTTTTAAATTTCTTATTCAATACCTCATACCTGGCTGTGATGAAACAACATGATTAATTCTGTATTTGAATTCATAATGGCAGATCATAAAAAACATCCAGCGTCTGATCAAAGAAATACGGCGCTACAGAAATATGAGCCTCTAATGAGTCGGAAAGCGGTGATTATTGAAAACACTTGTATCTATGTTGGGACTTTTGTAGAGACTCGTGTGGAGTACAATGAGCCGGGAGCTGCGGGATGCCAAGGCTCTGCAGGTGGTTTGGGTTTATAAGCTGCTGTGAGCTCCTAATGCCTTTGAATCAGACTTCATAATTCCCACCCATGTTAAAATATAAAAAAAGGTAGCGCAAAAGAAAATGTAATCATAAAAAGTGCTATGAAAAATGTGCAGCGGAACCATCAGCCACCTCAGCCTCTCCCTCTCCTCCTCTTCACCATACCATTAATTGCATCTCCATTTGTTTTGTCAGCTTAAAGAGGGAATATTTTACTTCAAAACTTGGGAATACTACTATGGGGTATTCGTTTTTGACGCTCCAAGTCTCTCCTCCGTGTGCTCTCCATGCTAAGTCACTCCCCCTTCAGAGCACAATCACATTACAATTGGTGTGCATCCCACTAATGAAACTACGACACATCACATCTGGTTTGTCAAGTTGTTGCGTACAATTTTGTAACATGTTTTTGTATATTTTTACGGAGAATTGTCATGTACAGGCTCGTGATGCTAACCATAAAGAGGGTTTGAACAGGGCCTGGGAGAGAGTTGGCTGAATTACTCAAAAAATGCATGGATGATACATAAAACAACATTATAACATGGTAGAAAGCTCCTAAAAAAAATCAAGTGGTTGATTTTCTTCCACAAACTGTAATTTCTCAGGTTCCCAGGTACACATAGCAAAGGAAAACTAGTAGTTGCAGTTGTCAGATCAAACCTCACTTGTGGCAGATATTGGTGTACAAGTAGATGGATTGTGAATACTTCATGCAGATTTGAACTTCAAACAGGGCCGGCCCTACTTTCAGGGGGCCCTAAGCTGAATGACCATTTGTCTCTGGGGCCCTGGACCAGTGCCTCGTGGCTCAGCTATTGGTGATTCAAGATTTGAAACATTATAGACTCTGCTCTCATCACTTGACAGTAAACGTAGGTATTTGTCCAGTTATATGAAATGTACATTATAATGGCTCAGACTGAAAACATCCAGAATGTCACAAACAAATGTAGCAGCAGCAGACATTTTGTTATTATAGGTATGAAATAAATGTAATTGTTTTAGAGGGATATTTAGGCTGCTGTAAACACACAAGCCCTGTGTCCAATAAAACTTGATATATTATTTTCAATATGAACGTATCGGCTCTTGGGGGCCCTCTGCTGGCCTTGGGGCCCTGAGCAGCTGCTTATTCTGCTTATAGGCTGGGCCGGCCCTGACTTCAGATTCGCTCCAGGTCAGATGCTTTTCCAGCTCACTATTACTTTTCTCTTTTCCATTAGTCTTGTCCTTCTATTCTGTTAGCGCTATGAGCTAAACAGATGACAGCAGTAATGTAAGTAGCATTTACTGATTAAATTAAATGAGAATACAGCAGGGTCAGGTGATGCAATTAAACACTGGGACATTAAAACCACAGTATGTAACTTTTCAGTCAAAAAAAAAGACACAAATAAAAGTTTGTTCATTTTGGTTGTTTTTATTTCACTTAAAAATGATAAAAACATGCATCCTTACTGTGAGCGGGCTTGCATCTCCACAAACCTTATTTACCATAAAAAAAAAAAAATATATATATTTTTTTTTTGGACTATGATAACAGTCTTTCAATGTATTCAGTTATGTATTTAAAATAAAGCTGCACAATATTAATTTAGTTATTTAGTAGTGAGAGATACCAGATGACTTGTGACTGTAATAAAGATGAAATGTCTTGCTCATGGACACATAAAAACTTTCTTTCCAACTAGATCATCAGTTCAAATCTTTCCCAACAAGAGTATGCACTTAAGAAAAAACTGAACTTGAGATCCTCCAGTTGAAGGGCAAGTACTTAATCTATTGCCATTTCACAATCGTCAATTCTCCACTAGCTTGTCATCGGGTCCTATTACCTTTTATTACATTTTGTCCAAATCAGTATTGGATTCTCTGCTGCACTTGAGCGAAGACCGCGCGTTTCAGGTGAACATGAATGAGCATCAGGTAACCACGGTAACGCTGTGTTACCATGGTATCGGCGTGGACACTTCCATTAGGCATCAACAACATCTACATTACACGGAAAAAGACAGAGCTCAGGAGTTTGACGTCAGTGCTCTATATTCCCAGATATAGTTGTAGGCCTAGTAATGTCAGCGCTGATTATGGTGGTGGAGCTGTCGTCTTATCATCACAAGGTTGGCGGTTGAATCCCAGTTTTTAGAAATAATAATATATTAGACCTATACAGAGCTTTTCCAGGTGCTCAAAGTCACATTATTCATTCCACACTCAGGGGTGGTATGCTTCTATTTTAGCCACAGCTGCCCTGGGGTAGACTGATGGAAGTGAGGCTGCCAATCTGCGCTGACCACCACCAACACTCTCACACACCACATTCATACGAGGCAATGTGGATGAAGTGTCTTGCTCAATGACACTGGCGCCCTACTGCAGCACCTCATATTTCCAGCGGTTTTTCATCCAAGTCCTAACCAAACCCAGCCCTGCTTAGCGTCTGAGATCCGACGAGATCAAGAACAAGGATGTTTAGCCAAAATGTTGTATCCTTAGGCAAAACATTTAATCCTCCTGTGCTGTTTAGTGTGCAGTAAAAAATGACTTTATGTTTGCTGTGTTTGCATGTATTAATTGTTTATTTACAATGCTTTTTTAAAGGTGCATTATGAAGCGTTTCTAGGGGGAGAGAGTCTCCATTGAGATGTTATTGTATTGCTTGGAATGTTCCACAATAAGGCATTAAATGTATCACGCATTCTTACTGTAATTGGGCTCACCTCTCCAAAGATCTGACATTTAACTTGGCCTGGTGGTGTCATCTGCTTCTCTCCACGGAGATACATAATTTTAAAGCCATTCTGTGAAACATTCCTAGTCTAAGCCAGGGGTGTCCAAACTATGGCCCGGGGGCCAAATGCGGTCCTCAGACCAGTTTTTATTGGGCCTCAGGCCTCCTGCTGAACCGGCCCAATTGATCATAAACAGTAGTTTTAACAGCAAATTAAACTATTTCTACCACTACATCCTCAAACATCACACTGCTTTGTGATACAGACCTAAAATGGATGTGCTTCAAGCCTTATTAATACACAGCAGCTCTGTTAAAGCTGTGTTTAAAGCTCCACACTGCACTGATCACCAGTCTGTGGCCCTCCGCTTGGAATATGTTTTGGCCCTCAAAAAAAAAAGTGTGGGCACCTCTGAGCTAAGCAATAACATCTCCACAGAGACAAGGAGGTGGCCCAAGAAAAGTTACATATACCACCAGTTTCTCATACATGTTTCCAAACTACATGATAAAAAAAAAGTGAAATAGTGAAGCAAAACCTACTCTCCATCTCTTAGACTTATCTCAGTATATATATCCCTTTAGTCACAGCGCATTTGGCAGTTACGGGGTTAACTGTAGGAAGTAGGACGCCGACCAATCCGGGTTCAAGTTTAGGCCCACGCGACCTCGACTCAATAAGGTGAGGGGTCGCCGAGGAGTCAGGAAACCGAATGTTTTTAGAAATTCCACTGATTTGGTTATTTAAGTCAGGCCGAAGCTCGCGCCCCTCCTCCCTCTGCCCGCTCCAAGGCCTGCACACTATCATCCCATTAGGCCCTGTGGGAGGAACAGGAAGCCAACACAAAGGCGCACACGGAGAGGATATACTGAAAGATTTAGCCATGCTCGCTAACATCGGTTTTCAATTACACAACACAAAAGCACAGGCAGGAATCGCGGTGCATGAGGGGCAGTGGTAATTTTGTCCTAACGGTCGTGGTTCTGTATCTCTCTTTGATTTTATTGAGACAAAGCGGCGTTGTCTTTGAGCGGAGAGAGGGTATCGTGAGTTATGGGAAGTGGAACGGTATGGTCTGTAGGTATAAACGATAAAATATGGGGGATCCTCGTGAAGCTGATCTATGTTGATTGATTAGGAAGCGCTGCTGAGATGGACACTACCAGTCAAAAGTTTGGACACACTTTCTCATTTCTGTTTTTTATTTATTATCAAGACTATTTATATTGTAGATTTTCACTGAAGGCATCAAAACTATGAGTGAACTATAGACTGTATATATAAATGGACATAGCTAACCTGCTAGCCGTCGTGTTCCAAATAGAAAGTGAGCATGGCCTCGCTTTCGGCTCCATTGACTCTGGCTCCAATTCACATTACATTGAAAAACTGTCACCCCTCTCTCTGTAACTCCTGCAATGAGCCTTGTCATTTTGGTCTTAAAATGTTTGTATTAACCCGCTCTACATGATCCTCGTATTTGTATTTCGCCACGGAGATACGAACATTAATAACAGACAAATCAGGCTCCTTCTTTTCCCGAGGTCGTTCCCGCTAGCGTTAGCAACAGATTTGACTGCATTACTAAGTGCCCGTTCCCTGCTAAACAAGCGGTGTGAGCGGGAAGGGGCATTATAGCCTCACTCCTGATTGGCTCTTTGGTTGCTATGATACCCACGGCCGGAATTCAAATTATAGGCTCCAATTTTGCTCCTATAACCGCTAGCCTCGATTAGCTTCATTTGGCTGGAGCCGAACGATATGGGTGACGTCGCATTCCTTTGGTCCACTTCTTTATACAGTCTATGGAATGAACACATGCAGTAAACAAAAGCTCAAAATAACTTAAAACTTGTGTTTGACTTTTGAAAACAGCCACGCTTTGGTTTTACCACAGCTTTTAGACAATTGGCGTTCCTTGACCCTGCACGTGTTAAGTGAGATTAATTTCAGCAGACACTATTATGAAGTTTATTGAGGGAGGGTTTGAAGTATTGCTGACAAAGAAATGAGTGACTTTGAGGATTTGAATATAAAATATAAAAAAAAAAAATTAGTAGAGTTTATTTCTCTTCTTCTTAATTTTAAATCACTAATAAAAACTAATTGAAGCCTCTCAACGCATTACACTTATTGTTCATTCATTCAACACTCGGTGGTGGTAAGATATTATTGTAGTCACAGCTGTCCTGGGGTAGACTGACAGAAATGAGGCTGCCAAACTGCGCTTCCAACCACCACCAACACACACATCACGTTCGTATTAGGCCCCCTGTGATTTTTTAATTTTTTTCCCTCCCTTTTTCTTCCTTGTGAACAGCCATATTGGTTTTGCATGTCCCTGATTGGCTAATCCACCTGTCAATCACGCCCATCTGAACTCAAGGAGAGACGGTGGTGACCAGAATCATCTTTGTAACGTATCGGATAAGTGTGTTTTCTGGATCAAATTTTACCTTGAAATACTGAAACTTTCTCAGCTTAGACCAAATAGACTTTTTCAATGCCTTTAATGACAATATAGTATTAAGTTCACATTTAAAAGGTTTTCATTTCGCACATGGCTGCCAAGAACTTCCTCCAAAAAAGCAAAACAAAAAAAGGCATAATTAACAAACACCAACTTTAAAAATCTAAATCGAACTTCAGCAGTGTTCATTCAGTTGAAAAGTTCATTGGGAGCACGCCTCTCCATCAGATTCAGTCTCGGAGTCGGAATTCCCCAACTCTTGAATGTCACCATTCTCTTTTACGTTATGCCTTTAAACATCTCCACCAACCATCCATCTTCCATGTTCAAAAGTTCACCGTTCAATCCGCTCTCTGTCTCTTTTCGAAACGTCTTGCCAAATTACATATCACACCCTTTCCCTCACCTCCTACCTCAAGTTCAACATACGCAGACGTCTCTTCAACTAGCAAAGCGCATAGAAATTGACAGTTCATCCAGTGGCTACAAGTCAATTGGATTTTCCGTGGAATGCATGCATGCTATTTGACTTCTGATTGACTTCCTATACATTCACATGCTAACAATTGCTCCAGTATGTAGCTAGCTAATTGGTATCGGTTTTAACAGAGAGTGTGAATTCCATTGCCAGTAACAGCAGGCCCACTCCAGCACTGGTCTAATCAAAGTACGGCATGTTTACCTACCTGCGGTTCATGCTAGTGCTAACACAGGGAGGTGGCTAGGACGCATTAGCATCATAAAGTAGCGGAATCAAAGTCAGACAGCGACATGAAGGAGAAAGGTGGAAAAATAGTGAACATGAAGGAAAGGTGGCGTATACGTGCAATTGAACAAACGAAAAGAATGCGTTAGAACTGCAAACAAGAGGTTTATCAAAAAGGTATGCATTCCCACGGGAGTTTAGCTAGTGTCATGTACAAGGTAGTGGATAAACAAAGAGTGGCATATTATGGTCAAGCAAAAATAGCATGCATATACACTGTCATTTTATCAAGTTATGTAGCCTATTATGCTAACAATTATAATGGTCTCTTCAGTTTGATCATCATTGTGGTCTCTCCTGGTAATGCCACAGTATGTATTTATAACTCCTCAGACCCAAAGCAAACACAAAGAACAAAGAAAACAAAGGAGCTAGCCAGTACGCTTGTTTAGGCTGAAGGATTATGCTAAGTAGGTCCCAGGCTCAGTTCACACTTAATGTAGCTCAATAGCTCTAGCCTGTGTTTAAAGTTTCAGTGTAGTTAGCTCCTCCTTTCAGATAGATATAAGACAGTGTCCACCAGTAATCTGACCAGAACTGAAGAAGCGGCTTAGACGAGCAGCAAAACATCTTCACTCCTACAACTTTGTGTCCAGTTGACAGATTTAACTTCGGCTTTTACTATGGATCAGACTTGGACGGCTGAGGGATTACACAGCAACAGTATGTAACTTTGTAACCAGAAATAGACAAAAATCAAAGCATGATTTTTCATTTTGGTTCTGTTCATTGCGTTGAATAACTTAAAAGAACATTTGTCCATATAGTGAGCGGGCTTGCCTGTCCGCCGATATTTGGCCTGATATAGTTCCTTTGGCTATAATCTCGCACGTAAAACTTTATTATTTATGAATGTTCCGATGCATGGATTCAACTTACTATTTCCATTGAATCATGCGGGTGATGTGGTAAATGGTCACATTTTTATATAACACTTTCCCACTTTTTCAAGCCACTCAAAGCACTTTAGGGGGTGGGTCGAGTGTCTTGCCCAAGGATACAATGACAGCATTCATCTGTGGAAGCTGGAATCGCACTGCCAACCTGTTGGTCGGTGGATCTGACCGCTCTACCAATGGTGTTTAAGTCGAGAGGGGGGATTTGAATCGCCAACCTTTGGATCAGTGGAAAAACGCTCTATCAAGTTAGCTTCTGTTGCCACACTTAATTACTGTACTGTGTTAAGCTAGTTGGTACATTGTGCAGAGGTAAATATATTCAGTTAAAGGTGGCATCAAATAGCATTGCAAAAAACAAACGACGATAGTCCCACGGTTTTTGGAGATGTAAAAATGCTGCAAAAAAGGTACCGGGAACGAGAACACACTAGTGAACTCAAAATCCATAACTGATACTAACATTGATTCATTGTCATTACAAAATGGTAGCGGTGCATTGTTTTTGACTAACATTCTGTCTCTGAATCTGTACCAAATTGTGCAAAACCCACAAATTCCAACCACTAGTCGCTTACCTCAAGGATACAAAACAGCATTATAATTTCAAAAAAACAAATCTATACTTCTCATTCATGTCAAAGCATAATCCTAAAACATAAAATTATACTGTCAACTAGTTTGTAAGTAGACTTTTCCCTGAGAACACACGAGCCTCTGTATTTTTAAGAGTTCTATGTAACTGCTTTATACTCTTTATTTCCCATGCCAATACCACAACCTTTTCCTTCCATTTCAGCTCCTCAAGTCAATACAAACCAAAGGAAGCTGTGCCAAGAACTAGGCTTTCAAAATCATAGCTCTAAACGCTGTTAAAAAGCGCATTACAATTGTATTTTTATATCGCAATGCATCTCTGTTTTTGATAGCCGACGTTGCACTGTCATATGTCATAATCATGATTCAATTCGTCCCATTTTTATTGCGGAATTTATTCGTTGAGATATTGATTTCTTTCAGCTAGTTGAAGTCTGGCTGGGTGGTACTCTTAGCCGGGGTGATCAATTGTGGTTGGTATAGCGTTACGCAGTCTAAGTGATGGAGAAGCGATTCCCCCACATATGTCACGTTCGTTTAAATCAATACAGAACACGAGGAAACGGGGGAGAAAGGGGTCTGAGCTAATACTTAACTACTTTGCACTTTTCGATATAACTGAATGGAGGATAAACGCTCTGGTCTATAATCAAATACATACATCTTGCTTGTTCTGTGGAATTGTACTGAGGGATTTTCCATTGGGTGGCATCACGGGGATGAATTGTGGAAATGTCAATGAGGATTGGGGAAAAAGGCAAAGGGTAGCAGTGGATCAGGTAGTGGATAAAAGGTTGGTGGTTCAATTCCAAGCCCGGTCAGTTAATGTTCTGTTCAAGACACTGCACTGCAATTGTGATAAAACTTGTCCCCTTAGAATTCTGACGTTCTGTCTGTGTCCAGGATAGGCTCATATAGCACAATAGAATCGCAAAATGGGTTTTTGGCTCATTTAAACCTAGAAAATATACCAAACTCTACAAAATCTTGAGTAAAATAACAAGACAAGAATATCTGAATAAAACACTTCAACAAAAATGTCAGATAGAACCATAGCCCGTATATGTAAATGGACATAGCTAACCTGCTAGCTGCCACGTTCCAAATAGGAAGTGAGCATGAGCCTGCTTCCAGCTCCATCGACTCTGGCTCCAATTCACTTTCTATTGAAAAACTGTCGCTCCTCTCTCTGTAGCTGCTGCTATCGGGCTTATCATTTTGGTCATAAAGTGTTTGCATTAGCCTGCGATACATGATCCTGGTATTTTTATTTCACCATTGTGTCCATTAATTAAGATATGAACATCAATAACAGACAAATCAGGCTTCTTTTTTCCCCGAGGTTGCTCCCGCTAGCATCAGCAAAAGGTTTGATTGACAGTGTTGCTAAGCGCCCACTCCCTGCTAAACCAGCGGTGTTGAGCCAGGAAGGGGCGTTACCTTCAACAGCCTCGTTCCGGATTGGCTCTCACGTCCATAATTCCAAATATGGAACTTAAATCCAAATTCGCTCCATAATTGCTAGCCTCAATGACCTTCACTTGACTGGAGCTGGATGCTGTGGGGGACGTCACACTCACTTAGTCCACTTTTTTATACCGTCTATGGATAGAACCATAGCATTTTAAGCGATGAAATTGGAAACATTGTGTACATTTTTATATTATATTGTAAAACTACTGCATATAGTGCACATAATTGTTGTCTGGCCTAGCGTGCTACACTGAGGAACACTGGCTGGAGCTTTCATCCACAAACCAAAGATTCATGGTTGTATGCCAGCTGGTTTGGACCAGTACACACAGTCATTGTGTCCTTGGGCAAGACACTGCATCAAAATTGAACTAGTCTAGTCTACCCCAGGGCAGCTGTGGCTTCTGATGTAGCGTACCATCAGAAGGTATGGAGCAAAAGAGTAATGCCATTTAAAGTTATCCAAGTTTTCTAAGCTATTCCTCACTTACCTTATGCATCCCGAACATCCTAATTATTCACCGTGATGAGTTTAAAAGCTGTTTCACAACTGTCAGAGACCAGCGTAGAGTTTTGCCACCAGGGTAAACCTAACAACTAGCATGCTAACCGTGTACTTGACCGATGAAAAGCATTATCATTCAAGAGCACCTCATACAATAATTTCAAAGTCAGTACAGGGGTGCAACATCCAAATTTTTGCTCAATAAGCAGAAGTGAAAACTTGTAAGAGCCGATGAAAAATTATCATTCAAGATTCATATGGGTATAAAAAACAAATTTTGTGCAAATACATGAGGAAAAAAGGGGATTATGGGAATAAATAACACTTCTGTGCATTCAGGAGCATTCCGTTTGTGTTAGAAGTGAAGTTACACATGCGGCTGATTTCCGTGTTGATCTAACGGCCAAACACAGACGCTGTTAACAGTTCTGAAATATTGACTGCTTTATCTGCGACTGTAAAAATGATGAAATATTTTATTAAAGTAAACACACAAAGGCGGCAGTCCACCTCCGCACACCAGAGCCAGTTTTGAAGGCAGCTCCTGTTTATTGACACAGCATGTTTACACTGGACTAATGCACTTCTGGTCACAGCAATCACCTATAGGACTTTAAACCGCCAAACATTTAACAGCAGTAAATACACGGTAGATATTCAATGATTGGATGCTTTGTGAGGACGTTTGTGTATAATATTCCAAATACAGAATACAAGTTTAAAAAAAAAAAAAATGCATGGAAGGAGGGAATGTTCCACAGTATGGCATTAAATGTATATGTCAGATTACATAACATATTTGATTGCAGCGGTTGTTATTGCTCAAAAACACCTTGGAAAATGGTAAATGGCCACATTGAAGGGCACTCAGAGCGCTTTACATCAAGGAACCACTCACCCCTTCACCCATTCACACACGTGTACACAGATACTTGGGGCAATGTAGGTTAAGTGTCTTGCCCAATGACACAACGGCAGCATTCATCTGTGTGAGCTGGAATCGCGCTGCAAACGTGTGGGTGAGTGGATCGGTTTATGTCAAGATTGGGATTTGCACCACACTGTCCGGTAGCATCACCTGCTTGTCTCCATGGAGATAGATTGGTTTAATGCCATATTATGAAATACTCTTGATTCAGGAAACAAGGCACAGACACTCCAGGACTTTTACCTGTACTACAATACAGTGGTCTCTCGTTTATCGCGGGGGTTATGTTCTAAAAATAACCCGCAATAGGCGAAATCCGCAGTAGTCAGCTTTATTTTTTACAATTATTATATATGTTTTAAGGCTATAAAACCCCTCACCACACACTTTATACACTTTTCTCAGACCGGGATTAACATTTTCTTACATTTCTCTCTTGTTTAAACACTCTCAAAGTTCAAACCTTCATTATTATATCCCTCTTCCTCGATGATCTCTTTAAATGTGTTGTTCTCGTGCCTCTGCTCCAGCGTTTTCCACAGAAGCGCCCTCTTCGTGCACAGAAACAGTTTTAAGTCCAAAGCGCTTCTGAAATTTGTCAAACCAGCATTAAATGGGCTTGGTACTGCATGAAAAGTACTTGTCGATGGACTGGGCTCCGCATCATCCTGCTGCTCGCTGTCATGAATGTCATCGCTGTCAGCAAAGGTTTTAGAGTCACAGTGCTAGTGATCGAACATTTATGTAAATTTGTCAAGCTGAACACATTCTGTGCTGTAACAGGAGACACTGCACGGAGGAAAGTGATTGACAGTGGTCTACAGTCCCTCAGCCAATCAGGACGCAGAACACAATGCACGTTCTAATACTGTAAAAAAAAAAAAAAAAAAATCCGTGAAACAGCGAGACCTCGAAAGGTGAACCGCGATATAGCGAGGGACAACTGTAATCACATAATGGAGACCTGCTAAGAAAAAAGAGTAAATGCATATAAAAAAAAACTCACCTGCCATATTAAAAGTTTGGCCAGAAATCTCTGAGTGCGTTTGAATCCATTTGATGTTATTGTCATATTGCAGACGTACATTATATACAGTGGAGGAAGAAGTACTCAGTTTTGTTACTTAAGTAAAAGTACATATACTGGAGCAAAAAAAAAAAAAAAAAAAAAAAAACACTCAAAAGTAAAAGTATCACTTGAAAAAATCTACTTAAGTAAAAGCATTGCAGTACCCATTTCAACATGTACTGAAAGAGTAAAAAGTACAAGTATTTCGCACATATTTTTGAGATGAAATGAAGCTCCAAACGTAGTGATTTTGATGGAGATTTGAGCTGAAGTTTGTTCAACTGAAACAATTGATCAGTTTTTTTTCTGGATACTTTTTTCTGTATTTGTTTTTTTTTCAGATTATGAACATGTTAAAAAACACAACAGCCTTTTCAGCAAGTCTCAAACAATTATAAAAAAAAAATACTTTTACTGGGTACTCTTATGTAAAAAAATGTGGAAAGTACAGATACCTGCTCTCAAATGTAGTGAAGTAAAAGTGAAAAATACCCAAAGTTTACTTAAGTACTGTACTTAAGTATAAAATGTACGTTACTTTACTACTTTTACTTTGTTACATTCCACCACTGATTAGATATATCAATATTGTACACCCATCGCACCACCAAAGTACTTTGCGACATTTAGGGTGGAGTACGTGTACAATAGCCTCTCCCCTCTCTCCTGTCGCCCCCACACCCCTCTATGTCATCCCTCCTTCTTGCTGGTAGAATTACCTCTGCTCTGCTTGAATTGTGCGCAGTTTTCACTCACTCCAGGGGAAAGAGCACTTCATCTCCTCCTCCTTCTCCTCTTCATCATGCTGGATGTCTTCGTCAGTCTACAGTGTCAGGTAGTCCAAGTCTGTCTCAGTGTGTCACTCAAGCTGGTGGGTATGTAACCATTATTCTACCTGTCTGAGCTTGCAACGTGAAGAAATTGAGAGATTTTTGTCCTTGTTGAAGATGTTTTAAAGCTGTTAAACTAAAAGTGAATTTCAAAATAAGTACCATAAATGACCTGAATGACCAAACTGGTATGGTTCCATCTGTAAGTGCAGTATTATTATTTTTTCACCAGTAAATTGCAGATGTGAAACGTGTTCCCCTCTCCTCTCACTTGGCCCCTCCCCCTTTCCACTGGCCCCTCCCCCTTTCTCTCACCTGGCCTTTGTTCAGACTCACCTGTGTTTTGTCAGACCAAAGCTGGCACACTGTCAGACAGCAGTAATGTAGATAGCCTCTAGTGGTGATACGTGAGAATACAACAGGACCAGATGGGATTATTTCTGAATATTTATGATGCACTATAAATAAACACATTTTCCTGCTCTGAATCTGCACAAACTCCCATTTGCTTCTGTAGATATCCTGTAAGTGAGAATTAAGATGATTTTGGGAAAAAAAAAGGAGGATGGTATCTAGCTAGTGTAAAGAGCTGTCACGCCCATCAGTATCTCACTGCTGCTATTGAATTGTAAATGTATTTATTGAACAATGTAAGAAGTGACGGTGCAATGGAGAATTTATGGTATTGAAATAGGTATTTGCTCAAATCATGCACAATAGATTTAAACCTATTCAACCTATTCAGTTTAAGGCAACGAAGTTCAAATCTGTCAACTGGACAAATCGTTGTAGGAGTTAAGACGTTTCGCTGCTTTTCTTCAAACCAGGATGGCAGACTGTTTTATCTACTCCAGTAAAACTGGGGCTAATACTGAAACTGTAAACACCTATTTGTGTCTGTTTCAGCTGATAGAGTCGTTTGCTATTGTTCCCACTGGGTCTAAAATACAGTTGTATATGGGGGAGCAAAAGAAAAAACATACTGACGTAGAAGTATCACCCCATGAAAAACTCCACTTAAGTAAAAGTATTAAGTACCCATTACAAACGATTTGTCCAGTACAGATTTGAAGAGGATCAACCTGGAAAGAGGTTTTACAAGATTATTCTGTTTAAAAACAATATTAATATTTTCCAATGGGAAACTAGTGTAAAAACTGGTATTTAGAGTCACTGTGAGTCTTTGACTCCAATAACATCAGATTCTGGAGCTTTGAAAAAAATACTTAGGCAAGACAAAATTGACTTAGTAAAAGTATTGCCTTTATACTTAAAGAGTAAAAAGTACAAGAGGTGCATGTTTGAGTTATTAGTGGTGCATGGAGGGTCCGATGGTGCAGATTGGCAGCCTCACTTCTGTCAGTATACTCCAAGGCAGCTGTGGCTACAATAGTATCTTACTGCTATCTAGTAAACTACAGTGTACCACTTTGAGAGGCTTTGACAAACCTATTAAGTGCATTATTAAATGAATAAACTATAAAATGCATAAACATGTGTATCTGTCCCTCCGATTAGCAAGTGCTTTCTTAATTGCCGTGATACATCTAATGGTTCTATCCGGGGACATGCAGCCACCATTTTGAGCAATAGTCAATTAACGTTATAGACTAAACAACATCGTTATTCAAAACTTTCCATTACTCTTAATACAACGTCCTCCTCCCTTCCCATCCCCGCTTCCGTCCTGCAGGTCGCTTGTAATCTCCTCCAGATGTCACAGCACTTCCTAATCCAGGCCACTACGTCCAACGCTGGGCTTTGTTTTTGCATTGCACTTTATAATCAAATCAGCTGATAATACTTAGAGCTGTTTTGATGTTGTTCCTCGCTCCAGATGGTCTAAAGGACACAGGAAGCAGTGCGTTTGCCCAGTTATTTGTACCTCATTATAGCTTCATTACGGCCTCTCTACTGCACCCCGGAGGACAATGAAAGATTCACACGACTTTGACACATGCTAAATTTTAATCAGTCTGGTCTAGACTTTTGCTTTTCAACAGGAAGTCGCTGGGACGCATATGGTCAGAGGCGTTTATAGCAGTAAGCAGGCTACATCAGCACATGGCTCCATAAATCTATAGGGGGCGCAAATGCCAAACGTGCTGTCTCTTTCTGGGCAAATCGCTGCTATAATGGTTCAGTTTAAAGTTGGGCTATGTAACTTTTTGATGGTGTTGGTATTGGTTTGCTTGGAATGTTGCAAAGTCTTTTACTTTAGTCTATTACTTGGTTTGTTGGGACAGTACCATAGACTGTACAAAGAAGTGGACTAAGGGAGTGTGACGTCACCCATAGTGTTCGGCTCCAGTCAAATGAGGCTCATCGAGACTAGCGGTTTAAGGGGCGAATTTGGAGCCGAGTTTTATATTTTGAATCCCAACCACAAATATCACAGCAACCAGAGTCCCAATCCAGAGGGAGACTGTTGAAGGTAACGCCCCGTCCCGCCCCCCACCACTGTTTTAGCAGGGACGCTTGGCAACGTTGTCAATCAAAGCCCATTGCCAACGCTAGCAGGAGCAACCTCAGAAAAATTACTATTACTGTCCATATCATGATTTGTGGACACAATAGCAAAATAAAAATCCCACGATCATGTAGAGCAGGTTAATGCAAACATTTTAAGATCAAAATGACGAGTCTGACAGCAGCAGTTACAGCGAGATGGGCGACAGTTTTTCAAAAGAAAGTGAATTGGAGCCAGAGTTGATGGAGCAGAAAGCGCTCCCATGCTTACTTCCTCTTTGGAACGCAGCGGCTAGCAGGTTAGCCATGTCCATTTATAGATACAGCCTACAGATAGTACTTGTGGCCAGTATTTATCATAGTTTTACATCAGGTGGATACTGTGATTCTGACACTTTGCCTGTGTACACTGCAGTATGGACATGTACGGGTCGTTCCAAAAGTCCCCATTAAGGCAGGAAAGTGCTATATATTTGTCATCACTCGCCATGTATTTTGAGATGTGATTGGTTAGCGGCCAGGCTGTGATTGGCTGTATTGGATAGAAAATACAGATGAAATGGAGTTTTACAGTAATCCATCTTATTCACATTGATAAATATTACTTAGATTTGTACACTGCCATTTCTGTCATATTTTGAATAATGAGATGCTGTGTGTTCTTTAGCCTGTGAGTGATGGTGGTGTTTGGGTTGGATTATGTGTTAAAGTCTTGTGAAATACCATCTCCTCTGGTGCTGTGCTAGTCCAGGGGAGTCTACACCTCATTGGCACTGAGCTCTGGGACGTTTCCATGAGGTCCAGACCAAAACTGCAGACTGAAACCACTGAACACACTGTAATGTGGTTTGTTTGTGGAAAAGAGTCATGTGAAAAGCCCAGATTTAAGATGTAGTTCATAGCTATAGTTCAAATACGACACTGCAGTTTTTTTTTAAATATTTGATCTGAAAATGTTCTTCTTTTAATGCGAAATAAAATCTGTCAATCTGTCAACTGGACAAAACGTAGGAGTGAGGCCATTTTGTTGCACATCCAAGCCGCTTCTTCAGTTCTGGTCAGATGACTGGTGGTGGTGGCCACTGCCTTAAATCTATCTGAACGGAGGAGCTAGCTATATTTAAATGCAAAACACCTTTTGTGTACAGTTTCTTTTCGTAGGGTAGGTCTATTATGCTACCCCTGTGCCTGAGTCCTACTTAGCATAGTCATTCAGGCCCCTAATGAGTGATTTCACAAACCCCTTCAAGCCTCTAATGAGTGATTTTTTGCTTTTGCTATGGATCAGACCTGGACGATCGAGGGATTACACAGATTTCTTCTTTTATCGTATATGTCAGAAGAATGTTAATCTGCCAACAGCCCAGACTGATATGTGTAGCACTCTGAAATGAGTTCTGAGTTATATCCAGTTAAGGAAAAATCAGAGACATCTTCCCTGTTCACATATGCACATTTTCCTGACAAAATATTGTGTATTTCCTCTAAAACGGGCTGTAGTACATCTGTCGGCGTCGTCATGTTTGTTTTGGTTTGTTTTGGCCTTTGGCTCCGCTCAAAACTCAGTGCTGCTCTGTCATCGTAAGTGTGAAATCTTGCTGTACAAGGTTAAATCTGATGAGAAAATGAAATGAAATAAATAATGGCACACCCTCAACAGAAAAGTTACACAGTTCATTTTTAATATTTCATCACACAGTTATTATCTACCAGTTGGGGATAGTGACGTTTGCCCGATTCACTGGTAATACACTTTGTACTTTTGATTAGCATTGTGGGAAATGTGAAAATGTTATAAAACTGTATGCTACCTATCAAGTGAATCTGTAAAATAAAGTTTAAAATAATCACATAACTTTTGAATTAACAAACTGAACGCATATTAATTTTAATATAAATTTACAGATAATATAAAAAATTCATTTTATTTTTATTTTAATTAATTTAATTTTATTAATTTAATTTAATTTTATATTTTATTTTATATTTATTTTATGAGCTTTTAAGCAATGTTATAGTATCCCTAGGGCTCATACAATGCCACCACACATTTAAAATAAAATAAAATCTAGCTACTCAGTTGTCAAGATATTGTGTCGTGTTTATCCACTGATTGAAAGGTTGGCGGTGTGATTCCAGCTCTCACAGATGAATGCTGTCGTTGTGTCCTTGGGCAAGACACTTCACCCATCTCGCCCCCCAGTGTCTGCGTACACTGGTGTATGAGTGTGTGTGTGTGTGTGTGTGTGTGAGTGGTTTCTTAAGCGCTTTAAGTGTCTTGAAGGTGGAAACGCTCTATATTGCAAATTTGACCATGTGACCTTTTGTTTTCTGGTTGCACAATGTAAATTATCCTCACTGTCAAAGTTTTTTTTTTTTTTTTTGTATAATGTAATTACTTCTGTCTTTTGAGCTGTCTGCATTTCTGTACTACTGTCTACTGTTTCATTGTACGAGACAGACAGGTTCTTCTTGACGATATGATGGAGCTATTACCTCGTTGTCCTTGGTTTCCGCAGATCCATCTGCGCTAAGAACCCAGTGAAGGTGATGACCATCTGCAGGGTAAGGCAGGACGGGGAGGAGAGGAGAGAGAAGAGGGGAGACAGAAGGAGAGGGGAGGAGCGAAATGTAGAGGAGACAGAAGGAGAGGGGTAAAGACGAGAGAAGAGAGAGAAGAAAGGTGGAGCTAGAAGCACAGAAGGAGAGGGTAAAGTGAGGAGAGAGAATGAGAAGGGGGAAAGAGAAGAAGAGGGGGGAGGAGAAATGGTGAGAGGGAAAAGGGGAGGTGGAAAGGGGAGGAGAGAAGGAGAGGGGTGAAGAGGGGAGGAAAGAGATGGAGAGAAGGGAAGAGAGGGTTGAGAAGGAAAGGGGGGTAGAGAGGAGAGAGAAGAGAGGAAAGGAGAGAGGAGGATAGAGACAGTGAGGGGGGGAGGGAGGTGGACAGGGGTGAGGAGGAGAGAGGGGAGTGGAAAGATAGAAAAGGAAGGAAAAAGTAGAGGTGTGGAGAGTGAAGAGAGAGAAGCAGAGGAGAAGAGAGGAGGCTAGAGAGGAGAAGGAGGCAAGGCTGGTCCACTCCGTCACAGAAGACTAGACAGACAGGCTGCTACTCCAGACAGGTAACCAGGCCTTGGAACGCCGCGCAAGGTTAGCCGTTAGCCTGAGTGATATCTGGATTACATGCTAAAGTGAGCGTGTACCGCGGATGGATGGATGGATGGATGGGTGGATGGGTGGTGACAAGGAGAGGGGCATTTGTCAGGGAAGAGAAGAGTATGTAGAAAAAATATTACATTGTCCAACTAGTACTAGATACTACTAGTAAATTGTTAAGTTAGATAGATCAGAGAATCACTGTTAGCATGCTATTGACATCAAAACTCTCGCCTCTAAAAGTTGTGAGAAGATTTTGGATTTTAAATGCCATTGAAATTCTCACTTGGAATTTTTAAGTATACATTTTGTGTTTAAAAATTCAGAATAAAAAAATTAATCTATTTAAATATTCAGCACATATATTTTCAAGCCTATAAAATTCAACAGTCTATTTAAGTGCTTGAAAATATTTGTGCTGATTTTTTTTTTTTTCAGTTTTATATTTAATTTAATTTATTTATTTTGAAAATGTATACATATTCAAAAACATCACCAACTAAAATTAAGATTTTTTTTTCAATTATTATTATTATTTTTTAGAGATAAAAACTTCAAAGTATGAAATTCATTAAAAATTTTGGACCACTGCAAACCATTTTAAGAGTAAATATCAGGTAGAGCATTTTGAACCAAATCTAATGAGCTAAATGAGCCCTTACCAAACCAGTCCAGTCTGCTGCCCTTTATTTCTCCCATGATGACGGTGCTTTTTGACATTAGCATCTGAACAGCTGAAAGGTCATCCTCTCATGCAGCCGTCCTGAGCCTGAGAGCCAACATTCAGGTCACACACAAGCAGTATGTCAAGAGTCTGAAACATCAAAACTCTCCCAGGACAGACTGCCATCCTCCTCCTCTCCTGTGTCCTTTTCATCCTCCTCTTCCCCCTCTGCTCCTTTTCCTCTTTCTCCTTTTCCTTCTTCTACTCCTCTTTCTCTTCTGCTCCTCTTTCTCACCTCTTCTTTCACCTCCTCCTCTTCTTCCTCTTCCTTTTCCTCTCCTGCTTTTCTCTCTCTTCATTCCTTCTGTCTCCACCTTTTCCTCCTTCTCGTCCTCTTCTTTTTTCCATCCCTCTTCCTCGTCTTCCCGTTCTTTTTCCTCCTCTTCCTCATTCTGCTTCTCCCTCCCCCTCTCCTTCCTCCTCTCCCTTCCACCTTTCACATCCTTCTCTCTTCCTTACTTCTCCACCTCCTCCGCCCTCCTTCCTTACTCTCTCACTCTCCTCCTACTACTCGTCCCCCTTCTCCTCCTCCTCATCCCTCTTCTACTCGTCCCCCTTTCCTACTCGTCCCTCTTCTACTATTCCTCGTCCCCCCTCTTCCTCCTACTCTTCCACCCCTTCTCCTCCTCCTCATCCTTCTCTTCCTCGTCTCCTCCTCTTCCACCTCTCCCTCCTCTTTTTACTCCTCCTCTTTCTCGCTCTATCTTCTTCTTTATCCTCTGCCTCCTTCTTTTCCCCGCTTCCTCTCCCTCCTCTTCCTCCTCTAGCTCTCCCTCCTCCTCCTCCAGTGCCTCCCCCTTCTCTCCCTCTTCCTTCCTTCTCTTTCTCATCCTCCTCTTCTTTCATCTCCCCCCCTCCTCTTCTTCCTCCTCCTCCTCTGGCTAAATTCCAAACAATATTATCAGGTCAACAGAAGTGTATTCATTCATTTATTTATTTATTTAGCTGAACACAAACTTAAGATGAACAGAATATATGCGAAAGACAAAAATATGTATGTATGTATTTTTTTTTATGCAGTATGCTCTGTTTGTTCACTATTTTGGTTTGATATGATGTTTTTAAACTACCATTATTTGAGCAATATTTTAATGTGACAATATTGCCAACCCCTGTAAACCTCACTATGTGTTTTTCTCCTCTTTTTTCTCTTTTCCTTGCTCAGTGCCCTTGGCTGATGTGATCGAAGTAGACAGCGTGGGGACTGGGTGATATTCTCTCTCTTCTATCCCTCTATCCCTCTCCTCTTCCCCCCTCCTCCTTCGCTCTCTTCTCTCTCCCGCCTCGATTTCTTTTTCTCTCCTCTTCCATCCCCCTCACTTTCTGCTCTTCTCTCTCCCCGTCTCTCTTTCTTTTTCTCTCCTCTTCCTGCTATCTCTCCCTCCTTTTCTCTCCCTCTCTCGCTGTACAGCCGTCTTCTTTTCTCTGTCCCTGTCCTTCTCTCTCCCTCCCTCTCTTTTTCTTCCCTCTCCCACCTCTCTCTCTTCCCCCTTCTCTCTCTGTACCTCTGCCCCATCTTCCTTTCCTCTCCCCCTCCCTCTCTTTCTTCTCTCATTCCCCTTTTCTCCTTCTCTCACCTTTTCCTACCCTTCCTCTTCCTCCCTCTTTCTCTCTCTCCCGCTTTCTCTCTTCCCTCCCTCCCTCTCACTTCTCTCAGTCCCTTTTCTCTCTTATTCTCTCTTTCACCTTCTCTCTCTGCCCCCCTCTCTTTCTTCTCTCCTCATCTCCGCCCTCTCACTCTCCTTGTCTACCCCCCTCCTTCTCTCTCCCCCTTTTCCTCCCTTTTTCCCTTCCCTCTCTCTCTCTCTCTCTCCCTCTCAGCTGTCCTTCTCTCTCCCTCCCTCTCTTTTTCTTCCCTCTCCCACTCTCTCCTCCTCTCTCTCTTCCTCTTTCTCCCTCTTTCTCTCCTTCTTCTCTCTGCCCCATCTTCCTTTCAGTCCCCCTTTCTTTTTACTCTCATTATTTTTTCTCCTTCTCTCACTTTCCTACCCTTCCTCTTCCTCCTCTCTCTCTCCCGCTTTCTCTCGCCCTCCCTCCCCCTCACTTCTCTCCCCTTTTCCCTCCTAGTCCCTTTTCTCTCTCTCTTTCACCTTCTCTCTCTTCTCCCCCCCCCCCCTTTCTTTTCTCTCTCCCTCCACCCTCTCACTTTCCCTCCCTTTTCCCCTTCCCTCTCTCTCTTCTCCCTCTCAGCTCTGAGGCCATAGATCTGTCCACGAGTGATGGGTCTAATGGAACACCCGGCCGGCAACAGACTGCACCGTACCCCCGCTGAATTATTCAACTTCCATCGCTCCATCCCTCTCTCTCTCTCTCTCTTTCTCTCCCAAATTATTTAAAAGAGTGCTTGGAGGAGCGAGGTAGACCCAGAAGACTCCATCATCTCAACCCCCCCGTCCCCAAAGTGTGAGATGTTAGATCATGGAGAGAATTGCTGTCAGCTAAAACTACTCCATCACTATGGCTAATACTGTGTTTAAAGGTGATGTGCCAGATACCAGATTTTTTTTTTTTTTACTCTTTAAAAAAAAAAGCAGAGCAGAACTAGTTCATTTTAAAAGGTTTGCAGTGGTCCAAAGTTATTCCTGATGCATTCCTAGATTTTCAGTGATGGTTAACCTAACAACTAGCATGCTAACGCTAACATGCACTTCCTGATTATAAGACAATATTTCATAATCAGATGCAGACAGCACGTAGCAAGATCTGCTTATACAATATATCTGTACTGGGGCAAGACCATAGACTGTATAAAAGTAGTGCAAGTGTGACGTCACCCGTAGCGAATGAAGCTCATCGAGGCTAGCGGTTATAGGGGTGAACTTGGAGCCGAGTTACGTATTCGGAATTCTGAGAGCGAGTATCATAGCAACCAAAGAGCCGATCTGGATCAAAGTTGGTCGCAGGTGACGCCCCTTCCCGCCCGCACAGCTAGTTTGGCAGGGGGCGGGCGCTTAGCAATGTTGTCAATCAAACCGGTTGCTAACGCTAGCGGGAGTAACCTTGAGGAATGAAGGCAGCTGATTTGTCTCTTTATTAATGTTCATATCTTGAGTTACAGACACAATAGCAAAATAAAAACCACCAGGATCATACAGAGAGGGTTAATGCGAACATTTTAAGAGCAAAATTACGAGCCTGACAGCAGCAGTTACAGAGGGAGGGGCGACAGTTTTTGAAGGTAAAGTGAATTGGAGCCAGAGTTGATGGATTCCTATTTGGAATACGACAGCTAGCAGGTTAGCTATGACCATTTATATATACAGTGCAGTCTATGAGCAACACATCTCGCTGAAATGGGCAAAAAATACTACTGGTACTGGCCCTTGTGTGTATTATAGCAGTAGTGACATGTATACGGTATGATGTAGCAATCTCGCAACTTTATTTTTTAGAATATTTAAAGGGCCCATATTCCACTGTTTTCTGATCCATGATATAATGTTGCGTTCTCATCACAAACATACCTGGACTTGTGTTTTGTTTCATTCACACATGTTTGACACAAATCCTGCATATTTCAGCTGAGTTCTTCTCTCAAATGGAAAACACTGTTCCACCTTGTGATGTCATGTGGTAATACAGGAAGTGCTACACTGTGTTTTTAAACTCCATACACTTTCACTAGACATTTGGATGATTTCAGATTTGGAATTGCCCATCTTTACTGAACAAAAGCTGGCTATGGAATGAATGAATACTGACTACTGAGTGCAGCGTTGGAATCTGGGAAAATTTAAAGTGGAGTGATTTCTGAGGATAAGAGCAAGAGGACCTCGTAAACAGGGTTAATTAAAAGTGTGAATGAAGTACAGCTCCATGTATTTATCTAATGAAGGAACAAAAATAAACGTAATGCGTCAGTTTTCCTTAATATGTGTCCTTGAAATGTGTACAGTGTAACTTTTCTGTTGGGAGATCCGCCACCTGGATATCAGAGATGTTGTTAATTTGCCTGGAACGTTCCACAGTACAGCATTAAACCCATTATCACTCATTCATTCAGTTCATAGACTGTATATATAAATGGACATAGCTAACTTGCTTGCCGCTGCATTCCAAATGGGAAGTGATCATAGGCGAACGCTTCCAGCTCCAGCGACTCCTGGTATTTTTATTTCGCTATTGTGTCCGTAAATCAAGATATGAACATGAATGACAGACAAATTGGGCGCCTTCTTTTCCCGCTTGCACCAACTAGTGTAAGCAACAGGTCTGATTGACAGAGTGGCTAAGCAGTCACTTCCTCCTAAATCAGTGACGCCTTGCTCCGGATTGGCTCTTTGGTTGCTATGATACTTGCGCTTGGCATTCCAAATATGGCAATCAACTCCAAATTCGCCCCTTGATGAGATGTCCACTTCTTTATACAGTCTATGATTCAATTACAGGTAATTTTACTGCTAACATAATACCTTGAAAAACATGCATTCGTACTGTGAGTGGGCTCGCCTCTACACAGATCTGACTGTCACTCGGCCTGGTGAACTCAGCTTCTTGTCTCTACAACAGTGCGTAACGCCGTGGCAGTATTGTGATTCTTGATATTGCCAAAATCTTTATACCGTCGCTAAATTCAGTAATTCAGCAAATACTTTTAAGACCATCCTGATGAGACCGAGTGTGTTGGTCTGTGTTCAGAGTGGACAGACTGCAGTATAGACCAGGTCTGTAAAAGCCTATAATAGCAGTCCTGATTGTGCTGAGTGAAAACACATGTGAGGCAGTACCACACTTCAACACTGCAGTCTGGTACAGTTACAGTTCGAAAACTTCTAATTAGTACTTCACAAAGATTGTATTCATTTTCATCCATCTTTTTCTTCGCGCCTTCGTCGAGATGTGGTTGCTTTGCCTAGAAAGATTCTTTAAAAGCGTTTTACATGACGGAACCACTCTGTCACACACACACATTCATACACCACTGTACGACACTGGGAGTTAAGTGTCTTGCCCAAGAACACAACAGCAGCATTCGTCTTTGGGAGCTGGAATCGTAACGCCTACCAGACCAAGTTACGGGTCAGATCTGTGGTGATGAGAGCATAAAACACCTGTATTTGAGTAAATGCAAAACAGAAACATTGATGATTTCTCATGTAGGGCCCGATATCATCTTGTGGTTGCTTTGCCTAGAATGTTCCACAATATGGCATTAAACGTATCTCTCTCTGGAAACAAAAAGGCGATGCTACCAGACCAAGTTACAGGTCAGATCTGTGGAGAGGTGAGCTTGCTTACAATAAGACTCAAGTAAGAAAAACACCTGAATAAGTGCAAGCCCGAAACATTGAATACCGTACTTACTAATCATGTGGGATTCGCGAAGGAGTCGGCTCTTTTGAATAGTTCCTTAGCGTGAACGGAAGTCATTTTTGAAAGGAGTCGAATCTTTTTATTCATGTTTTTATCCTGATAAACACTGAACTAATACAAGAATCAGCACAGAAGCAGAGCAGGCAACACGAGTGAGAGATTTGTGCACGAAAACATTAACTTTAAGTATTATTCTTTAGCCGGCATAGCCGGCTTCTCTCATATAAATAAATATAGAAAGGGCCAGTCTTTTATCTTTTGGATCTGTTCATGTAAAAGAGCCGTTTAAAAAGAGCTGAAAGTCCCATCACTAATACTTACATCACAATAACTCAAGTCAATTCAGACAGCTACACATGTGACATACTTATAATTCACACTAATCCAATCTAATATGTAAACTTGTCTAAACACAGAAGAAAACTCCAAATGTTCCACGTCTTGTTCCTCTCTCCGTGTTAAAGTCTGGCTGCACACTCCTGCCCCGCAGCCCTTATGAAATCAAACCCCAGCGCCTGGTTCTTTATGTGCACCAGGACCGGCTATGTTTATTACATCTGACCATCTGGTTCTACACGTGCACGTCTGGACGCCACACGTGCACGCCGGCTCACTCAGGGGGCAAAGGTCGCGCACACTGCTGCTGGCTTATTAGCTGTTGCCGTCGTGTTAGCGTTGTGCCTTGGGTATTGCAGCAGAAAATGCGCTGTTATATTTTGAGCTAGCGTTTTGGTGCACTGAAGTTGTACTTGTTTGGAGATTAATGGTGGAATATATGTGCCAAATTTGGATAATCTACAGTATGGGATTAAAATTATTTTTCTCCATGGACAAACAGACAATGCCACCAGGTCAATTTACCGGTCAGATCTGTGGACAAGACAACTCTATTCACAGTAAAAAATACTTAGATAAATATGTTTAATGCCATACTGTGGGAAATTTTAGGCAAAGCATTAACATTGAGACAAGCAAGTGCCGGACCAAAAAATATTTCACAGTATACAGGATTAAATTATCTAGAAAACAAGCAGTTGACGCCACCAGGCCAAGTAACAAGTCATATCTGTGGAGAGGTGAGCCTGCTTACAGTAAGAATGCGTTTTTAAAGGTAATTTCAGCTGTACGAACATCTGTAATTGAATAAATGCAAGACAGATAGTGAAACTTATAACACTCAGCACTCATCATCTTTATTTTACCTTTAGTTATACAGGGGAACCCAGTGAGAGAACCTGGGCTCTCTTTTTCAGGGGCGCCCTGTTTAAAATATAATACAAACTTAAAATAAATAATAACATAAGCCCATATAAAACATTAAAAACAGGTGCAGGTGTGTGTATAAAACTTCGTTACCAGATTGTGTCACCAACGTATCCAAATTTGTTGTTTAATATCATTACTGTAAACTCAATTCTTTCAGTGATACTAACCATGATCTCTTGTTAAATCATCTAACCAACTTATCCAAATGTCAGCACGTTGTTGGCTGTAATTGACCAGAATGCCTACGTGACCCCGGGCAGTACTTTCCCACTTATTACATTTGGAAACCTCCCCTTTCCCTTCACGATTCAAAGGTCTTCTGAGGCCAAACCAATGCATCCACAGTGGGGCAACCAACTCTGAAAAAAAAAAAAAACGTCCTTATAATGGAACTCCTCAAGAATGATACTTTCCCCTGATTTGTTTAAAGTGCATTTGACAGGTTTCATGTTTCTCTAATTATTATTTGGTTTGGTGGGTTAGTGGTAAAAATGTATCATGGTTTTACGTCTGTTAAGTGGAAAAAATTTGAAAAGAAAAGTGCAAAAAGCAGAGAGTGGGACTGAATTCTGTAGTGGAATACTTAAGTCACCAACACTGAAAACTCGTTCCAAAATGCAAGTTTACACAGTTTACGCAAAGGAAGGAATTTTAAACATTAATTTAACAAAATAAAGATATTATTATTTATTTGTATAAGTCTAATCATAACTCTGAGTCCCTCCTTCTCCATTCAGAGCGCTATCACATTACAATCGGCATATTTTCAGCTAATGAAACTACTGCACGTCGCATCAGGTTTGTGAAGTTGTCGTGTATTGTTTTGTACCATGTTTTTGTATATCTATAGAGAATTGTTGTGTGGGAGCATGGATGATGTAGAGTTGTGGGCAGAGCATTGAACAGAATCTTACAGCTAACCATAAAGAGGGTCTGGATAGGGCCCAGGAGAGATCCCTAAATTACTGAAACATGCATGTGTTTGATGAGGGAACGTTACAACACGGTAGAAAGCTAAAAAAAAAATATATTTTGCATAATACCCCTGTTTAAACATTTATTAAACAAAGTAAAGGTAGTATTATTTCTTTTTATCTTTAGGCTTTTTAGGCTAATCGTAACTGTTGAATAGTTACAGTTATAGAATTACCTACGTTTTTTTTTTGTTGTTTTTTTAAATACAAAAAATACAATTAAAAAAAAGGCAAGATTTTAACCCTGGAGAACCCAAGAACCCTTTTCCTCTTTGGAAAATTATGAACAATGCATTAATTTATTGCTATAAGTTCACTGAACACTGAAATATCCACTTTTTCAATTTGAACCTTTTACTCCCTAATTTAGGATCAGGGCCAAATTTGACCTACCAGAGTTGCTAATTTATCCAAAAAGAATATAAAACATACTTCTAGACATCCTGGAAGCTATTACTGAAAAGATTAACAAAAAAAACAACACAATTTTACCACTCTGGCTCATTTTATTTCAATATTCATCCACTAGGTGTCTCTATGCAGGGGCCAGAAGTGGCACTCTGGGCTTTTGAAGTTACATTTGACATATTTTTCTTTGTTTGTTTCTTTGTTTGTTCATTTTAGGTAGTAGCAATTAACTGCAGCCACATATGACCCTGTGGCCTGTGGGTTCTCCAGGGTTAATAGAATCTTATATAAACTATGCTTTAGTGGCATTAGTCAAAGTTGTCCTATGCAATTTAAACAGTCTCAAATACTACCGTCCTCGTACCTCTAGCCTCTCCTCTGTGGTCCTGTTTTGCACATGTGTAGTCAGTCATGCCAGCAGTTCTTCTAGCCTCGCTCCGGGCCAGATATTTTAATTGAAACAAGATGGAGGAGCCTTTAAAAATGATTGACAGGTAAAAGCCACACAGTCCCCACCCCCCGATGCTCGTAAACCAACCAGCTCTATTTGATTATAAGAAAACACTGCAAACCTATTTTTCAGTTTTTAACATCAAAATGATTGAATGTGAAAGTAATTTAACCTAGTATTTAGACCTAGTTTAGTCCAGTTTAGGTCTTGTTTTAGGTGCGTTCACACACCACATAAAAATTTGGATGAAATTGGTACTAAAGATAAGTAGACGAGGACAAAACCAGTTTTCATCAGGACTAAACTGGGCTCAAACTAGGGCCAAACAAGTACAACCCCAAGGATGCCCTCACACTTTGTAGCAACTGATAATGTAATGTAATCATAACACAGCCAAGTTTAAATGTCAAAATGTAATAACAGGCAAATAATGCAATAACTGCGGTGAGCCAATAACATAATCACATTTAGCCAATAATGTAATAAGTCAGTGGCTCTTAAACTTCTCACACCAAGTACCACCAACGATAAGATCTGGCTTTCAGAGTATCACCAGATCTAAACCACGACTATAACAGGACTGTTGTAGGTCTAATCTAGAACTAACCAGGTCTAAAAGTGGACTAATCATTTCCACTGTAGTTCTAAACAAGAAATTATCTGAAGGAGGATAACAAAGTGGATAAAATTAACTCTAAATAAGTTACACAAACTGAAGAGCTGTACAAGTACCACCCGAAGGAGCTTGTGTTCTGCCAGTGCTACATGTACCACAGTTTGAGAAACATTTTAATATGCTATTACATTATTGGCTGGCTATTTTTCTCTGTGATAATGTAATAACTGCAGCCAACAATGTAGAAATTATTATTAAGATGTTATTATGCTATTGGCTCACCATAGTTATTGGTGTAACATTATCAGCTTATTACATTTAAACTTGGCCAAAATTATTACATTGTTGGCTGCTGGTTGCTACACACATGTCCTAGTTTAGTCCTCATTCTTGAATGTTCTAGTCCTGGTTAGCCTCATTTCCTCTGGTTTGCTTTGGAGCGGATTGGTAAAGATCGAAAGTGCCTCCACTGTGTAAAGTAAACCATACCACCCCGTCTGAGGGGTCCAAAGTGAAATCTGGAGGGTACTATCTCCCACAGGGGCCCAGACCTGTATGGACCGCTTTAGCTAAGGCATGAATACACAAGAAATAAGATGAACGACAATCAAAAATGCAAACTCAAGACTGTAAAAAGCAAATATAATAAAAGGAAATAATAGTCTCTCACCACGAGCTGACCTGATCTTGTGATAAACGGCCATATTTTCAGTGACGGCACTTTATATGTTGAGCAGATATGCGTCATAAAACAAATCACGAATGCAACAGCTGTTTCCTGCTTATCGATGCCCAGAACTCATGTATAAAGATTGAAGTTATAATATTTCCAATGAATAATGCATGTAACATGAGCCAAAACCAATGCATTACATACAAGAGAGTTAAAACACAGCGTAGAGGCCCAGACAAGTGAAGGAAATGCAGAACAAGCTGACGATAAACCAGAAGTAGTGGAGTGTTTATGTTAGCTTTTGTCACTCCGCCACAGACTAAACGTCTTTTTGATTATTTTTATTTTATTAATTAAGAAAACACTTGTAATGTTTCGGTGACATTAGTGTCTCACGGAGCAGAGTCCTGCCCCTGAAAACGGGAACAAGGGAGCCGCACGAAACACACTCACTTCAAGGCGGCCCTAAGTGAACCGTGCCAGTGGAAAAGACGCTATTAAGTCCTTGCCTGATCCAGATTTTGTTCCAGACATCACTGTATACTGTTTTTTATAACTTTAATCATAATTTACTTTATCCAGTATGGTTAACTGTATACCTTTTTATAATGTATTCAGTTAGATCTTCAGTGGTGTGTGCGTATGTGTGTTTAACAGTAACTTGCTTGGATTGGATACAGTATATACAGTTTACACAGTAGTACAGTTTTGTAGCTTCAAATATAACTTCAAATCTGACCAGTAACTTAGCTTGTTAGTGCTTGAGATCTGCTTATCTCCTAGAAAAGTTTCTTCCAATAATGATGTGTAACATTCCAGGTACAGCAATAACATCTCTATGGAGACAACCTGGTGGTGAACCTTCCCCCAAAAAAGTTACGTAGCGCACTTTTAACTCCTGGTTATAGTTCTGGTTCAGTCCTCTAAATCACTGAAAATAAATATTCACATGTATACCTAACTTGCACCAGGATAGACATATGCTGTACGATAGCTTAAACAACAACATAGTCCCCCCAGTATTTTCTCAAGTAGCTTTGCACATCCAGTATTTTTGGCTTACATTGTTGGCCAGTCCCTCTGCGTTCCAAGTTCTGTTGAATCAGGAAGGAAATATTTACCCAGGCTTGGTGTGAAGAGGTCGGGGCCCCGGGGTCAGCTCAGGGGCCCGGATGTGGGCTCGGGGCGGGGTATGCTCTCTAAATGCCACTCAGAGGATGCCACTGAGTACATAGGGCAGTTTTACCGAATTACCATCCTCACACTGTACTGCTCAGTGGAAAATCAAACCCCCAGCTCATAATACAGACACAGTTATTTCAGTGAAAAAGTGAGCCTCCCCTTACAGAAGTGCTGAGGTCACTACCTGGCACAGCGTATGTTGGTTCACCTGGGTTTGTGAAGAAATCTGCCAAAAACTACCTTAAAGGCGCTTTCCCTGATTTTTTTCAGCTTAAAGAAGACATATTGTGCTTGTGTCTGCTGTATGGTTTCATCTATGACACCTGTGGATATTTTTAGTTATAATTTGGACATTTTATACATTGTTATTGATCTAAAATGACTTAATAAAAGAAACAAAAGTCTAATAACTTCTGCGTTACAAATTCCAGTGCCCCACTAACATCACTGTATGCTGTCGACACCCCCGATGGATAGCTACAGCTCACTGTACGTTTTTTTCACTTAAACCAAGATGATAGTAATAATAATGCTGATGAATCCTAAGAGTATCACTAGTTAAGAAAATAAAATTTGAGAGTGAATTAATTATGGAACTGTGGGTGTACACCGGTGGTGGTGAAAACTGAGGTTACATCTTGAATACAGGAATATAATGATTACTCAAACATGCATGAATCACTCCAAAAACAACTTTGAGAGGGGAAATGGTGAGGGGAAACAACTATAACATGGTTAAAAGCTCTGAAAAGTTAAATGTGCATAATAGGTTTGCTTAGTTCATTTTAATGTGTTTGCAGTGGTCCAATTTATTCCCCCACTTACCTTATGCATTCCTACAAGAGTTTAGAGGTTTTCCATAATGGTAACAGCAACTAGCATGCTACCATTCACTTCCTGAGTCTCGGACTATAAAACTGTTGTAATGTAATGTAAAATATTCATCTGTGAGAGCTGGAATCGCACCACCAATCTGTGGGTTAGAGGATCATGACCGCTCTACGTCGAGAGCAGGATTTGAACTGCTAAGCTTTGGATCAGAGGTCAAACACTATCAACTGAGCTACTATCGCAAACATATATATTCTCTAGTGGTGCTGTTTATTATACAAAAGAACACATGTACAGGACCAGCAGTGTTTATTATTGAAATAAAAATAAATGCAGGCATATGTAACTTATGCTATTGTCCCAGAGGTTTCAATAGACCACAGATGTTCAAAAACACTCAAAGATAAGTCTCTGTATACATGAGGTGTGCTGCAGTTCAGGGCCTGCAGTCTCCCCTGGTCCTTCACCTGTCAGAGTGCTTCATGTGTGTCCCTGACGGTGCAGTCCCTGTCGACCCTGTCATCTCCATGATGGACTGCTCTGATGTGCCAAGTTGATGGACTGACAGCAGGCAGCACGGAGGTCTGACAAACATGATCTACTACACTGTATGTGCTGCAGCTGCTAACGTCAAACTAGAATTGCTGGGTTTCAGATGACATCACAACATTTTATAGGCCAATAATATTTAATACAGGTAAGGGGCAGGTATAATCAGTACTGTTAAAGGCGCTGTGGATTTTTACTGCCTTAAAACGTGAAGAACAGACGATAGATATGAAAGGCATGGGATTCTTATATAAGTTTATCAGTTCATATTTCAGTCTTCTGTCAAATGTTAATGCTTTTGAAGTTATTTACAGTGTGTACTCTGATCAGAATCCTACATTTGAACATGCTGCAAAACTAAAAGCAAACACAATACTTGTTAGGGAAAAAAAAGAGAAAAAAAAATCCTATTTGATTTTTTTTACTCCCAAAAATTGTGCAGCTCTACTAATGTTTTTACAAGAAACTGGCACAAAATCTTATACAGACATGCTCTTTTTAATATCTACAGAGACATATTGATATAGTAATTGGTATATGGCATTTAGGCTTTTCAGTCATAAAACATAGGAATTATGGTTAAGCTATATTGTAATTTTACCCATCATTCAGTGTCACTGGGGCAACCTGATGGGAGCTGTGTGGGCAGAAACTGCGCAGCACCCATTACTGTCTTTTTTAATGTTATTTTATGATGATTATGTATGTTTTGATTTGTTTGCATTGTGATTTTAATGTCTTTCTTAGCCATTAAAGCACTTTGAATTACTCTGTGTACGAATTGTGCTATACAAATAAACTTGCCTTGTCCAGGCAGAACCACATGATTTGACAAAACTTTACAAAGATGAGTGGATCTGGAGCTATATCTGCTCTCTCCAATTTCAAAGGGCATGATTGACAAGCGGATTAATTAGAGAGACACATGGTCCGTTAGTGTCAAAAACAAACATGGCTGCTTACCCTTAATAAAGAGAAAAAGCAACATAATGGACTGAGAAACAGCTGATTTTTGCTGAACCAACAATTGAAACACCAAACTCTTATTTATCTCAGGTAAAATAAGTTATATTTTGTTTAGAATGTTACGAAATTCTTTGAGAGAAGAAGTCTTGTGCATTTGAAAAACAAGTGATAGTGTTAGGAGAGATTCTCACCCTCCGTTGTCCGGTTTCAGACCCTTGTGGATTCCATCAGAATGTAGTAGGGACTGGCTAGTCAGGCATCAGCACCCAGGGACCCATCTCCACATCTTGAGTGAAGTTTGGTCAGGAGAACCTAGCCAGAGGATTAGCCAATATACATACAATACAATTGTATGTATATTTAGGTTCAGGGGGAAATCACAGGGACCTGCACATGCAAAGTCAGAACATGCAAACTCCAGAAATACCCCAACCCAAATCAGACATTTTCAAATAAGTTATTGATTTTACAGATTATAGAGACCCAGGGCAGGCAGGGACTGGAGGGACTGAATGTCACTGGAGGAGCCTGGGAGTCGGACCGCTGCCCCTGCCTAGCAGATGCAACAGGTCTGGAAATCAAAGCAAGCAAGTTGGACATTCAGCAACCAAAGACAAAAAAACATAATGGGTGAGTACTAAGAGTACCATGGGGAAAAACAGACTTAGAAAATTCTATTGTAGCCCTATCAACAGCCTTTCATAGCATTTCAAAAACACTCCCACATTTACTACAACCATCGACTGTTGATTTTTGTATAGCCCAGATACCATTCACCCAAAATCCTGCTCTTGAGTGACAAACTGCAAGTGCAACAAGTTAGCAAAGTGTCCAAAAAAAGGTTTAGCGAGTCTCTGCGGTATTGTCCTGGAAGTTAAGCGGTGCATGAGAAAGTCCTGCATTAAGAATTCAGTCATGCTGCGCTCTGTCTCTGCCTCCCTCAGCTGAAGAAAGCCAGGATATCCTAACACCGTGATCTGCACCGGGGGGGGACTGTCCATTGGGTGGAAGGGGGGGTCTCTGAAAGGACTCGGGAGGAGTAGAGGCTGTGAGAATGGGATCCAAGGGTGACTGATAAAGAAATCACTTTGAGTCATGAAGTATAACAGAGATTTGATAACTTACTGTAGCTGCCTTGGAGCTGGATGGTGGATATGTTCACATTTTTATACAGCGGTTTTCTGTATGTACGCGGACACCTGGGATGAGGTCGGTCAAATCTATTGCTGAAGGACACAACAACATCATCCATCTGTGGGAGCTGGAATTGTACCGCCAACCTGAGGGTCAGTGGACCTGATGTACCATTGATTTTTTGTTGTTGCTTTTTTTTTTATGTCAAGAGTGGGATTTGAACCTCCATCCTTCGAATCAGTGGACGAACATTCTACCAGCTGAGCTCCTGTCGCCCCATGGCTACCAATCTGAGCTAAATCCTCTCCATTAAACCAACACCTGCATGATTACACAGAGATAGAAAGTTAAAACCATACGGAACATTCTTTGCCTAATTTTTGACCGAAAAGTTACAAGGTGGGGCTTTAACCACCAGTCGCACAATCACTTCAGAATCAGAAATATGAAAATGCTTTGCTACCTTGATTGTCAGTAAGCAAAACTGTCAAAATGTACAAGAAGCCCTATGTAACCTCTGAACCCTTTGTAATAAAACTTAAATAATTTTGCATTTGTTAACCAACACTAGAGAAAATATGAATACAATCTAATGCTGACTTACGTAAACTTCTGATCTGAAAGTATACTTTGTTTTTGAACTGGAAAAATATCGATGTGTTTTTGTCTATGGGTGTTTGCGATTCGTCTCATATATAGGTCAGCAAGTACAGAGCTAGCCCACTGCTCCAAAACGCAGCACTGCAACACCCCAAAAAACATTGATTCAAATTTTATCAATTTTAGATCCCACGAAAACATATTGCATCATACATGCATTTATATATTTATATTTTTTTTCTATTTTTTTGCACCAAAATGTAGTGGTAAAATCGTATTCATGACTTGTTTGATTTCTCGTCTGCAGTGACCTTCAAACTCTGTATTTCTCATATTGATCTGTCAAAGTTCTACCTCTCCTCCCTGTGAAACTTTGTGCAGAATCAATAAGACTAGAGCTGGACCAAGACGACTCACAGGAGAATGAAAACTTTATAAGAAAACAGGTTTTTTATCAAATGCTGTTGAGATGGGAGACGTTAGTGTTGCAAGTTAATGTTTTAATCGAAGCAATACATGTAAACTACGGTGGCTGAGTGGCTAGAAAGTTCTGGGTTCGACTTCTTTTCTGTGCAGAGTTTGCATGTTCTTCCTGTGTTTGGGTGGGATTGCTCTGGGCACTCCGGTTTCATCTACCCATCCAAAACATGTACAATAGGTCAAATCCTCCAGCTATGTTAGGCCTGACTAAGACTAGCTCAAGATTTTTGGAGGTGGGTCCCTCAAATGCAGAGGACACATTCCCAGTAAAGTGTATCATAATTTTATACAGTGGTCCCTCGCTATATCAATTTTGCATGCTTTTTCTTGTGTATGAAGAGTACATTGTGTCCATCGTCCTGATCGGCTAAGGGACTGCAGACCATTGTCCATCAGTCACCTCCGTGCTGTGTCTCTTGTACAGTACAGAATGCGTTCAACCCAATTTACATACAGTTTTGATCGCAGTGTGACTCTGAAGTGCTGTATGTTTGAAAGTTTTCTCCAAGACCAAACCCACAATTTCGATGATATGTTCTGCTCTGACAAATTTCAGAAATACTTTGGACACGCGAACAACACATTTAAAGCGATCATCGAGGAAGGAGGAGATAATCTATGAAGGTTTGAACTTTGAGAGTGTTTAAATGTTAATGCTTGTCTGAGAAAAGTGTATAAAGTGTGTGGTGAGGGATTTTACAGCCTTAAAACATATATAATAATTGTAAAAAATAAAGCTGACTACTTTGCGGATTTTGTCTATTGCGGATTATTTTTAGAACGTAACCGCTGCAATAAACGAGGGACCACTGTATATGCACAGTACTGGTCAAAGGTTTCCATAGCTATTTGCGTGAATGAACCCTGACAAGACACAACTCTGAAATGAAAACCATTTCTTGACTTCATGAAAAACTCATTAAGAGAATCTCAAGGGTTTGCAGCGCTGTCAGCAAAGCAAAGATGGGGAAATTTAATACACAATTCCGTACATGTTGCCCCATATATTTACGATGTTTTACGTTTGTCTTTAAAATGTGGAAAGTAGTAAATAAGAAAATGGCAAATCCAAACTTTTGACTTAAAATTATGAGGGACATTTTTTACTGCAATTTCTGGAATTAAAAGGGACATAATGCAAAACAAAGGTTACATAATAGTAAAAAAACAGTAAAAACAGTGATAATAATTTGCTGTAGGTTGACTATTTCTGGCAACAGAGATATAAATTGGAAGAAAATAATCTATTGTTATAGTTAATAGCAGTAGAAGATATTTACTTGAGGGTCGAGACAGTGGAGGAGGGAAGAGAAAGTGTATATGAGAAGTGATTGGTTGAGATGGAGACATAGTGAGCTGTGATTGGTTGGACTTCATTACACAAATGGTTATTATGATATGAATAAAAGTCATTTGCTTTTTTTGATTTAGATTTTTTTTTTTTAATTTAATGAAAAACACCGACGTGGACCTGTGTTTGCATCAATCATGTATATTTGGTCCGTCTACGTTTTCAAAGCCTGAATTAAATATAATGTATGAGCTTTTGGGATAGCTTCAGTAAGGACAGAAGAGACTTTTTCTTTCTATGATGGTATTTACAATCAAAAGTTTTCAATTTTTTCCTATTAAAATTGGCAATCACATCAAAACTGCAATCTGAATCATTATAACCATAGACTGTATAAAGAAGTGGACTAAATGAGACGTCACCTATAGCGTTCGGCTCCAGTTCAAATGAAGCATGTTGAGGCGAGCAGTTATAGGCACAAATTTGGAGCCGAGTTCCATATTTGGAATTATCATAGCAACTAAAGAGCCAATCTGGAGCGAGGCTGTTGAAGATAAAGCCTCTGCCTTAGCAGCAGACAGTGGGCGCTTAGCAACACTGTCAATCAAACCTGTTACTAACGCTAGAAGAAAGAAGGCACCTGATTTGTCTGTTATTAATGTCCATATCTTGATTTACAGACACAATAGCGAAATAAAAATATCATGTAGAGTGACTTAATACAACAGCCTGACAGCAGTAGTTACAGAGAAAGGTTTTTCAATAGGAAGTGAATTGGAAAGTCGATAGAACTGGATGTGGGCCCATTCTCCTTTCTTATTTGGAAGACAGCGGAGAGCAGGTTAACTATATCCATTTATATATACTGTCTAACAACATCATGTCCCAAAAAGCAAAATAGCAGTTCTGAAAGGCATGGGATTCTTGTATTTGTTTAGCAGCTCATACTTCAATCCGCTATCAAATACAAATGCTCTTGGACATGTTTTAAATGTAAAGTTAGAACAGACTATTTAAACATAAACTGCAAATCTAATCTTAATAGCAATGCTTTTACAAAACACATTGTACATAAAAATCCTACCAAAAATCGAGAAAGCACTTCACTCCTAAATCCTTAAAGTTCTCAATTTATCTTCCTCCGTCTGCTACCCTCGCCGTAGTGTTAGGGCCTGTGTATCGATCGAAGGAAGTGTGACGGTGATGAGTTCTGACAGGTCGCAGACAGGGGCAGACAGGAGCAGGGCCCGGGATCACTGGGGCTGTAGACTGTCTGTGTATGTGCACATACACTGCCAACGTGCATGGAAAAGTACACAAGTGTGAGACTCGCAGTGGACAGCATTTGGAACTTCAAGTGAGAGTTAACACCTAAACTAAACCACATTTCAAATAGAGCTGCTAAACTGGGTTGTACTAAAGGGGGGGGGGGTGACGGACGGGATCTGGGGGGTATAAGGAACAGTGTGATTGGTCTAATAGCCACCCACACTTCAGACTCCGTTCCTGCAGCCATCTGTTTGTAATAAGAAACACCTGGCTATAATCAGGGGAGTTCTGTGTGATGTCATGAAGTACTTGAAATAGCAGTGACCAGTGAAGGCAGCACATACTTGGTTGATGGAACAGTAGACAATGCTATTAAAACACCACATACAGTGTTTAGTGTTTAACCTGTTTGTCTACACCAGGGGTCACCAACCTTTCTGAAACTGAGAGCTCCTTCATGGGGACTGAGCCGTTCGAAGGGCGACCAGTTTGATTCGCTGTTCTGAATTAACAAATGTGCTCAGTTTGCCTTTAGTTATACATTGTTAATAATTAATAATGATAATCATCTCTGAAAACACTGATCATGTTCATGATTTCTCACAATCAACAATGACAGCAAGGTGGGAAACAGATATCAGTATTCAGCACTTTAACTTTATACATTTCAATACTTCTTAAATTTTCAGATGATCACTTCTTCTCAGTGTCCCATTTTCACAGGCCACTGACAAACCTTTTTAACAAAACGAACTATTTTGCACCATGTTTCAAAAAGTTATGTTAAAGAAAAATCAACTTACATATTTTTAAATAAATCTCGGTTGCTTTTTGTGATTTTTTTTCTCTGGTCTCGTCCCCTGATCTACACTATGTACACTAAAATACATGATTAGCTTCTATTATTCGAAATAGCAAATTCAACATTATAGTTTAGCTTTTTTATTCATTTAATTTGTTATTTATTTTAGATTTTGTTCAGCCATAGTTTTTCATTTTCTCGAAAATATAGAAATAAGGAGGTAGAACATCATCCGCACGAGTCCATTAATATAGAAAGTTAAAACCATTTTTTATAACAATCTCCATGGAGACGTTTTATGTCGTACTGTGGTTTAGATTATAGCGAAAGAAACAACATTTCCATTTCCAAGCAGGAGGAGGCTGTATACTGTGGCTTTAATGAAGTAAAGGAATCAATTTCAGAGCACAGCATAGAGACGATACTTGATTATTTAATATTTTTTGGATCTCAATGTTTTTGGGTCTCAATTTAAAGGTGTACTGTGTAGCTTGCAGTAGAATATTCCACAGTATAGCATCAAACAAACTTATGTATCTCTATGGAGACACCACCAGGCCAAGTTACAGGTTAGATCTGTGGGGAGGCGACATATGTTTATCAAGGATTTTTAACAATAAACACACAAAAAAACATCACAGCGTTAAACTTCTAGGTAAAGCATCTCCCTGGAGACAAGCAGGTGGTCAAACCTCCACCAAGGAAGCTACACACTATTTTCTTACTCAGAATCTTCCTTTTTTTCTTACTTAGAATCTTCAATGCTCTGAAATCATGCATGCATTACTTTCCCAGTAACATAATGTGTACAGAATAAAATGAATGAAAGGATGACATAGATCAATTTGAGAACTGATGTAAAAAATCTGAAGTGTTTGATGTCTTTGTTGCGCAACCATTTGTTATTGAAGCAAAGCGCAGTATTTTTTCCATTTAATAATTGTGTTTTCTCATTGTTGTATAAGCAGAGCACACTTCAGGATAAGTGGGTACAGTCAGTTCCCCGCTCTGAGAACAAATGGATTACCGGAAACTGTAGACATTTTGGCTCCGGGAATTTGGAATGGAAATTAGGTTCTGAAATTTGGTGCTAGAGGGGCTTGGGATTTGTGTCATGGCTTAACAAGCTTTTGTGGGCAGGGTGACAGTAATACAAAAAAAAAACAAGATTCATTCGAGGTGCTATTGTAACTTTTCTGGTGCAGACTCCGGCTTTTGCATTGCCTGACATGTCTCACATTTATCTCTGATTAAACTTGTCAAGTATAAGCAGGGACTCGCAGACTTCCCTTACCCCACATACATCCTCCAGCTCCTCCAGGGGGATCTCGAGGCGTTCCCAGGCCAGCCGAGCATGTTCTGGGTCATGAGGTGGCCTGTGGGGTATGCTGAGGTAGGCACTAGTATGTGAGGAGGCAGAGTTTATATTGGATCCTGTATTGAATGGACAGCAAGTGAAGGGACCCAAGGACAGGAGTTGTGTGGCCATCTTTGTACCTCCTCATCAGAGGTTTCAGAGAAGAGGAGGGCATTGCATTAATCCAACCTAGATGAGATAAAGGCATGGATCAGTTTTTCAGCATCAGGTTGCGAAAGGAAGGGGCGGAGTTTGGCGATGTTTTTGAGATGTCTGATGATATGACCCAGGGGGAACATGTCGATAGTAAATAGGGCTGACATTGTGTTCTCCTATTTAAAATGGGCATCCAACATAAAAACCTGCCTAATCACTTCAAAATAATGTTTCACTGTGGCAACTCCTGATCCATTAACAGAGGTGGTTAGAATAACCCAAAATTGTACTCAAGAGTAACGTTCCTTCAAACAAATATTACTCAAACTTAATTTAAAAGTAGTGGTCCAAGAAATTACTCAAGTCAGAGTAAAAAAGTATTCATGAAAACTACTACTCAAGTAAAAGTAAGTTAAAGAGCAACTGTAACACCTAATTTATAATGTGTAATCCCTCAGTCACTCCGGTACGATCCATGGTAAAAGAACCTGGTATTTTCAGAGATTAAAGTTATGCTGCTAGAAAAGTACTCTGAAAAGTACAATTTAAAAAAAAAAAAAAAGTTACTTAAGTAAATGTAACAAATTGCTAACCACCTCTGGCAACTCCTGATCCATTAGCTCTTAATGCATCTTTTTTTTTTACCCTTTCTATAATTTTCTTATTATTTGGATGTAACACATGTTTGGATGTATTAGGTGTTCTGTTGAGTGTTTTTTGTTGAATTGAATGAAAATCAAAGCAACTTCCACTGGCGTACAGTACGTAATCTCCGAGTGTTCCGTCCAAGCTCAGTGCTAATGAGGCTATAGCTGAATAGGAGCTTTGAGCAGGCCCTCTCACACAGTGTAACAGTGCGGGGTTGTGGAGTCTACTGGAGGACTACAGCTATAATTAAACTTGGACGATGTGTTTGGTGTGGTCAGTACATTAGCTCCCACCTCTTCACTGGAAATTTGTACAAATGTGAAATAAATATTAGATGGTTGGTTGATTCTTAGTACATTGCAAAAAAAAAAAAAAAAAAAAAGATAGTTGAAGGTGCACTTTGTGTTTTTTCTGGTTGAAGGTTCACTGCTTGCTTGTCATCAGGGAGCTGTTAGCAAACCAGTCTTGCAATTTTCCCCCCGCAAAAGCGTATTTAGCCATTACGACAAATTCAAGTGGTTATTTCTATTTTACAGCCCCACAGCGTAACCTTTTAGAAACAAAAAAAAAACAAAAAATAAAAGCTTTTCACTACCGATGTTTTTATTGCATGTGCTGTTGCTTATTGCTAGAAATGTTCCACAGTATGGCATTAAGCCTTTCTATCTTAAATTTATTCAATTGCAGGTGTTTTTATTGCTCGTAAAAAAACTGCAAAACTTGTACTGTAAGTGCGAATTCACATCCACAGATCTGACGTGTAACTTTTCTTTAGAGAGAATATAGGAAAAGACACAGGAGTTCCACAGGGTTCTGTACTAAGCCCCTTTTAATTCCTCTCCTTTTCTTTATTTTAACCATGACTCCACAGTGTTTAAACAGTTCTGACCTAATGACCTAGCATTGACCTGTCATCGCTCTGGTTACATACTACAGTAAGTTTACAGTTTACAGTTAAGTTTAACCCTTTTGTGACCTGTGGGTGTAAAAAGTCCAAATATAGTGTTTTTATTTTATTTGTATTGATTTATTTGACATTGTAAAATATTAAGATGGGTTTTAAGGGGGTTTTAAGCTAAATCAACTTTAGCTTTTGTGTTAGTTTTCTGAAATTTTCATGCGTATTTCAGCTATGTTGCTCCCAGGCACTTTTCGAACCTTCTTTTTTTAATACGTTGCTTTCGGCAAGTATAGCATTTTCAAATCAACAACAGGTAACATGGTGATCTAAATAGGCTTTGTGTTAGTAATTAATACTCCATAAAAGTGTAACACCCCCTATTTAAACATTACCTTACTTTTAGTTATATGCATGTTGAATTAAGTGTTAATAAAATAGCGTAATACTTGGAAACACTGCATTACGATATGTTAAGATGTGGGCGAACTTATTCTGTGGCGGGTTCTAAAGGGTTAAACCTCCTTTTATAATCAAGTTCCACAACAGCTACCTTGTTTCTACTGGAAGGAATCTCAAGTCCATTAAAGAAAGGGTACTTTGTCTGACCTGCAGTTGCCTTGTTCTGATGTTTTTAAGGGCACTGTAAATTGATTTTTCTACCCTGAAAAGGCACCAGATGACTCAACATATTGTATAAAGGATGAAGGTTGTTTATTTCAAACATTAACACAATGATAAAGGATAAAATGTGAAGTATTTACCTTGTGTGAACAGATGTATTTGAGTTCAATACAAGTTTCAATGACAAGGACATAATGGAGACTGTATGTTTCAAAGCAAGCTGAAGTTAACTTACAGTATAAACAGTTCTTTTAAAAGTCACACACTTACACATTCTATAGATTGGCTCATTTCTGTTCTCTTGTCTATCACTGAACTTTTCACTTAGGCTACAAAACATTTTTTTCCAAGATAAACTGACTCATGGACACACGGACAGTGAAAATAAATGATCAAGACTACAAAACAAGCAAACTTGACATGGCTGCACAGCGTTAAAGCAGACTGATTATGCAAAATCAGCTCTTAAAATCAGAGCTTTTAGCCATGTTATAGTTATTTCCCCTCACCATGTACCCACTCGAAGTTGTTTTTGGAGTGATTTGTACATGTTTGAGCAATCCTTAATTGCTTGTTTTCAAGACGCCATATTGCCGATCAACTCTCGTTTTCATACGCCCACAGCTCTGTATTTATTTTGTTCTCCAATTTTATTTTCTTAAATCGGTGATATGCGTGGGATTCGGCAGCATTGCATAGTCATTTTGGTACAAAATGATAAAAAAAATACTGCTCACTAGTGTGATCTGCGGCTATACATATATACATCCATATATATTCCGGTATGATTTCGATTTTTAAGCCCTTGCACCCAGAGCCTAGCCTAGAGCATAAACGTAGGCTGTCATTAACCTTAACTGTGCCAAAGAGCTTCCATGAGATCCGTTCTGACAAAACATGGCTATAATATATTTACTTAAAATGTATTCACAACATTTAATTTTTTGAGATGTAACAGTACAAAAATCCTCTTGGATATGATATGTTCTAGTTGTATTATCCTACACACGAACCACAATGCCTGGGTGTTACAGTAGATTGTTTTTGCACCTGCTGAGACTGTGCAGACATTGTAAAGACGATCATAAAGTCAGCTGATCTTTTATAAGAGCTGAGGGTCGAATCTGAGACACTCCAGCAGAACTCCAGCACATGTGTGGAGTGGGGCTCTGCATGTACTGTACTTGATTTAAACCAGTCATTAGTGAACTGGAGAATGTTCTGTCTTCTACCCACTGTGTCCAACATGTAATTTGAAACTGTCTTGGTATTACTTAGTGTTTACTTATCTGTAGGAAGCAAAATTATAAAAATGGAAAGCAAAAAAGTATCTTCTAAAACGAAACAGAACAATTTTTTGCATGATGAAAAGTACTCAAAATGTTGCATATAAAAAGAAACGGAAAGTATGAGTAGGGATGAGCCATATGCATGAAAATCTAGATATGACAGTATGCCATTTTGGAGATGCAATACAATACAGATACAATACAATACATTAGCAAATACTGTAACAATAAAACTTGAAGATATCCTGTCTAGCAAGTATTAAACGCCAGGGAGAAGAGTTGGGTTTTCAGTCTAGTCTTAAACTGCATTATAGACTGAGAGGATCTGACATGCAGAGGGTGGCTGTTCCAGAGTCTGGGCGCTGCCACAGAAACGGCTCTGTCACCTCTGGTCTTGAGCCTGGCTTTGGTCAGCGGACCTCAGGGCTCTGGGTGGAGTATAAGGCTGCAGTAACTCCCTCAAATAAAATGACATTTAATCATTGATTCTCTGTCTAATGCAGCTCTGTGTTCCAAGTTTCAACAACACTTTCATCACCCAATCCTACTGCCTCCATATGGCTCTGAGTGATTGACAGGTGCATTTAACCAATCACAGTGAAGTAAAACTTAGAGAAAAAGCTATTTCAGCCTTTTCTACTAATCCCAACCAGAACTTCCAGGAATATAATAATTACGCTAATCATCAAGGCATACCGAAATAAACTTAGATTACACAATTTTACTGGCCATTCTTAAAGACACAGTATGTAACGTTCTGGAGGTGGCACTTCACCTGCAAAACTAAAGCTTTAAACCATTTTGGAACAGTTTCCATGGAGATAGATAGGTTTTATGCCTTATTGTGGAAGATTATAACCACAGGAACAGCATTTCCATGGAGACAAGCAAAAAGAGGCCCTCCCCCAGGCCAAAAAAGAGTCAAATTTGTTGAAATAGAAGTCTACTCAGGTTTTTCAGTAAAATAAATGGTAAAATGGTAAATGGTCACATTTTTATATAACGCTTTTCCACCTTCAAGGCACTCAAAGCACTTTGCATCAAGGGACTACTCACCCATTCACACACACACATTCATGCACCAGACACTGGAGGCCAGGTGGGTGCCCAAGGACAAAGTGTCTTGCCCAAGGACACAACGGCAGCATTCATCTGTGGGAGCTGGAGTTGTACCATCAACATCTGGGTCAGTGGATCTGACCGCTCAACCAGTGATGTTTATGGCGAGAGCTTGATTCAAACAGCCAGCCTTTGGATCAGTGGACAAACATTTTACCAACTGAGCTGCTGTCACCCAAAAAATACATAAAAGATTAAATATTTACATACTGTGGCTTCAAATATTGTATTTCTAGCCATAGCATGCCTCCTTTTTTAATACCCAAATTCCTTAGACACTACGATTACCTTGGAAATCCACCATGTTTGAAGCAGCATTGGAAAAACATGCATTAGCCAAAACAATATAAGTAAAGTGGAACAACCCAAAAAACTGTTGGGTCACTATTCACTACTTATAAATGCCTGTACAATTTTCTGTCAGAAATACTTCTGAATGCATGTTAAAGAGAAGGTATTTCACTTCTATAGGGTCCTAACTATAATGCATGTCTAGATCACCATATTACCTTTTATTGTTTTGAAAATGCTATATTCTCTTTCATTTTTGACGCTCTGAGTCCCTCCTCTCTTTGCTCCTCATGCAGTATCACATCACAATCAACGTGCATCCCACTAACTACTGCACATTACTTCAGGTTTGTCAAGTTGTTGTGTACAATTTTGTATCACTTTTTGAAACAAAATCTTACAGCTAACCTGAAAACCATAGACTGTATATATAGATGGACATAGCTAACCTGTTAGCCGCTGCGTTCCACAGGTAAATAAGTGATCCCTTCCAACTCCATCAACTCTGGCTCCAATTCACTTTACATTAGAAAACTGTCACCCCTCTCTCTGTACATGCGGCTGTCAGGCTTGTTATTTTGGTATTAAAATGTTCGTGTTGACCCGTTCTACGTGATTCTGTTTAGATATGAACATTAATAAGATACAAATCAGCAGCCTTCTTTCCTCGAGTCTGATTGACAGCGTTGCTAAGCGGAAGGGGCGTTACCTTCCACAGCCTCACTCCAGATTGGCTCTTTGGTTGCTATGATACTCGTGGTCGGAATTCCAAATATAGAGCATGTCTCCAAATTCGCCCTGTAACTGCTGGCCTCGCTGATCTTTATTTGACTTGAACGCTATAGGTGACATCTCATTCACTTCTTTATACAGTCTATGCAGAAAACCCACCTCTTCTCCCTGGCATTTAATACTAACTAGACAGGATATCTTAGTGTTTTATTGCTCTTTGGCTATGTATCGTATTTTTTGTTAACTTTTATGTTCACTGAATGTGTTTTTAAATGTGCTATAATCAATAAAATTTTATTGAATCATAAGGAGGATTTGAATATGGCCCGGAAGAGATTGCTGAATTACTCAAACACACATGGATTACATCTAAAACCTTATATTTAGTGTTTTAAAGTCTCAGCATTTCTTAACTACAGATTCACATACCGGCGTCTTGAGTAGCAAACGCCTAAATAATACATGCTTTGACATTTACCTTCTCACTTGCACTTAAAAGTACTAGTATCCCTGTCATCATTGTATTCGCTGAGCTTTGATCGCGGGCCGGCCTATTAGCAGATCCCATGATAAGTGTTCTACTACATGTACTAATGCACTTTCTCCATCACCCGGCCTATTCTAGTGTCTCCCCGCTCCCATGTCCCCGAAACCCGATGCCGCATAAATATTTGTCCAACATAACCAGGGGCCCCCATTCAGCTGATCAGTCCCGGCCGGGTCTCTGCACAATCGGTCCCTTATCCGCGGACGGTAACTCTAGCCTCAGCTGGCCGCTCATTATTGATGTCCCTGTAAGTGTTACTGTTACAAACCAATTACTCTCCCATCAATGTTAGATGAGCGGCTCTGCGTGTCTGCGCCAGGGCCGGATCACCTTCCCTCTTACCATAGCGATTTACTTTCGCTGTCTATAGAGACTGCGGGAGTGTTTCTCAAACGGTGGTGCGGGGGCAATGCATGGATGGTTTGCTCTTAGTTTTTTTTTTTTGTTTTGGGTTTTTTTTTGTTTAAAAGTACAGTTTCACAGTACTTAAAATGCTACTATACCACAGACTGTTTAAAGAAGTGGACTAAGGTAGTGTGACGTTCCCATAGCGTTCAGCTCCAGTCAAATGAAGCTCATCAAGGCTAGTAGTTATAGCGGCGAATTTGGAGACAAGTTGCATTAGAAATTCCGACTGCGAGTATCATAGCAACCAAAGAGCCAATCCGGAGCGAGGCTGTTGAATGCAACGCCCCTTCCCACCCGCGCCACTGGTTTAGTAAAGGAGCGGACACTTAGCAACGCTGTCAATCAAACCTGTTGCTAATGCTAGCGGGAGCGACCTCGGCGAAACAAGGCGTCTGATTTGTCTGTTATTAATGTTAATCTTAATTCGCGGTCACAATAGTTGAAATAAAAATACCAGGAGCCAAAAATTAAAACCAAAATGATGAGTCTGATAGCAGCAGTTATGGACAGAAGGGTGACAGTTTTTCAATGTAAAATGAACTGAAGCCAGAGTTGATGGAGCTGGGAAGCACGCCTATGTTCATTTCCTATGTGGAACGCGGCGGCTAGCAGGTTAGCTATGTCATATACAATCAATGCTCGATGCGCTTTACAGGTTGCGATACCAAGACAATAAAAATAAAAAAAAACACACTCTTTATTTACGAGTTCTTTTATATGCCATGTGGTGTTGTATCGGTGTAATCGCTCAGTCGTCCAGGTAGGTTCCATAGTGGTCCAGGGGTGGATACTTGTCTATGTGATCCACCGGGCACCTTGCTGTAGCCTTGACTTTACGTCGGCTGGAGTGACAGCTGGCAGTCTTAAGATCTCCAAGGAGGGAAGGGAAAAAAAAGAAAGAAAAAAAAATCCAAGTTGTCGAGGTTCAAGAGGTAAAAGAGTCAAAGGGTGAACGGCATGTCCCCGCAATGACTCTGGGAATTCTGGTGACCCGGTAAAGTGATATCACACCATCAAAGACAGAAGAGAGAGGAGAGAGGATGGAGAGAAGAACGAGAGGGAGACACAGAGAGAGAGAGAAGAGGATACAGGGAGAAGATAAAGAGGGAGAGAGAGAAACAAAAGAGGGAGAGAGAGGATGGAATTAGGGAGAGAGGAAAGAAAAAAGGGGAGAGATAGATGAGAGGGAGAGAGAAAAAGAAAATGTAGGGAGCTACACAGAGAGAGAGAGAAAAACAGGATGGAGAGACTGAAGGAAAAAAGGGAGAGAGAGAGAGAGGAAGGAAATGCAGGGAGAAGAGAAAAACAGGGGAGAGAGAGAGAAACAAAAGAGGGAGAGAAAGGATGGAGAGATGGAAAGAAAAAAGGGAGAGATAGGATGAGAGAGGGAAGGAAATGAGGGAGGGACAGAGAGAGAGAGAGAAAACAGAATGGAGAGACTGAAGGAAAGAGGGAGAGAGAGAGAAGAAGATGTAGGGAGAAGCTAAAGAGGGAGAGAGAGAGAGAAAACAAAAGAGGGAAAGAAAGGATGGAGAGATGGAAAGAAAAAAGGAAGAGATAGGAGGAGACAGGGAAGGAAATGAGGGAGGGACAGAGAGAGAGAGATTACAGGATGCAGGGAGATTACAGGATGCAGGGAGAAGCTAAAGAGGGAGAGAAGGAGAGGAAGAAACAAAAGAGGGAGAGAAAGGAAGGAGAGAGGGAAGGAAAAGAGGGAGGGACAGAGGGCAAGAGAAAACAGGATGGAGAGAGGGAAGGAAAGAGAGAGAGAGAGAGGGGAGAGGACAGAGAAGAGAAGCGAAAGAGGGAGAGAGGGAATGAAAAGAAGGAAGGAAAGAGAGAAGAGGATGGAGAGACAGAGAGAGAAAAGAGGGAGAGGAGGGAGAGAGGAGAAAGAGGTAGAGGATGAGAGAGAGAGAAAGAAATAGAGGGGGGAGAGAAAGAGGCAGAGAAGATGGAGAGAGAGAAAAAAAAAGATGGGAGAGAGAAAAATAGAAGATGGAGAGGATGGATGGGGAAGAGAAAAAAATAGAGTGAAAAAATGAGAAGAGAGAGAGAGAAAAAGTCACAGACGATGAGGAGAGAAAGAGAAAAAAAGAGTCGGAGAGAGAAGAGGAAAGTGAGAGATGGAGAGAAAGAAAGAAAAATGACAGGGAGAAGATAGAGAGAGGGAGACAGAAAAAAATGGTAGAGAAGATGGAGAGAGGAAAAAAGAGAGATGGGGAGAAAGGGAGAAAAAAAGGAGAGAGAGGGGAATGAATTGTAAGCTGCCACCCCTCAGACAAGGTTTTACGAGCCCATGGAGAAGTGTAGCGCTGGAGGTCAATGGGAGATGGGTGACAAAGAGGTTGCTGCTATCTTTACGTGACAGCCTCTGAGACCACTCCACCTGGAGCTTAAAGGGAGGGATCTCTTAAAGGGAGGGATCTCTTAAAGGGAGGGTCTATGAGATGTCTTTGGTAAAACTAAATATATAGTAACTGTACTCCTAGTGATAATCTGTTCAGTTATAATGCGTAGAAACAGAGAGAATATTAATATAGTCATGCCTTTGTGATAATAGAGTGAAGTGTCTTGCCAAAGGACAGAGTAGAAATTATGGTGTTGGGATTGAACCATCAGCCTTTACAAGATTGTGCTAGATGTTATGCAATGTTTTACTGAAAGTGTATGACAGAACTGTATTAATATTTGGATATGATTGTGCATTTTTAGCAATCCCTTTTAGAAAACCACTAGTATCTCTCTGTCAGTTCAATTCAATTAATTTTTCTTGCAACCCCAAAATCACAACAGCAGCAGTCGCCTCTCAGGGCTTAACAAGATTATTGATTCAACCAAAAGAAAGTTAGAAAATCAAGCAGTGAGACAGACATTGGTCAATAACAGACAAGCAGGGCAAAAAAAAAAAAGCTGGTTTCTGTCAACTGGTCAAAAGTTCTAGAGTGAAGACGTTTCGCTGCTCGTCCAAGCCGCTTCTTCGGTTCTGGTGAGATTTCTGGTGGACACTGTCCTTATATCTGTCTGAAGGGAGGAGCTAACTACACTGAAGCTAACACACCCATTCTGTTTGTTGGCTTGGTCTATCGAACTACACTAAATGTGAACTGAGTCAATTTTTTTTCCGTTCAGACTCCTAATGGGTGCCCTCACACTTATTAGCATATCGGTTAGCACTATTGTTTTAATTGCTCTGATAGGAGATAGATGATGTCTGAGGCCTCCATTCCTGTTCAAAGATGGATTGTCTTTCCTACCAAAAATTCTGTCTTTAACCCTCTCAAACCATTTCTTTTCTCTGGCTAAGCTCTGTACCTCACTACCTTCGAAGGAGTGGTTAGTGGCTTTTGAGATTGACAATGCAAACATTTTAAAAACCAAAATTACGAGTCTGACAGCTACAGACAGAAGGGTGCCATTTTTTCTATGTAAACTGAATTGAAGCCAGAGTCTTTGAGATGGAGGTGTACGGCTGTAGACCTTACTAATAAAGAGAAATTGTAAAGAAATAGGTGTGTTCGTTTCAGTGTAGATACCTCCTCCCTTCACATAGATACCAGAACTGAAGAAATAGCTTGGACGGGCAGCGAAACATCTTCACTCTAAAACTTTTGTCCAGTTGACGGAATCGAATTCTTCTTTTGCCATGGATCATGCCTGGACGGCTGAGGGATTACACAGACAACGGACGAGAAGATTGACTAACATTCATAGAACAGAAGCAAACGGATAACTGTCCTAGAACATCCCTTGTCCATAGGCCCTCCATCTGCAGGAAAAACTCCAGAAACCCAGTGTAACCTTGAGAGAACCACAGTGAAGGAGAGATCCACTCCCATGGACAGGCAGGCTGCAGATGTGTCCAGGAATAACGTGCATCTATTTGCAGGTAAAGTTCAGGTGTGTAGGGTCAGGGCCCACTCAAGACTAAGGGACAGAAGGAGGCTTATCCACGTAAGGTAAGGGTCATCCTGCCAGGTATTGGGTCATCCAGCCAGGTGAGGGAAAGAGAGGACATGGGTCCACAGAACAGGATAAGGGCACAGACGGGGCAATGTGGATCTGACCGCAGTGGACAGCCTTCTCTCAACACATCAGTAAGTCTTGTTTGTCCACTTGGTTCACCCGTAGTTCACCCCTTGCAGTTCTATTCTGGAAGGATTTTGATTTTAACCTGGTAGAAACGCACATAAGCAGGTTGGTGCCATTTTGGATATGCTCTGTATCAAAATCACACAATTTAAAGCTTTATTAGAGCTCAAAATCTGTGCAAAATACTTTTACTTTTTACTGTTTAAGTACATTTCTAAACGAGTACTTAAACCCTTTAGCTTCGGATGCTATCGCCACCAATAGACTCACGGTTGTGGACTTTTCCAAAAAGTCCCAACCAAATCTATCAGCGGTGATGGCATCCGACGTTATAGGGTTAATACTTTTACTTAACAAGTTTTTTTCATGTTTTTCAGTTGTTTTACTTTACTTACTTGAGTATTTATTTTGCTTACTGGAACAGAAAGAGTACAAATAAACACATAAATAAATGAATAAATAAATAGTCCTTGGATAATGTGCAAAATTTATTTAAAAAAGCAGCAATTAATGATGAATAGTTACACGACCAAAATGGCGCTGAAGCCTTAAATGCATTGGCAGGTGTAGGCAACACTGAAACACATGGAGGAGAGATCATTTGCGAGTCATTACCAATAACAGCTTTATTCTACTGATCACAAATTATTGCTTTAAGATGATCCAAAACACGGGCAGCTAGTATCAATAAATCAGTCTGACAGAACCACTCTCTTAGGGGCCAGCAGGGGGCAAGCTTTGGAAGTGAGGCTACAGGGACTTCCAGTTATAGGTCAAGACCTTGTATTTCCATTAGCAGCATCTGTGTGGAGAGGCCTGTCTAGACACTGGCCCATCTACCTACACCACGCAAGGCTTAAAGAGTCACAATGGAACTTTTGTTTTTTGTCTCAGTGTTAGAATTGAATGTTCCTCAGTGCTGTTCAAATCGAGAGAAACATGATATTTTTTTCTGAAAGCGGGCTTGCCTCTTCACAGTTGCGATTTATGCTTGGTCAGGTGGCATCAAATGCTCGATTCCATGGCGATAGATGTGTTTAAATCAGACCTTTTCTGCAAAATCGACTTTTAACCATGTTATACTTGTTTCCCCTCAGCTTTTACTCTCCTAAAGTTGTTTTTGGAGTGGTGAGGATGAAGAGAGTGAAGGAGGGGGGGATGGAGAGAAAAGTAAAAGAGGGAGAGATTGAAGGAGAGAAAGGTTGGAGAGATGAAAGGAAAACAGGCCGAGAGAGGAGAAAGTATGGAGTGAGAAGTAAAAGAGGGAGGGAGAGGATAGAGAGAGGAAAGGACAAGAGGGAGGGAGGCAGAAGAGGATGAAGAGAGGAAAGAAAAAGAAGAAGGGAGGGAGAGAATAGACAGAAGTAAAAAGGGGGAGAAGAGGATGAGAGAGAGAAGGAAAAGAGGGAGGGAGAAGAGGATGAAGAGAGGGAAGGAAAAGAGGGAGGGAGACAGAAGAGGATGAAGAGAGGGAAGATAAAGAGGGAGGGAGAGGATGGAGAGAGAAGTAAAAGGGGAGAAGATGGAGAGAGGGAAGGAAAAGAAGGAGGGAGAAGAGGATGGAGAGAGAGAAGTAAAGATAAAACTGAAAATAATCTACATATAAAAACAATCAGATAGTTTACATGAATCCGTTTTAATTTGAATAGGTTGGTTATTTTGTATTTGGTTTCATGCTTATTTGCCTTTTCCCAACATTATGTATTAGGCACATTTATAGTTTAATAATTTAAATTTGTGGAATTATTTCAACCTTGAACTATATAACAGCTCTATTGGCCAACAGAGTGAAAACCATGTCGAGTGTGGAGTGGAGCAATTCAAATTTGACTAAAACCATGGCTGTTAGCTTCAATATTTATATGAATCTTGAGAATTTGAAATGACAAGGCTGAAGATCAAGGCAGGAGCACTTCCTGGATCACCTAATGATGTCACAAGGTGGAACAGAGTGTTTTGAGATACGGAAATAGAGACTGCTTAACAATGTAAGAAGATTTGAATGTGTGTGAATGAAACAAAATATAACTTTTTTTAAAAATGTGATTAATAACCAAAAATGCCAGAAAAACGTGTTCCTTTTGCATAAATTGACACATTTTGGATCGAAAAGTGTTGATGACATAGGCAGAGGTTGCTATTTTTCAACTTTTTTTCAACTTTCTTACCACAAACTGCCTCATGATTGATGTCAAATAATGATAAATGCTAGTAATAATTAAAAAAACGTGAAAAGCCGTCATATCCACTTTAAATACGAAGAAACCGTCTTATCTGTGTCTTGAGTTCACACGTGATAGTCCTGTTTGTTTGGAGGTGTCAAAAGGCCGTGCATCAGCAGCTCTTTAAGATAGAGAAAGAGGAAGCAGACTTTTCCTCCGTCAGAGTCACGTCTTCCTGTCTGATAAGTCTTTGGAGTTCTAACCACGGCTGGAAAGTAATTACAAGTACTCACATTACTGCAACTGAGTACATTTCTGCAGAAGTGGGTAGTACTCAGTTGCATTTATTCAGTCACATTTACTTGAGTAACTTAAGAAAAGAAAGAGCTTTTATAGCGCCATACTTTTTTTCTTGGTCTTGGCTTCTCACTGTCAGTAAGTCTACAAGTGACAAAAGCTTTATGTTGACAATATTTGAACATTTGTGTTTCTTGCACCGCTCCTTCAGATATAATTTAGTTCGGCTCATTTTTGTGTTTATCCTTTGACAATACCAGATTTTGTGCATTATTTCATTTTTAAGGGTTTCTAATTACATTAACTTAACATTAAACATGAGAAAATATATAGAAGTTACTCTTACTTGAGTAATTTCTTCGACCACCACTTTGTACTTCACTTGAATAGTATTATTTTGTATGTTACTCTGCATGTCTGGGGTAATTGTACTATTTTGAGCGTAGTTTTAAACCGGTACTTGTACATGTAATTGAGAGTAATTCTAACCATATAATTGTAACTATTTGCATTTCAAATCATCAACGAAATCTCTGAGTAGAACTTTTGTGCGTACTTTTTACTGTTACTTAAGAAGAAACACTACAGGCAAACCTTTTTTGGTCTCTTAGCATACAAGCTTTCATGTGGAAACAACAAAATTATCCACTCTACACCGAAATATGTTTAATGTTTAATTTAATCTACTTGGAGTCATAGTTATATGGGACATTGCAACTTCAAAGACCATTTTTGGGGCTTAAGGATCACGTCTTAAAGAAACACCTACATTTTTTTAATACTAATTCCAAGTCTGATTTGTTTTGAAGTTTGAACTGAAAAAATGAGATGAAATTTTTTTTTTTTTTTTTTTTTTTTTTTTTTTTTTTTAATTGAGATATCGAACTAAAACCCTCTTTATATTATTTTCCTTCTAACATGACAATGATGATTTTAAACCTGGCTCTTTCCATTTGTCTGTGTTGAGTGTCCCAAATATGGTCAACTTTGGGTGATTTTAAACTACAGAAGGAGTTTAAAATCTCTAAATTTAAGCTCTTTTCCTATTCAAGTACAATTTTGCCAGCAGTACTTGTACTTATAATTGAGTGCACTATTAGCCATGTAACTGTCCTTTTACTTGAGTACACATTTTCAGTTTTCATTGCACCACTGCTTCTACTTTGTCATGTGCCGTCTATGAGCTTTCACTGACAAGTACATCCCATAATATTAGCAGCCATCACACTAATGATTCAAGGAGGAAGTGGCTTAAATATTAATAGTCCACATTTTCCACATTAGAGACACTGACACTTGCATGAATCATATTGGTTATTCCAGAGCTGTTTAAAGGAACCCAACAATGTACTCTTTGTCTGGTAGTGTTTTCAAAAGCCAAATCTATTTTAGTAGAATATTTTTATAGCAGTTTAAGTGTAAATCCATAACCTAGGGCAACATGTCTAAAAACAAACTCAAAAACAGTTTGTAAAGAAACAAGCTAATTTTGTATGACTTAATGTAATTTTACATTAGCTGCTGTTAACCTCAGAGAACATGCCTATGAAGGGGTTTCAGCTTCTTGTTACATGCAACATTTTGAGCCCTTTTTTCCATTTAAAAGATATCACTTGTAAACACAAATTGCTAATTGCTATGGCAACAGTCCTACTTTTTCCATTGTTCCTGAAATCCATGGCTACAAACCCTAACAACCAGCATATTTTACATATATTTCTACATACATTGATTGGAAAAAAGTGCAATAAATGAATAATTTGACCTTATTATTTTAAAATCTTATTAATTTTGTCTATATATAAACACAGCTTACTGTTATTAGGACAAATGTAATTGGTGATAGAATTTTATTTTCAAAAATTAAATCATAACATGAGTTTTGGCACCCAATGAAAAAAAAAAAAAAAAAGTTGACCCTTTAAAGGTTAATGTCTTAACCCTCGACTGTTTAAAGAAGTGGACTAAGGCAGTGCGACGTCATCCATAGTGTTCAGCTTCAATCAAATGAAGCTTGTCGAGGCTGGTGGTTATAGGGGCAAGTTTGGAGCTGATTTCCATATTTGGTATTCTGATGCTGAGTATCAAAGCAACCAAAAAGCCAATCCAGACTGAGGCTGTTGAAGGTAATGACCCTTCCCACCCTCACCTCTGGTTTAGCAGGGAGCGGGTGGTTAGCAATGCTGTCAATCAAACCTGTTGCTAATATCTTGATTTACGGACAAAATAATCAAATAAAAACACCAAGATTGTGTGATAGTGTGGATTAATATGAACATTTTAAGATTAAAATGACAAGCCTGACAGCAGCAGTTATAGAGAGAGGGGTGACAGTTTTTCAATAGAAAGTAAACTGGAGCCAAAGTTAATGGAGCCGGAAGGGTGCCCACGCTCACTTTCTATTTGGAACGCGGCAGCTAGCAGGTTAGCTATGTCCATTTATATATACAGTCTATGGTCTTAACCCCTAAAAAGTTACATAATGCACCTGTAAATGAATCAGGTTGGATGACATAAGTCTATACTCCTGACACACTGTGCTGTTTCAGTGCATGGCCATAAATCAAAAATCAGGCCACTTTTGAGGACAAGTCTTCCAAAACTGCAACACAAACTCCCCAAACTCACTACACATATTATATGAAGTGTCAACATTAACGTAGCATACCTCATTCCTCATTCTGTTATTGATTCCATATGAATAATGCATCAACAAGATCCTTGAAAACCCCAAAACCAAGTATCAATATTCTCTTCCAAACGACAGATATACACCTCCCTAGACCATTTCCATTGTTCCCAAAACTTCTCCATCATGAATCACCTAACCTTGACTACCACGTGGCTTTGGAGATAGATGTGGGAAGCTGTCCAGTGTTTTCCAGCACTTGGGAGTTCTTTAAGGGAGGAGGTAGCTAGCAGAGGACATGCATTATCTGGCTGACCGGCGAAAGTGGGGGCGCGAGTGGCCGGCTGAAGTTTATGGAGATTTATGGTGCCCTATCCGGGGCTTTAATTGCCTCTTGCTTGGCGGGATATCCTATGCAGAGACGGGGGACCAAAGCTGGGAAAGGGGTGGAAGTCTGTGAGACTGCATGGGGAAAGGATGGCATTCTGAATAAAAAAATGTTGATAAATACAAATATGAAAGATGTCTGCTTTAGACAAATGCATAAAGTTTAGTCTACTTATCAATTATGTTAAAAGACACATATTTTTAATCATTTTTGGCCATTTATGTTTGTTTCATTTATCCAAAGTAGTCTTCTGTAAGCAATGAAAAATCCTCAGTTTACATTTTGCCTGGATTGTTGCATCATAGGTAAAATTTCAAACTTCTCTGCACAGTTTTTACCATTTTTGGACTCGTTCTGACGTCAAATTACGTTCACAACAATTGCCTGGCTCTATTAGCATAAAATTTTTGTTTCTTTCTTTTCTCATTGTTCATTTCCCTTGCGGACAGCAGAAGGAGCTCCGACACCTAAATGCGTAATAGTAGTAAGTGTAAGTGTAGTTTATAATTGGTATATAGAAAGATCACAGTTATATAGTGCTTTTCTACCTTTTAAGGCACTCAAAGCTCTTTACATCAAGGAACCACTCACCCCTTCACTCACACATTCCTACACCAGAGTACGCAGACGCTGGGGGCGAAGGGGTTTAAGTGTCTTGCCCTAGGACACTACAACAGTATTCATCTGTGGGAGCTGGAATCGCACCGCCATCCTGTGTGTCAGTGGATCTGAGGTTTCTCCCCAAGTGTGTTTTCCAAATGCAGTTACAAAATGTGAAATGCTAAGCCTAAGGTGAACAAAAGCACGTTAAAAGAGGAATTCAAACCACAAGAATGGATAATATGTGTTCTTCAAACAAACGTCCCTAAATGCACTTTTGGTAAGTGATACGTCATCTTTTCTGGAAGATTATCAAAACATTCTGGATAGACAGCATGCGATTCATAAAAAGCTCACATAATGATCCTATTTGTTTAAGATTGGGCAGTGATGAAAAGACTTAAAGGGTCTATATTACGTTATTTCCTGATCTATGTTAAAATGTTGTTTCCTCTTCACAAACAGACCTGTAGTTGTGTTTTGTTCCAGTCACACATGTTTAACACACAAACCCTGCATATTTAGCTCTTCTCTAAACGTAAAACACTGTGTTCCACCTTGTGATGTCATGTTGCAATACAGGAAGTGCTCCACTGTGTTTTTAAACTCCATACACTTTCACTAGAATCATTTGGATAATTTCAGCTCTGGAATCGTCAGTCTTTACAAAACAAAAGTAAAAGTTAGCTGTTAAGTTGAAAACTACCACTATATGACATCACAAGGTGGAATAGAGCATTTTTAGCTTTGGAGATGTAGACAGACATGTGTGAATGAAACAAAACACAACTCCAGGTATGTTTTTGAGGCCGTAACAACATTATTACGTGGCTTAAAGCTCACAAAAGTGAATTTAGTGAAATATAAGGCAAAATTATTATTGAGACAACAAGAAAAATCTGAAAAGTTCTTTATTTCACAGGTAAATTCCACATTGCGCAAAAGTAAATTCTCCTCCACTTCTGTTTTTCCCGGCCCTATTTAAGCAACTCATACAAATCAACAAAACAGCCATACTGACACAAGGCTGTTTGTGTCTGTGTTGTGTATAATATGACAATTGAATAAAAAAAAAAAAAAGCGTGTGGGGTGGTTGAAACTTCTTTGCAGGTGGGCCCAAGGAGCTAACATTGTTTACCCAGGCCTGTTACGGCGTCGCAGAGCCCAAAACAAAGAGCCAGACGACAAACAAAAAGAGGGAGGAGGGAAGGGGGCAGACAGCTGCTTGACCAATGGGGGCCAAAGACTTCAACTTGGCCCTCAGAGGGGAAGAGCCACGGCGGTCCCTGGTTTACAAGGTCCGCAGGGATATCTGACATTGTTCCAGGCTGCGACAGTGAAGTAGTCACTGAAAAAGAGGAATTCCACATATTTCTTGTAAAGTTTGGAACACACTGCGACAGAACTGTTGGTAGGACTCATGTTAGTAGCTTAGGAGGCCTTGACAGATTGTTGGGTGCATACTAGACCAGTTTTAAAGGACACATACTACTACGTTGCATTACATTACATTACATATATGAAAAATAATAAAATTTCCAGGATTGTTTCATCACAGGTAAATCCAAACAGAGGGAGCAGCAACGCCTAAATGTCATGTAGTTTATAAAGTGTGCTTTCCAAATGTAGACATTATTTATTTCTTTAAACAGGTTGATGATGCAGGAAATAAACTATTTACGTATAGTTATGCATAGCTGGACAATACATTAGTACAAACATTTAAAAGCAAAATGTTAATTAAGCCGGAGAATGGCAAGAGACATTTACAATCCTATTTACCTGTATTGCACAGACTCTTACATTGCACCAGTGGTGGAGCGTAACAAAGTAAAGGTAGTAAAATACTGGACTTAAGTAAAAAATGTAGGTATCAACATTTGAGAGCAGGTACTGTACTTTCTACTCTGCTACATTTTTAAACAGGACTGAAAAGTAAAATATTTTTGTATTATTATTGGAGACCTGCTGAAAAGCCAGCAGGGTTTATTTTATTTTTTTTAATCAAAGCCATAGTTTGAATGTACAAATAAAAAAAATAAATAATAAATAAATCAATTGTTTCTATTGAAAAAAAACCCAGCACAATTCTTTATCAAAATCAATAAATTACAAGCTTCATTAGATCTCAAAATCTGCATAAAATACTTTTATACTTTTTACTCTTTAAGTACATTTTTAAATAATACTTTTACTTGCATAGATTTTTTTTTCCCATGATACTTTTACTTTTATTTGAGTTTTGTGCTGTAGATTTTTCAGGTTGTTGTATAAAAGTTCCAAGCCACATCACCCCTATAAAAATACATATGAAAACTGTTGGGCTGAAAACACGCCATTGGGGAACTTTGTTTTTATTAAATACATAAACAAAAAACACTGTCATGAAGTTAACAATGAATGAATTAAAATGTTGCCTTAGAATATTCACATAAATACATACATACATAAAATTGCTTTACATGATAATAAATCTTAATGCAAGATTTCTGGAGGTGTTAAATGACATGTACAGAAACTGAAATCTGATGTGAGTAATCTGATTACATTCTGGTACACTGAATATTAAAGCAGGCCTATAATGCAAAATTGACTTTTTAGAGCTTTAACCATCTTATACTTGTTTCCTCTCAGCAATTACTCACCTGAAGTTGTATTTGGAGTGATTTGTGTTTTGGCAATGTTTAATCACTCATTTTCAAGATGCCATACTGCCCTTTAATCCATGTTTTCAGCACCACTGGCATACGCCCACTGCTGTGTACTGACTTCATACTCCAAATTTATTTTCTTAATCGTGATATGTGCAAGATTTGGCAGTCCTGTGTAGTCATTTTGGTGCAAATGACAAAAAATAAAAAAAAATCTGCTGTTCGCTAGTGTGATCTGCAGCTGTTCATCAGAGCTCCCATTGGGCTCAGCCATTTTGTTTATTTTATTAAGTCATTTTAGATGCATAGTGTGATTTAAAATGTGCAGATTATAACATAATGATCCACGGGTGTCATAGATTATAACTATATAGGAGACACAAGCACAATAAGACTTCTTTAAGGCTTAAGTATTATGTATATATTTGTACTTCTTTGTTTGTTTTTTAAGTGAACCATTTTGGGCAGCTCAAATTGATTGATATAGCACATTTAAATACAAATACAAATTATCATATTTGATTGTAAATGGAGTCACTATTTTTAAAAAAGTATTATTTAGAACTTTACATTTTACCAACACTGCCAAAGAAGTTACTAAATCCATGGAGACTTTCACTTCCCCATAGACGACATTACTAATAAACTGCACTGGTGGCATTACACAAGTCATGAAGCATTTGCTCAAAAGCTGAATGTCAGATGACACATCAGGAATGAGTGAGATCTCTTCCGACAGCGTACAGACTCACAGAAGCAGCCGGAGCAGTGCAGAACAGGAGCTCTATTGATATTGCAGCCCTGATAAATTCATGTGCAAAATCAATGGTGGAACGCGCTCACCTAGTTCCACCTGTCAGCTCAATGCTCAAAACCTGGAGATACAGGACACGTAGGAGGCAGTAGATTGATTTCGAGGAATCTCAGTGTAACTCAAGTGGTTGTATGCGCCAAGGTTATGAAAGGTGGATGTGTTATGTCATGTTTACTGATTTTGAGAAACAAAACAAAACTATGATGCAAGCGTGCAAGCACTTTTTGCATAAATATGGCTTTACGATAGAGTTAGAATGGTGAACAGATGTGTGCATGAAAGTCAAATGTCAAAGTAACAAGAAATAAAACGCAACAGTTTTCAGTGATCCAGTTGACAATACCTTAGGGTTGTTCAATATATCAAAATGGAATCAAAATGGCAATTTGCTTAGGTGTACTTTTATTGCAAATGCTGCTGTTATTTAGATCAGTGTTCCACAACCACCGGGCCGGGAACTAGTACAGGTCTGTTACGCATTTACTACCGGGCCGCATAAAAACAGTAAATAATTTATCAGCGACCGCATCTTCTTCGACGTGACTTTCGCCCGTCCTTCATGACGCGCTAATAAGCTCGTCCGTAGATTTCTAATAAAAATCCTGATAGGAAATCACCACAGAAATCCATTTTATATTTATTTATTATATCTGTGCTAGATCTTGTCTCCACGATGACGGATCACGTATAACGCATCAGACACGTCGCCCAAAAGTAGACCCACGAGCGAGTGAAAATGAGCCAAAACAAAAGTCTTTGGAAAGCTGTTTTGCAAAGGGGAAAAGGCCAAGAAAAGGAAAGTTAAATTCAACAGGCAACACCGGGAGTCCTAAAGCGAATGAGGCAATGAAACCTTCAAAACTGCTTTGGCACATGGAGACTAAGCACTTGGTTTAAAAGATAAGCCTTTAGAATTTTTTGAAAGAAACAAACGTGAACAAGAAGGAAAGAAGGAACAAGCACAGGCCTCTCACTGATTCACCGGTATAGTGAGTTGTATTTTTTATGCACTTAACTTATTTTTGCCATATTTAGAAGGCCAGTCTGTAAAAATAAAACCTACATTATTCCGGTCCATGGTGCAGAAAAGGTTGGGGAGCCCTGATTTAGATGATAGAATATCCATCCATCTGAAATGGATGGAATTTTTGTATTAGTATTAGACTGTTTTATTTCAGTCTTCTCTCAAATCTTAATACTCCTGGAGTTGTTTATAATGTGCACTCTGAACCAAATCTTTTTAGGTTCTATCAGATGTTTTTGTGTTGAAACTGAGGTATTCTCATTCTTGAATACCTGTGATAAACTTATATCAAGATTTTTTAAGGTCTATATGAGCAAATGAGCTAATTAAACAATTTCTATAAGGTTAGAACTTTAAACCTCAATATCTCAGACCTAACTACTGAATAAGAATACGTTCAACATTAGTGCATTACAATAAAAGCTGAAAATGTCCTTGATTCCTGTGCATATAAAATGATTCGTGCTAGCATCAACATGGTTCATATAGAGTGAGCTTTTCAGAGCTGAGGTGTACAGAACTAGTCTGAGTTTTGTTCTACAGGGCAGATTCAATCATAAAATGTTGGTGAAGAGTCCAAGGTAAAGTTAGGTTTTCTTTATTAGTTAATCGAGGCAAATTCATTCTCTGTATGTGATTCATCCTTCAACCAGTGGCACCGGGGCAACCAATCAGGAGAGCAGTGCTGCATCACAGTTACCTGAACGTCCAAAACCACACGCTTTGACAAAACTTCACGACGAGTGGGTCTGGAGCTGTATCCTGCCTACGCTGATTCCAGAGGGCATGATTGACAAGTGGATTAACCAATCAGAGAGATGCATGGTCTGTGGTCATGGTTGTGTCAAAACTAACCTGGCAGATTATGAGTAAAAAGTGATTAAAAAAAAACAAAGAATTCTTCAGAAATCTGTGCTGTTTCTCAAGTCTTAACAATCAAAGCACCAAACTCATGCCATTTCATATTTTGTTCTGAATAATACAAGATTTTTTGAGAGAAAATATCCTCTGCATTTCACAAACACATGCTGCAAATTAGCGGCTGCGGTTGGACCTCCCCAAGTTAGGACGGAGATTTTTCACATATTTTTTCTATGCTCCGATTCCAGACCCTTTTGGATTCAGGCAAGCATTACAGCACTCGGAGATTCATGTCCAAATCTTGAGCTAGGCTTGGTCAGGAATACCTCGTCTGTGGATAATGTTGCTCTTCAAGGAGAAGGAAGAGAGAGGTGGTATGTCATACATTGTTTAGATCAATTCAGGCGACAACCTCACCAAACTCTACGTTATGCTTTGAAAAAAAAAAAAAAAAAATTAAGGAAATGGACTTGCACAGCTGCCTCCTTTTTTAAGTCCCTTCTGGATTCATTATGAAAATATGAAACGCCTTCCTAAAATCCTGTCCTATTTATACTCCCCTATTTTTACTCCAGAGCACTGGAGTCTAGTGCTTGGATGGACTGGTGGCCTGGACGACTCATGTTTATTGCAGAGGAACGTGTCTTCTGGAGAGAGGGTGCAGTGTAATCACATGGCACAGGGGATGGCACTAAGAGCACTAATGACTGTAACACTCTCACCATCAATATTACAACCACACACGTCTGCTTTAAAGGTCCTATATTACGCAAAATTTATGCTTTAAGCCATGTTAGAATGCTGTTACCTCCCTAGAAACATACCCGGGGTTGTGTTTTGTTTCATAACCCTATCATATATTAGTCACTCTACATCTCCAAAGCTCATGAAGAGGTATTTTCAAGTTAACAGCTACCTTTTAACTTTGGTTCTGTGGAGATTGGCAATTCCAGGGCTAAGAGCTAATTTTCTATATAAAAAACATTGTTTACCTGTACACTTTTACGGTTGAATTCAGCTCTTCCTTTTTTTGCTACATATATATTTATTTACACAAAGTTAACAAAAGCCATACCTAACAGTCCAATGAGGTTCATCTGGCCTTCTGTTAATTCTTTTTAGACCCAAATGATCAACAGACATCACCACTGGATTAAGGAATAAACCGAAATATGTAAACCTCCTCAACGGACTTTAAACCGGGAAGATGGGGGCTTTTTACTCTCACACACCTGGGATACTGCCCTGAAGAAGTCGTCCTGCCTCCACCAGTAGTATGGAGGCAGGACGACTCCATCCTGCATTCTGTGTAATAAGAATTATATTTCAATAAGATACGATTTATTGCATATTTATATCCAAACTAATCAAACTGGAAGATCAGCCTGAGTCTTTAATCCCTTAGAGATACCATGTACCGCACTCTTATGCAAATATACCGTTGTTTTCGTCCCCTAATATCACTAATAGCTATGACTTTTTGTAATAATCATCATTTTCCTCTGCCCACCTGTCCATTAGGCCTGCTGCAGAATTCAACACAGCGGATATTACGCAATTAACCTCTGCCTTTCCACCATTACTGCACTGAAAAACTCCAGCAGGTACCTGGCAACCGGCTGCAATTAAGAAACGAATGGGTTTGAGGGAGTAATTTTGTGCTTTCAGATAGAGTATTTTTCTGTGGGCAGTAGCTTAGATCATCAGCGCTGGACAATTTTATAAATGAGTGTGCACTGCGGGGACATGTTGTTTATTATAAGTGGTTAGAAAGGATCGGGTTGAGGTAAACAGAAATTAGCAGGAGAATGGGAGGTCAGGTTTGTGGAGTTTGACCTGTGTAAATCAATGTAGCGGTATTTGCAAAATGGTAAGGAGGGAGAGGGGAAAGTGTAAACACAAGTGTGAAGGAAGAAGGTGAGGCCCTTTCATTTAAAGTGATATGTAACTTTCTGGAGGCGGAAAATCGTCTGCATGATTAGATGGAAATAGAAAGTGAAAACCATACTTCGTAATATTCTCAATGGAGATAAATAAGCTTCATGCCATACTGTAGAAGCCAAATAAGTAACATTTCCATGGAAACAAGCAGGAGGAGGCCCTCTTCTAGGCCAAACAGGAGTCAGGTTTGTGGCAATGCAAGCCTGCTCACAGTAAGACTGCATGTTCACCCATAATGGAAAAAAAAACAAACAAACAAAAAAACTAAGCTTTTTATTTTCTCTATTTTTTGGCAAAAAAGTTACACACTTTGGCTTTAAAAAAAGCATTATGCAACTTTTGCGGTTACACATCAAACTGTATATACAAATGGACATAGCTAACCAGCTAGCCACCGCGTTCCAAATAGGAAGTGATTATGGGTGTTGTGCTTCCGGCTCCATCGATTTTGGCTCCAATTTTCACTTCCACTTTCTATTGAAAAACTGCTGCCTCTTTCTCTGTAACTGCTGAGCCTCGTCATTTTGGTCTTAAAATATTCGTATTAACCTGCTATATATGATCCTCGTGTCCATAAATCAAGATATGAACAGAGGTGCCTTCTTTCTCCGAGGTCGCTCCTGCTAGCATTAGCAACAGGTTTGATTGACACCGTTACTAAGCACCTGCTCCCTGCTAAACCAGCAGTATGACGGGAAGGGGCATTACCTTTAACAGATTCGCTCCAGATTGGCTCTTTGGTTGCTATGATACTCACAGTCAGAATTCCAAATATGGAACTATGCTTCAAATTCACCCCTATAACTGCTAGCCTCAATGAGCTTCATTTGACTGGAGCCGAACTATGGGTGACGTCACACTCACTTAGTCCACTTCTTTATACAGTCTATGGTTTACATCTGTATCCTTGGAGTGCTATGCCATTTATCCATTTTCTTCTGCTTATCCGGGGCCATGTCGCAGGGGCAGCACTCTAAGCAGGGACTCCCAGACTTCCCTCACCCTAGATATTTCCTCCAGCTCCTGTGGTGGGACCCCAAAACGTTCCCAGGCCAGCTGAGAGACATTGTCCCTGTGGCATGTCCTGGGTCTTCCCCAGGGCCTCCTCCCGGTGGACATGCCCAGAACACCTCCCTAGGGAGGCGTCCAGGAGGCATCCAGAACAGATGCCCTCTCGACGTGTAGGAGCAGCAGCTCTACTCCGAGCTCCTCCTGTGTGACCGAGCTCCTCACCCTGTGCCTTATCCTGAAATGTATTCAGTTACAAGTGTTTGATTGTAACAACAACAAAAAAAAAACAAAAAAAAAAACAACTAACTAACTAACTAAGACTAGTAACTTGTTCTGGTTGGCTTATCTGCTTTATTGCATTGAGATTGAATTTTGAATATACAGTTAAACAAGAAGTGGAAAATAATGTTGTGTTCATGTAGTCCTGTAGTCCTCGGGTGTTCTCGTTTCCCAGACGAGAGGTCAGGAGTTTGACTTGTTTTCATTCACATGGATTTATCTCTGAAAGTCTCTGAGGCTGTTCTTTTACAGTGTTAGCTAACAAGTTGTTGTTGTTATTATCTTTTCAAATGTTAAACGCAGCTTGTTTTGGAGAACGTACAAGTTACATCAGCAATAAATTAAACTCTTGGGTTTTTCTTGTGCAGATCTCTTTCTCTTATGATATGAAAAACTCAGTAAAATCCCAAGTGTGGTAACATTTAGTCAAAGAGCTGAAATGTTTAAAGAAAACTTATTGTGTTTGTGTTTGCTCTATAGTTATAATCTATGACTCCCGTGGATCATTATGCTATCATTTGCACATTTTAAATCGCAATATTTATCTAACACGACTTAATAAAAGAAAGAGTGGTGTCCAATGCTGATGTCACCATAAACGTCATCACAACATAGAGCAGTCGGCCTCTTCTATGGACAGCTGCAGATCACACTAGCGAGTAGCAATTTTTTCTGGTATACCGTTGTCCCTCGCAGTTCACCTTTCACGACCTCGCTGTTTCTCCGATTTTTTTTTTTTTGCAATTTTGTATGTTTTTCTTACAGCGTATGATCGTGCATTGTGTTCTGCATCCTGACTGGCTGAGGGACTGTAGACCATTGTCCATCAGTCTCCTCCGTGCCGTGTCTCCTGTACAGTACAAAATGCGTTAAGCCAAATTTACATAAATGTTCGATCGCAGTGTGACTCTTAAGTGCTGTATGTTTGCAAGTTTTCTTCCTGACAAAACCCACAATGTCGATAAAACTTTGAGAGTGTTTAAACAAGAGAGAGAAATGTGAGAGAAAATGTTAATGCCTGTCTGAGAAAAGTGTATAAAGTGTGTGGTGAGGGGTTTTAATACATGTAATAATTGTTAAAAAAAAAAAAAAAACTGACTACTTCGCCTATTGCGGGTTATTTTTAGAACGTAACTGCCGCGATAAACTGTACACATACACCCAGACATACATACATGTACACATGCACACATACATATACATAGTCAGTAGAGTGTTTGTCCACTGATCCAAAGGTAAATCTCGCGCAGTAGAAAAACATAATTGGTAGAGCGGTCAGATCCACTGGTCCACAGGTTGGTGGTGCGATTCCAGCTCACACAAATACTATTGTTGTGTCCTTGGGCAAGACACTTACCCACCTCACCCCCAGTATCTGCGTACACTGGTGTATAAATGTGTCTGTGAATGGATTAGTGGTTCCTTGGATGTAAAGCGCTTTGAGTGTCTTGAAGGTGGAAAAGCGCTATATAAAAATATGAACATTTACCAAAAAAAAACTAAAGCTAAACAAAGACAAAACTCAGAAGAGAAAAGAAAAAAAATATGATCGACTTGAAATTACAATAGTAGCTTCTGGATAGTCTCATAGATATACCCATCCCTTCATTTTAAACACATTAAACATGCCTTTGACATTACAGGTGATGAGCAATATTCATTGTATTTTTTCACCAATGTTCACTCAAACCTCTGTCCTCAACTGCCCCACACATGACCATTACATTGAAAACATAACAACATGTACCATTTAAACTATATGTCCTTACGCCACACTTGAATCAAAGAGCGCCTTAACAATATTATCTTTGCTGCACTGAATTGCTTCCATTTTATTCCATTTTGACATTCAAACCTGGCAACCCTCAAACCTCAATATATTATATGACTCACTTGTCAAACAAACCATGAACGAGGGGCCCCTATAGCCTTTTCATATACAGTAGAAGTAGGCCTGCGTTGCCAGATATGATGACTAACTGCAGCGGCTCCACACTGCATTGCTGGGAACTGAAGCCCCCCCCCCTTTGGCTCCCCAAGTCCTTATGTCTATAATGAAGAACAGACAGGGGGATATCGGACCATCGGCCACAGGGAGAACTGACATGTGTTTTGATGGATCTGTGCATGTGTTCTGCTGCAAGTTAAAACCCGGGGAATCAAACTAGCAACTCTTATCAGCATTCCTCACAGCAGCGGTAAGCCACAAAAGACTGATAGGCTATACACAGGCGTAGGGTTGAGGACATGTAGTCAACAAAAATTTGTAGAGTACTGTCTATATGGGGAGACAGCAGTTGGTAGTGAGTCCACTGATCCAAAGGTTGGCGGTTCGAATCCCGGTCTCTCTGTGTGCTTAAAGGAACACCACGGAACTTTTTGGAAGTAGCATGTCATCTGCATGATTCCATGGAAATATAAAAAATAAATAAATAAAAAATATTAAAATAAATAAATAAAAATATTAAAATAAATAAATAAAATAAAAATAACATGTTGCTTAAAAAAAAGGAAAAAAAAGAAAAGAAAACATGAAGTGAAGTGACTTTTTATACTCCAGAAAATTGCTAACTATACCATACCTAGAACCACCCAACAAGATATATGAGATAATATATAATGTATGGTATTGCAGAAAATATTAACTACTTTTAAAAGGACACAGGTTGACACACTATATTTATATTATAACATACATATAACATCTTTCATCAAAAACATACCTGGAGGTGTATTTTGCTTGTTTCATTAATCCTATCTACACGGTCATGTTCCCTCAGAAATCACTCCATTTCAAATTTCTCAAGATTGTTGCGTCACAGGTAGAAATTCCAAGCTGTTTTTAAGTTCCAAAATCACAGATAAACTTCCCATCAAATTGCGTTCAGTACAAGTGGATGCTTATATTAGCACGCCTGCCATGTTTCTTCAAGGCTCACTTGTTTTGTTTTTTTCAATGAGCGAGAGAAGCCTTTTGGATTGAAACATTAGAGACACTGAGCCCCGAAAGCCTCAATAAGCACTTTGATCGAAGCCCATTTCTGTCAGTTTCCTTTCCGATGATGACTGCATTACTTCTGTGTGGTGACATCAGCCGTCTCACATCTATAATTACCATGTGTTTAAGATCATTTTTATGACTGTTCCTAGTCCAGTTTGATAACCCCACTGCACCATTTGCACAAGATTTTGCAGTGCTATATTGTGTATTTTAGACATTTTTATTGTTGGGATTGCACAGTCCTACAATGTAATACATGTTTTTTGTGCATCTATACATTTTACTGTGCAAACTTTTTGGAGCATATAACTTGTGCAAACCATAGACAGTATAAAATAGTGGATTAAGGGAGTGTGACGTCACTTACAGCATTCGGTTCCAGTTAAATAAAGCTCATAGAGGCTGGCAGTTGTAGCGGCAAATTTGGAGCTGACTTCCATATTTGAAATTCCGACCGTGAGTATCATAGCAACCAAAGAGCCAATCTGGAGCCGAAGCTGTCGATGGTAACGTCCCTTCTTGCCTGCACCGCTGGTTTGGCAGGGGGCAGGAGCTTAGCAACGCTGTCAATCAAACCTGTTGCTAATGGTAGCGGGAGCAACCTCTGGGATAGAAGGCAGCTTATTTGTCATATCTTGAGTTACGGACACAATAGTGAGATAAAAATACCAGGATCATGTAGAGCGGGTCAATACGAACATTTTAAGAGCAAAATGATGAGTCTGACAGCAGCAGTTACGGAGAGAGGGGCAACGGTTTTCTAATGTAAAGTGAATTGGAGCCAGAGTCGATGGAGCAGGAAATGCGCCTATGAGGAGGAACTCTTCTTTCATAGTTTACTTCATAGTTTTCATAGTCCACTGCTATCAGTAGATGGTATGGTGACAGTGAATCAGAGCAGAGGTAGCGCAGCTGATGTAAAATAATGTGTAGCTATATTTAGTGTAGAGTATGTTCCCTCTTTGAGATCAATGTTCTGTCCTTGGTTTTAAATAAATAAATAATACTTCAAAAATACGTTCGTAAAACATCAGATGCCAAAGCAACAGTACTCAAGAGCTTTTGAAAAGGTAAATAACAGTACAAATCATGCATTATATAGGTCCTTCAAGGCAGACAAGTACTTTTTAGTCAACTACTTGAGAGAGTTTGTCTGTGTATTATTGAATTGGAGCATTCTTTCAAATACTTCAAAATACAGGGTTGAAAGTTTAAAGGACCTGCAAAATATTATGCTAATTTTATATCTATATTACAATGTTCTTCCTCAAAAACATACCTGGAGTTGTATTTTGTTTCATTCACATATTTTTAACACAATAATCCTGTATATTTAGGCTGCGTTAGGCTGAAAACACTGTTCAAAGTTCCACCTTGTGATGTCATTAAGTGGTAATCTACTGTGTACTGTGCCTTCACTAGAAACATTTAAATAATAATTTACAGCCTTGGAATTGCCAGACTTTGAAGCTAGAGCTATTGATGTAGGTTTTCTGTGGCAAACTGAACAAAAGCTCGTAAGTTTAAAACCACTTAATGACATCACATGGTGGAACAGAGGATGTTGAGATTTGGAATTAAACAGCCTAATAATGCAGGATTACTCAAACATGTGTCAATGAAACAAAACAACTCCAGTATGTTGTCATTATACAAACATTTCAAACTCCATTTCAAAACTAAGGAATAATAGACTCAATACCAATTTCGATACCACAATGATAATAAAATCACTTCATTTAGTCAGTACTTTCTGACTAACCTGCTTCACGACAGTCTAACCCAGCTCATGTTCCCGCTATGAACACTTGGCCACCACAAGCCAGTTATCCCTATGGTAACTGTTCTGACACCTCCTGCTTAAAACCCAAAAGTCAAAAGGATCATCAGGCCCAGTACTTTCTTTTATATTATCATGTGGCCTTATATCTGTGTAATCCCTCAGTCCTCCAGGTAGGTTCCATAGTGGTCTTATATTTGCTCAAAAGTCACTGACAGTTGAAAAAAATTCATAACTCTTTTGTTTCTAAATATTTGTATTTTATTTTTTCAGAGCATGTTAGAACTACCCTTACGACATTAATATGAGCAAATATGGCACCGAGGAACAAACCTTCAGTGTACAGTGGTACTTTGAGTCACATGGGTCAAATTCAGAAACCCAGCGGTGTTACCGTCGACATTTTAATACCAGAGATGCCCCAAGTGTGAATAATAAGTCGTTTTCAAAGACACGGGGCAGTATGTGATCTCCCGAGACCTGACTAGTCCCGATTTCTTCCTGTGGGGCTATCTTAAAGAAAAGTTGTTTGTGAAAAAACCTCAGACAATAAACGACTTAAAAATTTAATATCAAGGATCAAATAAGAGCCATAAGCCCGGAAATGCTTTCAAATGTTATGCAAAGTGTGTTGGATAGGGTTATTCAGACCAAACCGAAAATGGTGGACACTTAAAAAACATTATTTTTTAAAAATTTGATAATTTTTACTTCCCCTAGTTTAAGTAGTGATAAGTTCAAGTGTAAGTGAACAATTATAACCGTATACATTTTGGAAGGTTCAGATTACCTACTACTAAAATTTGGTGAGTATAACGTAAGAATTATAGGAGCTACTGAAGATTTAAAAGTATCAGTGACTTTTGGGCCACCATGTACTTGCTCTGATACAGCTCAAGATCGTTCTAAAGCTATTCAAGAAAGGTTCATTTCTGTCCTATGAATGTGACTTTTTACAGTAGTATCAATACTTGTAAAATGAGTATCTAGTTTCAATACTAGTTTTAGTATCAGCATCTGATTTTTGATACTTTTGACTCTAACTCCTATAACCTTAACCTTAACCCTTCCTTAACCCTTTAAGGACTGAGCTCACTATAGACCAGTACAGCTCACCTAGACTTTTAATCATAAAAGTCATGTTAAAGGAAGTATCAGAATATACTGCATTTTTTAACAGAACTATCTATTTTACATAACCATTCGTATTTTTTCTTTGACGCATTGAATAAGCGACTGGCAAAATCCCCGCGGCTCCTGCGCTCTCATTCGTCATCTTCGAGGGACAACAGAGGCAGATTATCGTAATGACAGTCAAATATCTAAAGAGCACCTTTGCTTTGAGATGCTGTTTGAATTTACATGAGAGCACAAGTGTTTGTGGAGTTACGGTAATGGAAAGTCCGCACCCGCGCTCTATCGGCGACGATAGCATCCGCCGCCATACGGTTACAGCACACAGGAGTCAATTTTGCATAATATAAGACCTTTAAGCACATTCACTATAAATACATTCATGTTATGGGGTTATTAAAAGGTTATCTCTTTCTTTTATTGTAGCCTCACTCGCAGGCAGCAGTCAGGCGAATCTAAATGCATTAAACATATATACCCATGTAAAGATTTGATACTTCTATTAAAACTATATGGCGATCCAAGAGCAGCCCGTAACCCCAGATATCATGTTATTTTTATACCCACAGCAGTATTTCCAAATTCGTCAGTATTTCATAACACTTCATGTGAGCGCGTGTCATGCAGTGTCTTGTGAAATGGGTGAAACTTTGTCAAAGGTTATGGTCAAGGACAGTGTATTTAGCCAATGTGATGTAACCAGCGGTCAAATATGAAAACAAACAAACAAACAAACAAAAAAAACTTCACTTTTTGATCTCATAAGATATAAAAATTGTACTTTAAAATTGCATTAGCTGTACCCGTAAATGAATATAAAGTTTGGGACCAGTAAGAGTGGTTTGAATTTTTTATAATTTATTTATTTGATCAGGGACAACACAGAAAAAAAAAACATTAACTGTATTAATTAATTAATTATTTAGCAATTAATTAATTAATTAATTAATTTATTTTTAAATAACAGATCTTTATGGAGCTGACCTGTAAATTGACCTTGGTAAAGTCATCTGCTGGTCCCCATGGAGATACAGTAGATATGTTTAAAGTCATACTGTGGAACATTAGTTTTTTTTTTTCTTTTTTTTGTGTGACTTTTGTGTAATTTTGTAATTGATTAGGTTATAATTATTCTGGGTTTAGATTTTGTGTTTTTCTTTGTTTTTGAGAGGAATGGGGAAGTATGTACAAATAAAGACATGTCAAATAATCTGTAGTTTAATCAGCCAAAAACATCCTTTCATTAAAGCTACCACCTGTAATTAGATTGGCCGACCCGCCCCTGTTGTACTCTCACATATCACCACTAGATGCTGTCTATGTTACTGCAGTCTGATGGGCTCAACACACAGGGGCTTTAAAATTGAACACACGGGCAGCAACAAACTGCGGCGACTAGCGGTAGCTTGTCACGTCGCGCTCTGTTCCAGAGCGGATCGCGAGCCTCCTACATATCTGATTGGCTGTTTATTTGGAGGGAATTTTGAGGTTGCAATAGCTGTAGATGGGAAAAAGATGCTAAAATGAAATCTCAGAAAGTTTTGCTTCATTTGACTGAAATATTACTATTGGTTGCACTTCACAAAACTAAAAAAAAGTGATCCTGGGTCCACCCTGTTCTGCAAACAAGAAAATATATCTACAGATATATCTCTGTACTCTTTTTGAGATATGGCAAAAAGAATTGGGAAATCTGACACAGTGAGTATGATTATCTCCTCCATGATTTTTCTGAAGTGGACAGAGCAGCTTTCTTGCATCTCATTGGCTCATCAAATAAACTCTTGCCGATTGGCTGGTGTGCAGGCGACAGCGATAAAAGTAGAACATTTTTCAACTTTCATTAATCGCGTCGCAGGCCCGTATGTGCATGTTGACATGCACGAGTGCGAGGTTTTCACATGCACTACTTTCGCTAGTCGTGGAAATGAGAAAGACTAGCGATTTTCGCAGTGTCGCACAGGTACCATTGGAAATAAATGGAGAGCCAAGCGACATCGCTCCCCGTGTGTCGAGCCCATAATGGTGTGACCTGACAGAAGAAGCGCAGAGACCATAGGTGAGTCTGAATAAAGGCCAGGTGAGGGGGAGGTGGGAGGGGCCAGGCCAGGGGAGAGGGGAGGGGCCAGGGGAGGGGAAAAGGGCCAGTTCAGGGGATAGTCTAGGTCAGGGGACCAAGGGAGATGCCAAGTCAGGGGAAAGTGGAGGGACCGGGGCGAGCGGAGGATCCAGGACAGGGGATGGGGGTTTCTCTGCCATCTAGAGAAACAAATAATCACATTTAGAGATGGTAGCTTTAAAACCTTTTTTTCTGCACAAAGAACAAATGTAGTCTAGTCTAAGCCAGGCATTCACTCAAACTATTCAATATTTACTCAAATGTAACATTATTCCAAACATAACCATTAATTTCTTATAAAAACATCTAGTCTCAACCATGGAGAAATGTAATCTGTTTTTCCTATTTACTTGGCTTCCTATAATGCAAAAATAAATAAAATGCCATAGTGTTCAAGGCCCTAATGCTTTGTCCCTAATGTACCTCCTGCTTTGTGTTCTAAAAGTACCCTGAGAAAAATGCAGCATTAAGAGCCGAACATGCCAAGTCCATACTTCTGCTGCTATGGAAATTTAGTTTTTTTTCCTGGAATCTGAAGCATTATCTTTTTCATGAAATAGTTCTTTCTGAGCCGCGTGCCAGTTGAAAGGCTGTGAAGGGTACAGCATTTTCAAGTCGGCTCTGCACACGGCCCTAATGTAACCTCACCTGTAGTTTAAAGGTCTTTTCAAGGAACTGAATGTATCCAGTACTCTCACACTTTTGAAAAATACACTACAATTCCAACTGAACCTGCGTTGCCAGAGCTTTAACCTGCAGATAGAGGGCACATACCAGTTTTTCTCACTCTCAGTATATTTCTCAAACAGAAAACACCGTGTTCCACCTTGTGATGTCATGTGGTAATACAGGAAGTGCTTCACTGTGCGTTTTTTAACTCCATACGCTTTCACTACAATCATTTGGATGATTTCAGCTCTGGAACTGTCCATCTCTATTGAACAAAAAGTAGGTGTTAATTTGAAAACTACCACTTCATGACATCACAAGGTGGAACAGAGCATTTTGAGCTTTGGAGATGTAGACAGACTAATAATAAACGGTTACTCAAACATGTGTGAATGATACAATACATAACTCCAAGTATGATTTTGAGGATAACAACATTATAACATGGTTTAAAGCTCACAAGAGTCAATTCTGCGTAATATATAGGACCTTGCAGTGTATGTTATTGTGTTGCATCTTTCACCCCATGTTTTGTCCCATGTTTTGTGAGTATTTTGATTGGTAAACTGCAGCAGAAGAAAACAGGAAGCGGACCAGCTGATGGTGCTTTCTTTGTGTCCTGCTCTTTGCCCCACAGATGGAAATAGGGCCATGGAAAGTGTGACTTGTGCCACAGAGAAATCAAAAGCTCAGAGAGGCACAAAAATAGAGCCACCAGCCCACACCATTGTTCTGTAAAGAGGGTCACAGGCCTTCAACGCACGAAACCACATCAACAACAAAGCATCATTTTCTACTTGTCATTTTACAGTAGACAAATAAAACAGTTCATTTGCAGCGTAATAAAACCATGTGATGTCAAAGTCAAAACTGTTAGACCATCTTTCCTAGAACAAAAATGGCAAGGCAAGTTTATCTGTAGAGAACAATTTGTAATTCAAAGTGTTTTACAGAATAAGAAAGACATTAAAATCGCAATACAAGCAAATCAAATCATAAATAATCATCATAAAATTAACATTAAAAAAGAAGAAATGCAGAATAAAAGCCTTTCAGTCATATGCTCAACTAAACAGAACCGTTTTGAGCCTGGATTTAAACATTGCCAAAGTAGAGGCCTGTTTCACATCTTCAGGAAGACTGTTCCAGGTTTTAGCTGCAGAAAACTGAAACGCTGATTCCCCATGTTTAGTCCTGACTTGGCACTAGCAGGAGACCGGTGTCTGAAGACCTCGGAGTGTGAGATGGTTCATATGGCACTAACATATGTAAATGGGTTGTGGGTGAATGGTGGTTAGAGCAAGTCTGGGTAAGTAGGTCTTTATTTATAGAAGACCTTTCACAGATAAACAGAGTGCATTACAGAGTGCAATAATGAAATAAACCATGGACAAGACATAAAATAAAAAAAAAAAAAACAGCTTGTCTAGAGGGGCCAAAGGAGCAGATTGGCAGCCTGACTTCCATCATTTTGCCCCAGGGCAGCTGAGGCTACAAACATAGCTGAGTGAGGAGAGAAAACATAAGCATTGCAAAGCACACAGGCAACAGTAATGTCTTGGATTTATATAGAGCCTTTCAAGATAGTCAAAGCCCTGGTACCACTATAATAATTATGCTTTAATTAACCTTAACAAAGTAATTATGACTGATTCAGACTTAATCACTACTTCATTCAGGGTAAAAATGCGAAAGCAAAAAAGTAGTATGTACGAATTTAACTTCATTATAATTGCAATAATCCTTAAGCAGAGTATGGAATATTTGGAAATACTTTTTATCTCACAGTTTATTAAAGATGCACTTTGCAACTTTTTCAGGTGGAGGGCATGGCAACAGAAAAGTAACATATAGTGCTCCATGGAGATTTAATAGTTTTACTTGTTTGTGTCCCACCTTATGGTATGAAACATTTATTTACATAGAGACAGATTTTTTTTTTAATAAAAGACGCATGATTTTAAAAAATCAAGATGGATAAGTTTAATGCCATACTCTGGAACATTCTGGCAAAGCAATAGCACTTCCATCAGAAAAGTTACACAAGCTGGCCAATGTGGTCTGAAGCAGGAGGCAGACTCAGAAAAAAATCAGCGTGATTCAAACCCGACCTAACCTAATGCATATTTACAAAAATGAACTGTCCTTAACTTAATCAAAAGCAACAGCAATTAAAGAAACTAAGCAAACTCCACATGTACCAGGCCACACTGATGTTCTCTTGATGGACTAAACCTGTCTACTATTATACTCTCCCAAGCAGGAAGGACCAATGAGTCCACAGGTGTCCATTAGGGTGTAACTTTAAGCACTAAAATGCTCAAACCAAAAAAGCACAAAGACATTGAAACAAAAAAAAAACTTAAACCAGTTCTCCCCACCTCCCACCCAAGACTGCAACCAGAAGGACCTGTTTAGGGTGTAGCTTACAAACAGAAGGGCCTAGGGTGTAGCATACAAACAGAGGGACCTAGGGTGTAGCCTACAAATAGAAGGACCTAGGATGTAGCCTACAAACAGAGAGACCTAGGGTGTAGCCTACAAATAGAAGGACCCAGGGTGTAGCCTACAAACAGAGGGACCTAGGGTGTAGCCTACAAACAGAGGGACCTAGGATGTAGCCTACAAACAGAGAGACCTAGGGTGTAGCCTACAATAGAAGGACCCAGGGTGTAGCCTACAAACAGAGAGACCTAGGGCATAGCCTACAAATAGAAGGACCTAGGGCGTAGCCTACAAACAGAGAGACCTAGGGCATAGCCTACAAATAGAAGGACCAAGGGCATAGCCTACAAACAGAGAGACCTAGGGTGAAGCCTACAAACAGAGGGCCCTTGGGTGTAGCCTACAAACAGAGCGACCTAGGGTGTAGCCTACAAACAGAGGGACCTAGGGTGTAGCCTACAAATAGAAGGACCTAGGGTGTAGCCTACAAATAGAAGGACCTAGAGCATAGCCTACAAACAGAGGGACCTAGGGTGTAGCCTACAAACAGAGAGACCTAGGGTGTAGCCTACAAATAGAAGGACCAAGGGTGTAGCCTACAAACAGAGAGACCTAGGGTGTAGCCTACAAATAGAAGGACCTAGGATGTAGCCTACAAACAGAGAGACCTAGAGTGTAGCCTACAAACAGAGGGACCTAGAGTGTAGCCTACAAACAGAGAGACCTAAACAGAAACTGTAAACAATAGGTGTGTTAGTTAGTACCTAGCTCCTCCCTTCAGACAGATACAAGGCAGTGTCCACCAGTAATCTGACCAGAACTGAAGAAGCGTCTTGGATGAGCAGCGAAACGTCTTCACTCCTACAACTTTTTGCCCATTTGACAGATTTGAATTTTTTTTCCTACTATGGATCACACCTGGATGACTGAGGGATTACACAGACAAATGTGAATATGTTTAACTGAATTATATAACAGAAATTAATAAGTTCAACCAAATAAAATATCTTTAAAGTAACTTGTGTATGTGTGGTATTCAACCTAAAGATGGACTATAACAAAAACAAAGACTAAACAGACAAAATAAACCCGGGATAGTTGTGTCTAGCAGTTTAGCTGGATATTGAAAAATGATGGGAAATGAACTGAACAAAATTCCCGCACAACAAAACCAAGCCTTCCAAATCCTCATCCAACTTTAAATTAGTGTCAACACAACTATGTGTGTTCTGTATAGAGTTGTATTGACAGACAGTCTCTTGTTGGAGTACATTAAATATTGACCGTGTTGGTTCGGCGGCACACGGCTGAAGTGAGAGTGCTGTCTCCATCTCTCCCTCTGCTTTCATGCCGTTGTGAAGCACGTTTTTATTTACTTATGTTTCCTCTCAGCGCCTTACTTTCGACATCCTGAGCCACGTGAGAGCCGCACCGCAGAATCACACCCTCGCTTTTTGAACACAGGAAGTGAACCAAATACTCTCGGTAGCGATGTGGCATTCGCGAACGAGACGGTTCCTTTACGAAAACGGCTGAAACTGGATCTCATTTTTGAAAAGAGCTGAGTCTTTTTCTTTCTAATTTCTATGCATTTTTGTCCTGATTGACTCTGAACCAGCACTAGAATGGGCAGAGAAGCGGAGTAGGTGACACGAGTGAAAGATTGGTGCACAGAAAAACATATTTAGCATTATGTTAAGTTTTAAAATTATTACTTTTGAAGTGAAACTTTTTATTTCGATTATGCATAATTACAAAAGGTAAACACAATCCCGCTCTCAGATTGAACCATTTTAAACAGATCTGAGCCTTAGTCGTTTCTCTCTGTGATTGGTTTGTATCAGTGGTGAAAGGTAAGTAAAAGTAGTAGAGTACTATGCCTGAGTACATTTTTTAAGTATCTGTACTTAAGTGAATTTTACACTGGATACTTTTATTTCACTACATTTAAGAGCAGGTTTCTACTCTACATTTCCCATTTCTACTCTAACCCTGGAGAACCCACTGGGTCAAATTTGGCTGCAGTTAATTGCTGCTACCCAAAATGAACAAACAAACAAAGAGTCAATTAAAAAAATTCAAAAAGCCCAGAGTGCCACTTCTGGCCCCTGCATAGATACCTAATGGATGAATATTGAACTGTCATAATGAGGGGTGTGAGGCGGACCAAAGATGCGGGACTCGGGGCAAGTTTAAGGGTGTTTATTGACAGACAAGACAACACAGGTGACGGGAGAACATACGAGGAGCTGGGTGCAGGGGTGCCGGTCAGGGTCCAGAGGTGCAGGGAAGACAAGAGACGGGAAACACAGCCGGTACCGGGAGACAGGGTCGGAGAACACAGGCAGGACACAGGCAGGACACGGGCAGGACACGGGCAAGACATGGGCAGGAAGCACAGCAGAGACGCGAGGAAAATCAGCAGGGTGACGATCAGACGACCTGGCAGAGAGAGCTGGGTCCTGGCTCCCTTTATCCTCCTGCAGGTGTGTTGATTGCCCTGACGGGCTGCAGGTGCGTGCGGGAGGAGCCAGGGCTCCGCCCAGCTCTGGAGTCAGGCAGGTGTGGGAGGGGGAGAGGAGACACAGGAGGCAGGAGCAGGCAGAGATCATGACATGAACTAAAATGAGCCAGAATGGTAGTGCCAAGATGGCTGACCATATGCTGTTTTGTTGAGCTGGAAAACTACCCAACTAACCTGGTGTTTTTTTGTTAATCTTTTTAGTAATAGCTTGCAGAATGTCTAGAAGTACATTTTATATTCTTTTTTTGATAAATTAGCGAGCCCAATGGGTCAAATTTGGCCTTGATCCTAAATTAGGGAATAAAGGGTTAAAATTGAAAAAGTGGATATTTTAGTGTTCAGTGAACTTATAGCTGTAATTTAATGCAATGTTCATAATTTTCCAAAGAAGAAAAGGGTTCTTGGGTTCTTCAGGGCTACATTTTTTAACTAAACTGAAAAGTAAAAAGTACTGTATTTTCCAGACTGTAAGTCAAATACATAATAATGAAGAAAAAAACATATATAAGTCGCACTGGACTATAAGTCGCATTTTTGGGGGGAAATTAATTTTACAAAATCCGAGACCAAAAACAGACATTTTATCTTTAAAGGCAAGTTATAATACTAGCAATAAAATAGAGAACAACAGGAATAGCAGTACAACACGCTAACATACCACATAGACAACGAACTGTCTGGTAAGTTTACGTAAGGTATTAACATTTAATCAGATACGCTACGCTAACATGACATATGCCGGCTTGTCCACAAACAAAAGAGACACGAGAGTTCTTTTCACTGATGTTTACTGTGGTCTTACTTCATCACAGTTATAGTCCGGACGGTATTTTTCATATGATTTGAGGGGTTATTTTTACCATGTTCATTGTAACATCCTGACTAAAGTTTTCGAGTTCAAGCTTCGGCTTTGAGCAAACAAAATACACAAAATTCACAAGAAACATTCAGAAATTGATTGTATTGGTACTGGTGACCTTAATATGTTACATTTTTAATCAATATCACTACATTTAACACTTTAACAAACTAACAACACTTATGTGAAATACTTTTACTTTTCACTTTTAAATCAAATTTCAGACAAGAACTTTAATACTTTTACTTAAGTAGATTTTTTCATGTGATAATTTTACTTTTAATTGAATAGCTTTTTGCTTTTGTATCTGTTCTTTTACTTAACTAACAAAAATAAGTACTTCATCCACCACTGGATTATAAGTAAAATGAGTTCTCACCTTATCTTCTGTCATTTGAATAAATATAAAAAGAACCAGTCTTCTGAACGACTCTTTGATATGAACTAATGCAAAAGATTCAGATCCCATAAAAGACCTGAAAGTCCCATCACTAGTGCTTAGTAATGAATTTTTAATATGTTAAGTTCATGGCGTTTGAGAATTTGTGGTCGTAGTTTCGGATGGAGAGAAAATGACTCAAACAAGTACATGGGCAATTCAGTGTCATCTAAAAGATCCAGTCCAAAAGTTGAACCTTATCACGGTTAAAGTGGAACTAAACACTAAATCCACTTTTTTGCTACTTAACTGTGTATTAGACTAACACTGGAGTCTGCACCTAAGAGGTCTACTGAATGAGTCCTCACATATAGGATAAACAGGGTCTTAAGTGACCCTTCGACAAAATCAGAGCCCAGCACTGTACCATCACTGTACCACCATTGTACCCATCACTGTACCATCATTGTACCCATCACTGTACCACCATTGTACCCATCACTAGACCGCCATTCTACCCATCACTGTACCATCATTGTACCCATCACTGTACCCATCACTGTACCACCATTGTACCCATCACTGTACCACCATTGTACCCATCACTGTACCATCATTGTACCATCACTGTACCCACCATTGTACCCATCACTGTACCTATCACTGTACCCATCACCCATCACTCCCACCTGTACCATTGTACCACCATTGTACCCATCACTGTACCATCATTGTACCATCACTGTACCATTGTACCATCACTGTACCCATCATTGTACCCATCACTGTACCACCAGTGTACTCATCACTGTACCACCATTGTACCCATCCACTGTACCCTATCACTGTACCGATCACTGTAACCATCACTGGACCACCATTGTACCCATCACTGTACCCATCACTCTACCACCATTGTACCACCATTGTACCCATCACTGTACCCATCATTGTACAATCACTGCACCTATCACTGTACCCATCATTGTACCTATCACTGTAGCTTATATGTACCATCACTGTACCCATCACTGTACCCATCACTGTACCCATCACTGTACCCTTCACTGTACCCAACACTGTACCCACACTCTATGAAAAAAATAGGCTGGCCATCACTATCTGTCAGAAGAGAGCAAAACTATATAAAGCGTATTTAGCAATAGAGACATGCAGGTTGCGGACTCCCCCCAACCATAAAAGTTACATAATGCAACTAATTACAGTTCAAAATGTATTGTTAAAGTCATTTCAACTGATATTATAGTCCAGTATTTTGATTTATTTATTTTTTTACTGGGATGCAGCTAAAATTAATATCTCCAAAATGCTGACTTTTGTTGTATTTTGTTGCAGGATCTAGTCACAAAGATAAAAAAAAAAAAATAGCAATTGTGAATTTACCTCTGAAAATGTCTCTTTCCACCATCTCAGAGTACATCTGAACATTTGTGCCAGTTTCTGTTTAATGTGCATTGGCCCAGTAATTACAGAGATATAAAACCACAAACAATACATCTTAACATGAGGAACCCAAGCTATTGTACAAGACTGAGTAGAGGGTATAATAAAAATGAGTGCGGGTCTTGTACGTTGAGTCTGGAGTAAACAAAAGTGTATTTATGGATAAACATGTCATTGTGGAGTGACCGCGCGCTCACTCAAAGCACTGACCCCATGACAGCGCTGTGGTCTGGGTGTTGTTTAGATCTTGTCCGGTAGAACAATGGCTCCAGTGATCCATCATCCAGGCCTGATGGGTCAAAGATGGCTTCCGTCAGGCGTGTTTCCCAAGCTATTCCAATGCTTCCCTATACATCGAAATTGACCATGCTTTCACCTCTTATTGTTCGCAATTTTATTTACTTAGCAATGTGGGGAAAAGCGTCTTGCCTAGGAACACAGCCGAAGAGTGGAATATGTGTGGATGTCCAACAGTTTTTATGTGCAATCGGATGTGTCTGCAGGCTTAAAATAGTTTTGCAATATCCTGGTTTTTATTGGTGAGTCCTGCATGTGTCTGTTGCTGCCCGCATACTGTTTAAAAAAGGCACATCTGAGTAAAATTTGAAGTATTTGGTCATTCTAAGCTCGAAGAGGGGAGCAGGGTCGCAGGGTAACAAGGTCAAACGGAGGGAAATAGTGACACATTTTGTGGTAACAGTAGCTTTAACCACACTGCTACTGCACACGACAGTTTAGTTTAGTAGGGGTAGTCTACTTTGTGGAGCTTTCTGTGCTGTATGTTTTATGTTATAATGTTGTTCCTTCATCAAAAACATGCCTGAAGTGGTTGTATATGTCATTCATGCATGTTTGAGTAATCTTCAGATCTCCCCTGGGTCTTATTAAACTCTCCTTACAGTTAAAAGTTCAAACCCATGGCTCAAGCCTAAGTCGGCCATATAGCAGTTTTTCATAAATATTGATGAGCAGGCCACATAACAATCCACTACAACTTCACAAACCTGATGTGATGTGCATTGATTGTAATGTGATAAAGCTCTGAAGGGGGAGTCGCTTAGGGTAGGAGGCAAAGGGAGGGGGGACGTCAAAATAAGCTCTCTTTAAATTATATACAGTTGAAAGCAGAAGGTGATGATGTCATGTCTTTAGAAGCTTCTGATTGGTTTAGTGACAAGATCTGAGTTAATTAGAGACACATCCGTGGATGTATTTGAAGGCACAGCTGAAACACACTTGCTTCTTTGTGTAACATCATAGGAAAGTCAAAAGAAATCAGCCAAGATATCAGGAGGAGAGTTGTGAACTTGCACAAGTTTGGCTCATTCTTCAGTGTAATTTCCAGATGCCTGAAGGTGCCACGTTCATCTGTTCAAACACACCAACGCCATGGGAATGTCCAGCCATCATAGCACTCAGGAAGGAGATGGGTTCTGTGTCCCAGAGATGAACGTGCTTTGGTCTGAAATGTGCATATCAACTGAAGAAAAAAAGCAAAAGATCTTGTGCGGATGCTGGCTGGAGCTGGTAAGAGTGTGTCATTTTATACTACTACTATCATTATACACTACATGGGCTTAAAGGCCGCTTTGCCAGGAAGAAGCCATTACTCCAAAAGAAATATTAAAAAAAAGCCAGATTACAGATTGTAAATTCACACAGGGACAAAGACCTGAATTTTTGGAGACATGTCCTGTGGTTTGACAAAACTAAAATTGATTTCCATAATGAACATTGTTACATTTGGAGGAAAAAGAGGTAAGCTTGTAATCCTCAGAACACCATCGCAACCGCTGAATATGGGGGTGGCAGCATCATGTTGTGGGGTTGTTTTGATGCAAGAGGGACTGGTGCACTTCATAAAATAGATGGCATCATGAGGAAAGAACATTATGTGGAAATACTGAAACAACATCTCAAGAGCCAGGAAGCTAAAGCTTGGGCATAAATGGGTCTTCCAAATGGACAATGACCCGAAGCATACTGCCAAACTGGTAACAAAGTGGCTCAAGGATAACAAAGTCAATGTTTTAAAGTGGTCATCACAAAGCCCTGATCTCAATCCTATTGAAACTTTATGACATGAATTTATTAAAAAGCATGCACGAGCAAGGCGGCCTACAAACTAAGGTCAGTTATACCAGTTCTGTCAGGAGGAATGGGCCAAAATTCCTGCCAACGATTGTGAGAAGCTTGTGAAAGGATATCTAAAATGTTTGCGCCAAGTCATCTAGTTTAAACGCAAATACTAATGAGGTGTCAAATACTAATGAAATGTATGTAAACTTCTGACTTTGAAGAAAGTAATGAGAAATTGTCCCAAAATAATCCTTCTCTCATTATTCTGGGGATTTAGCAAACAGAAATCATTTTGGTAATCCTAAATGACCTAAAAACAGGAAACGTTTAGTCTGATTTCATGTCAGACAGTGAGGGGAAAAAAAAGCATATGTGGCTTTTTAGTTGGTCTATGTAACTTCTGGTTTCAACTGTAAGTCTGTGCCCTTTCCCCTAATTACATCACAGTCATGGTTGCTCTTGCTGTTGTGTTGTCTATGGCCTCTCTCCTTATCACACAGAAAAGTAAACTTTGACCTTCATGGCATTTGCAGACTATATTATTTTGATAACTTTTTATGTCCATGAAATCAAGTTTTACAAACCAATCTCCCCATATTAGAAAGAATAATATATTTAAAGAGTGGATATTACACTTCTATGTTTTTTTTTTGGGTTTTCCTTTTGATGTCACTAATGAAACTACTGCACATCGCGTCAGGTTTTGTCAAGTTTGTAGTGTTTGATTTATGCTTTTATAATGCTTTTTTTTGAAGAATTGCCATGGGCTGTGGGCTGATTCTCGGACAAGATCGTACTGCTGACCTTAAGGAGGGTTCGAATAGGTCCTAGGAGAGATCACTAAATTACTCAAACATGCATGGATGGCATATAAATCCACTTCAGGCATGTTTTTGATGAGTGAACGTTAAAACATGGTAGAAAGCTCCAAAAAGGACTCTAAAGACATCACAACACAAAGAATAATACAAATGCATGTACTTGAATTTTATTTTGCTAAACGCTTTAAGCCTTTCCCTTCATCTTGACTCATCATGCAATATTAATATATCATAAACAATAACAAATACCCAACTTGGCGACCCAACCCTGAGGTGTAGAACTTAACAATACGCTACACATCTTGCTTGTTTTCTCTTGGGCGCTTGGCAGGACATCGCTGGTCAGAACAAAGGGTAGAGTTGGTGATGGGGAACAAAAACATTATTATAGGGACAAGAAAGAGCGTTTTGTGTAGGTCCCGTGTGGCTCCAGTTTGCCTGCTCTGAGTGGGAGAGGGAGAAGCCAGTCTGCTGTCCCAAATCTGGAGGAGGCTGTTGTTGTTGGTGTGAAAGGGGTATATGGGAACAATATGGGGTGTGAAGATGGGCCTTACAGTGAAATGAATGTTTGGGGTTCATTCATGTCTTTTATGTTGTTTTTTAGTCCGTGTGCTCATATTACGCTATTTTCTGATCTCTGTTATAATGTTTCCTCCTTAAAAATATACCTTGAGTTGTGTTTTCTTTCATTTGCACATGTTTAACACAAAAAAAAAACCCTGGATATTTAGGCTGAGTTCTTCTCTCAAACTAAAAACACATGAAATTTTTAAACTCCATCCACCTTTACTAGAGTAATTTCATTTCATTTCAGCTCTAGAATTGCCTATTTCTACTCAACAAAACGTGAAAGGTAGCTGTTAACTTGAAATACTACTGCTTCATGACATCACAAGGTGGGACAGAGCATTTTGAGCTTCGGCGACGTAGACAGATTAAAAATGAAAGGCTCCTGAAGCATGAGTGTGAATGAAAACACAATTCCAGGTATGTTCCTGATGAGGAAACTACATTATAATATGTCTTAAAGCTCAAAATGGGCAGTTTTGCGTAATGCAGGACCTTGTGATCTATAAAGAATACTACTAAAGATAGAAATTTGTGTTCCGATCATAGACTGTATAAAGAAGTGGACTAAGGGAGTGTGACATCACCTAATGAAGCTAATCAAGGCTAGCAGCTAAAAGGGGGAATTTGGAGTCGATTTCTGCATTTGGAATCTGATTGCAAGTGTCATAGCAACCAAAGAGCCAATCCGGAGTGAGGATGTTGAAGGTAACGCCCCATTCCCCCCCTGCACCACTGGTCTAGCAGGAAGCGGGCTCTTAGCAATGCTGTCAATCAAACAGAAGACACCTGATTTGTTTGTTGTTAACGTTCATATCTTGATTCACAGACAAAATAGCTAAATAAAAACACCAGGACCATATTGGACTGGGTTAATACCAACATGATGAGGCTCACTGCAGCAGTTACGGAGACAGGGGTGACGATTTTTCAATGTAAAGTGAACTGGAGCCAGAGTTGATGGAGCTGGAAGCGCACCCACGATCCACAAACTTTGAGCTGTAGGTGCTGGGGCTTTCAGGGATGAGACAGATGGACAGCTGAGCTCACAGAGACGATAAGTGAGCATGTTTGTTTTGTTCACACATACACTTTGAGTAGAATTCCACGTTTTATAAATGAGATCGATTTGTGGAGAGTCACCCCCGCTAAGAATATTTTCCAAGCAATAAAAAATGACTGTAATTGTGCAAATGGAAGATTGATAGCTATAATATGTCCATGCAGAAATCTGGTGGCAAAGTTACATAGCACACGTTTAAAATCAAACCATTAATTACAAAAAAAAAAAGAAGAAAAGAAAGAAAAATGTCGCTTTCTAAATTCAAAAAAGCATCACTCAACTCACCAAGCCTCCAAATCATCTCAGCACTAATGACACATAATGACCAAACAGTGGAGCCATTGTGGAGATGAGCGAACCCTCATTTACTCTAATGTCATCATTTAGTGAGTGTAAGCGCCCTGACAGTTGTGTAAACAGGAGTCCTGCCAACAGCTCTGAGGCGGGCGCTGCCAGGGAGACCGCTCCGCTGGCTCTGTGGTTCTGTAGCTCCGTAACTCTGTAGCTCTGGCCACACTTTGGGATTGTTGTTTGGGGCTGCCTTGCCACGCGTCAGAATCTATTTGAATCATCCAAACCGAAAGAGATTTCATTAAGGGTCATACAATTTAGTTACTGTCTGGTGAACCCTTCAGTTACTTTAGGTCCATCACCTTCTTATTCCCACGGGGATTTTTGGGGTGAAAGAGACCATGGAAATCATCCAGTTATAGGCCAGATCTGTGGAGAGGTGACATCACGCATGGACCTCATCAGTCTCTTTTTACTAAGGCACATTGGGAGAAGTATTTCACATTTTGTAACTTAAAATATTGTATGCATTTGGAAAATCTACTTGATAAACTGCAACTCAATTTCCAATGATGCATTTAGGCATTGTAACTCCCTCTACTGTCAGCAATGGGAATGAACAAGTAGAAAGTTAAGCCCTTATCGTCCGTGAATGCCATGCTAAATAGAGTGATCACAATTTAACCATAGAATGAGTCTGGAGATGGTTTCTGAGCTTCAAATCTGAAGTTAAAGTTTGGAATTTTATCTATGATGCAACAAAACTGGCAAAATGAAAACAGAGCATTTTTTCATAGTATTCAAAGTTCAAAAAAGTAAATTTTGCATGTGTTTCTTAAAAGATTTGTCTTAAATAAACTAAATTTGACCTGCAGAGGGCCCCACGTACCATACCACAGTTCAAGTCTTAATCTTCCAATTACATTAACTTTGATGTTACATCCAGAGAGTTACCCAATATTTTTTGTAGTTTTACGAACCACTACTTAAGGCATCATGGCGATAAAAAATATAATCACAGTCTCAACCCTGTGTCAGTCTGCTTTTTTGGTGATATTGTCAGAAATCATATCGTGACTGACAACGTCTGACAGACACAGACACTCCTCCTATTGGTTAAGGTCTGTAAGGCTGAGTGAACCAATCAGAGAGAAGCATGAAACTTCAGAAGAAGACTTTATGACTTTCCTAAAGGCAATGAAAAACAAAGTATCCAAAAATAAAATCGAAATCGCAACCTGCCTCGACCATATCGCCCACCCATACACCTCTATGTAAGTCGTCTAATTATTCTGAACCAAAGTCACTGGAAAGACAGCAGGCAACTCATTATAAAACACTGCACACAGCTATCCCTATATGACCAGAACTCTACACCCCTCTTACATAACCTAATTCTGAGTAAGTGCGTCTGGTGTTTTCACAGTATGGGGAGCCTTTCTGGGGGAAGCGTGCTCACATGAAGCTAATACATGGCCTTTCCTCTCCCAAAGCTCGTAGAGGGGATGACAACAGCAGATAAGGTTAAGTAAACACGGGCCCTATCGCGGAGTGGAAGGTCTGGGCCGGGTGGTCAGCTGACTCAAAGCCGATAGTCATCTTTAAATAGGCCGTATCACTGTTTACATCTGCGGCCACGTTAGAAATCAGAGCAGTGAGGAGTTGACTTTACTTTGTGTGACTAAAGAGACTGTTGTAAATGGGATAGATAGGGGAGCATATGGTAAAGTAAGGCGGACTAGCAGCCTGGGGTCTATTATGGATTCTTCTGAGTGTAATAAAAAGAAATACAGACGTCTATGGAGCGTGACTGTGAGTGAATAAAAAATGGACCACTGTGTAGCAATATATTACATAACAAATCAGTGCAGTAAAAAAGTATACTTATGTTTGTATTGTTTAAAAAAAAAAAAAAAAAATTAAATAAAATACTCTGGACTAATGTAATGAAGAACAAAGCAATTTATAATAAACGGAATGATGAATAATTTGCGAATATTAATTTGGAGACGATTATTATAGGGCTAGGTCATAAATAGGGCTAGGTACGATCTTGCTTCTTTTTTTTTTATGATACAGGGGAACCCAAAGAGAGCACTTGGGCTCTCTTTTTCATGGGTGTCCTGTTTAAAATATAATACAGGAGTTGATTGGAGTGTATTTCATTTTTCTGAAGTAAAACAGCTAAAAGCCCTCTTTCCTGCCTCTGCTTTCGTGTGGCTAGTCCTTAGCCTTATACAGTCATGTGATCTGGTATTAAATGTTCTGGTATCAATGATTAACAAGCAGGTGAGGTGTTCTGGCAGTTCTTGAAGTCATCCCTCATAGACACATTTCATACAGTGCTGTTCTCTTCTCACAGACAGTGATGGACAGCCCAGTTTTCCATAGAGAATACAGTGATTATTACCTGTAATAAAACGAAGGGCAGAGTGAAATAGTGGATATAATGCTTTGAAAGCAGAGGCCAAACTTTGCATGTACACCACATCCCCATAATCCATTAAGGAGAGGAAGGCTGCTTGCACTATTTATTTTCTGTAATTTATTGGGATAAAGTGTTTGTTTCTGTAATAAAATGATCATTTAGATTTTAAGCTGTTACTTAATTCTGAGATGTTTTTTTAAAGGATCAGTTTTCATCAAGCCTAAACCCAAGATATTTATAAGTGTGGACTCTATCATTCGGTAGCAAAAGACAAAATATAAATCTGCCATCCGGACAAAACGTAGGAGTGAAGACGTTTCACTGCTCATCCAAGCCGCTTCTTCAGTTCTGGTCAGATTGCTGGTGGACACTGCCTTATACAATTTCCTTGAAGAAAACTGTAACAACTGGAACTGTACATTATTAAATTAACTATAAAAACTATACTGAGGGATTACACAGACATCTATCCGTCGGTGTTCCATTTAGTGCATAAAGATTTGTAGCTTGAACGTTACTTAAATGTTTTTTAGAAAAAATCATATATTTCATGAAAATGTAACAGTACAGTACTGAAAAAACATCAAGGTTTTTGACTCTTTGTGCTTTATAGTTTTTATTGTTTATATAATTTACACTTACAGTTTTTACAGTTTCTTCAAGGAAATTGTATTTAATATAATTTATGATGCCATTTAATCATGAAACACAGATAGCTCCAGGAATAAGGTTCTGTCTGCACCAGCGGTCAAACGTGTGGACGCACTTTTCCACTTATGTTTCTTCTTTAACATTTACATTGACTCTCACTGACGGCATCAAAACTATGAATGGACACATATGGAGTGTAGCAAATAAAACCTAAACTCAAAATTATAAAATAGTAAAAATTGCCACCCTTTTTTTGAATCCTGGTTTGCATTTCTTGACCCTTCACTTCACCTGTGAAGTGGAAACCATTTGAGGATAATTCATCATGAAGTTCACAGAGAGAAGGCCAGGGTTTTACAGCTCTGTTGACAAGCAAAGAGTGGATTCTTTGAGGATCTGAGTATAAAATATAACACATATTTAGTTATTTCAGGTTTTTTTTCTTTGCTACATAATTCCATATATCTTGCCTCATATATTTGATGTCTTCTTTACAATGTATAAGGTTGTAGACATAAAAAAAAGTATAGAAATAATTCCAGCCCTTGTCATATACTTATACTCCTATAAATACCACGCTTTAAATTACTTGTAATTTTGAGTACATTTGTAAGTATTACCTATTTCATATAACAAGCACATTTTTCCTTATTCCATCCATCCAGTGAGAGCACATTTGAGACGTTTTCAGACCCTTTCGTGTATTACCTTCCTTTACTGTACTGGCTGCCATGGCACGGTGCACAAAAGGTCAAGTGTGCTGCCCCCTGTGTGTGCAGAGGTCAGCACACACACACACGCTCTGTACTTCCCTCTGCTCACTGTCAGCTAACACACGCTAAAATAACCAGCTGTCTCCCAATCCAACGCTATAAAAGTTTCACCTCACCATCAGAATGTCTGCTCTGTTGGGCAGGGCAAATATTTGAATTTTCAGCCTATTCCCAGAACATACTCTCATGCAGTCTACGTTTGGCAACTGGCCCAACACATCCGAAGTCTCAAGTTTTTTCATATGGGAACATTTGGAACCAGCACTTCATACAGTATGTGCATGTTTCAGGGATTCAGGTTGCGGATAAGGGCATAACTGTGAGATGATTTGGGAAAGCCATGGAGTAAAAGTTATTATTTTTGTGTAATTCTTTCCTTTTTTTTTTTTTTTTTGCTCGAGGTTTAAAAGGGGGATTTAAACTACTGACCTTTAGGTAGTGGTGGAAATCTGTACTTCACTTAAGTCAATTTTATAATAGATACTTTTTACTTTTACTTCACTCCATTTGAGAGCAGGTATCTGCACATCCTACTCCACTACGTTTTCAGTAGGACTGAAAAGTAAAAGTATTTTTCATTATTGTTTGAGATCTGCTGAAAAGGCTCAGGGGTTTATTTTTCACACATTCATAGTTTGAGAAAACAAAAATACACAAATAAAAACTGCTAAAAAATGACTGATTCAATAGTTTCTGTTGAACACACAATTTAGCACAAATATTTATCAAAATCCTGACATTTGAAACCTTGGTTAGTTCAATTAGTTTTTGTTTTTTTTAATTTTATTCTGGTATCTGTACTTTTACATAACAAAACTGAGTATCGGGAATTCTTCCACATATTTCCTGAATACTGGCCCACTGCTGCCCACCATGTGATGACAAAAACATGCACTGCATGATCAGTTCTGACCAATCAGAGCGAAAGCTGCTAGAGCCGAGTGAGCACTTTTCTTTGTCAGCTGGACAGGGGCAGTTTGAAATCCAAAAAAATGCATTTCTTTCTGGACTGGAGCTCCTGGGAGCTACAGGACGTATGGAATGGCCACTAGTTGATCTCACATGGGGACAGAGGGGGAGTGTCTTATCCAGTTCTTATTATAGACACATGAGTCAACCCCACTCACACTGAGAATGTCAATTAAAACATCTGTATTGACTAAATCTGATATATGTATATATACGTTTAATGCCATATTGCAGAACATTCCTGGCATTGCAATAAAATCTTCCATGGAGACTAGTAGTGGCTGACCCCCTACCAGAAAAGTTACATTGTGCACCTTTAATATTTTTAATCAGTCTTTGTTTGAATGCAACACACAAGTTTCAAGTCCCTGGGAAATTATATTCTGTCCATTATAACCAAATCAAATACAATTAAACCATTAAAACAAAATTATAATCCTCTGGCCATGTGACCATTGGGATAAAAACAAGAGCTGCGTAGAAACATGACCTGACAATTTGCAAGCGCTGACGACGCGAGCTCACATGTTTTTGAGAAGCGCTATGAGGAGTGAGAGGAGAGAGAACGCATGGGGAAAAAGACCAGAGGCAAGGCAGGGACTGTGAGAAAAAGAGAGTTAGAATCTCTACAAAGAGCTCCAAGAACTATAGTGGTTTTAGTGTGCGTTCCACTGGGACTGAGAGGCTGCGCGAGGTTACAGAAGTGAAGAATGAAGGGATATAAGGGAGAAAATATAGGGCCGCTAAAATCGATTCTCTAAAGTGTAATATAGTGGGGCCTGAGGATTTTGTGAGAGGGTCGAAATATGCACCGCCGCTAAACAACTGATCAAACAATCCCATGCATTTCCGAAACAGGTTTGTAGAGGCTAAACTACAGGGTTGGCAGGTTTTGAAAAGACACAATATCTGGTTGTTTGCAGAGAAAATCATATTACTTAAAGCAGGGGTGTCCAAACTATGTCCTCAGACCAGTTTTTATCAGCCCTCAGGCTCCTGCTGAAACGGCCCAATTAATCATAAGCTGTACTTTTAAACAGCAAATTAAACTATTTCTACCACTATAACCTCAAACATCACATTGCACTTCTGTATGGGCACCATTAGTCACACAAAGTGCATCAAGACAATCCTCGATTTCATACCATGTTCACTCTAGCATAGCCTCATCAGTGGTTTCAACTGCATCTGTTATCTTTTGTTTTAGTTCCGTAATGTCCCAAACATGCAGACCCCAATGCGGTGGGGCACCATCTTGCTGGTTGGAAAATGATGGGTGGTTGAAGGTCCTGCAGTTGTGATGCAACATATTCAGTCGAAAATGTCAAGAAATGCAGAAAAATTGATGTCTTGTGGAAGAAAAATTGACCAATAACTGACCAAAAATGCAATGTGATTAAAAACTTTTATGACAACTGAGAAGAATAGAACTAATTTATAATTAATATATCTTATGATTTGCCTTTGTAATTACATTTTAAAATCATGAAGAGAGACTTTATGGACACCCTGTATATTATTTGTACATCTACACATCTGCATGTTATTGACTAGTTTCCAATATTTTATTATTCTTGAGCTACTGTGTTCCTCTAATTTCCCTTGTGGGCCAATAAAGTTAGTCAGACTCTATCTTTGGGTAGCACATGTGGCACAGCTGTTGGGATTATTTTCTGAAATGAAAATGAATGATGATTTACAGATTTGACTACATGCACCCATAGTACAAAATAAAAAGGGGTTGTCTTTACATTGTTTCCTAGTGTGGTGTGTGGTGTGGTGAGCCCAGTGGAGTGATCTTTCTGGAGATGGGTGTCACTTGTAGAAATATGGGTGGCACTTCCTTTCTGTGAAACCAACTGTAAAAAAAAAAAAACTGTTATAGTCATCTGTGTACTTTGTTATGAGTCATGAAATCCACCCACACAGGGACTGAATGTAGTTATCTACTTTCACACTTATTCTTATCTTTTTTTGTCTGGTAACTGTTGGTCCTCCTTCTCTTTTGGTAGAACTTCTGACTCCACCTTCAGATCTTTTCGAACCTCAATGATGTTAGCATTGTTGTGGAGGATTCTTCTGGTCAGGGTTACATCTACACTCTCCACTCTCTATTACAACATCTGCATCGACAGCTGTAGATATCAGGTCTTCAGGTTGGACAATTTGGAGTTTAGTATTTCTGCGTTGATTTTCAGCCTTCTCAGTAATGGTCTCGTCAACCATAGCCCTCTTTGGACCTCTCCTGTCTTTAAGGTCTGAAACCTCACACGGGGAATCTATCACAGGCACTGTACTGGTGCTCCACTGGTGCTTTTGGCAACCAGGCCAACATTGTAAATAAGAATGTGTTCTTAATGTTTTGCCTGGCAAAATAAAGGTTATAATAATAATACTTCGAATGTCTCTGATGTCTGCCATCACTGTCTTGACATCTTCCATCATGGCTGTAGTGAGGATCTGAGGAACAGACTCATCGAGTTCAGGGCTTAAACAACAAAATATTGGAGACCTCAGTGTTAGCCTCCAGTGCACTCAAATGGGGCACGGAGGAGGCTGGCTGAATTGCCTCTAGTTCTGGCAGGTCCTCTTCAGGTCTGTGTTAGGACCTCATTCTTAACACAGATTGAAAAGTTTGTCATATGGACAAACTAGTGTCTCCTCGGTTTTCCATGTGGGGTCACTTCATGTCTCGTCTCTCCAGCATTTGTCACAGCATTGCCGACTTTTTTTGTTTTGACTTTTCGCTTCTTCTTCTTTTTGGCAGATGTGAAGGAATGGAGTTGAGTCATTTGTTCAGGCTCAGTAGATTGAGGGTTGGAACTGAGGGCTCTGAAGTCAGCGGTGGACCCTGGGGCTCACATGGAGCAGGTTGGACCTGAGGCTGTGATGGTTTCTGGTCGGTCCATCATTACAGGATCTTTGAACTGGTCCCCCTCTTTCTCCACCTGGTATGGCTCAGTCTCCTAATGTGCTTTGGAAAGTAATTCCTCCTAAGCTCTAATTTTCCTCAGCAGATCCTCTTCTCTTTCCATTAAGCCCCTTCCTCTCCTCACACCAGCCCCTGTTGTTTGACCCTTCACTGTTCCTCTCTCTCTCTGCAGAACATCTCTCTGGAGAGATCTTCCCCCTCTTCTCTTTCTAGGAAGACATTTTTCTCAGCCATGCACTGTGTCTCTCTCTCCACTGGATGTTTTCAGCCTGTATGGCCTCTCTGAGAGCAGAGATCAGTTCCTTTGTTGTGGACTCACTGATGAGTTCAGTCAAAGGAAAAGTTTCAACACATATTGAGGAGTTTGACTGGAGTAGTTTTATAGTACGTGTTGTCTGTGGACTGTCACAGTGATATGGCACAGAAATGTACTGTGCACACTGCAGGATGTATAGAATTCTGATCACTGCATCTTCATGTTGTCATGGTAACTGATAATGTATGGTGGCATCCTTGTAGCATGTTCACGGGCCTTGGGGCCTTGACTGTCATTAGGACAAGATCCAAATCACAGCACAAAACCACCCCTGCTGGAGTGTCATTGTTGACGGCCAACATACATGAAATATACATACATTGAAAAGTAACATACATACACACACATGTATGTAGAGAGAGACAGAGAGAGACAGAGAGAGACAGAGAGAGACAGAGAGAGACAGAGAGAGAGACAGAGAGAGACAGAGAGAGACAGAGAGAGACAGAGACAGACAGAGACAGACAGAGACAGACAGAGACAGAGAGAGACAGAGAGAGACATTGCACCAAAATACAGGGGGGGACACAACAGTTTGACAATTTTAGTTTTATTTCACATAAACCACAAATCTTATTCATGAGTTTCAGCTTCCTGTTATAGGTGACATTTTGAGGACTTCTCATCTTTCAAAATGTATCATATTTTGCTTTAGAATTTTAATGGCAACAGTCCTACTTTTATTTTTATTTTTTTTTATCATTCTGAAACCCATGGATATAAACAAGTGAACTTTAGCAAATGCACCTGGCTATTGATATGTATTACTCTTTGACAAATAACATAAGCAATAACCTTTGTTTCCAGTATAAAAATGTTACATTGTGGTGCCTCATTTAAATGAATGGGACAGACCACCAATCGTCAATCCGCAAGATTTTACCAAGATAGCAAATGCCATTAACAGTAAATGGAATTTAAAAACACTGGTGAGTATCTTTTAGTTTCCAGTGCTAGTGTTAAAGGAACATAATCTAACTATTATCAGCTATTATGTTTTTAATCATGTTACAATATCATCCCCTCATCATTATCTTACTCACAGTTGTATTTTGATTGATTCATGCATGTTTGAGTAATCCTGTATTGTTCTGCATTTGACGGTTGAGTCCAGAGAAAATGGGAGTTTCACCTACCCCTGTCCCCGCCCACAGCTCTGGACTTACTTATCACGATTTGCTACTTGTTACGACAAAATGCCACTATTCATGAGTCTGAGCTTCCTGTTGTAAGGTGTTTTTTTGAGGACGGTTGACCATTCAAAAGATACAGTATTTCGCTTTGAATTGTCGATTGCTGTTGCAGCCGTCCTAACTTTGCATAAGTCTGAAACCCAGGGATAGGTGGGGCTTCTCAGTTCTGAACAGGAAGTCAAGGGACCTATTTCTATTATAAAAATATTGTAACATTAACATTTACAACGAACAAAATGAAACATAATATGTATTCTTAAAAGACCTCACTTACCTTATGCATTCTTAGCATCCTAATTATTCACCGTGATGAGTTTTTTTTTTTTCAGAGCGGTGTTTTTTGCTGTCACACTAGTATGCTAACAGTACACTTCTGACAATAAAACACCTTAACTAGATGCAGACGGTACGCAGCAACTTAACTGCAAACCTGGGCGCCACTAACTCTATACGTCCTGTTTACCCTCTTCTCCTGCATTTTATATTTGTGCCGAGAAATCACAGCGGGACCAACTACCCAAAGCGACAAGAACCGAAAACAAGAAACGATGTGCGGGTCCCACCTTTTCACACTCCCATTTCCACAACAAAAAAATATCCTCCGAGCATCAGAGGAGGCGCGGGCCGGTCACCAAAACAATATTACAAACATGATTTCTTACCATTTCAAAGACACTTGGAACAAACCACTATCAAAGGGAGTTAGGGGGAGGAGAGTAAAGAAGAAAGGAAGATAAAGGAGAAAGTACCTACAAAAGATACACAAAAGAGCAGAGATGATCCGGGTCGTGGAGGGGCGCTGGAGGGTTTAGAGATGGATAGAAACAGGATCAGAAGATGTGCGCTGTTATTACTTTGAAACTATTGTTGTGGTACATGTTTGATGTGTTATCGTTACTGTATTTAGTAGTAGTAGTAGTAGTAGTAGTAGAGGTACTTGTAGTAATAGTAGTAGTAACAGTGGCAGTAGTAAAAGTAGTAGTAGTGCTAGTACTAGTAATAGTAATAGTAATAGTAATAGTAATAGTAGCAGTAGCAGTATTAGTAGAAGTAAAAGTCGTAGCAGTAATAGTATAGCAAGCACTAGTAGTATTAGTAGTACTAGTTGTAAGTAGTAGTAGTAGTAGTAGTGGTAGTAGTAGTGGTAGTAGTAGTAGTAGTAGTAGTAGTAGAAGTAGAAGTAGTAGTAGTAATAGCAGCAGTAGCAGTATTAGTAGAAGTAAACGTTGTGGCAGTAGGAGTACTAGTAGTACCAGTAGTAGTATTTGTAGCATCAGTAGTAGTAGTAGTACTAGTGGTAGTAGAAGTAGTAGTAGTACTAGTGGTAGTAGAAGTAGTAGTAGTAATAGTAGCAGTATTAGTAGAAGTAAAAGTTTGTTGTAGTATAATAGGAGTAGTAGTAATAGTAACAGTAGTAGCAGTAGTAGTAGTAGTAGTAGTAGTAGTAGTAATAGCAGCAGTAGCAGCAGTAGCAGTATTAGAAGAAGTAAAAGTTGTGGCAGTAGGAGTACTAGTAGTACTAGTAGTAGTAGTTGTAGTAGTAGTAGTAGTAGCAGTAGAAGTAGTATTAGTAGTAGTAGTAGTAGTAGTAACAGCAGTAGTAGTCATAGCAGTAGTAGTAATAGCAGTGGTAGTACTGCTTCATAAATAGCAGTAGTAGTAGTAGTAGTAGTAGTAGTGGTAGTAGTAGCAGTAGTAGTACTGCTTCATAAATAGCAGAAATAGTAGTAGTAGAAGTAAAAGTTGTAGCAGTAGTAGTAACAGGAATAGGAGTACTAGTAGTAGTAGGAGTACAAGTAGTATTGGTAGTAGTAGTAGTAACAGTAGTACTAATAGAAGTAATAGTAGTAGTAGTAATAATTATAGCAGTAGCAGTATTTGTGAAAGATGTAGCAGTACTAGTAGTAGTAGTAGTAGTAATAACAGTAGCAGCAGTAGTATCAGTAGTAGCAGTAGTAGCATTAGGCAGTCTACCCCAGGGTTGATGTGGCTGCATAATAATTATTATTTTAGTAATCGTAGTAGTGAACATTGTGGTTTGGCATTGAAGCTCCCAAACTGACCAAAACTAACACAGTGACGCAATCGATGCTACATCTAGGGCCTTTTCTGGTGAGGGTCTGCCACATATTTCTCATAAATATGTTATTGCTGTGCCTGGAATGCTTTACAGTAACACAATAAACTTATCTTTAGATTTAAGATTTTATTTGACTACAACTTTAGCTGTGTCTGAATGTCCACACTGTTCCCTAGTCAGGACACTGTTTAAGGGTCACATCATTTTAGTGACGTCCGAATGCCCAGTTGGTGAAAAAGTTGTGCACTCAAAAATTTTCCACTATGCACCTTGAAAAGTAGAGGGCATCGGTGGTCCCGGGACCGGTCGATTTGGACCACAATGCATTGCGCAGGTTGGGAAAACAACAGCGCGGCGGCAACAGGTCTTTTGCTGGACTCAACACGAAAGGAATTGATCACTGATTTTGAATAAAAACACTCTCAAATAAACTGTTGCTCCAGTCGGTTTACTTGAGATTCAGCTTGACAAAAAACTTATCGTTATTGCAAGTCCATAAATACTCGTGTGCCAGTCCAATTTGATCACTATTTATAACAGTTTTATCAGAGTTTAGTGGACTTCTTTTCACCCAGACTGAGTCCACTATAGAGTACAGGGCTATATAGCGAATGAGGGCTGAGGGACTAGTGTAGGCATTTGGACACAGCCTATATCTTTGCATTTTTCTTTCTTACTAGGGCTCAACAATTAGGGAAAATACCTCTTTGTGACTTTTGCTATTTGACTGACAAAAGACTGGAATATGAACTCACAAACTAACACGAGACTTACTTTTCAGAACATGCATGTTGCTGTTTGAGAGTAAACTTCATAAATCACAGCCCTTGCAGTTTTGCTAATTGTGTTTGATTCAGTTGCGATTAATCTTGCAGTCCTATGTCGTAACCTTGCTTCTAGCCAATATAGTCTAATGTACATTTTGGGGAAAGCAGACCACACACCCCCTTTCTGCCCCTCCCTCTGTCAGCCCAGCGCGGGGTGACTTTGAGAGGGAGATGTAGCATAGGTGCCAGTTAGCGATGCGTTTGATGACAGGGCCCTGCCTCTGTCCTCGTCCATCACGGAGACTAATGGACAGGAGCAGGGGGGCCTCGGACAGCTCGGGACCATCCATCTGAGCCAGAATTATGCAGAGAGTCAAACAGACATGTCCCATGACTGGAGATGGGAAGGCTTATTTAGAAAGCACATTCGCTCTTGCTTCCACTTTTTTTTTTGCCACTGATCTCCACAGAGCACAGATTTGTATGCCAGATGCCCTTCCTCAAACAGTACAGAAGGCCAGGACGAATAACTGAATCTGATTGGTTGAAGCGTCACAGCAGCGGAACAAACCGAAATATCAAACTTTAGTTAAATCAAACATCGTCCACAAATGCACAAAATGCTTACCTTCTGCACGTTTGTCAAAATAGTCTGTGATTTTGCTAAAATAGACTGGCCTACGTCTGTCAGGGTGGCCATGTTTGCTTTGGTTTGCTTGAGCGCTTCACCTTTGGCCTCTGCCCAAATATGAATGGTGCTCTTTGATTGGTGCGCCAACCAGAGGTCGGGCCCAACCCACCAGCAGTAGGATGTCAAGACGGATTGTAATCAGTTTGTGAACTCACATATATTGCAAGAACTACCTTAGCTGGAGGATTTGACCTATTGTGTTTTGAGTTGATGGTGTAAACCGAGTGGCGGGTGGCCCAGGACTTTCTTGCTGTGACGCCATAATGTTTTGGTGCATAATCCAAAGGAAGTACAGGGGCAGTTTGTTGGGCAGCAGACATTATTCAAACATAACATGCATAAAACCTGCAAAAACTCTAGATTCACCAGCTCAAATCGTAGTAACTGAACCCCACTGGACGGTTGAAGACAAAACATTTTTTAATCATTCAGTACAAATTTGCATAGTATGTAAAACATGAGCCATTTTGTTTCCACTTATCTGGGCCTTTAGCCGTTATCTTTGTCTACCTTAATACACATTCATTTAATTTATTGAACGAGAACAATATAAAAAAAATCAGTCATTAAACATGCATTTTTATTTGGTTGTAAACAGCATTTTATTAAACCTTGACACCACGCTAGCGTCATACTGTGCAATTAACAGGATAGTGCTAATAAGAGGAAGGCAGCAGAGAATAAAAGAGAGTGGCATTCAAAAGCAGTTTACAGAACAGTGGTAATTAGCCTCTGGAGCCGGGCCAGCGCTATACGTCCAAACAGCAAACAGCCTGTGGGCACTCGGCCAATCAGAGCCCAGCATAATGAAACATGAAGACCATATTGTGTTTTTATTCTGTTTTCTGTTGGATAATTGCTTTGAAAACCAAAAAAAAATAAATAAATCTAACAAATATAACCCTTGCATCAAGTAAACCATTTTGTGTAATTGTGAATACATAAATATTACACATGATTTTAACATGTTTATTTAATAGGGACCCAGATAAATAATGTGTATGAAAAGTAAGAAAACTTCTACATCTAAATCTCAGGCTAACACAGATTTAGTTACGTTTTAGGTACGTACAGTGGTAGTACTTAAGCCCCTTTTGTGTAACATTTTTGCCCCAAAAAAAAATTAATAAAAAAACCCCCCAAAAAACAAAACATTCATAAATAACATAATAATAATGATGATGATGATGATTATTATTATGACTGTTTTTATCATCATTATTATTAATATTATCATTATAACAAGCATTTTGAATTTTGTATATGTTTTTGCATCTCCACAAACCTGACTTGTATTTGGCTAGGAAGAGGGCATCCTCTTGCTATTTTCCATGAAAACATTGAGCCTTTGGCTATAGTATTCCACAATATGGCATAAACCGTATTTCACCCTGTATATTTTTCCATTTATTTTATTTTTTTCATGGAATCGTGCTGGTGACGTGCCATCAAAAAGTGACATGGTGTTGCTTTAATGGTAGTTACCATAGCTTACGATATAGCAACAGTACAGTAGCATTTACACTGGTACTTATACAGTTGTGTGACATACTGACGGAAATCGCTTTCATCTTACAGGAGCATTTTTAATATTTTTTGTTTCTCTTTTTTCTAATCAATGGACCTAAATGAGTTGCACAATGTAAGATAAATAGAGCACCCACGCAGCAAAGTGTTTAGGTTGTCTCTCAATTCAAAAATAGATCAAAGATAAAAGATAAAATAATTTAAACACAAAATATGTTTGAGTGCTACCTACACAAGACATGAACAAATGTCCTACTTTGCTTCAACACTCCGTAAATTGTTTTTATTCTTATATTTATTCTGTATAGTGTGACCAAATAAATATAGGGCTACCATGGTAAAACATTTCGTCACAATGTACGATAATACTGATTTGTGCCACTGACACAGCAACCCTAAGGCAAGAATATCCCCAAATATACAGTGTTGTTAAAAATACATGCAGTAAATAAGTAGCACAGATGAAATACTTTAGTAGTCGTATTACAAAAAGGTCATACTAGTGCAATGAAAAAAGTACCCATGATAAATACTGTCCCCAAAAAACCCATCCATCCATTTTCTTCCGCTTATCAAGGGTTGGGTCACAGGGGCAGCAGTCTAAGCAGGAGCTCCTGGACTTCCATCACCCCAGACATGTCCTCCACCTCCTCCTATTTTTGCACATTTTATATACATACTAGTGATGTGACGTATGAGTGAGAATCGGCTCTTTTGAACAGTTCCTTAACGTGAATGGTTGGAACCGGATCTCATTTTTTGGAAAGAGCCAAATATTTTTCTTGGCAATTTTTCTGCCTTTTAATACTGATTAACACAGAACATATTTGTTAGTTTTTTTAAATTTTGTATCATTTTTCTTTTTTATTATTATTGTCATGCAACATTTTATTTCGATTTTCATTATTCCAACGGGTAAACACACTTCCACTTTCAGTTTGCACCATTTTAAACAAATCTGAGCCTTTCTCTGTGATTAGTTCGTAGCTAAAATGAGCTTCTGTCATATAAATAAATAGTAAAAGAGCCAGTCTGTTGAACGGCTCTTTGAAGAGAATGGATCCAAAAGATTCGGATCTCACAAAGGAGCCGAAAGTCCCATCACTAATACATATAGAAGACATCAAATACACAGTGCAAAATGTTTGGGGATTTTAATTTTTGGTAACACTTTAAAATACAGTCCGGGACTTACTGGTACTTACCGAGGACTTACCCGGGTACTTACCCAGGGACTTACCGGCAGTGGTACTTACAGGGGAACTTACCCAAGGACTTACTGGTACTTAGAGTGGTACTTACCTGGGTACTTACACAGGGACTTACTTACCGGTACTTACAATGGTACTTACCCAGGGACTTACTGGTACTTACAGGGGGACTTACTGGTACTTACAGGGGGACTTACAGTGGTAGTTACTATGGTACTTCTGGGTGATACTTATACTGGTACGTAGCGGTACCTTGGCTGGTACTTGTACTGATACTTATTGATACATACTGTATAACTAATAGTGGTAGTTTGTGGTACTTACAGTGATACTTAGACTAGTAACTACTGGTACTAGTACTGGTACTTACTGCAAAATGTCCTATGAAGTGAATGGTATTAAAGAATATGGTGTAATTAGGCATATGAATGTTTGATTTCATTATAAGTTCATAGAAAATACACAAGCCAAAACATTTTTAAAAACACAAACACTTATTATGACAAATTTCACATTAATACAACAATCAGATTGAAAAGAAATTTCCAATAATGACAATAACAAAAAAATAATATATACGTTTTAAATGAAAATGACAGTGACATATACTGGTAACTATAATAATTACATTAACTGGTATTTTGAAGTACAGGTACTTACAGCAGTAAATACCTATAAGTACCGGTACATACCGGTACTTACAGATACATACAGCAGTAAGTACCTGTAAGTACCGGTACTTACTGGTACATACAGCAGTAAGTAGTACTACCGGTACTTACTGGTAATTACCAGTAGTTACTGGTGTTAACGGACTGTATTTTTTAAAGCGAGACAATGTGGGGTAGTTACCCTATTAACTACCGGTACTTTGTGTAGTACTTAGTGCCGTATGTACCTGTAAGTACCTGTAAGTACTGGTACATACCGTACATACAGCAGTAAGTATCGGTACATACCGGTAAGTACCGGTACATACAGCAGTAAGTACCGGTACTACCGGTACTTACTGGTAATACCAGTAGTTACTGGTGTTAACGGACTGTATTTTAAAGCGAGACATTGTGGGGTAGTTACCCTATTAACTACAGGTACTTTGTGTAGTACTTAGTGCCGTATGTACCTGTAAGTACCTGTAAGTACTGGTACATACCTGTACTTACAGGTACATACAGCAGTAAGTATCGGTACATACCGGTAAGTACGGTACATACAGCAGTAAGTACAGGTACTTACCGGTAAGTACCCGTAGTTACTGGTGTTAACGGACTGTATTTTAAAGCGAGACATTGTGGGGTAGTTACCCTATTAACTACAGGTACTTTGTGTAGTACTTAGTGCCGTATGTACCTGTAAGTACCTGTAAGTACTGGTACATACCTGTACTTACAGGTACATACAGCAGTAAGTATCGGTACATAAGTAAGTACCGGTACATACAGCAGTAAGTACAGGTACTTACCGGTAAGTACCCGTAGTTACTGGTGTTAACGGACTGTATTTTTTAAAGCGAGACATTGTGGGGTAGTTACCCTATTAACTACTGGTACTTTGTGTAGTACTTAGTGCCGTATGTACCTGTAAGTACCTGTAAGTACTGGTACATACCGGTACTTACAGGTACATACAGCAGTAAGTATCGCTACATACCGGTAAGTACCAGTACATACAGCAGTAAGTACAGGTACTTACCGGTACTTACTGGTAATTACCGTAGTTACTGGTGTTAACGGACTGTATTTTAAAGCGAGACATTGTGGGGTAGTTACCCTATTAACTACAGGTACTTTGTGTAGTACTTAGTGCCGTATGTACCTGTAAGTACCTGTAAGTACTGGTACATACAGCAGTACTTACGGTACATACAGCAGTAAGTACATACGCAGTACAGTACAGGTACATAAGTACCCGGTACATACAGCAGTAAGTACAGGTACTTACCGGTAAGTACCCGTAGTTACTGGTGTTAACGGACTGTATTTTAAAGCGAGACATTGTGGGGTAGTTACCCTATATTAACTACTGGTACTTTGTGTAGTACTTAGTGCCGTATGTACCTGTAAGTACCTGTAAGTACTGGTACATACCGGTACTTACAGGTACATACAGCAGTAAGTATCGCTACATACCGGTAAGTACCAGTACATACAGCAGTAAGTACAGGTACTTACCGGTAAGTACCCGTAGTTACTGGTGTTAACGGACTGTTTTAAAGCGAGACATTGGGGGGTAGTTACCCTATTAACTACAGGTACTTTGTGTAGTACTTAGTGCCGTATGTACCTGTAAGTACTGTAAGTACTGGTACATACCTGTACTTACAGGTACATACAGCAGTAAGTATCGGTACATAAGTAAGTACCGGTACATACAGCAGTAAGTACAGGTACTTACTGGTAAGTACCGTAGTTACTGGTGTTAACGGACTGTATTTTAAAGCGAGACATTGTGGGGTAGTTACCCTATTAACTACTGGTACTTTGTGTAGTACTTACTGCTGTATGTACCTGTAAGTACCTGTAAGTACCGGTAGTTACAGGTACATACAGCAGTAAGTTACGGGTACATAGTTACAGGTACATACAGCAGTAAGTACCGGTACTTACAGGTACATACAGCGGTAAAGTACCGGTACTTACTGGTACATACAGCAGTAAGTACCGATAAGTACCGGTACATACAGCAGTAAGTACCTGTAAGTACCGGTACTTACAGGTACATATAGCGGTAAGTACCGGTACATACTGGTACTTACAGGTACATACAGCAGTAAGTACCTGTAAGTACCATAGTATTCACACTAAGTCACACTGAATTCATTTTTCTCTGTATTTAGTATGTGTTTCTTCATAGCTCCAACTTCTTCCATCTTCAGTCTCTCACCACGGTGTTTACTGACATAATTCAGTGAAGGTCAAATCTGTAAGAAAGGAAGTTACTATTATGGTCCAATCTGACTCTACACTGAAGAACCAGCATGTGGACAGTGATACTACTTACCCATTACTTGCATTTATTCTCTTGTTGATTTTAGTCATGTCAGTGTAAAGCTAACGGGACCTGAGGATTAAAGCAAAAGGTAAAATATTGGCATTCGTTTCACATAATGGGGGTATTTCCTGGATTTACCATTACAATTGTACTGCCTGTCACTTTTCTACTTTTCTGGTAATTTTGTCCTACCATATAACTTTAGCATCTTTAGCTGCATGTCAGAACATTGTACACATGTAAGATGTACTTACATTTATTATACATGTTTTTCTCCTTCTATGGAAACACAGGGCTGCAACTAATGAGCATTTTGGTAGTCGACTTGTCTAACGACAATTTATGTTGACACTTTTCAATGCATTATATACAAAATAAAAGTAGAAACATGTTCAATTACGGCAAATACTTCCAAATTAAATGCATTATTGGTGAAAATATTTTTTTTTGTGTGTTTTGGGTTTTTTTTGGAAAATTGTGATTCAACAATTCCGCTGTCTTTGTTAAAAACACAAAAAAGAAATGTGTATTAGGGTCCACATAATGACTATTAAAAACATACTATTAATTATTATTATTATTATTATTATTATTATATTCATATTATTATTATATTTTTTTGTCATCTGGTCATGATTAGTTTGTAAATTGTTGGAGCCAACATTCATATAGTATGCGACCAGCTAAAAATTAGCTTGAGCTAAATTTAATGAAATATATGCATTTCTTCACTTTCTTGCAGTATATATGTTATGAATGATTTTGATTAGTTTCTTATCCTTCTGACTATTCCCCTGCGATCTGAATCTTTATCAGTTACGTCAATGATCACTTCTACAATATCAGTTTATTTACAGTACACATCCCTACTGCTGTAATCAAAAAGTGACCCTAAATTTTAGGGTGGCAGGATTACAATATTGCATAGATTGTGTTCTCGATGTATGATTTCACAAAGGCTGCAAACGCAGCTCCAGACTCCCCACAGTCAACCTTTAGGACCGTAAAAGGGCCATAACCCCTCTGCACTATGCCTACGTACCTGTTTATCTACGTTCCTCTATCCTGTCCAAACCAATCTTGTCTGTGGTATGTTCTCGGGTAACACCACACACATCCATAACTCGGCTAGTGACTGCAGAGCATCACAGCTCATCTTCACTGAAGCATACTGGTACCTTTCCTGCGCCAAGAAAAGAAGAAAATCCTGAGATATCAACAACAGATAAGTTAATTTAGTATTTTTCCCCCTGTCATTTAAAACAACAGGAACTGAAGCTCTCAAAATGAATATGTGCGGGGCAGCACGCCTACTTTAACTGCTGGACGGGCGTTTCAATGGCACCTGTACAAAAGTGAAGGCGTCATCGTCGCAGCAGTTTATTTTTTGTTTAGAATGAATATCAATAGGCAAATATACCCTTAGAGGTGAAATTTTTTCCCCCTGATTGTAGCTATATAATAACTTTAACAAAATATACCTTGTGAAAACGTAATAACAGAGAGCATAGGTAACAATATATTTTTACATTCAGTCTATAAACCAGAGAACACTTATTGGTTGTACATAAAGTGGGATATTGCAGGTTAACGATTCAGTATTTGGGCCAGGTTTAATTTGATCTGTGACTAAACTATTTAACTCAAGTAGAGGGCGCTGTTAACCTTCTATGCCGCGTGCCAGTTTATGAAGATGTGCAGCCCACCCACACACATATACCCACATTGGGGGACGCTATAAAAGCTCTCACCGTCACATCTCAGCACTCTTTTCTGTCCTTTCCGGAGAGTCTGTCCCCGTTCGAACGGTGCATGTACGGGCAATTTTGGTGAATTGAGACACGGCCTGGGACACGACCCTTGTCGCGCCGGAAGTTACGTAACTGCCCTGCGACAGTTACGTAATTTCCGGCGCATGTTCCAATGGTGCGTCTAACAGCATTTTGGCGAATTGGGACACGGCCGTGGACAGTCGCGGCTTCCTCCTCTACTTCTGTGCGCGTAGTTAAAAGTCCGATTTGTAGGACATAAGCAAAAACAGCGCCTTTCCTTTTCTATGCAACGCTTCCTATGCTGTACAGAAAATGTATTTTAAACACTACCAAACACTTACGCATTGGCACTCGTGCTTTTCTGCAACATTACATTCCAATTTCCCCTGCGCACCAATCCCGCATTACCTCCTTTGCTATGTTAACGCCATCTTACGCCTAGCCTACACACTTCCATGGGTTTTCCTTACCTTTACATTCACACATTAGCATCTTGCGTTTAGTACATCAACCCCGCATTGGCGGTAATAACCAGTATTAACCAACCTGCCGCAAGATGACTACGCCCTACATCAAATCTAGATTTTTAACTGTCTGTAAATTGTATTGTAAGGTGACCTTGAATGCCCAGAAAGGCGCCCTATAAATAAAATGAGTTATTATTATTATTATTATTATTATTAGTAGTAGTAGTAGTAGTAGTAGCATCCGCTTGCGCCACACTCTGCTACCGGGCCGTGGGCTGGCTACAAATAATGTAATTAATTAAGTAAATAATTGCTACATAAACTTGTGCACAGGAGTGTTCTGCAGCGATAGGTCATTACACTATGAAATACATTGAATGATTGCAAACAACAAAAACTTTGGCTCCACGGACAGATTTGATAGCTACAACGCCATCTAATGTGTCTAGAGGAAAACTTATCTACTACTACTTTAATAATGCCGCGGAAGCATGGATTACGGATGTATCACTCATAACATACGATTACTTTTTCAGTTATATAAATGTACTATATATTTGGGTGTAAAATGAAATTGCTTGGGTAAAACACTCAGTTGCCGTGTCCCAATTCGCCAAAATGCTGTTAGACGCACCATTGGAACATGCGCCGGAAATTACGTAACTGTCGCAGGGCAGTTACGTAACTTCCGGCGCGACAAGGGTCGTGTCCCAGGCCGTGTCTCAATTCACCAAAATTGCCCGTACATGCACCGTTCGAACGGGGACAGACTCTCCGGAAAGGACAGAAAAGAGTGCTGAGATGTGACGGTGAGAGCTTTTATAGCGTCCCCCAATGTGGGTATATGTGTGTGGGTGGGCTGCACATCTTCATAAACTGGCACGCGGCATAGAAGGTTTAACAGCGCCCTCTACTTGAGTTAAATAGTTTAGTCACAGATCAAATTAAACCTGGCCCAAATACTGAATCGTTAACCTGCAATATCCCACTTTATGTACAACCAATAAGTGTTCTCTGGTTTATAGACTGAATGTAAAAATATATTGTTACCTATGCTCTCTGTTATTACGTTTTCACAAGGTATATTTTGTTAAAGTTATTATATAGCTACAATCAGGGGGAAAAAATTTCACCTCTAAGGGTATATTTGCCTATTGATATTCATTCTAAACAAAAATAAACTGCTGCGACGATGACGCCTTCACTTTTGTACAGGTGCCATTGAAAACGCCCGTCCAGCAGTTAAAGTAGGCGTGCTGCCCCGCACATATTCATTTTGAGAGCTTCAGTTCCTGTTGTTTTAAATGACAGGGGGAAAAATACTAAATTAACTTATCTGTTGTTGATATCTCAGGATTTTCTTCTTTTCTTGGCGCAGGAAAGGTACCAGTATGCTTCAGTGAAGATGAGCTGTGATGCTCTGCAGTCACTAGCGAGTTATGGATGTGTGTGTGTGTTACCCGAGAACATACCACAGACAAGATTGGTTTGGACAGGATAGAGGAACGTAGATAAACAGGTACGTAGGCATAGTGCAGAGGGGTTATGGCCCTTTTACGGTCCTAAAGGTTGACTGTGGGGAGTCTGGAGCTGCGTTTGCAGCCTTTGTGAAATCATACATCGAGAACACAATCTATGCAATATTGTAATCCTGCCACCCTAAAATTTAGGGTCACTTTTTGATTACAGCAGTAGGGATGTGTACTGTAAATAAACTGATATTGTAGAAGTGATCATTGACGTAACTGATAAAGATTCAGATCGCAGGGGAATAGTCAGAAGGATAAGAAACTAATCAAAATCATTCAATAACATATATACTGCAAGAAAGTGAAGAAATGCATATATTTCATTAAATTTAGCTCAAGCTAATTTTTAGCTGGTCGCATACTATATGAATGTTGGCTCCAACAATTTACAAACTAATCATGACCAGATGACAAAAAAATATAATAATAATAATGATAATAATAATAATAATAATAATATTAATAGTATGTTTTAATAGTCATTATGTGGACCCTAATACACATTTCTTTTTTGTTATGTTTTTACAAAGACAGCGGAATTGTTGAATCACAATTTTCCAAAAAAAAACCAAAACACACAAAAAAAATATTTTCACCAATAATGCATTTAATTTGGAAGTATTTGCCGTAATTGAACATGTTTCTACTTTTATTTTGTATATAATGCATTGAAAAAGTGTCAACATAAATTGTCGTTAGACAAGTCGACTACCAAAATGCTCATTAGTTGCAGCCCTGTGTTCCATAGAAGGAGAAAAACATGTATAATAAATGTAAGTACATCTTACATGTGTACAATGTTCTGACATGCAGCTAAAGATGCTAAAGTTATATGGTAGGACAAAATTACCAGAAAAGTAGAAAAGTGACAGGCAGTACAATTGTAATGGTAAATCCAGGAAATACCCCCATTATGTGAAACGAATGCCAATATTTTACCTTTTGCTTTAATCCTCAGGTCCCGTTAGCTTTACACTGACATGACTAAAATCAACAAGAGAATAAATGCAAGTAATGGGTAAGTAGTATCACTGTCCACATGCTGGTTCTTCAGTGTAGAGTCAGATTGGACCCATAATAGTAACTTCCTTTCTTACAGATTTGACCTTCACTGAATTATGTCAGTAAACACCGTGGTGTGAGAGACTGAAGATGGAAGAAGTTGGAGCTATGAAGAAACACATACTAAATACAGAGAAAAATGAATTCAGTGTGACTTAGTGTGAATACTATGGTACTTACAGGTACTTACTGCTGTATGTACCTGTAAGTACCAGTATGTACCGGTACGGTACTTACCGCTATATGTACCTGTAAGTACCGTACTTACAGGTACTTACTGCTGTATGTACCGGTACTTATCGGTACTTACTGCTGTATGTACCAGTAAGTACCGGTACTACCGCTGTATGTACCTGTAAGTACCGGTACTTACTGCTGTATGTACCTGTAACTACCGGTACTTACTGCTGTATGTACCTGTAACTACCGGTACTTACAGGTACTTACAGGTACATACAGCAGTAAGTACTACACAAAGTACCAGTAGTTAATAGGGTAACTACCCCACATGTCTCGCTTTAAAATACAGTCCGTTAACACCAGTAACTACGGGTACTTACCGGTAAGTACCTGTACTTACTGCTGTATGTACCGGTACTTACTTATGTACCGATACTTACTGCTGTATGTACCTGTAAGTACAGGTATGTACCAGTACTTACAGGTACTTACAGGTACATACGGCACTAAGTACTACACAAAGTACCTGTAGTTAATAGGGTAACTACCCCACAATGTCTCGCTTTAAAATACAGTCCGTAAACACCAGTAATACGGGTACTTACCGGTAAGTACCTGTACTTACTGCTGTATGTACTGGTACTTACCGGTATGTAGCGATACTTACTGCTGTATGTACCTGTACCGGTATACCGGTATGTACCAGTACTTACAGGTACTTACAGGTACATACGGCACTAAGTACTACACAAAGTACCAGTAGTTAATAGGGTAACTACCCCACAATGTCTCGCTTTAAAATACAGTCCGTTAACACCAGTAACTACGGGTACTTACCGGTAAGTACCTGTACTTACTGCTGTATGTACCGGTACTTACTTATGTACCTGTACTTACTGCTGTATGTACCTGTACTTACTTATGTAAGATACTTACTGCTGTATGTACCAGTAAGTACAGGTACTACCAGGTACAGGTACATACGGCACTAAGTACTACACAAAGTACCTGTAGTTAATAGGGTAACTACCCACAATGTCTCGCTTTAAAATACAGTCCGTTTACACCAGTAACTACGGGTACTTACCAGTAAGTAAGTACCTGTACCTGCTTACTGCTGTATGTACTGGTACTTACCGGTATGTAGCGATACTTACTGCTGTATGTACCTGTAAGTACCGGTATGTACCAGTACTTACAGGTACTTACAGGTACATACGGCACTAAGTACTACACAAAGTACCAGTAGTTAATAGGGTAACTACCCCACACAATGTCTCGCTTTAAAATACAGTCCGTTAACACCAGTAACTACGGGGTACTTACCGGTAAGTACCTGTACTTACTGCTGTATGTACCGGTACTTACTTATGTACCGATACTTACTGCTGTATGTACCTGTAAGTACAGGTATGTACCAGTACTTACAGGTACTTACAGGTACATACGGCACTAAGTACTACACAAAGTACCTGTAGTTAATAGGGTAACTACCCCACAATGTCTCGCTTTAAAATACAGTCCGTTAACACCAGTAACTACGGGTACTTACCGGTAAGTACCTGTACTTACTGCTGTATGTACCGGTACTTACCGGTATGTACGATACTTACTGCTGTGTATGTACCTGTAAGTACAGGTATGTACCAGTACTTACAGGTACTTACAGGTACATACGGCACTAAGTACTACACAAAAAGTACCTGTAGTTAATAGGGTAACTACCCCACAATGTCTCGCTTTAAAAATACAGTCCGTTAACACCAGTAACTACTGGTAATTACCAGTAAGTACCGTAAAGTACCGGTACTTACTGCTGTATGTACCGGTACTTACCGGTATGTACCGATACTTACTGCTGTATGTACCGTATGTACCAGTACTTACAGGTACTTACAGGTACATACGGCACTAAGTACTACACAAAGTACCGGTAGTTAATAGGGTAACTACCCCACATTGTCTCGCTTTAAAATACAGTCCGTTAACACCAGTAACTACTGGTAATTACCAGTAAGTACCCGGTACTTACTGCTGTATGTACCAGTAAGTACCGGTACTTACAGGTACTTACTGCTGTATGTATCTGTAAGTACCGGTATGTACCGGTACTTATAGGTATTTACTGCTGTAAGTACCTGTACTTCAAAATACCAGTTAATGTAATTATAGTTACCAGTATATGTCACTGTCATTTTCATTTAAAACGTATATATTTTTTTTTGTATTGTCATTATTGGAAATTTCTTTTCAATCTGATTGTTGTATTAATGTGAAATTGTGTCATAATAAAGTGTTTGTGTTTTAAAAAATGTTTTGGCTTGTGTATTTTCTATGAACTTATAATGAAATCAAACAGATTCATATGCCTAATTACACCATATTCTTTAATACCATTCACTTCATAGGACATTTTGCAGTAAGTACCAGTACTAGTACCAGTAGTACTAGTCTAAGTATCACTGTAAGTACCACAAACTACCACTATTAGTTATACAGTATGTATCAATAAGTATCAGTACAAGTACCAGCCAAGGTACCGCTACGTACCAGTATAAGTATCACCAGAAGTACCATAGTAACTACCACTGTAAGTCCCCCTGTAAGTACCAGTAAGTCCCCCTGTAAGTACCAGTAAGTCCCTGGGTAAGTACCATTGTAAGTACCGGTAAGTCCCTGTGTAAGTACCCAGGTAAGTACCACTCTAAGTACCAGTAAGTCCTTGGGTAAGTCCCCCTGTAAGTACCACTGTAGGTACCGGTAAGTCCCTGGGTAAGTACCCGGGTAAGTCCTCGGGTAAGTACCAGTAAGTCCCGGACTGTATTTTAAAGTGTTACCTAATTTTTTTATTTACTACACTCCATATGTGTCCATTGATAGTTTTATCGCTTTTAATAGGAATCTACAATGTAAATAATCCTGGAAATAAACCAGGCAAACTTTGGACTGGCCGCGTAGTCCATCTTACTTTATACCGCTCGTAAAAGCCCCTTTAAACATCCCTTTTAATGGACTGTAGTAGACTATCCCCAAACGCATCTTTACACTGTACGACACTGCGCTTTATCTGGCTGTGAAAAATGATCTGTTTTCATATAGGGAGACAAAGCGCCCCTCTGCTAGGCCCCCTCTCCCCTCTTACCCCCCCTTCCCCTACGTAGCGCTCGCTGTATATATGTGACAAGGGGGATTTCAAGCCTCCTCCGTGGGTAGTTTTTACAAGCCTGCCCCGGGATACAGTACTTCCTCTGTGCTCCATCATAGCTATGGGGGCCAGTGGGTGGTGGTGTTTATATGTCTTCTGTCACTTTTTAGAGGAATTTTCCATATGTGTGATTCGGGCTGTCTGCGGGATGTTAGACGGGGGGCAGACGATGTGCAGACGCAGGCTAAACGCGTAAGGCGGACTCGATATATAAGGATTTGGGTAGAAATCTCCAGAGGTTGTACACTGGGAAAAAAAAAAAAGATAGCAAAATTACATAAAGGTTGGGTTGTAAAGGGTGTGAGAGATCTTAAAGGCGCTGGATTTTACTGTCTTAAAAATGTGAAAAACAACATTTTAAACAGTCCGGAGTGGTTCAAAGTTATTCCTCACTTACCTTATGCATTCTGAGCATCCTAATTATTCACCTTGATGAGTTTATAAGAGCTTTTCACAAGTAATATTAACAGCAACTAGCATGTTAACAATACTCCCTGATTATCTAATGAGTTGGAGGTAGTACACTGCAGACTTATTTTTGACTTTGAGAGCTGCTTTAGCAATATCTCTACTGGGCAAGAGAAATACAAAATAATAAAATAAAAAAACTGGGTGCAAGTCTTTAATGTGTGGGCAATTGTAAAAGCTTACATTAGATTTGAATATGGAACATTCACCTCCTGTCATACTGTGTCAGATTATAGCTGAAGGAACAGTATTTCCATGAAAACGAGTGAGGCCCTCCTTCAGGCCAAATGAGAGTCAGGTTTGTGGAGATGCAAGCCCTCTCCAGTGCAATGACCTCAACAAATACGATACCAATTAATAACAATAACCAATATTGGGGTATTGTGCAAAATCAAGCTTTTTTTTTTTAGCTTTTCACCATGTTATAAGTTTGTTCCTTCATCAAAAACATGCTTGAAGATGTTTTTAGATTCTGTGCAACGCTCAGCGCACAAGCTTACATCACACATACTCCCACACGACAATTCTCCATAAACAGAAATATGCAAAAACATGAAACAAAACTACGCAGACTTGACAAACCTGATGCGATGTGCAGTAGTTTCATTTGCAGGATGCGCACTGATTGTGTCGTGATAGCGCTCTGAAGGGAGGAGTGTGCGCTGAAAAAGAAAGTGAAACTTATAAAACATGTCAGTACATTGTTCTTGGTGAATATAGCATTTTCAAATCAATAAAAGGTAACATAATGATCTAAATATATTGTCCATTAATACCCCATAGAACTAAAATACCTCCTCTTTAAATACAGTATCTTTAAGCATGTCTTTTAACCAGAAAAAAGAAGACTAACCCTAACCCAGATCTCCGAAATTCTGCATTTTTTTCAGTTTTATGTACATCTATAATGATATAATCCATTCCGCCCACTCCCTCGCAGCAGGAGAGCAGCGGTGGCCTTCTTCACTATACTAACGCATAGGCCCACATATACAGCATATACTTTTTCATTTGCACAATTAAATATTCTCTGTCATCTCAAAGAGCACAGCCATAAGCGCCTGCAGTGGGAGGAGGAGGAGGAGGAAATGTGCTCTGGTCTGCCTCCTCTTTACAACAAACTCCATGTATATGAATATAAGGACATTAACATAGTATAGGGATATTAAAATAGTAAAATTGTATATCATGACATATTATGAAAAGTATTTAATGAGGGTTATTATAGCGTTCCCTCATCATTAACTTATTCAGAGTTGTGTTTTGATTGATTATAGGGATGCACTGATCCAGCTCATTCAGTTCTGATATTGATTCTGATATTATAGCTTTAAGTTTGCAATATCAACCGATACCAGTGCAGAGACTGAATACACTTTATTTCCTTTAAACTAAAATAATATTAGTCAAAACTGAACCAAATGTGTCATGTAGCTATTATTTATCCCTAAAGTAATGACAGAAAAGGTTTATGAGACTTTCTGGGCCAATTACCGCAGTTTACAGGTCTTGTATTACACAAAATTGGCTCTTTTAAGCTTTAAGCCAGGTTATAATGCTGTTGCCTCGGCACAAACAAACCTGGAGTTGTGTTTTGTTTGAGTTATTATTAGTCTGTCTACATCTCCAAAGCTCAAAATGCTCTGTTCCACCTTGTGATGTCATGAAGTGGTAGTTTTCAAGCTACCTTTTACTTTTAGTTCAGTACAGATGGGCAATTCCAAGGTTAAAATGATCCAAAGTGAAGGTGTATGGAGTTTATAAACACAGTGGAGCACATCCTGTATTACCACATGATGACATCACAAGGTGGAACAAAGGGTTTTCTATGTGAGAGAAAAACTAAAGATGCATGATTTGTGTGAAGAAACGGCATTATAACATCAGAAAATAGCATAAAATGAGCCTTTTAATAAGAACTAAGATACAGTGATACAGTACAGGTGCATAATGCTGAAAACAAACTCAAAATAAAGACAATGTTATGTGTGAACGACTTCTTGCACTGCATTTTGATGTTGTCCTTGAGCATAACACTCTACATACCTCAGCTAGCGTGATCATACTATATTTCCGATGAACAGCCCATGTAGACATTAATAATCAGGTCATAAGTGATGTTATTTTCAGACAGCTGGATACAGATTTACACATGTGGTCCTTTAGCTCCGGTTGCATTAAAACTCGGGGATGTCCCTCATTCTACATAATTCATGTGCAAGCTGGTGAATGATTTATGCTCCAGCCCCAGTGAATATGAAGCCAGAGGTACAAGAGAAGTGCTGTCTTTAGAACTGTGAAACTCTACAGGTCCAAACTGTGTGGAACACTTGAGATACATTTGGACATGATATTTCACAGAAGACATGTTACGCATTTGTCAGGTATTTATTATTTAAAAATTACATATATACAGTGGTTCCTCGTTTATCGCAGAGGTTACGTTCTACAAATAACCCGCAATAGGCAAAATCTGTGAAGTAGTCAGCTGTATTTTTTACAATTATCATATATGTTTTAAAGCTGTAAAACCCCTCACCACACACTTTATACACTTTTCTCAGTGAGGCATTAACATTTTCTTACATTTCTCTCTTGTTTAAACACTCTCAAAGTTCAAACCTTCGTAGATTTAAAAAAATAGGTGCCTTTGTCAGTGCAGGGATAAAACTTGCAAACATACAGCACTTCAGAGTCACACTGTGATCGAACATTTATGTAAATTTAAGGTGAACTGTGTTATTATGAGGGACAACTGTATATAGATCATGATTTCAGATTGTGTTCATTGTAAACTGCAATATTGACCTAAAACAGGCTTAATGAGCAGTGGGCGGGGATAGGGGGTAGGTGAAAACAGGCACTTCCCAAGCCTCATTAGACCAAAAAATCTGCTCAAAATGCTTTTACTTTTTACTCTAAAAGTACATTTTTCAACAGGTAGTTAGGTAGATTTTTTAATGTGATGCTATTACTTTTACATAAGTATTTTTTGTGCCAGTATCTGTACTTTTACGTAAGTAGCAAAAGTGAGTACCTCTTCCACCACATCATAAGCATAAAAAGTACATGAGAAAAATACTACTCAAGTAAGAGTGATTTAAAGAGTAACTATCGTGAGGTAACATCTCATTTATAATTGTTGAAGTTGAAGTGGTTGAAGTTGTTGTTGTTGTAACTTGAAGGACACAAAATTAAACAATGGACAAAATCTGTGATTTTCAGAGAATAGACAGTAAAAAATTAAATCATATCTAAAAAGAGCGCTGCAAGAAGCAAAACTGTTCAAATCATTTCAAATTGTCACGATAAAGCTTTTGTCACTTTCATACTTACAGTGGGAAGAGGACCCAAACTTTCACTCAAGTATAAAGTAAAAGTAAATACTACACTGCTACTCTGGAAAGTACAGAGAGTTTCTTCAAGAAGCTACTCAAGTAAATGTAAAATGAGTACCACCCACCTCTGATCTCCATGGATACCATCCATTTTTTACTCCATGTACAATTAACCCATGTCATAATTGCTCACTACAAACCAGAAAACTCACAGTTCATGTTCTCTAAATAAGTGTTTCACCCATGCACCAGGATAGAGACACTTTCCTGCAGTGTGGAGAATGCGTAGGACATCTGTCTCCCACAAACTGTCTTTTCTAAACTTTCCTCTGAACGTCTTTTTTACCCCGCTGGGTGCACTGCTGTGTAAATGTTTTATCGGGCGTTTTGGGCTCGTTCATCATCAGGATGCTTTGAGAGCCTGCCAGTGCCGAGCGGAATGGGAGAGCGGGCTGGGAACACTGGATCCTACCGCCAACGGCAACGCGCTCCACCGCTGCATCCACACACTTTAACTATGAATCATTTATGACACTCTCTAGGGATAAATACTCAACTCATTGTTTCAAAAATATTCTAAGAAAATACTGAATATGATGTTGGGTAAAGCAAGGGACAGGGCTGGGGATATCCAAAAACCTTTAAAATATACCGATCCAGCTTTTTTAATTCTGAGAGAACGATGTTTTGTGGCTTTAAGTATCTGCCAGTATCCTATAGTAACCTATATTAACCAATACCAGTGTAATGACTGAACATTTTCTCTCAAAATACAGTTTAACTTATTACAGAAATTATCCAACTGTGGCTGTGTAACTGTTATTTATCAACTTTGCATAAATTATGAGATGTCCAGGGCTTTCATCAGTCTGTAAATACTGCAAAATTCAAACTAAGGAGTGCACCTGAATATAAGCTACACCAGCTAAATTAAAAGAAATCAATTTTGTACATATATAAGCCGCACCTGAATACTAAGCCGCAGTAATTTTTCATGGAGGGTTTTTTTATGAATTATTAAACTGTGCCTGAAAGCAGTACGGCACCAACACACCATCAACACGAGAAGAACATACATCAACATAGCACCAACACGACAGTAACACGAGATGAATGTAACCTGCATATTCAGAAAATAAAACAGCACTAACATGGGCCATCTGATTTATTTCCTCTGAAACCTTTTCTCGTCATTGACTAAGTTCTTCCCGCTGCCACCTCCAATGTCGCTCCATCGATTCCTGAAATGCCAAGCTTATGTGCAGTCGCTCTGTTTCCTTCTTTGATGCCAGATCCATTGGCTTTAACTTAAAAGCTGCATTTCCTTTCGTGTTTTCATGTTAAGAGTGTGTGCACGATGCTCAAAATGACAGTTCAAACTCAAAACTGGTGTATTCTTCAGCGCATCATCTGTCCCGTGTCTCTCAATTTGGCATTTATTGGTAGAGAGTGCCCCCCAGTGGCCATTAGCCAGTAAAAATCCATAAATTATCCGCATTGTTGTATAGGCCGCAGGGTTCAAAGTGTGGGAAAAAAAGTCACGGCTTTATAGTCCGAAATTGTAGGGTAGTCTAGTTATATTCAATTAAAGGCCATGGAACGATACCCACTGCTGCAAATGTTCCTGGATCGTCACCGATATTCAATAAGAGTATCAGTATTGATCAGGAATAGCTCACTTTTTTTTAGTTCAACAGATCTCGCCCTTATTGCAATAGCCAGTAGGTAGTTTAGTGTATAACTTGACAATTTCTAATGAGTTTATGTTGTTCATAGTGGTGAGAGGCTAGCTTTCTTTCCTCACAGCAAGAAGGTTCTGGGTTTGACTCCCGGGCCCTCGTGTGCATGTTTCTCCCTGTGTCCACCCACTGCTCCTGACAGATTGCCCCAAGCATTGAAGGATGGGTCGAATGCAGAGAGTACCATTCCTTACCTAAAAGCATCACAATACAGCATCTTGTATCGATACTTGTATTGCGAATAAATTTGTCACGATATCTTGCCCTATCAATTTTTAAGTACAGCCCTAGCAACTGAAGCAAAAACGCAGTTCAACCTACTTCACTGATGGACAACAGCTGTGTTTTTTGTCCCTGACCTATGGATGGATGCTGCTGACAGACAAACAGTTCAATCAATGCTGGAGAAAAGGCCCTGGCAAACTGAAACATTTTCAAAAGACTTCAGTGATTCTTTTGAAGCAACTATGACATTACAGGGATAAGTTCTGGCTTACATTATGCATATGCTTAGTTACCCATGTGCAGGAATTGGCTGTTTTCTGACTCTCAATGAGAACCTATATATAGTGAACCTATATTTTCAGTTTTAACGCCTGACTGTCACTTCCTAATTATGAAACGGCGTGTAAGTGATCGATGGTCGTACTGGCTGTTGATGCAGGACTGGTAGCTACATTTTTGTCTGTTCATCGCCAAAGCAGCTGTGGCTGTAGCTGCTTACCACAACCAAGTATGGGGGGAAATGATCGTTGTTTGAAACCAACCACTGAAGCATGCCCTATTTAACTTTTTCTGCTGGAGGATCCACTACCTGTTATGCTTTGGCGAAAAATGCTCCACAGTACGGCATTAACAATATCCATCTTGCTTTTCTTTTTAATTACAGGTGCAAGATATTGTAATGATTTGATATTTGGAGTTTACCTCAGAGTTGACACCTTTTGTTGTTCTTATGTGCTGTTGTTGACCTAGCAGATTTTGTACATGACACTGGGTTGCTATGCCGACAAGTGGATGTGAAGATTTGTCAATTACTGGCCTGGTTTTGAAGACTGGATTTTGTGAGTGTTGAGACTGCTGTTGTTTTGCTCTTATTTTGGCATGGTCATCAAATGACCTACAGTAGCTCTGTGTGTTCAGAAAATAAAAAAAAATTTCCACAGATCTTGGTGGCTATCTGCTTGTCTCCATGGAGATTAAATATGTTTTATGCCATACTGTGGAACATCCATGGACCACGCAGTAACTTTTCACAACTGCACCTTAACTTAAATGGTTAGAATCTTAATTTTTTGTCTGAATAGTTTGAACTAATTATTATCAGGCACCTTTTGCTTACTGTTTTTGCTGTGTACACATACTCAACACAACATGTTATTGTGATATTTATTGAATCCGATCCCAAACCGAACCCTGAAAACCCTGAAGACTCAAGGATCAAATGTGCCAAAAAACATCTTCCTGAACTGCGTTAGCATTATTAGCACAGAGGGTGTTAGCGCCCCAAGCAGCCCGCGTGCGCTCCAGTCATCCTTGTCACTGGTGTCACTTCATTAGTCAGCATTCTCTACGAAAGGCCTCTTGTAAGGGATATATCGCCCCCCCAAAACCACCAAACCAGCCCCCTCTCTGATAGTCAAGTGTCCTCCCCATACACCACAGAACCTCCACGGGCCTCTGCTCCAGAGTGGTCAACAGGTCCCAGGGATAAAGTGTAGGGTTCATGGGGCCGCGGGCCAGAAGCAGGCCAAGGAGGCAACTGGGGCACTACTGACCCTATCTCGACCCTATCCAGCTAGCATCAGTGTTGCTGACTCAATTAGCGATGAGGTAGATAGATAGACAGAAATTACAAAAACATTCCCGTCTTATACTGTGAGGGGGCTTGCATCTCCACAAAACCTGGTTCTTATTTTGCCCAGAGAATAGCCTCCTCCTACCTGTTGCCATGGAAAGTTGACTTCCTGGGGCTGGTAATATTTCTCAGTTGGCAATATAAACACTAGTGAAGTTGCGGTGAGGTTCGTGGTGGGAGGCACTGATGTCGTCACAATCAGATTAAACAACATATAAACATGTGGTGTCAGTAAATTGGGCCCCGGGTCAGTTTCCTCTCCCAA